>BSBK01007860.1:0-737500 GCA_027943335.1 Chamaecyparis obtusa
CCTTATTTTTGTTTAGACCAATACTCAAAACTTCACCATTTCACCTACAAAAGGATTTATCACATGAAACCTACAATGTACCTTCCTTGTGTATCCACAAAATACATACTGAAATTGTAGACCAAAATTTTATGATGTAGAATAATGTAGACCAAAATACTATTACATTGTTTGTCACTCTATCACTGAAACAGTCGCGCTTAGCCAAAAACTCATACAAGCACTTGAACATCACCTCAACATTATGGTATATACTTCAATGTCCTAATACTATATCTCCAATAAAGGTTGACATCAATAATAACACTATGACAACATATGCATATGTCTAAAAGGTATCACTTTGAATTAGATAGATTATTGAGGTTCAAAGACAAAATGTATGCTCCATATCAAGGTGGTTTTAGAAATTTTATGTGAAAAGAACATTGTGCTCCTATTTTGGTCATTCAAGAGTAATGAGCATATTTTCAAACCACTATGTTTTTAAAAAATTATGCAATAAGATGGCATAAGATATATAGTCATGTACTTATAATGTCAGCGAGTTAAGGATGAGCATCAACATCCAATAGAATTATTGTACCCTTGTGATATTTTTGAATGGAAATGGTAGGTTATCAGTATGGACTTTGTGCAAGTTTCACCTATGTTAAGAAATCACCATGACAAATTGTTGTAGTTGTGGAAAAACTTACAAAGACATCCCATTTTTATACCAAAAAACCTAAAAAATGGTGCACCCATCATAGCAAGAAGATTTATGAAACAAATATTTAGATTTAAGGATTTACTTAGAAGATAATCTTGGACAAAGATGCACAAATAATGTCAAGGTTATAGCAAACCGTATTTTCAATGCTAGGAACTTGATTGAATATTTGTTTATCCTACCATCTAGAAATTCATGATCAAATAAAAAGAGTAAATCAAGTACCTGAGGATATGTTGAGGATGTAATGCATGGATCAATAGTACAAGTTGGAGGATTACCTTCCATTAGTTGAGTTTGCTTAGAATGGCTCATATAATTCTATTAAAAAATGGTTATATTTTCATCATCGTATTGTTCATACTCACAACTTTGGTGACTTCTACCTTTTTGCTAATTGTACTATCATGAGGATCTATGTGTGTCCACATGCCCCTAGTCATCTACCAAATATTGTGTTCCCAAGATTAACTTTCATTGAGTTTGTTGGGAAAATGGTGTGTTGTACACCTTACATAATAATGCATATTATTGTATTATTTTATTTTATTATGTAAATGTTGCACCTAGGAGCACCTAGATGGATGTGCAACATGTAGAGATTCTCATGGAATATTCTTGGGACCACTTGATGAGTTGTATTGTAACATTGTAAATATTATCTGATGTAATTATTCAATATTAAGGAAATAATTAAATAAAGTACCCAATATTGAATGTGGGTCAAGGGGGTATGGTAGCGTATGGTTTATGTAAATACCACTTGGTGGTTTTGTGGGAGCTTGTTTCTATAAAAGCAACCACAAGGGTAGTTGTTGAGGTTAGTTGGGTTAGCATTTGTGGAGGTTAGAAGCATGGCATGGGATATATGGTTACTTGCTTGTTCACATGGAATTCTTGTTTATGGTTGAGATTTGAAGGCTTTCATGGTGTATTGTAATGAACACATTGCTGAATAATACATGGATGATAGATGCTTTTAGAGGCTGAGTTTTTTCTCTTGCATGTGGATTCTAAGTACTTATTTGTTTATTTCGCATTATCAGTTATGTGGAAATTGTCCATAGTTGGATGCAAGTTTCCTTACAAAGTTTATGTGGCAAACGATGTGGATGGAGAAAGATTTAATGTATAAACAAAACAAAGGAACTTTTTCTCAAGTTTTGCTTGCATAATAGAGAATTCACTCAATGCATGGTCCAATGGGACCAATGTTCAAAGGATAGTGCCACTTGGGAAGATTATGAATAATTCCATGATAAGTTTTTATATTTATTTATGTTATTTCTATGTGGAAAGAAAAATTGGTATTTTCTATTTTACTCCAAGTTGAATAAAATTAGTTAGGGTGGTGATCGTTTATAGGGAGGAGATGTCATGACTCCTATTTGGATCTACTGTACCATTTTAACCAACTATAAGTTAAATACATTGATACATATTTCAAATTATGATATCAAAACTATACTTTGTTAACATTTAAACTATAACTATTTTTCTTTATTCATGTTAAGGCAAAGGCCAATAATAATTAGATAGTGATTGGAAAAAATGACAAGAAATTATTATCATTATACTTTGATTAACAAACTAAATACTTTTTTCGTTGAATGAGATGGGTGGAGGATTTTCCCCTAGATAAGGAGATAAAGCATCATCAAAGATAGGGAAGCAGGCTTAATACAATGGCATGTACACCATGACTCAAAGAACTCACGCACACACACACATTAAATGATGTTTGTTGTCTATTCTTTCTCTTTAGTCATATTGTTGATGTATGTAGCATCGGCCAAATAAATAAAACTGACTATATGATTATTATGAGAAATGATATATATATGTGTGTGTGTGTGTTCTTTATAATAACTATATAGTTAATTAATGAATAGACATGTCCCATGAAGGGATTGTGTGTCCTCTTCTTGTCTTTGTCTTGTATATATACAAGAGATCGATCCATTTGGAAAACACATACAATCAGATAGTGCTATTACATTTGCAATGATCCTAAAACCTTAACATGGTATCAGAGCCAAGTTGCAAATGTAAGAGAGTAGTTTGTTGATGGTGAATGTGTGACTATCATAGAAAATATAGTCTCAGTACGAGGACCATATCTCACAAATGCAGCGTTGGATTTTTTTGAATTTTGGATATGTTGGTGATAAACAAATTTAGAAGAGTCTCACCAGAGCGATTGGAGAGAAAATGTCAGATTCAAAAGTTATGACCGACTATGTACCGGTCTATACAAAAAAAATTTGTAAAAGAGTGAGGTTCCTTCTTTAAAAGCCTAACCACTTGAAGGGAGATCCGATCAAATTGAAGGTTTTCATAGTGTATAGAACCTTTGGATTTTCAATACAAGTCATGTGAATAATTATAGTATTGTTCGAGAGTGACGACATCATTCTGTGAATTTGCATGATATTCTCTATATGGGCTCACCTTACAGAATGATATACTTGAAATTTAATAAAAGATAAGTATTTCATGTTTTATTAATGCACATGATTTTTGAGTTTGTAATTCATGCTATACTATTGGTTGGTAAAATCTCATATGCTTCTATCATTGGTATTTTTGGTCAAGATAGTTTAGTGAGCTATTTGTAATCTCTCTCTGACATACCTTTAGGACAAAAGCACAAGATAATTGCATTCAAGGGAAAAAGAACTTGATGCTTGCAAATGAATTGATGATTGAGACTAGATGCAAAGGAGTCTGACATTTCAAAAGAGGTCCAGAAGTTGATAAACTTGAGCTTTAGAGGGAGAAGATGGGTCAGTCAACTTGTAATAATCTTGATCATATTGATTGAGAGGGAGTTAAGTATTGAAGGTGAAACACTTCTAAGGTAAACTAGATATAATGGATTATTATACTAATGAATCATGAATGTTTTTTATGGGCGTTCCCCCTATGTAAATCATGAGGAAGTGACGACTTCCAAATGATTATCACTTGTATTTGTTAAAGCTATTGGAAGGTGATGATCTTACAATAACTTGACCTTCTATTGTGATAGACATCTTGTGATGGCTGAAATAGATCATAATAGATAGAACTTGTGGATAGAATTGCCGATTGAGGCAATCCACATTTAAAGCTTGAGAAGATTGTGGATAGAATCGCCGATTGAGGCAATCCACACTAAAGCTCGTGAGTTTGTGGATAGAATCATCGATGGAGGCAATCCACACAAGAGCTTGTGGATAGAATCATTGATTGAGGCAATCCACCTAAGAACTTGTTGATAGAATCGCCGATAGAGGCAATCCACACTAAAGCTCGTGAGTTTGTGGATAGAATCACCGATGGAGGCAATCCACACAAGAGCTTGTGGATAGAATCATCGCTTGAGGCAATCCACCCAATAACTTGTTGATAGAATCACCGATAGAGGCAAATCCACACTAAAGCTCATGAGTTTGTGGATAGAATCACTGATGGAGGCAATCCACATGAGAGCTTGTGGATAGAGTCACTGATGGAGGCAATCCACTTGAGAGCTTGCGGATAGAATCGTTAATGGAGGCAATCCATACGAGAGCTTGTGGATAGGAATCATTGATGGAGGCAATCCACACAAGAGCTTGTGGATAGAATTGTCGATGGAGGCAATCCACATCTTGAGACTATGTTTCTATTGATTACATCATCATGATGATGCTTCTATTTCTTACATCTTAGGGTTGATGCTATCAGGTGTCATAAGTGTTGACATTTGGATTTATTTATCCTCCCTAGCTAAGAGGGAGTGTTGATGCATGTAGCATCGGTCAAATAAATAAAAACTATATGATTATTATGAGAAATGATATATATATATATATATACTATATATATATATATACTATATATATATATATATATATATATATATTATATATATATATATAATAATTAATATTATTTTATATATTAATAGCATATATATAGTTAATCTATATTTATTCTTATAATAATTATATAGTTAATTAATAAATTAGATTAATGAATAGACATGTCCCATGAAGGGACATGTCTCTTGTTGTCTTTGCCTTGTATATATACAAGAGATCGATGCATTTGGAAAACACATACAATCAGATAGTGCTATTACATTTGCAATGATCCTAAAACCTTAACACATATTTCCATGATGTGTCATTTCAACTTCCCATTTTGCATATGTTCTTTGTCTTTATATCCTAAGAATGATAACATTTTGTCTCAAGAAGGTTGCGTAGTTATTTATTATGGAAAACGTTGATGTGTGTTTTCCCCACACACATACACACATTTATATCTTAAATTTGTAAGTTCACATAAATAATATATGTATCTATATAAATGTGTGTGTAAGACCTTGCATCACATGTGAATAATACCACCCTACATTGATATATGCATTTTCTTTATAGATGGTTAGATGGATTGGAAATTATCAATAAATACATGTCGGCAATATTCTCGATTTCATTGGTACATTTAATGAAAATTGTTTATCTCTCTTCTTCAAACTGCTATGATGTGAGTGCATTTAATATTGAAGGGAAATTAACAATGCATTAGAATGAATCTCTAGTAGGGAACTAATAACTCTTGTATTCTATTGTTGGCATTTTGCTTTACCATCCCTATCTTATGAAGATGTTAAGAACATGTAATTCATTCAATAAGTAGCAAAATTATATAATGGATCGTTATTCAATATTAGATTTTGATTAGCAATTATATTTTAGAAAAAGTAAAATTTGTATTTGTATTGTCGGGTGCCAAACTTTGGGCCTATGAGACCTATATCCAATCAAGTATTAATTTGGGTCTAGACACCATTTGAAGGACACTTTTGATTAGTGAAATTTGTTATTACAACCTATATTCATTCCTCCAACAAGAATGAAAATCTTTGTTATTATTTTAGGCGGGGAAAAAACCCCTCCACTTACATTTATTGGTTATACTCAAATATGGATTTCCAAATTGAATTGATTTCCAATTTGCCATCGGGCTTGATTGTGTATTGTAGACCTATTCATATTAGCAAACTGGTATTAGTTGCAAGGTTCAAACCAATAGAAGACTTGTCCAATGCGAAGCAACCAACAATCAAACCAAAAACCTCATGAATAAGGATTCATCAACACTCTACAATAGATCAACACAAGAGAATAAGGCTATTCACCCACCCCCGATAATTGAGAGTTATTCACTATGGAGGGTTATTGGAGGTCGCCTATTGATTTTGGCAATTGTTCCACTCATTAATTGTTGTAAATATAACCCTAAAGGTGGACAACAATGTCCAAACCCAAAGAACTTATAGCTAATAGTCCATCATTGAGGGCTTTAAGAGGATAGTTCTCAGAATTGGCAGCTACACTCGACACTACAGACCCTAAACAATTACTAGGCACTATAAGGCACAAACATCCAGGTAAACTTATTGTACTAGGTATTTGTTCACATTGGTCACTAGCATTTTGAAGGTCTAGTTCTAGGGTGCAATCATTTCTTGATCTTTGCAAGTGATATCCCACTTGATTTTCTAGTTGCCCACCATAAAGACCACTGTAGGTTAGATCATGAAGGCAAGAGGTTTCCAAATGCCAACTAATCCACCAAGTTACTACTAGACATTCTCATATCTATCATCTTTATCTATAATCTATCACAAATAGAGAATGTCCATGAAAAAATTAAACAAAATTGTCACTGGAGGTATTATCAGCTATACATCATTGTGTTGGATTTCAATCCTTGGGTTGTTTGTTAAGTGTGAAGCAATGGATAACAGATATGTAATTCTTTGACATACTAAGTCCAAAGTTGTCTAACAATTCTTTGTTGGCATGTTTTACATTCAATTCTCAATTTGAATGTTTCTCTAAATGTGAAAACTTATAGTGCATCATTTGTGGTTGAAAATTTTGTGTGCATGTATATGTAAATGTAAATTTTGTGTGTGTATGTGTATGTGTATGTGTATGTGTATGTGTATGTGTATGTGCATGTGCATGTGCATGTGCATGTGTGTGTGTGTTTATACACACATGCATGCATTACAGACATACATCCATACACACACACATATAGACACACATATAGACACACATACAGACATACACACATACATACACACACACACACACACACACACACACACACACATACATACATACACACACACATACATACACACACCACACACATACACACACACATACATACATACACACATACACACATACATACACACACACATACATACATACATACACACATACATACATACACATACACACATACACACATACACACATATAGACAGACATACATACACACAGACATACACACATACACACATACATACACACATACACACACACATACATACACACATACACACATACACACACACATACATACACACAACATACATACATATACACACACACACACACACACACACACACACACACACACACACACACAGAGTTTATGGAGAGTGAATATAAATATGGTTAATTTTAATTATAAACCATGGGTATATCACATGTGCACATTCTCATAACCCTATAAAGCTTCATTGCTTTTGCTCACTATTCCTTGCCAATATGGTAAATTAACATCATGGAAAGACAAACTATTTGCATAGACACGTCTTGCAATGTGTCAATTGGTAATCTCTTAGATCTATCTAAAATGTTATTTCAATTAGTCCCTTTGTTCTCTTATGAGAAGTGAAATCTTCTTTATCAAGGATAAAAATGCCTAGCCAAAAATACATGGGGAAGAAAGGCCATTATTGCTTAAGATTGTTTCTTTGCAAAAGGCTCACTTATTCTAGGGGCAATCACTCCATCTAGTCTACTCACTCTTCCTCAAAAAAATATTTTAGCAAGAGATGTTGGCATGGGTGCATCCCCTTTTCAACATTATCACAACTTAGGTCCATGTGAAATCAATTCTATTATGGGAGAACAACGAACACTAAACAAATAATCCAATGCTTAGAGAAATTGTGTGATAAATCTTTTGGGCTGCACTAGACTAATTTTGAGTACAACACATTGCACTCACATGAATAAGCCATGAAAGAGGTATATGAAGACATCAACTCAATGAAAGTGATAGAGACAAAAAAATGTTAAAAAGCAAGATCTTGAAGAAAGTTTCTTCAAACAAATGCAAGTAATTATTGTTACAAAATGACTACCCCACTACATCATTTTTGTCTTTGCATTCACTCCAAAATATTACAATGTTAATATCCTTTTTTATTTGTCAACAAAAGTTGAAATATAAAAAAAAATTGAAGTTAACAAAAGGCACTAAAAAGTGTTTAGTAGATTATTGGAAATTTGTTGTCATTGATATCAAAGGACAGATTTCATGCTCATGTTTGAGGAGAATTAATTAAAGCAAAAATAATAGTTTATCTTAGAAGCCCCTCATAAATAAAGGAAAATTAAATTAGTTTTTCATTTGTATTTTTTTGGGGTCCCTAAGAGGAACATGTAGATTATTGGAAATTTGTTGTCATTGATATCAAAGGACAGATTTCATGCTCATGTTTGAGGAGAATTAATTAAAGAAAAATAATAGTTTACCTTAGAAGCCCCTCACAAATAAAGGGAAATTAAATTAATTTTTCATTTGTACTTTTTTGGGGTCCCTAAGAGAAACAGCCTCCTTGTGCCATGCACCCAACATGGAAATGTATTAAAAACGAAAAACTACATGCCATATGCCTTGGTTGACCTCCCTATGTTTTGATGCCCCTTTTTCTTGGGCATGCAAAGTTTAAATTAATATAGTACTCCATTTGGGCCAACCACATTGGGCAAAAGAAAGTTAAAATTATGCATGCATGCATACATATATAGTTTCTTGGCTGATCTAATTAAATAGTTGCAATTGTTTACCAAGAGGAATGTTGATGGGTATAAATGAGAATTCGTTTGGAAATTTTTAAACAAGCAATTCGCTGAATATCCTTCCTACACAAAGCAACTTTTAAGTAATCTAAGAGCAGAATTGAAGGCATATTGTAGTAGACCTAAGAGAGAAATTAAAGATGAACTGTAGCAAACCCAAGGAGCCTTTATGAGCATGTTTTTACGACTTAAGCAGATTTTACTACAAGTGATTGCAATTCCTACTTGAAGCAGATTTTTAATAGAACTAAGAGTAAAATTGAAAGCAAATTGTAACAAATCTAAGAGCAGAATTAAAGACGAATTGCACCAGACGTAAATAGCCTTTGTGAGCAAATAGTTGATGGCTTAATTTCAGATATAATGAGCAAACTAATTTCAGACTCCATGAGTTGTTTACTCCAGACTTTATGAAGGCTTATTACAGACCTATGAGCAGAGATTTCTTGAGCAGAATTGTGATGGATTTAAGATCTGATTGAAGAAGAAAGTCGAATAATTATTGTATCATTTTTGGAGGTAGGTGCCGCATTTCCAAAGAGATTAGCATCTCTTGCTGAGTTGGTGTTCAATTGTGGGGATTAATGTCTCGTGTGGATTGATGCCTATGAATCACTTAAAGTGTATTGGTGTCTCCTGTGGGTTGGTACCTACAAAGATTGTAAGAAGTTTCTAGTGCTTTCCTGCTGCAAGGGTTTCCTTGAAAATCATGTGTTCTTGTATTTCTACTTGCTAGATCTTGCATCTATGGTTGATTACATTTTGAAGCATTACTACTGTGATTAATTAGGTTTTGAAAAGTAAAAAGTTTTTTTGATTTTCGTGTTCCCAAACCCCTGTACCTGAACCAATTACTTAGTGTTGAAATTTAAGTGTACCTCTGTAAGGCTTCTTAGGTGCACCAGTCAGTTTTCTTTAACAGTTGTTGTTAACTAAGATTCAGGTTGCAGTTTAGCACACTAGTTTTAAGATATCTCTCAATTCTAGTTGGGGACCATGTTCTTTGTGAATTATATTTTCAGTTTAGTTTTCTATTGTTTTTGAGTTTAACCGTGAGTTAGGGCACAGAGTCCAACTGAAATTGTTGTATTGTATCTTGAAGTGCACTACCTCGTCCCTTTATGCAGATATTGTTTGACGGTTGATAACTCACCCTTCTCAGCTCTATAAATTGAAATGACAGGTATGAATTGTGAGAGACGTTTCTTTATTTTTTATTCAGAATTATTGTAAACCATAGATAAGGTTTTGGCAATCGTCCATTCAGTTATATCTATTGTTTTCCATAGTACGCGTACATAGATTCTTGCATCAGATAAACTGTTTCAAGTGGTTTATATTCTGTTTTTTATTCCTGTAGGAATTAAATTACAGTGCAGTATATGTTAACCATGATTAGAAAATTGAACACTTAGGTCTTGGGATGTTCCAAATTTTGTTCCTCAAGCTGCTATAGCTACAAACAATGCGGCTGAAACAGAAATGCTTGTAAAAGACCTCATTTTGAAGATAATTTCGGCATGCCAAAACTTAAGGGTTAAGGCAATATGATAGATTCTCATATTCACTATGAAGGGGACAATTCAGTGGCTGGCCACTAAGGTTTGTAATTTTGAGGCAAAACTATTGTTAGGAAGCATGAAGACGTATCCTTTTGGTGCTGTTTATGTATGGCTAATGGTGAATTTGACTTCCTGTTAACACAAGGACAGATGGAACTTGTATGAGTAACAATATGAATTATTTTGAGGTCTTAAGGAGTATTTTAATATAGATGATATTCCTTTAAGATAAAATTCTCTGTTTATTTTCTACAAACTTTGGGATCGACTGACCTCACACCACTTGAACATTTATGCTGATTCAGATATTGTTATTGGTAGAATGAATTATTACTATTAGATCCGGTAAAGATCTGTTGTCACGGGCTCTTCACTCTCCATATCCGGAAGCAGCCATGCCAAGCTCAATGGGTTAACAATGCTGGCTTATAAATCCAGTTAGCTTTCTACATGTTACTCTACACACTCCCATGCTCTGTGGGTAATGTAAAGATAGGAAATAATTGACTCGGAATTTCATAATGGCCTTAATAAAAAGATAGGAAATAATTGACTCGGAATTTCATAATGGCCTTCATAAAAAGATAGGACATAATTGACTCGGAATTTCTTAATGGCCTTAAAAAAAGCTAAGGAGCACGTTCATAAAATTGCTGCTGGAGACAATTGAGTTACCGGTTTCAATTGGCAAAGGAGATAAGAGAACCAGATAGAATTGTTTTGCAATTGACACGTGCTGCCAAACTCCAGGTCAACAAAACATAAGGATACTACCCAAGCAGTAGGTTGCTCCTGACTGATTAGGTTAAGCTTCTAGTAGTAAGTGTTTTGCCCTGAAGGACGGTATCGCAAAATCTAATTAGGATGTTTGCCATCAAATGAGTTTAGTGTGTTTTAGACTTGTCTCTTAATGGAAAACAAGAAGCAGATGGCCACACACAAGGTCTATGATGAGGAATTTTAAGGTGAACCACTCTCCCCACATTCCAACCCTGCTACACAGACAACAGAAAAAAGCCTTGGTGTTACCCTGCAATTCAAAAGATTACTAGAAAAAGATAAATGTTCCCTATCTGCTTACACTCTTGTTTTGTATCTTTTGGCATGTCAAATTTCTTTGGTTGGCCTTTATGCTGTCGTGCCTATTTTGTATTGGCCACTGGTATAGAGATTCTGCTTCTCTTCTGTAATCAAGGTGCTAGTTTCTTGGTTCATGAAAGGGGTGATCGTTCCTTTCTACAATTAAAGTGCTGGTTTCTCGGTTCATATTAGGGAGGCCATTGAGAAATCCTTTCTCAAACAAGACATGATATTTGCAGATGAATGTTGATGCTTGGTATTCAGTCAGTTAATATATATTTTCTTGCAGGCATGCTTATATTGTTTCCCATCTGTTTATGCTGTTCTTGAAATAATCGGGTTAATATCCTGTCCAAATAAATATGTGAGGTTTAGTTCATCTTGCTGGATATGGGTCCTAATCAGACTGCTTCTGAAATTCAAATAGTGTCTCTGTATACACTTTTTATAAAAATTGCTGATGGTCAATGCTTAATGAGTTTCCATCCTGTACCATACAGTTCTGGCTAGACCACTCATTAAACAAACCTTTTGATAACAAGAAATACTTGAAGTCCAGAGAAATCCTTTTTAACCTTAAAGTTAGAAATTCTGATCTAGTCTATAAGATATGCCTTTCTTTGTATGTACAGCCTCACTGCATTTATTCCTTTGTAGCAGCATCTGAATTCAATCATATTTGATAATTGTCTTGTTTTACTCTTTACACAAATGTGGGGTAGCTCTATTACAACACCAACATTGGGTACTGCACACTCCAAACTGGTACATTTTGTCTTTTACCTGGAAAAATATTTTGGGTGAGTGAAATTTTTGCAGACTTTAAGAGGAGTTCTAGGCAGTTGAGTTTTTGAAAATATATCAGGACTCTGGGATGATTTCAGCAGTTTGTTTATAACTCCATATTGTATGTCTTGAGATTTTCAAGTTACCTTACAACAGCGGATCTGTGTGCTTGGAAAATGGAAGAGTGTAAGCAGATAGGGAACAGTTCTCTTTTTCTAGTAATCTTTGGAATCACAGGGTAACACCAAGGCTTTTTTCAGTTGTTCATGTAGCAGGGTTGGAATGTGGGGAGACTGGTTCACCTTACAATTCCTCATCATAGACCTTGTGTGTGGCCATCTGCTTCTTGTTTTCCATTAAGACACAAGTCTAAAACACACTACTTAACTCATTTGATGGCAAACATCCTAACTAGATTTTGTGATACTGTCCTTCAGGGCAAAACACGTACTGCTAGAAGCTTAACCTAATCAGTCAGTAGCAACCTACTGCTTGGGTAGTATCCTTATGTTTTGTTGACCTGGAGTTTGGCAGCACGTGGAAATTGTCTTGTTTGACTGTTTACACAAACGTCGGGTAGCTCTATTGCAACACCAAAATTGGGTGCTGCACACTCCAATCTGGTACATTTTGTCTTTTACCTGGAAAAATATTTTGGGTGAGTGAAATTTGTGCAGTCTTTAAGAGGAGTTCTAGGCACTTGAGTTTTTGAAAATATATCAGGACTCTGGGATGATTTCAGCAGTTTGTTTATAACTCCATATTGTATGTCTTGAGATTTTCAAGTTACCTTACACCAGCGGATCTGTGTGCTTGGAAATTGTGGAAAAGTTTCCTTTTCTATTTATTTTATGTCAGATGTTTTCAGTTCAAGCTGATTGCTGGTAGCATGCATTTGGAAGGTTAAATGTCAGTTCAGGTCTATAAATCCATTTCATAGATGACTTTTAGCGGAAGTAGCTGCTGCAAAAATCCATTTAAAGAATGATTTTAGTAGTGGAAGCAGCTGCTGCAAAAACATTAAGTTCCAAGTAAAAAAACAAGGTAAATATTAGATATGCAGCTTCATTACAATGAGTACTGGCACTACTGCTGAATCATTTTATCTTGGATTTATTTGCCCAATTTGGGAGGAAAGAAGCCTTCAAATATGGTGCTCCCCAATCTCCTTACTTAATGATAATAGTAACGGAGGGATTGGTTGGATATCTTGTGGCTTGGTTAGAGCAAGTTTGGGTTTTCAGTTTATTAATTAAATGTCAAGCTCTATTGCTTTTATATTGTACCTCAATTTTTTTATTGATCTGCAATTGGAATATTTCTAGATAACAAGGTTTACATTCAGATGTATAATAATAAATCTTCAAAACATACAATACATATATTCATTTGTGAGATAATCATAATAGAGATTGGATATTTGATATTTCCTTGATTCATCCAACAGTCTTCCAAATCACATGTAGGAGAATGATTTGCTCAATCTTGCAGCTCCTCCTCAAGACACCGTTTTCAATATTATTCTGCTCACACTGCATTACATTTGAAAGGTAAAGGTTTATGATTATAATCAGACTGGATTGACCATACATTTGAATGGTAATCAGTCAAGATCGCCCATCAATCTACTATATATCATGAGCCACTATCTGGCAGAAACTGAATATTGCCTTCTCCACCCTGAGTTTCTCAATGAACCCGTTCTGGGTTGCTGTATTCTTGTGTTTTAATGATTCCGGGAGGCGACTGATATAGCTACAATATAATAGTCCAGAGCAGTATTCTGCAGACTGAGGATGAACTAAGGAGCGACAAAATAAGGTTTCACATGAGAAAAATAAGATCATTCATTGCCAAGGTTATCTGTTCTCGTCATCTAATAGGCAAAACATATGCCACATTCAACATGGAGTTGCATTTGAGATTGAATCTGCACAGGCATAAACATATGCTACATTCAATGTGAAAATCCAAATGAGATACAAAATCTGCTAGTACTGAAGCAAAAAACAACAAACCTAAATTTTCTCTGTGAATCTACAAGACAACAACTAGTTTCACAGATGGGTTTCCATGGTCATACTTGTAAAAAATGGTAGTAATTCAAGAAGGGCAAAGAAAACAGAAATTCAAGTTGAGCATTTCTGCTCCCATTGCATTCAAAATATAGACATATATTAAAGTAAATTAAAAAGCTGTTTCAGTCAAATCATGCAAAACATTTGCAAATAATATTTAATGTGTTGTCCTACCCTATTTGCACTTATAATTTTGTTGCACTTCTATCACCCATTCAGCTATATTGGTATTTTGTCATGCATTTGCTGGTGAAGACATTATACTTGCTGGTCCTCACAATCAGTTGCTGGTGGTTTAAATGTTTATTTTCAAACTTGCAATTGTGTTCAGATTTGCAATATATTTTGGAATTCTAACTGCGCTTAATACATTTGAAAGATTCAACAATTTTAAGCACGCATTTAAACATAATGCAGATTCAGAATAGAAATTAAACAAATTATCTCTGACCTTGTGTCCCACCCTATTTGCACTTATAATTTTGTTGCACTTCTATCACCCATTCAGCTATATTGGTATTTTGTCAAACAGTTGTTATGCATTTTCTGGTGAAGACATTATACTTGCTGGTCCTCACAATCAGTTGCTGGTGGTTTAAATGTTTGTTTTCAAACTTGCAATTGAGTTCAGATTTGCAATATATTTTGGAATTCTAACTGCGCTTAATACATTTAAAAGATTCAACAATATTTTAAGCACGCATTTAAACATATGCAGATTCAGAATAGAACTTAAACAAATTATCTCTGACCTTGTATTTTCCAATTACAGTCAATAAGATACAAGAAAATCTGATAATGATTTGCAACTACGGCAATCTTCTATTATTTCCAATAATCTTCAAACAAGCTATGTAAGATGATGTTGTTCCAAAGATATCCACCCTCTACGTACAACCTTCAAAATGAGCCTACATTGACACTCAGATTTGTTGCAGTAGTCTAAGTTAACGGATTCCTCTAAATGGACCCAGAATCTGATTCCGGTACTGACTCTTCACAGATTCCTCCCAGATTCCGGCGGGGTCCCTCACGGGCAGGTGGATCCCAGAGCAGGACCCACAGGGAATCCAGCCCCCCGTGAGGGACCCAAGTGGAATCCAAGCAGAATCCGATGGAATCCACAGGCACCCAAGGCTGTGGGCACCCAAAAATGGGCCCTACATGCCATTTTAAAAAAAAATCTAAAAACCTTCTAAAACCCTAATTTCGACCATAAATACCTTCTAATTTAAAGTTTCATTGTCTAATGACATTTTGAGACTTTTGCAGAGTATGAATATGAAATATAAGGTAATTTAATTTTATTTATAATTTTATTGGCACTTATGGATTTATGAGTACCAAGCTTCTAACTTCTTATTATTATTTATTATACGTTTGAAATTTTGAAGCAATGATGAATGAACATTGAACATGTTAAATGTATGAATCTATGATGTATTTATAAATTTATAATATATATATATATATATATATATATACCTGCAGTACTGGAACCTGCCCAAAAAACATTTTTGTTGAATCCGCGAACATAAACCTGAACCTGAATCTGTATCAGAACCAGGATCAGCAACTTAGGCAGCAGTACCGTTTGCAATCAGTCATCAGCCACATAAGATATTTCAATATCCAATAGGCCTTGCAAGCATCCTAGGGTAGTAATAGGATCTTAAGCATAGTTACCAGGAGACCCATCTCCTATCTGGTACCGGAGATGTCCCCATAAACATCCTCACACACAGGGTTCCTCTAGCCACCATCCCCCATCATCTCCAAAGTCTCCCCAACCACAAACTGATGTCTCCCGCCAAAAAACATCGCGCATAAGGTGTTATAAAAAACTTTGATTCTTATCCTCTATCATCACCCTTGTGAAATCATTATTACTTATTTCTTAATAATTATAATGGTAGCCACTATAGTCTTCTAAGAAATGTGCTCAATTGCCTCTCTACAAAGACTCGTCAATGATGTACAATTATTCACTTTTCTTGTAGTGTCATGATATGCTAACCATTGTTATTTTGAAGAGGTCACCATAATGATAATAAGAGATCTTTGTGTAATGTCAATTCAACTACTGAAATAATAGAAGCCACTAAGTGTTTACCTGCTGGGGTAAACTTAGTATTGCACAGACATAGTACAAGAAATATAATAAACACAGAATGTATCATAGAATAATAAATACTTTCATTAATCATTCCATACTGACAAGTACATTTACATCGTAATGATCATACAATCATATCTCCCATGTCCAACCTCCGAGAGAGTATATAAATTACCCGAAGGGTCACGACCGAAACGTCGTGACGTAACTGTCTAACCTCTCGGTCGCTAACGACCGAGAATAACATAATACTTTACTAACATAATAACCCATACGTACAATTATCCCGACAACATCATCCCCCCAAAAAAAACAAGTCGTCTCCGACGACTTACAACAACAGGGAGATGAAATATGTTAGATTTGACAAACGCAAATCATCCCAAGAACACCTGCATGCAAGACTGTCACAAAGAAGAAGCAAAAAGACAGAAAGCTATGGCGGCCAATAGGCCAGAGACTGCAAAACCATGTTGCCAGAAATAAGCTTCTATTAACAATGATGAAAATAATACAATCTCCTTTTTGAAATGAAAAAAGTGAATCCTTATAAAAGGAAACACGAAACCCTAAAGGCTAAAACCCTAAAGAATTATAAAGTGCCTAAGTGAAACTTAAGCCTACAGTATGATAAACTAATAATTAAATGATTTAATTATTAGCTAACATAAGACTACTCTAACACCCCCCCTTAAGTGTAACTTAGGGAGAAGCAAAAAAAGCTAAACTACTGCAGAAAGCAGGAAAGATGGGTCCCGGCAACTAGGCCTGATCAGGTACCCAAACATAAAGCAAAAGATGTCCCAGAGAAAGGAACAAGAAGAGAGCAAGAAACTCTTCTGAAGCATGTCTGAAAACTCTGTCAGAAGATACTGCTGGAACCCCCACTGAAGTGCATGACCAGGTAGAGAAGACAAGTGTCTGAAGAGCTGATCAATCGAACCAGGAAGCAATAGAACCAACAGGTGAACCCCCCCATAATGCTGAACTGGGAGAGGTGACAGGAACACTGAAATGCGATGCCAAAAACAGCTGCAGAAGAAGAACCAGGAACACCAATAGTGCAACAGAAGCACACACACAGGATAAAGGGCGGTGTCATAGACACAGTCTACATGGGCTAATGTCGTGGAAGGTACGCTCACTTGACAAGAGTGGATGCGCCTATAGTGGCAAATGCATCAGAATCCCCCCATGGCACTTTATAACTGAGTGCGAATACTAAAACTGAACCAGGTGAAAAAGATCCCAGAAATGCAGAAGAGGGCACTTTATCTCAGTGCGTTTACAGAACAAAGATACATCAGAAAGAGCATGCAAGCTCAGAAGTCAGAAAGAAGAGTGCACTAAGAAACCAGAAAAAGAGATCCCCGGACCTGTAGAACCAAGCACACCACCAGAGGGCATAAACTGCATAACTCGGAGGAGTGAAAACCTGGAGCAGAATCTGGAAGAAATAACCTCTGCCACTGAATAGCACACTGAACCAGCTTTCCGAAAATACCAAGTTTGCTGAAAACTGAGCCCGGATGTGAGAGATATAGTGTCCGGAATGCAAAAAGTACCCGTGACTTTGACTGGCAGAAAACCCCTGCAAACGGCAAAATCAAACAACCAAACTGAAAAAAACAGAAAGGTCTCGGAACCAGCTTTCCGTCGATATCTCATTTGGCAAAAAACGCCATCGTATGCTCAAGTTACGGCAAAAACAATGACAGGTGCTCTGGCAGGCACCTGAAAAAGAAAACTTCTGAATTCAACAGCCTGGTGCGAAAAAAGGAAGAAGAATCTGGACAAAAGCTCTCCGTATAAAACGACCGTCTCGGAATCATCTTTCCGATGATGTCTCGTTCGCCCACTAACTCCTCCGTATGAGCAAGTTATGCCAAAAAAAGCATCAGGTGCTCCAAGAAGGCAAAAAAGCAGTCCTGCCTTCGAAGGCATGGTACGAAAAACGAGGCAAAAAACTTGAAAAGAAACCTCCATAATTGCGTTCGTCTCGGAAAGAGCTTTCCGATGATATAAAAAACTCCCAAATACGCCTCCAGATGAAGAAGTTATGGCCCTGGAGGCCGAGGCTGCACAGCTGGACTTTGGAATTAAGCCATGCAAAAAAAATTGCCAACATCAGCAATTAGCGAGCCTAAAGTTGACGGCCAAACGGCCGTCACGGCTCAAAAAGCACCAGGGGCTTGGGTCCGGTCGCCCATGTGACCGCGGGCTGGCGGAGCTGGGCGGTGGGGGCCAGCGGAGTGGCCAGAGGGCGGCGATCTCGGCGGGCCGAGGGCGGCGGAGGCCGCAGAGTGGCGCGGTGGCGGTGGGGGACCGCTGCGGGTGGTGGGCCGGGAGGCGGCATGAAGAGACCGCACAGTGCAGAGGGGTGGCCGCCGGGCGCTGGCCGGCGGCGGTGGTGCGGCAGCGGCGCGCTGGCGGCGCAATTAAAATAACACTGCACGCGGTACACAAAACGCAAAAAAAACCTTAAAAACAAGGTTTTTTAATATTTTTTTCTCGTTTCTCATGCCGTACGGCCCATAGAAGGCCGAAAAAATTCTCCAGAGCCCTGGTGTCCAAATCGGACAAGCTTTATATGGATTCTGGGGTTTTTGGGCCTTCTGGACGCAATGGAAGTGTCCGTTTGGGCCCAAAGTGCCTCAAAAAATAGAGACCCCCCAGAATCAATGAAGAATGCTAGAAACAGCTGTGAAACCTTCAAACCCTCGCTTGCTTTGACAGAGTATGAACAGCCAGATGTAGGAGAGCTCTGATACCATGTTAGATTTGACAAACGCAAATCATCCCAAGAACACCTGCATGCAAGACTGTCACAAAGAAGAAGCAAAAAGACAGAAAGCTATGGCGGCCAATAGGCCAGAGACTGCAAAACCATGTTGCCAGAAATAAGCTTCTATTAACAATGATGAAAATAATACAATCTCCTTTTTGAAATGAAAAAAGTGAATCCTTATAAAAGGAAACACGAAACCCTAAAGGCTAAAACCCTAAAGAATTATAAAGTGCCTAAGTGAAACTTAAGCCTAGAGTATGATAAACTAATAATTAAATGATTTAATTATTAGCTAACATAAGACTACTCTAACAAAATACACCACATAGAAGAAGAAAATCACTGAGAAGGGGCAGAGGGGCGTCCCTGAAAAGATGAAGTGCCGCCCTCCCCATCAATGCTGCGTCCAGTAGGTCTTTTCCATCACATCCCATTCCTCTCGTGCCTGCACCAAACTTGTCTCCAAAACATACTGTTCAGCTATAGCCTCCGCTAACACCATACTGTCTCCCTAGCCAATCTGACCTTGATAGCCACCCGTGCCAACTTCTCTGCTTCCAACTCCTGGGTACGTTGAGTCAAGTGTTGCTCTACTGCCTCCAACTGGGTGGTCAGCTCCTCCCGAGCTCTCTATGCATCCAGCAAGACAGTCTCACGTCCAGCCAACACCTACTCCAAGTGCCTCAAAGCGTAGTACCCCTCTTGAAAGACTTGCTCCAGTGCTCTCTTCACCTCCGGCATGCAGACACTCCATGCCTGTAGCAGCTCCGATCTCATCAACAGGTCACACTCTCCAAGGGCTGATAACTAAACCGACTGGGGGTCTAGGGGGCAACACCCCCAGCGGGGTCGAGAGGCAGCGCCCCCGCGGGGTCCTGGGGCAGAGCCCCAGGCGCGCTCCTTGTCGCGGTACAGGGCGGGGTCGAAGGGTAGCGCCCCCGCCACCAAGACCAAATTAGCACTCTCAAACCCACACAAAAGTCTATGGAACACACCATTTTGTGATTTTCTTCTGATCCCACACTCTTTTCTGTAAAGTGCTTATGTTTTCCTTACTACCTCATTATGCCCTTCCCTTCGGTACCATAAGTTACTAATTTTGAACTGTTTTGATTTGTCATCGTTTTGTTTTTTTTAAAACTTCTCCTTGCTCTGCTGCCAGTCCTTCCTTGTTCTTATTTATTTTCCCTTTTCTCTATCGTACGACGATGTTGCTACTGCTGAACAATCTCTTCTAACTGTACGGTTGCTGATGCTGGACGAAATGTTGCTCACAATCCCTAGGGTACGGTTTATCCTCTGACCGTACGAAAATGTGTCTGTATTGGGAGCAGCGTACGTTGTATTTCAAATCCCTCCAAAGACTTACTTGCCATACAACTCTGTATGGTGCCTTCTCACTCCCTCCGCCATACGGACATATCTACAATAATTGCCGTATTGACGTGAGTGTACGTTGCAATTTCAACTCGTCCTGCTGGCGCCGTACAGCCCTTGATTGCGTATGGTCTTAATTGCCATATGGTGCGCTTAACTTGCAATGTCGTGCCTTGCTGTACTGTACGGTGTGACTGTTGTGCGATAGTTTAAAACTCAAGCTTTTGTTTGATAGCCGTACGACACCTTATAACGCTGTACGGTGGTTTTGACTTGCACTTTTCAGTTGTCGTACAGTGTCGTACGGTAGTTGATAATGTCATGCAGTGTACGGTGTCGTACAGTTCCGTACAATGACAATTTTTTTAATATTTTTTTTTCCTTTTTTTTAAATTTTTTTTTTATAATATATATTTTTTTCATTTTTTTTTCCACCGTACGGTCATGCATAGCCGTACGGGTGTTTTTCAATTTTTTGTCCGGAGGCTTCTCTGGTCACCCGTACGGACGCCTGTCGAGTCCCTCTCGGTTGCTCTGTCCCTCCTTTCGGATTCATCCTCTCCCGATAAAGTTTCAATTTGGTCCCATTGTTGCCATCATGTATCCGTTCGTCGAGAGTCCACAGAGTGTGTAGTCGTTCCCTCTCCTTGTCGCCGAGTCTGTTTTCAATGGTGATCCAAAAGCTTCGAACCATAAATTCTACAAGGACCACAGTCTCCTTCCCGTACATAATAAGAAGGAGAATAAAGAGTTTGACGGTTACAGTCTTCCACACAGGATTCCAGTCGTCTCCCGTGGCGATGGTTTTCAGATTTCTCTCATCCGTCTCCGTACCCAGATTCAAAGGTTTCACCGTCGGTTCTTCATACTTCATAGCCTCCTTGTTTTTAAACTGATGTGCAAGTATAGTGTCCATTGTAGCTTCTCCTTCCTTATACTCCCCGTACTCTAGAGGATATTGATCTGGCTCTTCTTCTTCGACGCTTAATACATTGCAGGAGGGTGAGAACATCTCATAGTCCTCCTGCTGCCAATGGAACAATCCATTTAATGAGTCTGTGTCATCCTCCGAGTTTTAGTATCCCTTCGGCATCCAGATCCATCCCCTCTTTGCCTTCGTCTCGTGGGTCATTCTCCCCTTCGGATTCGGATCCCAAGGAAGAGGCAAGTTCCTCGCTCACCAATTGGGTCCGGAGATCAATAGTAAATTTCTTACCTCCGCTCTCCATCGAGAGTGTATTCCGTTTCCAGTTGTGGTTTGCCTTCGCTGCCACCAGCCATCCTCTTCCGAGCATGGCATCATACCCTTTCTGTTTCAATGGAATGACCACAAAGTCGAGCACAAATGGTTGTGCACCCACGGTGACTTGTTGTGCCATCAACGTGCCGAGGGGTTTAATCTCGTGCTGGTCGGCACTTAGCAGATTAAACATAGGTGGCTACAGAGTGGGCTTTCCTAGCTTTTTCCATGTGTCCTCCGGGAGGACGTTTACCTCGGATCCGCCGTCTACTATAGTATCCGTTAGGATGGTGCCCAGGATGCCCATCTCCACCACGGCTGGATGTTTGCCATTGTTGACGGCGAGCAGCATTGGATTTGTCACCGAGTTTCCCGATACGGAAACATCCGTGTGTCTCAGTTTGGGTTTATCAACCTTTGTACCCAACAGCACTGTCCCCAATTGAGGCATGGTGTATAGGAGGTCCTCCAGCTTGACAGGCACCTCCAGTTGAAGCGTCTGCCGTACAATGTTCCTCTCCGTGTCTGTGCAGTAGGGTCCGAATGATTCGTGTGTCTCTCCCCGTTGGGCTTTCATCACCCTTTCTATTTCCTCCCTTGCCTCCGCCATTCTCTGCTTCTCCATTCGGGGATGGGGTAGTGGGCTTCCTTCGCTTGCCCTCGAGTAAGAGCAAGTATAGCTTCTTTAATCTGTGTGTTGCCTTCGATATCAATCAGATTGGCCCCTACGCCAGACTTCGGACAATTAGCATCTTCATGGTCCCCAGGGCCGCACCACCGACACAGCTGTTGAGGGGCGTCATTATTGTTACACTCGCTTGCGTAATGACCCCATTGGTTGCATGCCCTACATTGGATCATTGGGCGTCCCTTCGCGTCATACTGGACCCTGCTTCGGGTGGAATTATTATTATTCCCTCTTCCGCCTCCTCGGTTTCCCTGACAGCCTCTGGAAGATGCGTTATTGTTTGAATCTGATGTGGAAGGCTGCTCCTATGTATAGAGCACTTGCTGGTTACGCGCCTTCAAATTGTATGGGCATTCCTTCGTAGAATGTCCCATAATCTGGCAGATGTCACAGAATGCCTTCTTGGGATAGGCACCCTTCATGTGGCCGCTCTCCTTACAATCCGTGCACCACAGTTCATCATCCTTGCTTGTTGTCCCCTTCATTGACTTAAACTCTTTTAACATCCGTTCCATATCCTTCTGAAGGGCCGTGACTTTCTTCTTCGGCTTCTCGTCACTGCTACTCTCCTCTTCGGACGTATCGTCTTCAGATGACGAAGATCTATTCTTCTTCTTTTTGGCCGTTTTATTTTCGCTTTCTAGGTTCATGGCTCGGTTGTATGCATCATTGTAGGATGTCGGAGGCACAATTTTCATCTTCCGTCGTAGCTTAGGATTCAAGCCCTCGACAAACCACCTCTTCTTTAGGCCGTCAGCCGGTTGGCTTTCCATCTTTCCGACTAATTCCTTTAGCCGGCGGCCATACGCTCATACGGTCTCCCTCTTCCCTTGCTTCGTTCCATAAATCTTTGAGACTATCTCATTATCATCTCGTAGTAGCCAGAATTCCTTCTCGAATCCCCCCTTGAAGGCATCCCATGTGGTTATGTTCGTTCTATCCAGATCCGCATACCAGTCAATGGCCACGCCTCTCAGTGTGGCGGGGAACTGCCTCATCCATTCGTTCTGGTCAGTCACCCCATTGGCTGCCCAGATGGTTTCACACGTACGGCAATGTCGTATTGGATCGTCCTTTCCATCATCGTGAAATTTTGGCAACTTTTCCTTATGTGTCGCCATGGTTGGTCGGGCTGATTTTGGTTGTTGCGTGCGCGGTGGATTTTGTGCTCCTGCACCGCTTGTGCTAGAACTGGCGCCCACGTTCCCTTGGCTGATTACTAATGGTACTTGTAATTGTGTAGCAGGTGGAACCATATTGTGTGGAGTCGTTGGCTCCAATGGCGGGTTTGCCTGCGCGTCCTGTGTGTCTTCGATCGTACCTTCCCGTGTGCCTTCGGTTGTGCTTCCCCATGTGCCTTTGGCAATGCGCTCACCTTCGTAGTTCCCTTCCTCCGCACGCCACGTGCGGTTCAAGTCTTCAAACTGGTCTCGCTCTTCCTGAAGCAAGACTTGTCTAAGTCGTGTTTCTTCGAGTAGTTCTTCTCTACTCCGCACTCTCCAATGTTCCGGCGAGATGAACGATTCCCAGTCGGCCCCTGCACCTTCCGTACCACTTCCAGGGTTCCCTTCGGGCAACCCTCCGGCAAGCTGGTCTTTGGCAAGTTGCCTCAGCCTACACCGACGTTCACGCTGTTGCGCGGAGATCAAAGCCTTCTGTGCAGCTTCCACTTCGTCATCTCGTGCCTTTTTATTTCTATCTTTATTTAAGACATTGGGCATAAATCCTTCCCTCAACTCTCTTCCCAAGTACGTCTAGGCAACGGCACCAAATGTTTACCTGCTGGGGTAAACTTAGTATTGCATAGACATAGTACAGGAAATATAATAAACACAGAATGTATCATAGAATAATAAATACTTTCATTAATCATTCCATACTGGCAAGTACATTTACATCGTAATGATCATACAATCATATCTCCCATGTCCAACCTCCGAGAGAGTATATAAAGTACCCGAAGGGTCACGACCGAAACGTCGTGACGTAACTGTCTAACCTCTCGGTCGCTAACGACCGAGAATAACATAATACTTTACTAACAGAATAACCTGTACATACAATTATCCCGACAACACTAAGTATCTCCATCATTCTCAAATATCTTAGAGGGACACATCCATGTAAACCTTCTCCACTCTCAAAAGAAATGTACAAAATTTCTCATAACTATGCATCTCATATCTTTTGGCATGTGTATCAGCATTAAACTATATATATTGTTGAATTTCAATATATAATTACTAATGATAATCTATATGAACTATGTAGTGTGAGTTTTGAACTCTGTGACTCTTCGACACAGTGAGATTTGACATTTGTGTATTTAAACTTTGTTGAACTTTAACACTGTTCTTGTTTTCAAAGGTCTCTATCATGATATTTTCTGACAATTATTAAATTATTGGGGTCTCAATGTACCCCCTCTCCTATTTATGAAAATTAGTTGTACTGGTACCAGTACCAGTCTCTGGAATCTCCAAGTACCCCGTCTCCTGGTAACCTTGATCTTAAGGCTTTCCCAAACTCACTAAGCTCTTTAAATACGTATAGAGATCTGAAACAAATTTGCCCACTTCAATAAATCTATTCCAAAATCTGAGAAACTTACTCAGAAATATCTGCCCCAATTAAAGAGGATCTGAGAGTGTAAATCACAAGAGTTAACCCTTCAAAGAAACCACACCAAGGGTTTAGAAACCCACATCAAGAAAGTGGTTAAAACCTCACGCCAAACAATAGAGTAGAACCCACCCCAAGAATTACACCAATGAGCCTCTAAAACCTCCATAACTCACACAAAAATCTCCCCTGCAATCCTGATACTGAAAGAAACCACACAGGAAATCTCCAATCTGAAATGCACTGTGAAGTACCTGTAAGGTATCTCCAACAAATATCAACTAGGGTTGATCTTTCACAACCACAGCCAATCTTCCCCCAATGGGATTTTGTTCTCAGGAAGACTAGAGATGAACCACGTTCGATCTCTGAACCACAAAGAGTGGTTTCTTCTTCTCAACCACAGAAAATATCAGAAAATAATAAACTTTAGCAAATGGAAATGCGAGTCAAATGAGAATATATAGAGTGAAAGAGAAATTAGGGCAAGCAATTTTCAAATTGAACTAATTTACCTCCAAAACCGCCAACAAAAGTTGTCAACAAATAAACATTTCACTTCACTTTATTTTCCCCTCAAACTAGGCGTCCACCTTGGACCCAATAAAAAAACTACTAAGAAAAAATAATAATAAACCTTCCCCTTCCTACGCGTCAAGATAGGATGCGTAACTGACCCCTTTTTAGAAACAACTTAAAGTTGTTATCAGTAGGCAAGATACAAGGGGTACACTTTATTATAAACTTTATAAAGTCTTGCCCGGCTTGGTGAATGAATCAAATCTCTTTCTGAAAACATACAAATTTGCCATGTCCAAAACTGAAAACCGCTACACAGAACTGAGAGGGGAATGCAGGCCAAGACCAAGTGCTAAAAAAGCACTTACTAAAAATAGCCATAACTATCCAAAGTCAAACCCCGAAACTGAAGATACTATGTGCTGAAGCTGACAAGAGACCAAAGCCATGACCAATCACCAAAAATAGAAGTTACTAAAAATAGTAAGTCAGCCAAAACTCTCAACTGACCAATTGCTGTCCAAACTAACACTTACTAAAAATAGCAAGTCCTCGACAAATTATCTGAAATCACTCCAGAAGTGTCGTACATGTCCATTAATCCATATGAACACTCTGCTAACATCAAAATACCCCTCTAATCCTTCTGCCACCAACCCAGAAAGACAACACCAATTGCACTACAAGAGAACCAAAAAATGGGAACATGATAATTAAGTCCATAAATGAAATTATGAAACCATATGGGGTGAATCTTTTAATACAGAAATACTTTTGAAGTGAAACTTTTATGTGGTAAATGTTTGGCTAAATGCTCTCTCCATTCAGAGGGTTTTGTGCTCATGCATAAATTTCATTAATGGGGGTTTTCTTCTTTATACTTGTCCCTGCTGTTTACTTATTCTAGTGCTCTGTGTTTCCTTTCTTTCCACACCATATAATCCATAAAATAAAGTATATGTAGTGAACTTTCACTCAGGAAAAACTTTCAAAGTGAAACTTTTATATGTGATGAAAGTTTTCTTGGATGCTCTCCCCACTCACAGGCTTTGTGCTCATACATAAATTTCATGGTTCAGAAAGTTTATTTCTTTATATATACCCATCTTGATTACTTTTTCTAATCCTCTGTTTAGTTACTTTTCTCACAGTATAGTGTTTTTATGGTAGAACTTCTCTCACATAACTGGTGTATTTCTTAAGTCCATTAAGCTAAGTTTGGTCATCCATGGGCATCTGCAAGAGTTCCTTTCTTCCTCTCTATGTCTTATATAAATCTTCATGGCTGATTAAATTTACAGAGAGCAAAATATATTGTAAAAAATAAGTAAAGCCCAACAAAGAAATTTATTTCATCCCAAAAACAAGTTATAGGAACTAGCTGTGAGCTTCAGATTTAATGAGCCACCACAGAATAATAATTCATGTAGCCCTCAGACCATTAAAACAAATGGAAATTAACTGTTTTTCCTTTAAACAAAAATAATCTGCAGAAAAGATGTAGCAGGTATAAAACACAGAAAAAATAAATAGAAATAACAATAATGCTGCTTCTGAAAATGCAGGTAACTTCATATTTGCAAGTTGAGATTTCCAGTGACAGTATGGTCAGTATATTTGGCATATATCTTCTAATTTTCCACATGTTGTCATTTATTTTAAGATTTTTTTCTTAAGTACTATGTTTCATATGTATGTTAGGTCCTTTTAAATCCATCTAAAGAGTTAGCATTTATGTTGCAAAATCCATATGCAAAAGGTGAGGAAAAAAACGGAACAACTACAATGTACCTTCAAGAAATTGAGGAAAAAAATAAAATAAACTGAGCTTATTTGAGACACCTCCAAAAGGTGAGAAAATCAACAACATATTTATATGCAGACTAGATTATAAAAGCCCATTGAACTAAACAGTCATCAAATTCGCTTAATCTGCATCATAGAATCTTGAACAGAAGTCTGACAATCCTAACATGAAAGGAAAAAGTATATTTGGAAAGCTATGATACCTTTTGCTAATCCTCTCTAACAGTGTTTTCCGAGCCTTCCAAAGATAGTGTTCTTGGTTCAGCAGCATCAACAATTCCCTGAGAACAAAAAATTGTAAGATTATGATGCATACTGAAAGGAGCCAGGTTGTATAAGGCAAAGAAAAAAAAACTTTATCTAAATGAAATGGTTATTTTCCAGTTGTTCAACTCTGTACCTAAATAAAGAGACCTGCAAGTAAAATTGGCTGAAGAGTGTAACAATATAGCCTCTAAAATCGATGTTGCTATGTAAATAAATGCTCATATCTAGACCTTTTGAACTAAGTTATCAAGAGAATATAATCTAAACAGCTTGCTGCATGCGGGTAGTTTATATAATCCTACCTCCTCACTTTGAAGAGATTGTTTTGAACATTGTTCCGCTTTTTCATCATCTTTTGAGGGGTCATTTGAATTGTTTAAATCCAACAATTCACAAATTGCATGACCATAACCTGTGTGCATCAGAGGCATTTCGTTGTCATCCTTTGCGTGCCTTAAAAGTCCAGCCAAGTTTGAAAACTTTCTTTCACTTCTGCCAGAACTCAAGCAATGTCAGCTAGAAAGAATAAGTAAAATCAGTCGAGATTTATCCAAATCAAGTAATATTTCTAATAACATGATAATGCTTAATACCAAGAAAAAATAATGCACAGAAACCTGTATTCAGGTAGGGAGACTTACACAGATGACGAGCTAAGGCATACAAGGCAGTCGAATTCCCTGGACCCATCACGAGATTGATAAAGATGCCTCAAAAGAGGGCAATCTTTAAGAAGGTCACAAGGCAGTCGAATTCCCTGGACCCATCACGAGATTGATAAAGATGCCTCAAAAGAGGGCAATCTTTAAGAAGGTCCCCGAAAAAGGTGATTGCTGATCTTTCTTCTTTATCCATTCCATTTGGCAGAGACTCTGCAGCCGGCACATTTCCTTCATCCTTTTGAGTGCACTCTGTTGTGTGTCCCTCTTCAACAACTGGCAATGAAGACTCATTTGAACTAGCTTTATGGATCTTGGCTAACAGACTGGAAATCTGAGCAGATGCTCTCTGCTTCACAATCATAAAGGAATCAGGTTCCTCAATCTCCTCAGCTGTAGCATTATTTAGATTAAGCTTTTCATCAAC
Organism: Chamaecyparis obtusa; assembly: GCA_027943335.1. Lineage (NCBI taxonomy): Eukaryota > Viridiplantae > Streptophyta > Pinopsida > Cupressales > Cupressaceae > Chamaecyparis > Chamaecyparis obtusa. The sequence continues at coordinate 28,656 of BSBK01007860.1, forward strand.
AGTTTTGCTGCCAGTAGACAAAGACTCTTGCTCATCATTAGAACCAGAACCAGAACCAGAAATGACAGCTTTTATTGTTGCATTAGCACTTGGACCGTTTTTCTTTGGCATCTTCTCATCCAACAATTCTTCTTGCTCAGCAGGTTCAAAAACAACTTCCCCACCTGAAGGGAATGATTTCATCTGTGCACTTGTCTGCTTTGCTTTGAGATTGTGCAATCGAAAGTATTCATCTGCCTGGGAAATCCGACCAGGAGGCCACTCTCTCTTTCTTTTAGCTTCCCATCTATTACTGCGGCACATGCGATTTTCCATGTCTCTTTGTGAAAACATTGACCTCGATCGTCCATATGCAAACATTCTTCCATCCAGAGACACCGAATGGCCACCATGAGCACCACCAAACTCTGGAGGCCATCTACTAGATTCTTGTCGATGCATGAAAGAAGATCTATCCGAAAAAGAATAAGATTTAGGAAACCTATCCTTCTCGGAAGCTATAGAATAATCTAGCTCCCCATCCTCTTCTGCAGGCTTGTTTTCCCGAATCCTAGTGGACTCAGAACCAGAACCCCTAAGATTCGAACAGGACTTGCCAGATTCCTCGACAAGATCATCATCCCTACAATCATTTGATCCTCTACCTAATGAGAACTCCCCACTATTCCTCACCCCGTGAATTGGAAACAAGTGCCTATCCAAACAGTGTTCAGCATCCATCACTTTATGTCTTGTGATAGAGCGTGCCTTGGTTGGAACTTGCCCTTGACTGCATAGCTGGACAAGATCAACCCTGTTAGGAGAAACCCCTCCAATGCTCCGATCACTGACTTTGCTTCTTAATTCTTGTTCATTTGATAAATGACCTCTACTCGTATCTGCAGGTGATGACCCTCGTGAATCCTTAGAAATAACATCCGTCTTTGCAAAGTGTTGGTGCAATGGATTCTGTATTTCCCTCTCATTCCAAAATGCATCCCTTAACTCTCCAGACTCTGTAGGTCTATCCTCCTTGTCAATAATTGCACAATTTTGCAGCTCAGACTTCTCTATTTTCCTTCCAAAAGGATCATCTGTACCAAAGGACTCCTTAGCCTTGCTAACAGATGAACAAAGAGGCTTTGAATCTGTTGTATCTGGAAACTCAAAGTTTTCCAGGTCAGAGTCTGAGTCACCCTCAACCCCACTTTTACAAGATATAGAATCCATAACTCTTGACACTCCCCCGAAGTCTATAGCCATTTTCTCTCCATGATATTGAGTTAAATCATCAACAGCAGTCTTACTAGCACCAAATTCAATACATTTTTCAAAAGAGGGACCATACCTACTGTCTCCTAGATTCCAATCCTGCATAAAGGCCTTCAAATTTCCTAATTTTCTATCCTTCAACTGTTTCCTACCATCCATGGAATCGTCTGGAACTTTTCTTTTACCACCCACTAACATTTCAGAGGTTCCAAAGTCAAGCTTAGCTTCGTCGTCCCTTATAGTCAATGACGATGAGCCAGACATAGCCTCCATTCCCATGCCAACATGCTGAGCAGAATGAGGACTGCCATTCTCATTTGCCATTAATTCTTTTTCACGAACCCTGATCTCAGGACATTCCTTGGCCAATCTTGCGATGTTGCCATTCTGTCCCCTGTGAACCAAGCTACTGTGTGGCAGAATACCCCGAGAAACCAAATATTCTGCTGCAAGTCGCCCAGCTTCCATCATTATATCAGCTTTCCGTGCCATTGAAGGTGGTTTGGACAAACCTCTCCCAACCCCACGCCCTGGGCCCCTGAAATCAGATGAGTGTGACATTTGCCGCCAACTCAAGTCCGGGCCACTGCGGACAGAAGGCTGCCCAACTCCAAAGGAGTTAGCCCGCAACCCCTCGCCAGGGATTAGGTGTCTGGCGTGCATTATCAACACCAAATTCTTTCTTCTCCTGCTCTTCTATAATTTTTCCTCCGATCAAACCCTAGAAAGCACTCTTTCTCTTCTCAGCTCATAATTGTCAATTTTGAACTGTAATAACTCTCAAATTTGTATCTTTCATGTTTACATCTCCGATAAAACTCTTGACAGAAATAAAATAAAAAGAAGGAAGAAAACTCCCTCCACTCAGCTCCCAATTCTCAAATTCTACCAGCCCGATCCTAAAAGTTTACCCTTCGCCTTCCCAGCTTCAAATTCCAATTACTCCACAGCATACCACTCAGGTATCCATTTCATCCAACTAAAGGCCGTGCGAATTTCAATCAAAGCCCGTCCCAAACCACTCACTTAACAGTAAAAAAGTCTCACAGAGATGAGAACATCACTAAACGTCCAGCAAAATTCCCACACTATCTCAAGTCTCTTTTCACAAAGATCACGATCATGCAGTAAAACCCTCTGACCAAGCATTCAGATTTCAAACACCATTTTGCTGAATCATCTTTAACTATATTTTCACCGATGCCCACAAGCTACCCTTTCTTTCCTCGAACCACATCTTGTCACGACAAATACCCTCGCAAAAGGAGAATTTAACTACTACAAAATCATCGTCTCAATGCATTCTTGCTCAATTCAGAACTGTTTTTTTCCACCGGACTGAGAAGCTAAACCCTAGATTGATGAAGTAGATCACAGGTCTAAATCAATTTTTACTACAATTTTACAAATCTGGTGTCTCTGAGCACAAATGTTTTTCTGATGTTTCGATCGCACAACCCTATGAAAATAAGGAAAAGTTTTCGACTAGAAAAAAGGAAAAAGCAGTGGAGAAGCTTCTGCTTTTATATTAGGTCCAAATTAATTTAGAAAATAAAAAAATACGATTTAGCCATATAAGGACCTGATATACGGATACAATAATATAAATACGTTGTATAAAACATTTTCTCGCTCATATTCCGGGTCAATCGGAAATGAAAAACTGGATTATCAAATCTATAATTTGACCATTTTTAGCATTTGATCAAATGTAGCATTTCCTAATTCCCACTACCAAACGGACCCTAAGAGAATTATACTAGAGAAAGGAAATGATTTTGGAGCCATAGGTTGTCTTTTTTTTTATGAATAGCTTGTTGAGTTTCTATTAATGAATGAATGAAGAATTTTAATGATATCTAAAATCTAAGGGACTATGGATCAAGCCCTAAACTAACATAGTCTTTTCTATAATCGATTTGTAGTGATGGATACTTTTTTAATTAGTAACAGTGTAGATGTGTAGAATTTTATATACAATGTTACGATAAGGTTAGCTATTTATGAACATGTTTTTTATATTTGATTAAATTTGTTTTTGTGGAAAGTTAAATTGTTTAAGATATATAGTGATAGAGTGTATAGAAGAAGTAGTTTTAAAGAACTATTTAGATATTTTATTCAGCATGATACATTTTTATTTATTTTTAAGCCAAAGTGGACTAGCCACCATAATTTTATTAATATATAAACTGATTCAAGGACTCATCCGTGGAAGTATCAGGAAGAAACCCTGGAGTCATTGTCGAATACAAAAAAGAAAAAAATCTTTACAAATGGTTTTCCAAAAGAAAAAACTCCAAAATCACTTCGAATATACAATCAATCTGGATATAGGACAAAATATTATCACGGATATTTACCACAAAAAACCCACTATTAGGGGATATCGAGAAAATGGAGCAAAATTCAAATGTATAAGCCATCTGATCAAAACACCCTTAGCATACATCCATAGGGCTGGGAGAGGAAGGGTGTCGCACATGTGTCCACACCAATTCCCAACCCACTGGAGGGGCCGAGGGTTTTATCGGGTCCCAACCATCATCAGAAACCAGAGCAGGAAGCTCATTTGTTGAAAGAGCTGGAGACAGAGAGACGTTGAGATCAGGAACCCCCGTGGAGGCAGCCGGCTATAGAGGTGGGAGAACCAAAGGCAATGGCGAAACAAGAAGATCCAGAACTGTGTGGCATGATACATTTTTTGTGTATTGATATACTATATAATTTTTTAGAGAAGCATTCATTAGTGAAGAGGGTTGTTTTTTCAAAATAATTGACACATATCTAATTAAAATTTTCTATATACTTTTTATATTGTTAATTATAGTTAAAGATAAATCATTATAAGCATTTAAAAATAAAATATTAAAATTTAATAGTAAAATGAAAAATGAGATTTAAATAAAGGCTTGCTAGTAGTGTGTTATTTTACTTGGGATTATATAATGTCATATAGTATATGTAAGTTAAAGTTTGTATATATTATTAAATATAAATATACTTTTAACATTTTAAAATGAAGTTGTCCCATTTAAAACAAGTGTGGCTAGTACTTGCCTTTAGTTTTGTAATTAATTGTTCTTGAGTGGAGATATTTTTCATAACAAGCATATAATTGAAATGATTATAACAATATTATAATATTTTAAAAATATAATTTATATTAAATATATATTATTTAACAAATATTTAATACTTTTAATATAATATAAAATACCATCTTATTTGATATAATGTGACATAAATTAGACATTAGAATTTTACTTAAAAAATAGTAAAAAAATTAATTTTATTATATTATAATTATGTATGATAAATATATTTAATGTATAGCGTCGAAAAATGAAGAAAATTCGCATTCAGCGAAAGTGTGCTTTGCAGAGAAGGCAGATGCAAGTAGGGCTTGCTCATCACCAGCGAATTTTTGTGAGTGCTTATGCCCACAGTAATGCGCGCTCCTTTAGAAACCCTGATCCGAAACCCAACAGCGTGAAAGAGGAGTTTTCTAGCTATTGTTTTAATTGTTGGACCTACGGCCATAAACATAAGGATTACAGGAGGCCGGATGTGCATCATTTGCATCCCACATATGAGCATCTCGATGGTTTTATCACTAAACATCAGGCTAAAAGCCTTGCGGAATCTCAGAAGGATCATCCTGTGGATGAAGAAGCGGCCTCGGCCGCCTGTAAAATTTCGGAGCCTCAAAATGAAGAGTGTGATAACAAGGATAAAAACCTAAGGAAGTCTCTACTATATGATACTCATATAGGTAGGGTTTCGGACTCTGTAAATCCAAAAGGTAAAGGGTTTGTGAACTGCAACAAGAAATCAGAGTATAAGGTATTCTCGGTCAAGTCAATTAATGAACAATTTGCCCTATTTGTAAAGACCAAATATGCTAAAATAGGGAAGTTTAGAGATGGATCTACAAAAGCTGAGTATGTTCCGCATCATTGCAATTTAGAGCAAAGGAAAATTGGATTGGTACCTTTTCAAGCACCTTCAGCTTGCATATTGAATCAATTAGCCTCATGGTCAGAAGTAAGAAGAAGGAGGGATCACCCCGAGGATACAAAGGCTCTGGCGTCTAGGATTACTCCAGCTAAGAACTCCAATGATCCTCTATCTGCGATGGGGGGAGGGGGATTTCCAGGAGCTAAGTTGTCCTCCGGGGTGGAAAAAGTGAGTAACGCAGAATGGCAGGTGGTGAAAGGTAGGTATCCGAAGAAATCTAACCATAAGAAGCGCAACAACAATTTTTTAACTTTGGAAAATCCCTTTGAATTGTTAAATAAGGACCAAACCCCGTGCAAAAAGATACAACATACTAATAGGGTTTTGGAAGGGGAAAGGGGTGTATGGAAGGAACCGCAGATGAATTATGAGTCATCACAACCAAATATGGAAAATTCATCTTTTCCCCATGTAAAAACCATAGGGCATAAATAGTCAAAGGGATTTTTCAATTGCGAATCTATACACAAATCTATGAATGCCTACAGCCCTCCTCATCATAGGAGGAGATATGAGAAATCAAGGAAAAGGAAATTCCTTATCCCGGCTAAAAGTAATAAAGATATTATCCCTGCTCTGTCAAAGTCTTCTGAGAAGGTGTACTCTCCGTCTCACAGACGTTTTGTAAAAAATGAGAAAAAGCTTCCACTAGAAAGTGGAAATTATGACCAAAATCATATTAGAATGACAGTGGATGAAAGTTGTATTTTTCAAAACCAGAATGCTTTTGCAGACAGAGGCTTCCTTTGCAAATGGACCGGAATAGGGGCTCATGTTGAAGACATAATAGGTCTGACATCTACAATCCCATTTGAGGTAAGTATTACTATCATGGTTGATAACTTCCTTTTTGTAGATTGCTTATCCAGCAGCCTTAAAGAGAAAATATTAGGAGTAGTTTCCTTGAAATACAGAAACATACCCTTTTATGTTTGCAATTGGTCTCCTCTGTTTAACCCTATAAATGTAACAGATTTCATGGTAGAAAAAGCAATTTTACTAAGAAATTTACCACTAGAATGTAATCATATTGAGATTCTTAAAAGCATAGGAAATAAGATTGGTGATTTTAAAAGAATTGCTAAAACTAAACATAATCAAGCAAAGGCTATCCTAATAATTAATTTAAATTATCACAAGAAGTATATCCCCCCCCTTAAGCTTAGTTTCAATTCGAATTCCATATTTATAAATCCAATGATGCTGGAAGACTTTGTAGAAAATCCAAAGATAGATAACAAATTGTATACTTACAATCAAAAGCATAGTAAGAAACACTGTTATATCTAGATAATAATATAAAGGTAAATTTCTTAAAGGATAAAGGAGGTTTTCTTCTTAGGAACATTTCAAAGGAAAGCATAGAAATGCCATACTCTCATTTAAATGTAATATCCACCCCGATAGAGCCTAGCTATTATTATGATAATCTACTACCTCCTTCACCTATTAAGAAGCTGGACAATGATATCAACAAAGAAACAGAGGAAGATTTTAGTAATGTCCAGCATCTGAAACATTTATGTTTAGACTCAATAGCCTCTAAAGAGAATGAAGAAAAAAGTAAAGTAGAAGATAATCAGAATAATAAGCTAGGAGAAACTCTTACAGATGAACTTTTGGATATGTTCATGGATGAGATTTGTGATCGCAAGGAATTGAAATATCAAAAAGATACTTTAATCAATCTAATACAGAATATTACCCGAGAAGATAATGAGAAAGTGGATTCTATTGCCACTCAACATACTTATTTCACTATCCCTGTAAAGGAAGTCTCAGACTATACCCCCCCCGGCCACCTTGGCATGGTATCAAACCGATTAGATGTAGAAAATATAGTGCAGAAAGAGGACAAACCTGTTCCAGGAAATTCAACTATAGTGCAAGAGGAAAGTAAGGATATTAGCAATTCCAGGAATGTGGCCCCTTGCATGACAATTAAGAATACCCATAAAAATGGGGAGAACCATGCATTCTCTATCCCATTAGAGTTGGAAACACTAAACCTGGACCTTTCAGAAAATATATTTGAATCATATGGAAAGGAGCTTATAGATAAGGAAACAACTCAAGTTCAGATTGAACTAGAACATAATAGTTTAGACAAGTAGGATAACCCCATCATTAATTCAAATCAAAACTTTACACTGGTTAAGGACTCTATTGAGGGTCTCCTTGGAATTACTAATAAAGAGAGGCAATTGGGAATAGCTATGAATAGAGGAAGCCTAAGTTCCCCTAATATTAACAAAATTAAGAAGAAAATAGGTAGGAAATCAGTAGTTGAATTAAGAACAATGGATGGTAATGCAGGCAGCCAAAAAAAGATAGCTGAAATTTTGCACACAGGGAAGGGGAAGTACCTTCCCTAGCAGAAATGAAAGTCACTACTTGGAATGTTAGGGGATTAAACGCCCCTAACAAACAGAGATTAATTAAGAGATATCTAAAAAAAATTGAGTCTGAAATAATATTATTACAGGAAACCAAACTCAACAGGGAGGAAAGCACTAAAATTAGTAAGAAACTTGGCATATGGAAATCAGGATTCGTTACATCTACAGGACATTCAGGAGGATTAGCAGTACTGTGGGACCCCCATAAAGTTATAGGCATACCAATTTCTAATAACAGTAACTGGATGGCCTTAGAAGTTAAAAGTCTAAAGTCTAACTTGAAATTTTACCTAATCAATATATATGGACCAATTCACAATGAAGAAAAAAGGAGAGTTTGCAATGAGATTCACCTTTTCTTAAATGATGCATCAGAATACCCTTTCCTGATTGGAGGAGATTTTAATGTCATCTTAGCTCCTGAAGAAAAATTTGGAGGTTCACATTATGTATCTCAAGCTCACAAGGATTTTCGCAACTGGGTTATGGATAATCATCTAATTAGCATAGACACAAATAATGGAATATATACATGGAATAATAGAAGAGAAGGTTTTAGTTACATTGCTGAAAAGCTGGATGGGTTCTTTATTAGGACTAATATAGAAAACTTTAATCAACTATATTCTGCAGAAATCCTTCCAGAGGCTGGATCAAATCATTTCCCAATGAGGCTTTCTATTATAGAAGACACTAAACCAACAAGAAATCCATTCAAATTTGAGTTTATGTGGTTCCAAAACCCGGAATTCATTAATCTAGTAGAGGACTGGTGGAAACAGATATCGGTTAAAGGATCCAAAATGTACTGCTTAATAGCTAAATTAAAAATCATTAAAAATAAAGCATTGGAATGGAATAAGAACAATTTTAACAATATTTTTGTAGAAAAAATTCAGTTAGAACAAGAGCTCGCTGACCTTAATAATTTAGTAATAGAACATGGGATGAATGATCAAGTTATTATAAGGAGAAGAAGTTAATTTCTAAATACAATGCCATCCTCCTTAAGGAAGAGATATTTTGCAAACAGAAATCTAGGGAAACTTGGCTCCAGGAAGGAGATAGTAATGCAAAATTCTTCCATAACACCACCAATTTTAAAAGAAGCATTAATAGAATTTCTAAAATTAAGAATCAAGAGGGAGAGCTCACTGAGGAACCTAAATAAATATTGAAAATCTTCTTGCAATTCTATCAATCCCTTCTTAACAACATAGAAGGTACTGACCTTAGAGCACAAAAAGAAATGCTTAAAACTATTCCCAAGGTACTTACAGAAGCAGATAATAAGATGATTAATGACAAACTATCCCTTGAGGAGGTTAAAACAACGGTCTTTCAGTTACATCCGGATAAAGCCCCGGGCCCAGATGGGTTCCAGGCAGGATTCTTCCAAAAATGCTGGCACTTTGTTGGCGAGGAGGTATGGCAAGCAATAGAAGCAATGAGAAATTCGGGATCATTATTAAATGAAATAAACAATACCTTCTTTGCATTAATCGCAAAAAAAAATGAGACCACGAAGCCAGGGGATTTTAGACCTATATCCTTGTGTAATACAATATATAAGATACTTTCTAAGTGTTTAGCAAATAGGCTTAAATCTCTCCTTCCCAATATTATATCAGAAGAACAGACAAGGTTCGTAGCAAATAGATCGATCTTGGATGGAATTATTATAGCACAGGAAGTAGTTCATACGGCCCAAATAACAAAGGATCCTAGCATGCTTATTAAGCTAGACATCCAAAAAGCATATGATAAAGTAGACTGGAGATTTATGTGCAAATGTATGGAAGCATTTGGATTTTCCAGACAATGGATTAATCTCATTTTTAACTGTATCTCCACACCTAAAATCTCAATTTTAATCAATGGAACACCATAAGGTTTTTTTAGTATATCTAGAGGCATAAGACAAGGAGATCCAATATCCCCCTTCCTGTACATCATTATGGTAGAAGTGTTAGGTAGATCCATCACTAAGAAACAGATGGAAGGCAAAATCATAGGATTGAAGGCTTCAGAAAACATTCCAAATATTACACACCAGCAGTTTGCGGATGATAGAATCCTACCCGGCCAAGCTAACAGGAAAGAAGCTAGAGCATTTAAGGACATCTTAAACATGTATATGGAAGCTTCAGGACAAGGGGTCAATCCCTCCAAATCAGAAATCTTCTTTATTAATACCCCCCCAAAGGTAGAATCAGGGATATGTAATATTATGGGATACAAGATTGGGAAATTCCCATGCAAATATCTTGGTATTGACTTGGATAAAGGCATCCAATCTTCCAAACTATGGCAGCAAGTTATCACTAAAGTACAAAATAAGAAGAGTTCTTGCAAAGGAAGATGGTTAACAAAAGCAAGTAGGGTGACTATGATAAAATCAATCCTCTTTGCCATACCTACGTATCATATGTCCGTACTCCCCCTCCCTATTTGTATCAAAAAGAACTTAGATAAAATGCTTAGAGACTTTTATTGGCAAGGTCCATCAGAAGACAAAAAACTTGCCCTCATTAAATGGGATACCTTATGTAAACCAATCTCGAAGGGGGGTCTAGGCATAAAAAATCTCCTATGGCAAAACCAAGCTCTTGGAGCTAAACTTATATGGAGAATGTATAAGGAATCTAGTAGCAAATGGGCATCTATACCACTTCATAAATATATCCTTGATGCGAACCCCATTAATATCTTCAGATCTCTCACTCTTGTCAAAGGCTCTCGGATTTGGAACTTTATTAAAGAATGCAGAGGCATTATTAGCAAAGGTCTAACATGGGATATAGGTTTAGGGGATCAAGCACTTTTCTGGGATGATTCATGGGCAGGTCATCCCCCCCTAGACACTCTAGGAATTTCACCAGAGTTTATGGAAGAATGTAAAAGAGTTAAAGGCATTTATCTTAAATATTATCTATGTAAAAAAGATGGTTATGAAAGGAGTAATTTAGAAGAAATTGGTTCCACATGGCATGAAAAACAAATCCTTTTCACAATTTTGAAAGATAGAGAAGCTTCACTCAAAAGTAGACCAGATATCTTAATCTGGGCTAAATCAAATAAAGACAACTATATAGTTAAAGAGGGTTACAATTCTATTATTCGGGAGATGAATATGGATAGCTTAGATATCCCACTAAATCTATGCTGGCACAAATCTTGCCTTCCCAAAGCTGGCATTTTTCTTTGGGTAGCTTTGCAAGACAGAATTCTTATAGTGGATAGACTTAATAAACTGGGTTTTGAAGGGCCATCTAGGTGCCCCCTATGTGAGAATCATTCTGAGGATGTTAATCACATTCTCCTTAATTGCCCTTATACTCAGAACTGCTGGAATTGGCTCCATCAAAGCCTAGGCTGGAAGTCAGCTCTTCAATCTAATTTACTCAGCCACCTCAAAGCTTGGCCTTCTCTCTTTAAAGACAATTTATATAAGGATATATGGTTCATTTCTCCATCTATAGTAGCATGGGAAATCTGGAAAGAAAGAAATAGAAGGATCTTCACAGATCATAAATTATCATGGAATACAATCACCAACAAGATAGAAGCTTCAATAGTAGAAATCATTAACAGTAAGCTCAGAGACAAATTGAGTTATGAGGAGTCCTTTAAAAGATGGGATAACAAAATTAGAAGCAAGTGGCCTAAATTAGATATTCCCCCCCTTTATGGCAAAGGGGGATCCAAAAGGAAGAGTGATAGAGCCTCTTGCAAGTGGATCCCTCTGAAAGAAGGATGGTATAAACTCAACTTTGATGGGGCATCTAGAGGGAACCCTGGAGTTGCTGGCATTGGGGGGATAATTCGAAATGGGAAGTCGGAAGTTATTGCTAAGTTCTCAAGGCCTATCAATCCCACCACTAACAACATGGCTGAATGCATAGCGGCACTAGAGGGTCTAAAGCTATGTAAGAATCTTAACATCTCCAAATTAATAATTGAAGGTGATTCTCAAATTATAGTAAATGCCATTCGTACCAAAAAAACACCTAATTGGATCTTAAACTCTAAAATAGAGGAGATTAATCTAGTGATGGAAAGCTTCACCAAACATGAAATTAGGCATACATATAGAGAAGGTAATATAGAGGTAGATGTGTTAGTTAATCTTGGAGCTGATGGAGTCATAACCTAGATTTATCATGCTGAGACGACATGGAAGAACAAATATATATTAGGTAATGGACAAGATTAGGCATATGTGATTTAATTTTAATAAGGATTTTTAATTAAAATACCAACTAACCGTTGTATGCACCCTAAAATGGTCGCCTAGACTTTGGGCCCCATTTATTTGATTTATCAATCCTGAATCATTTTGATCATTAATCAATATTTTTCAACATTATTAATTTCTTGATCAAGTCTTAATTTCGATCATATATTGGATTTTTATCCTTGGGCTAACCATTTATCCTAAGTCTTTATTTAATTAAAAGGAATATTTCCTCCCCTTTCAATTAAATAAAAAGCCCCACTTTCCTCTTATCCTAAATTGCACAAATAAAACATTATTCCTATTTTATAAAAAGGGAAAAAGCACTTTTTGTCTCACATGAGGCTCAAAAGTCAACACTTCACTCTCATTGGAGGATGTTTGTGCACATGGATTGCTCCTCTTTCAAGCTCCACTGCTGATTAAGACTTTTTGCCTCTTAATCTCCATGGTCCATTTCTCCTCATTTCTTATAAAAGGAGAGCTCTCTCCTTCATTTGCATCCATATACCATGTTTTTATGCTAATGTTATGCTGCAGGTTTTAGGTGCATTTGGAGTTTGAAGACATTGAAGACTTGTTGCATTTCATTGTAGTTGCATATTTGCTTTCATAGTTGCATGATAATGGCATTCTTAGTATAGATTTCCTTTTATGCAATAGAATAAGCTCACATAGTCTAAATAGGAAGGATTTGTAATCCATTGCTATTTCCTTTCATAGCTTAGTTTGTACTTCCATTTTCATAACATAGCTTGCACATTTGCATCCTTATTTTAGTTGCATTTGCATTTCATTTTCATTTAGATTCTTGGAGATATTGGCACTCTTGCCCTTGTCTTCATTGTGAATCTCTCATTGTGTGGTTGACTAGCAAGGTCACAAGCTTGTAGCTCTAGCTGAGAGCAAATACTTCATAGTCCCTTGCAACTCCATGCATAGAGAGCTATGAGCCGCTTTGTGAGGCCTCATTCTTGAGCAACCTTGCATGTAATGGTTCATAGAAGTGCACCATTTTAGTGTGTACATTTCTGGCGCCCACCGTGGGGCCGAGTAGATTAGCTTTGTCCTTTTAATTCTGCATTTTTCGTCATTTTCGGATTAATTTTTGGAAAAATCTGCGTCTCTGGTTTTCTGTCTCAGATTATCGCGCGACACTTCTTAGAAATATCGCGCGATATACTTTCTATCTTGGTGCGATAGTTCGGGTGAAAAAAGTATCGCACGCCTATATTGAAGTCTATCGCCTGGCATCGGGCGAAGTATCGCCCTACTGGAGAAGTATCGCTCGGCTATATGAAGAAGTATCGCGCGATACTGATGAAGTCTAAGGTATATCGCCTGATCTAACAGTGAACTATTTTGTATCTTGTGAATTTCAAGTTCTTTGCTAGTTTTTTGAAAAATTTTGAAAAATTTAGCGTTTTCAAATCCGTGCCACTCTGGAAAACGGGTGCCCATTTTTTTTGAGATTTTCACAAATGGTATCAAAAGTTTAAGTGTGATATATCGTTGGAAAGGTCTTTCCGAGCCTAATCCAACCATGATGGTTTCATTTTTAGATTTTATCATTTGATCAGTTATTTTTGCAGATTATCTAATTTTTCATGTGCTAACCATTGTTAGATTTTGGATTTTCCTAACCTTTGTTGGTCTAACAAGTTGTTTTGTAGGTGCTCTTGCTTGAAGGAAATTGATATATTGCATGTCAAAGAGGGCTACTAATGGTTTTTGTAGGGCTGCCCTAAGCATAAAAACTAAATCAAGTGCTTGTTTAATTGCTTTTTTTTATTGAGTGCGGCATATACTAGTTGTTTCATTTCATAGGCACTTAATACCTTGTTGTAAGAATTTTGAGGTGGTAGGAGAGTATGCTCTTCACCCTTGTGGTGAAACAGAAATCTTGACCCATCTTGGGATTTTGAAAGCAAGGGGGTAATTGAATATTTGCTTGGTGTGTTTGGGAGAGATTCTTGAGATAGGGGAGTATGCTCTTCACCCTTGTGGTGAACCAAAAACTTTGAACCTCAAGAGTTAATCCACTTTTTGTTTAGTATAGAAATCCTTTAGCGGGCCTGCTCTTGAGTAATCAAGAGGAACGACCCAAGTGGGGACAACCTTGTCATCATTTTCCTTGGTGGCGAGTGATTCCAACTCACTATAATCTCAAGGCTATCAAGGACACAAAACCTTGGTAGACATAACACTTGTCTTCACTTGATGTGAGTATCTCATGGGATTGCGACCATGGGGAAAGCATTGAGCAAGAATGCTTAAGGTACTCTTGAGGCCGCGAGGTCCTAGTCCTTTACGAGGAGCAAGAGGGGTGTTGTGAACGGAAACCCTTATTAAGAATCATAGATTAGAAACCACCTTTTTCAGCCGCTTATCTTCTTAGTGCAAGGATTGATCCAAGTGGAATAACCCGGATCACCCCAAGATACTCACCATATGTGTCCCTTTGGTTGTGTTGTTTGACACTTCCATGACAAAGCCAATATCTCTTGTGGGCAACCACTTGGTGTGAGGCAAGGGGGCATCAAGTTGTGGGCTAAATTGATGAGTAATGAGCCTTGTCTTGTAGGTAGATATTGCTTGAAGTGTCTTCGATTGTGTGATACCAGTGTAAATGTTCTTGACATACAAACAATCGGTAGCATTCATAGGGTGCTTTTTCAATTTTGATATCACAAGTGCTTGTCTTGGCAAGGTTGCTTTTGCCCTTGTTTCAAGTGTTTGGAGACATGTTTGATCCCCTACTGTTTGCAAACCTGTCCAAATACTATTAAAATTATGATTGAAATCAGACATTTTCACCCTTAGATTCAAAATTTGCACAAATTGGTCAAAATCAACATCAGTATCGCATTTGTCCATTCTTGGTGAGAAAGCCTATCTCTAGAATTGTTAGTCACATTCTTGGAGAATTTTAGTACTTTTATTGTCCAAATCATTTTCATTTATCTCAATTTCAATTATATTTTGGCCTAGCCCAACCTCCTGGTTCAAAAGTGCAAGGGTAGTCACCCTTTGATTTGAAGCACCTCTTTGACAGTGTTGGTAAAGCCCCTTCTTCTATCTTTTCATTTCTCTTTGGACAATAGAGAACTTTGATTATCCTAGTTTGGTGTTGACATTTTGTGAGGTCATCCTATTACCAGTCTTCCTTGGTCAGTCCAAATCAGATCCTAGGTGTTGTCATGTTGCTCAACATCTCAATGAATGTTATGGTATCAATTGCACAAGATGGCTCTTAGTCTTCTTCTTTCTTCTCCATTTCCCATGTTCTTCTAAAGTCTTCCATTCCCATGGGAAATTCTTCTTCTTCTTCTTGATTCTTTTCCTCTTATTATCTAGTCTATTCATCTATTCATTTCTTCCATGCTTGATTCTTCCTCTTCTATAACCATGAATCTTGACTATCTTGTTAAGGAACCTCTCTTAAGAATAGACGATCTTGAGCTCATTGACATATTCGAAAAGTGTTGTTCCTCCAAAATTCTCATGAGTGATGAATTTATGACAAAAATAAAAGAAAAATCAATTAAATCAGATGCCTTTGCTAGAATCATACTCATGATCTCATCCAAATATTTTTCATCATCTAAATCTTCTCATCATTCTTCATCTTCTAAGTCTTATCATGATTCTTCTAAACACTATTCACATTCTTCATCTTCCAAATCTTATCATGACTCTTCTAAACATTATTCGAATTCCTCATTATCCAAGTATTCTTCTTCCACTAGGTCTTCATTTTCCTCTTCTTCAAGATCTCGTTCTTCTTCTACTTCTCCCAAGAGTCTTACTTCTCTTCAGAAGACATGTCATAAAGAGCAACGTGATAGTCCTTGTGATGTCTCTTCCACAAAGAGTGACACACCCACCTATGATGACTATGATGACTATGATGACTATGATGATGGACAATTTAGCCATACCTATGATGCTTCTATTCCTAAGAGTCCTCCTCGTCGTGTGCTTAGGCTTACTAAAGGGTCATCTTATTGGGTAGATTGTGATGGGGATCCATATAATTCTGATTTTGAGAGGAATTATGATATTTGTTGTGAACAATATGATACATCTACTTCTATTGAGGAAGAGAAAGCTTTCCGTGCTGATTATAAACGAAGATACTATGAGCATGTCTTGTCTAAAAACTCTCATGCTGAAAATAAAGATTACACTCTCCAGCAAGATCATATTAATGTTGAACCTTTGTCTTGTGATGGTCCCCTTCCATCCTCCACTTCCTCCAATATCCACACATCTCCTAAAGCTGCTAAGTCTTCCAAATCTTTCACAAATTCTCCATCCAACAAAGATCCTAATGCTTTTCATGCAGTTCCCTATAGTTATCCTCAAGAGCCACCTCTTAAAGATACTCAAGCTAACCTTCACTTGGCTGCAAATACTTTCAATAATGTCAAACCTAAAGAGCCTAAGCCTTCATGCGCTATAATGCCTATTTCAGCTAGTCTTTCACCATCTTTTCCAAAGTCTTTCATACAATTCCAACATGCTTCCTTGTCCATAGAAGTGGCTCCATGTCAAGAGGACTCTAACAATGATAAAGAAAAGAATATAAATAAAGATCAAGATCAAGAACCCTCCATATCATCCAATTCTCTTCATGATGTATCTCCTCCATTGCATGGTTCTTTTGATCCTCTACGCTCTTCCGCATTCATTCCACCATCTCCTAAGCAAGATCAAGCTACTACTTACACTGTTGAGCTTATTGATAATCAAAATAACCTTACTACACTTGCGCTTTCCAAAGATGATACTTCCATTAAGGTTATTAAAAATGGTGTTGTTACTTCCAATGTTGAGCCTATTGAAAATCAAGAAAAAAATGATGCGCTTATGCTATCCAAAGATCCTTGTCAAGATCAAAGTATTCCATCTTCTTGTTCTACCACTCCATGTTCACTTCCGCTTTCTACTCTTCCTAAGTCTTTGCAAGCTTTGAATGATCCCATCAAAGAAACTGCTCCTATTCAAGATGTTCATGATTTTATTGAAAATCCTAATGCTCACTCTAAAGATGCTGATATCCTTGGTTGTGATATAGATGCTGATGAACTTATTGATTATCCTTTTGCATCTTCCACTTCCATCCTTGGACCTCCTCCACCAATACTAAGGGCTTCACGTCTTCCTTCCATTTTGGGTCCTTATGTCCCTTCACTTTCCCCTCCTAATTCTTCTAATTCATCATCCATTTTGGGTCCTTACGTCCCTCCATCTCCTATCTTCCCTCAAGATCAACATAGATGCATACCCTTGAATCCCTTTCATCCACCCACCCATCTAAACCGGTCATATCCTCCTTCTTCTTCCACAAGTCCCAAGTCTTTTGGAAGTAACTTGAATGCTCAATACAAGAAAAAGAAGCAATATAAGAATCCATCAAAAAAAGATCACCATGTCCCCTCTAATCGACATGGATATATAAAGTCAAAAGAGATATCTAAAAAGAAAACTACAAGACAAGTATGGGTTCCAAAATCCATTATTGAAGATATTCTCTCTAAATCATCAAAAATAAATGAAAAGCCTAAGGCTATATGGATTCCAAAGTCTCTCTTGAAAGAGTCTAATATTGAACAAAAAGTGAAGTTGACATTCAAGCTTCCAAAGGCTTCCACTTCATCTTCTTCCAAAAATGATCTTTCATTCCATGTGCCTAAACCACAACCTCTGCTAAACATTCATCATATTCCTTCTCGTATTCCTTCATTCACATTTGAGAATTATAACAAGTACACCAATCCACTCTTTGAGGAGTCAAATAGCAATAATGAACCAGAATATGGTTCACATTTGGACTAGAATATGGTTTACGTTTCCTCCATTTTTCCCGCCACCCTTCAAGGTGTGTGTGTCGATGTTGATCTTGCCTTCTTTCCAGCTATCCTTTTCACATTCCTTCCATTCATCATCCTTCTACCTTCTCTCATTTTTCCTCATTTGCCTATTCCTTCTACGTCTTCCTTTCCCCTTCAGCATCTTTGAGCATATCATTTTGAATCCTTGACATATCATGGTTTATCCTTTCAAGGAGCATTATCTAAAAAGCTTGCCTTCTTCCAAAAAATAGAAAAAATATTCAAAAAATAGAAAAATTCCAAAAGAAAAAAAGAAAGAGATGAAAAAAAAAATTAAAAAAAAATTTGAAAATGTGCCATGGTGAAAACCTAGAAACAGGCACCTTGGTAGCAAAAGTAAAGAGAAATAAATTCGTCCTATGGTGAAAACCACTCTCTTGTGGTGCCTTGGATAAGTACCATGATGAAAACCTGGCAATCAGGCGTCATGCGTAGTTCTTCTACATATTTCATCCATTCCATCTTCTCTTTTTGATCTTGACAATGTTGATCTATACACGAACATTTGGCTATTTTGTGAGCTATCTTACGATGATCTTGCTTTCATTCCATTCATGCTTAGCCTTCATATTTATTTTCCTTCATTCATTCTAGCTTGTCACTATCCTCTTCCCCTTTGGTCTTGATCGAATTAAAAAAAAGAGTAAAACATGATGATATGAAGCCTCTTGACATGTCTACTCCTTTGGACTGCATCCTTCCTTCTTTTGCAATGTGCTTTTGTGACTTATCTTATGCTAGCCTCTCATTGCTTGTCCAAATGTGCTTTGCATGACAATTTTTTTTTCCCTAGCTTGGATATTCTTGAAGAGTTTGACCTTGAGGATTTCTTCCCTCCGTTCGCTTTCATTCTCCTTGTCTCCACCAGCTTGCTCATCCATCTTGTCCCTCACATTGCTAGATATTGGGACTGCACGATGTGATTTTGCTCATGAGTTTAATGCCCATTTCTGTCTGGGGGCATCCTTTGTACATATCTTATTGATCCTGAAAAAAATACCAAAAAAATTGATATATGATGCTGAAAAAATCCTAAAAAGCATAAAAAGTCCTGAAAAAATACAAAAAAATCAAAATATTCAAAAAATCCAAAAAAAATGAAAAAATGAAAAAAAGAATCCAAGTGGTGAAAACCTGGAAATAGGCGCTACTTGAGGCCTTTGCACCCCTATTTGTTAGCATGCGTCCTCGACACTTAACCACTTCCCATCATGCCTTGACCTTATTTGGCCTAGTCTGGAATTGGTCTTTGTCTTTGTCTAGGGGGCATAACTGTTTGCATAGGTTTTTTAGGTGCGTTTGTCTCTTGGGGCATTTCACAACAGGTGTTTTTCAACACCACCCCAAACAGTGTTTTTCAACACTACCCTTGCGTCGAGTGTTTCTTAACACTTATCAGGTGTCTTACCCAAACAGTCTCGTATGACGCGATATTTCTCATTTGCAGATATGATACTCAGAATTTGATTCTATGACCAACACACACGCACTTAAACGATCAACTCGCTGATGATATGATGACTTTATTTTTCTTTGTGTGCTGTCTATGAAGATTTCTTTGATGAGTGGTCTCTCCCTGAGAAGTTTTCGATGATGCATAGCTAGAAGACTGAGGGTATGAGAACATGTTTTATTTCTTTATCTGATTGTGGGTATATTTTGTTAGTCCTAATTGTCATGAGCATTTATGCTGGTCTTACTTGACACTATGGATTGACAAGGTATTATCCTTGACTGTTTTGCGAGTGCATGCTTATAGCTATCCTGACTTTCATGTGTCTTGATACAAACATAATCTCGCCATATCAAACTTAGGTGATCTCACTGCATTAGTCATCTTGACCTATATGTCTTCGATGCCTAGGTGAGATTTCCACATTTCTATCTGATAAAGATCATATTCATATCCACATAGTTATGCTAGTGTGCATTGTATGATCTTGCGACGCTACCAATAACGCTCGATGATGATAATTAGATGTCTATAAGCGTTGTGACCTTGCAAGTCAACCACTTTCATAGTAGCTTGCATTCTTAGGTTCATCATAGTTTAGTTTTTGCATCTTGCATATGGAGAGAGCTCTCCTTTTTATCATCTACAGACTAGTTGGTCAACTGTGCTCATTTTTTTATTCTTCTTGATCATATCTTTCATTTCTGGTCTTTCATATCACATCCTTTTCTATCCATTTTCGGACTCGAAATTGAAATCCGAGTCGCATTTCCAAATTTTCTCATTCTTCTACGCAGTTGACTGACCTTTTGAGGCATAATTTGATTTTCGGTGGAATTTCTTCCTTCCATGTCTCTCAAATTTTCTAGTCTTTCATCCACTCTATTTCTAGTCTTCTATTTCTATTCTTCTACTTCCTCACTGGGGCATGTTTCATTGCCTAATGGTTAACCTATTGACCTTTACATTCGATTGTAATTTCCTTCTGATTTGTTCAAATCTTTATCAGTTTTGCTGTCTCTCCTCTACCTGATTTCGATTTCGACTCCGAGGGGGCAGTATCTATGGGATTCTCATCCCTGATTTCCTTGATTTTCCTGATTCAGACATCTTTTGTGAGCTTTTGCTCAAAATTTGAGATTCTTATCTCCCATTTTTAGACATTGGTTATTGCCTAGCAGCGACGGTGATAGTTTTGTCTAAAGCTTGATTTGCACCTAGCAGCGACGGTGTTGGTCTAAGCTTTTGTTTATGTTTGTCCAGATGTGATCCCGAATCGACCTCATATCTGAGTTGTTTTGTGATCCCAAATCGATCTCACATTTCAACTTCATTCTTTGACTACATGTGTTCCCAAAATCGATCACACATTAGTCAAAGAGGGGCAAATGTATGCACCCTAAAATGGTCGCCTAGACTTTGGGCCCCATTTATTTGATTTATCAATCCTGAATCATTTTGATCATTAATCAATATTTTTCAACATTATTAATTTCTTGATCAAGTCTTAATTTCGATCATATATTGGATTTTTATCCTTGGGCTAACCATTTATCCTAAGTCTTTATTTAATTAAAAGGAATATTTCCTCCCCTTTCAATTAAATAAAAAGCCCCACTTTCCTCTTATCCTAAGTTGCACAAATAAAACATTATTCCTATTTTATAAAAAGGGAAAAAGCACTTTTTGTCTCACATGAGGCTCAAAAGTCAACACTTCACTCTCATTGGAGGATGTTTGTGCACATGGATTGCTCCTCTTTCAAGCTCCACCGCTGATTAAGACTTTTTGCCTCTTAATCTCCATGGTCCATTTCTCCTCATTTCTTATAAAAGGAGAGCTCTCTCCTTCATTTGCATCCATATACCATGTTTTTATGCTAATGTTATGCTGCAGGTTTTAGGTGCATTTGGAGTTTGAAGACATTGAAGACTTGTTGCATTTCATTGTAGTTGCATATTTGCTTTCATAGTTGCATGATAATGGCATTCTTAGTATAGATTTCCTTTTATGCAATAGAATAAGCTCACATAGTCTAAATAGGAAGGATTTGTAATCCATTGCTATTTCCTTTCATAGCTTAGTTTGTACTTCCATTTTCATAACATAGCTTGCACATTTGCATCCTCATTTTAGTTGCATTTGCATTTCATTTCCATTTAGATTCTTGGAGATATTGGCACTCTTGCCCTTGTCTTCATTGTGAATCTCTCATTGTGTGGTTGACTAGCAAGGTCACAAGCTTGTAGCTCTAGCTGAGAGCAAATACTTCATAGTCCCTTGCAACTCCATGCATAGAGAGCTATGAGCCGCTTTGTGAGGCCTCATTCTTGAGCAACCTTGCATGTAATGGTTCATAGAAGTGCACCATTTTAGTGTGTACAACCGTTAGAAATGCAGTGGCTTAGAGTTGGTGCATATGAAATTAATCAACATTTATTCCTAAATAGGTTTGGTCAGATTAGGAACTTTTCTAGGACAAATTCAACAAACATTTACTATTCAGCTCTCCCCATTCCTAGTGCATTCTATGTGAAAGACTAGTGGTTAATATTGTATATAATTTATTAATAGAATACCGGCCACTTGGTTATCTTATTATCAGCCTACTAATCCCCTCCCTTTCTCTCAGCCACCCCTCTTGAGGAAAGCATGATGTTTAGGCAGGATTAGTTTATGGTTCTTCTCGCTTTAGTGTTTAAGATCTCTTTCCACCATCCTAGCTAGACTCATTGCATGATCGCAAGAGCTCAAAAGCCTTCTTGCGATCATGTGACTGGCTTTTGAAAATTCCATCCTTGCCACGCAAGACACCTAGTTCACAAGATCTGCCAACTCAGTCCAGCGTACGACAGCACCATAGGAAATGCCCTCAAAATCCAATGGTGGCCGCATGATCGTGTGAGATTGGAAGATCCCATGCAAACATGTGACCACCGTAGATCTTGCATCTACGGGGCCCATGCTACATCGCCGAATCCTATTTTACTTGACTGATAGAGGCTTGTCGCATGGTCGCATGCTATTAGGAAGCCGCATGCGATCATGCGACCAGCATGCAATTGCAAGCTTTTTCATTACCTTGCCTCAAGACTATTGACCAACAATTAACCCCCATAACCACAGATGGTTTGTCGCATGGGCACATGGGATCAGAAGATCCCATGCGATCATGCGGCAAGCTTGAAACTGTTACACTGATCGCTTGCCTTGAACCTCTTCGCGATCGCTTATGGCTTGTCGCATGATCGCATGGGATCGGAAGATCCGCAGGCGATCATGCGACTAGCTGATAGTTGCTACCCGTTGACTGCTTGGAGCTAACCGCCAGACGTCTAGGCCTGCTAGACCTATTTTTAACCTTAACTCGACCTTCACCTTGGGTCCATCATCGATCTTTGCTGATACCACATCAACGGTTGTCATATGATCTCATGGGGTCAAAAGATCCCATGAGATCATGCGACAGCCGTTAGATCTTCTCTGCGCTGGCACAACTTTGAAAAGCTGGGACCCACCTAGTCGGAGTTGCGCACATGGAAAATGCTGACACCAGAGTAGAATAACTGCGAAGAAGCAAAGGTTGAAAACATCCTAGGCTTTAGGACCATAAGTCATAAACGCAGAGGGTTTTTGACACTTAGCATGAAGATCGTAAACAACCAAAGCCTTTCATAGACCAACAGGTAGAAAACACTGAGGGCTTTCAAACGAAGGTTGAAAACACAGAGTGTTTTTGACACTGAACACTTTTTTGGAACCCTGCAAACTAAGTATTTCCTGCAACATTAAAACTTGAATATCTCTAAGGGCTTTGTGATTCAGTGCATGCGATCTGAACTGGGGCTTGACAATACATCAAAGAACATAGGGTTTAGATCGCAAGCCATGAAACTTTGAGGATCTTCTTCGCAAAATGAAAACTAGTTGCAGCAGGGTGGGATTAAAATAGAGACCTTGGAAACTTGGCCAAGTTTACAAAATAGGAAATTTTGGGCATCAGTTCCCCCCTTCTTTTTAATCCTTCCAGCTCAGATAGCAGCTTTTAGTATTCACCCTCCTCCTTCAGATTTGTCTTGGCTTTTTGGATTTATCACAGGCCTTGTAAATCTTAAACGTTGGTAAAGATCTTTAGCATATCCATATCTTTAGAAGGTAATTCAGAGGCAGATATGTTAGCTAATCTTGGAGCTGATGGAGTCATAACCTAGATTTATCATGCTGAGACGACATGGAAGAATAAATATATATTAGGCAATGGACAAGATTAGGCATATGTGATTTAATTTTAATAAGGATTTTCAATTATAATACCAACTGACCATTAGAAATGCAGTGGCTTAGAGTTGGTGCATATAATATTAATCAACATTTATTCCTAAACAGGTTTGGTCAGATTAGGAACTTTTCTAGGACAAATTCAACAAATATTTACTATTCAGCTCTCCCCATTCCTAGTGCATTCTATGTGAAAGACTAGTGGTTAATATTGTATATAATTTATTAATAGAATATCGTCCACCTGGTTATCTTTTTACCTGCCTACTAGTCCCATCCCTTACTCTCAGCCACCCCTCTTGAGGAAAGCATGATGTTTAGGCAGGGTTAGTTTATGGTTCTTCTCGCTTTAGTGTTTTAGATCTCTTTTCTCCATCCTAGCTAGACTCATCGCATGATCACAAGAGCTCAAAAGCCTTCTTGAGATCATGTGACTAGCTTTTGAAAATTCCATCCTTGCCACGCAGGACACCTAGTTCACAAGATCTGCTGACTCAGTCCAACGTATGACAGCACCATAGGAAATGCCCTCAAAATCCAACAGTGGCTGCAAGATCACATGAGATCAGAAGATCCCATGCGAACATGCGACCACCGTAGATCTTGCATCTACGGGGCCCATGCTACATCGCCAAATCCTATTTTACTTGACCGCTAGAGGCTTGTCGCATGGTTTCATGCGGTTAGGAAGCCGCATGCGATCATGCGACCAGTATGCAATTGCAAGCTTTTTCATTACCTTGCCTCAAGACTGTTGACCAACAATTAACCCTTGTAACCACAGACGGTTTGTCGCATGGGCGCATGGGATCAGAAGATCCCATGTGATCATGCGACAAGCTTGAAACTGTTAACCCTAATAAATATGGAAGAATAAATATATATTAGGCAATAAATATGGAAGAATAAATATGGAAGAACAAATATTTACTATTCAGCTCTCCCCATTCCTAGTGCATTCTATGTGAAAGACTAGTGGTTAATATTGTATATAATTTATTAATAGAATACCATCCACCTGGTTATCTTTTTACCTGCCTACTAATCCCCTCCCTTACTCTCAGCCACCCCTCTTGAGGAAAGCATGATGTTTAGGCAGGGTTAGTTTATGGTTCTTCTCGCTTTAGTGTTTTAGATCTCTTTTCTCCATCCTAGCTAGACTCATCGCATGATCGCAAGAGCTCAAAGCCTTCATGCGATCATGTGACTAGCTTTTGAAAATTCCATCCTTGCCACGCAGGACACCTAGCTCACAAGATCTACCAACTCAGTCCATCATACGACAACACCATAGGAAATGCCCTCAAAATCCAATGGTGGTCGCATGATCGCATGGGATCGAAAGATCCCATGCGAACATGCGACCACCGTAGATCTTGCATCTACAGGGCCCATGCTTCATTGTCGATTCCTATTTTACTTGACCGCTAGAGGCTTGTCGCATGGTCGCATGCGGTTAGGAAGCCGCATGCAATCATGTGACTAGCATGCAATTGCAAGCTTTTTCATTTCCTTGCCTCTAGACTGTTGACCGGCAATTAACCCCCATAACCACAGATGGTTAGTCACATGGGCGCATGGGATCAGAAGATCCCATGCGATCATGCGGCAAGCTTGAAACTGTTACACTGATCACTTGCCTTGAACCCCTTCGCGACCGCTGATGGCTTGTCGCATGGTCACATGGGATCGGAAGATCCGCATGCAATCATGCTACTAGCCAAAAGTTGCTACCTGTTGGCTGCTTGGTGCTAACCGCCAGATGTTTGGGCTCACTAAACCTGATTTTAACCTTAACTCGACCTTCACCTTGGGTCCACCGTTGATCTTTGCTAATACCGCATCAACGGTTGTTGTATGATCTCATGGGGTCGAAAGATCCCATGAGATCATGCGATAGCCGTCGGATCTTCACTGCATTGGCACAACTTTGAAAAGCTGGGACCCACCTGGTCGGAGTTGTGCACATTTGATCACCTCCAAGAAACAATCTAAAAGAGGAAATAATTCAGCTAGGAAATTTAAAATTAAGTTGGAACATTCAACACAGGATACATGTATGATAAGAACTGGGGATGTATTGAGCAACAAATAAAGTTATTACTTGCTTTAATGGGCAACTTGTAATTGAATCATTTCCTTAATTGAGAATGTAGTATCAAGAGACAGGGGCATATGTTTTTATGGTATATATAAATATATATATATATATATATATATATATATATATATATATATATATATATATATATATATATACAGGTGTTTGTATATATATATTTATATATAAATTCTAGCTTCCTCCTATGAGTATTTCAAAAATGGCTTATATATAATAACTAACAGGGCTTCAGAGTATGTTTGGCTTAAGGTATTGGACGTTCTTCTCTTTCTTGTTACTTTTATATATAAGAGTCATAAATATAGGTATACTGATGACAGTATACATATATTAATATATAGAGCTTTGCAAATATATATTTATATATTGGATAAGCTCAGAAGATCTCACAGATCCGGTAAGGGTATGAACACATGGTTATATATACATAATCTACATATATATATAACCATATGTTCAAACTAATTATTTTTTGCCTTACAATTTGAGGAGATTGGAAATCATTGCAGCTTTTTCTGAATGATGTAAATATTAGAGGCCCATAATGAACTCTGCTATTATTTGCGAAGTAGCGGATTAACCATTCTCCACCCATCAACTTTAAGCGCTTATGTTAAAGCACATGCCGAATACTTTTGAAATAATAATCTTTTAATTGCTTTTCATTTGTGTGCTGGACACGTGGTGAGATCCTGCTTCACCACAAAGGATCTTCCACACCATAGCGACAAAGTGGCACCCGTTGATGTTGTATCACAAACAAACTCTTTCTGGACCCATCAAGCTATGTGTCTTCATCCCGCCAAGCATCTTTGATGACTTACATTGTCACATGATCGCATGGTATTATTTTAATTCATGTGATCATGCGACCGCCCTATGATTGGCTCACGTGGATCCAGCATGGCACAGTTACTTGACTTACATTGTCTTTTCATTGACTTTTCACACCGCTCGGGCTTTCATCGTCACATCTACGCTGTTGGCGTAAGTGGGTCCCAACAGAGCACATTCACCGGCCTGAGTTTCCATTGTCCTACCAATTCAGAGTAATTAGTCAGAGCACTAGTACAGTACTAAGGAGTATATTTAGTTCTACTGTAAATATGCCTAAAATGTCAAGACTCTTGAGGCAGGAATTGCTAATCTTTAGCGGTAAGGATTTTTAATCACAAGAGTATTTGTTTCTAGTATTATATTGTCAATAATAAAAGTGTTTAACTACAGGCTTCATAGTCAATATCAAATATTCTTAGATAGGTTATGTAGTCGAGATGTAGAATTTTTATCTTGATGCAAGTTAACCTTGGTCTCGGAGGAATTTTGTCTTGTTTTTTTTTCAGGAAGGACTATCATTCGGATGTTCAACACATATACTTGACATAGTAGGAGGATCAAAAACTCTGCTTCAATTGTACAAATGATGTAATCCTTGTCTAATCGCCATTCTATGTATAATTCATGATTTAAAAAAAAAAGCAATCTAGAGTTTTTTCGGGACGTGGGTATGCCTACGCAAAATATGTACAAATCTCAATAGGTATCGAGCCGTGGGTATGCCTACAGAAAATATGTATTTTAACAAATCTCGACAATTGTCGAGTCGTGGGTATGCCCATGTAAATTTTTGTATAAGATCAGGACCTATGGTCTCGGGCAAGGCTGGAGGTTTTCTCAACCCCGCTCTTTCCTACCAGCGCCTGCAGTGAGCAGGGTCACATTGTAATATAACTATTTATATTAATAAAAATGTCTAGGGCTTCGGCCTTTTACCGATCAAAAAAAAAAAAATAGTAAAAAAATTATTAAAAAAATATAAAGAAAATCAATTAAAATTCACCCTGTTAAAAACTTAAAAGTTAGAAACTTCAAATTAATTAAAAGTCAATTATATATTATACCAAAAATAAATTATATAAAATAATAATAAAAAATATTCATTATAGGAACAACCAAAGAAAAAAAAAACAATTTCACCCAGGACAAGATTTAATTTTGCATTAGAATGGCAAAAATAAAATATGAGTTGCCAGAAAAATGCATGGTGACTACAAAAGTGCCAATAAAACTTGTTATGTTTTAGAGTTTGAGAATTTGGTGTATAAGACTTAAACTAATTGAACCAATCAAATGATAGAAAAATGATTGTATAAATTATAAAGTTAAAAAAATTGCATCTAAACTTTAGAAAACATGAAATTTATAACAAGTCTAAAGAGTTTTATTTAATCACTAATTAACACTAAAAAGCCATAAAATGATGCAATATACTTGCTTAGCCTATCAGCAAGTACTAATAAAGCTTTGACATTAGTATCTTGTTTTATCATGATCAATTGTGTATTTGTATTTTACATTGTTAAAAATAGATATATCTGTAACATAGTCGCTCTTTAAAATTTTGTATTAATATTTTATATTAGAATGTAATATTATTTGCAATGATTTTGAAACATATAATATAAATATTGTTTTTTTATACTGTTAGACATAGAGGAATAAAGAAGTACTTTTGAATATGAAGCTTTAGAAAAATAAATAGGATAAATAGCAAATATTAGTAGTTTACATGTCCAGGAGAGTTATTAGAAGTATAATGTATGTTAAATATAAAACCATATATTTCAATCAATAAGTATATTTTTAATTTAAATTGTATATTTATATTTTACACTGTTAAATTTAAGTATATTTACATATTATATTCTTAATATATTTAATGATACATACATTATACAAAGGAATCAAATATAAAATGTTAAAATTTAGAAATTGAAGCATTAATATTAGAATGTAATATAATTTGTAATGATTTTGAAACATATAATATAAACATAGTTTTAATATACAAGCTCTTGAAAATTGATATTGGTATGCATAGACAAATAAATAAGTACCTTTTAAAATGAAGGTTTTGAGAAATGAACACAATAATGTGTGTCATAGCAAATATTGATAACATCCCAATTAGTTTACATGTCTAATAGAGTTATTAGAACTATAGTGTGTGTTACAAATCCTTTTTTTGTTTGTTTGTTTACACAGTGTGATATGAAGTATTAGAGACAGGACAATGTGTTAAAGTTTACATTGCTACAATAAGTTTGTATTTACAACAATATATTTTGTACAACAGTGTATTGAAAAGATAGATAACATTTTTCTAGATAGTAGATTTCTCAAGACCAAGGTGTAAAATTTTTTGGAAGCCAAAATTCTTAGTGAAAATATTCTTAGAATCTAAAATTTCATATAATTGAAATCAATTTCACCCATAGGGTCCATCTATCTCTTGACATTTACTTCATAGATGAGTTGTGCTATTTTTTAATCCATGAGATTTTAGCTTACTCTCTCAAAAGTTATTGTTCCAACAATGTGTGATGGGTATCTATTTTGTTGAATTCTGATTATGTATATATCTCAAACTCTTATATTTTTGGCCTTGCATTATTGCAATCATTTGAAAAGGCATGCATAGAAAGGCTTGGAGTGTTGTTATTATCACAGCTTTAGTTTGTCTAATTAGTAGATGATGGTTTTCCATGTTCAAGGGACTAAATGTAGAATTTTGAGCAACAGATTGGAATCGTGGTTTGGAATTTGTACTATGCAACAAGTTTGATACATAACCCAATCCATATCTGCATTCAAATTTGGAAAAAAAAATATTATAAAATTAATAAAAATAGTGGTAATGTTAATATTAGGATAACTAAGAAAGGTTACCTAGACCAAGAGAGGCAATAGTTTGAATGTGCTAAAGTTTTTGCAATCAGTGTATTTGAGTTTGGATATAATTAAATGAGACATACAAAATATAGTCAGAAGGAATGTTCTATTGGAAGGCAACTATACGACGTGAAGTACAAACATTTTGGTAAGTAGAAGGAAAGAATTATGAGAGCAAGTAACAAGATTACACAATGGAAAACATCATAAGAAGGAATGAACCCTACAAGAAAAGGTCATCATTAATATTAGTTAATTGCATAGAAGTGTGTATATATAAGAAATACAAAGGCAATAAAGAGTCATGCAAATTATATTTATTGGGTGAGAATATAATTAGTAAAGTTCATACATGGAAATCGAGGCAAGAAGCATTTTTGACATAGCAACAAGTAGTGAGTTGTAGCAATTGCGGTGTGATGATTCAAGAAAATAATAGAGGCCCCAGTTTTCATTTTTGATGTACAAAGTGCTTGTTTTTGTGTGTGTATTGAATTGGTACTTGCAAGCAAATGAAAACAAAGATAGCAGGGAAAAATGTAAAAGAAAAAAGTGGTTAGCATTTAGCAAATGTTGTGGTCTGATTAGTGTGCATTGGTGGGAGAGATTATGTTTAATTTTATTTGTAGATGTGGAGTACACAAGTTTGTAATTGTAAAAAACCTTATCTATATCCAAGGCACATGTACACTAGAAGCTTTGATCGCATTCCAAGCTACCTACATACCCATTGGTTTTGTGGGATCAAGGTGTGTTGGATCTACACATTTTGTTTGATATGTAGTTTTGTTTTTGCTATTATTTTGATGCAGTTGTTTGTGAAAGCATAACCCTTTTGGGGTATTGGTTGCATTCACACAACTCTTTGTTGTTGCACACCCACTCGAGTGACTCATGTGTGTGTTAGTAAAGTTATGGTTGGTTAAAAACGTTGTTGGTTTGCCTATGCAAATGGTTCTTTTCACTCTCCTTTAATTTTCTTCATAAATTTCTTTAAGATTCAATTTCATTATGTTTGAAATTATTGAGAATTATTATTTTAGTAATTATTAAAATGTGAAACTGTGTAAAAAAACAAATTTCAAGGGTATTAATATATCATCTGATAGTATTTTAAGATGCCATGTTCTGCAGGGCTAGAAATATCCTTTTCACATTTGCATGTGATATGGTATTTCTCAATCAATTTTCATGTGATATGGTATTTGTCAAGTTTTAGTTAATAGTTAAATGCACATTAAAAAAATGATAGGATGTTAGAACAAACATAGTTAATATGATCAATGTGTATGCAAAAAGGTGAACAGCTAATGTGCCCACAAACCATAAGCAGAATGTTGATAGGATTTTCTTTTACGATGGAGGTTATCAAAAGGAAAAGTAAAGCACACTTATACAACTACAATGCATATGATGATTTTAAATAAGAAATTAATGTAGAAGTGGAGCAATAATATCTGGTATGTTTAACACATGAAGAAATGTAAAGTAAAAGAAGTATAGTAAACTAGTCTATCAATTTATAGTTTGGAACTGCAAGTTCGAGCAATTCTCCAATAGTTGGGAAGTCCATGCAATGGAATGGTGGCTTAAAAAAAGAAGGTTGTCCAATTTTGTCACACCTACAAAAATTCCAAATTTTTTAATCTAGCATAACATTTATAAGGTAATTTGTAAGAAAATAAAAAGTATTGAAAAAGAAATATTTCGTAGAAAGGTGAGCACTAGATGGTATGTGAACATTTAATTTTGTGTTGGTTTGTGGTGACTAATTAGGCAAGTATTGTCCACTTATCAGTAATCGCGGGGTTAAAAATTTTGGGGTTAACTCGTCAAGCCTTTTTGAGTTGACACGTCAAGCATTTCCCTAGGTTGACTCATCAAGTATTTTCTGGGGTTAACTTGTTAACCAACATAAGTCATCTTATAATGGCTTAGGGTTATGGTTTTCTCAATATATGAGAATTTCATAGATTCTTGCAATGATATTGAGTTGCAAGGGTTGTAGATTGTAATAGGTAAAAATTACTAGATAATAAGATCAGATTCTCTGTTTGGTGGATGTAGCCCAAGATTAGGTGAACCACATTAAATATTTGTGTCTTTTTGTTCTACTTGTGTGCTTTATTCCTTTGTATTATTAAATATATTTTCATGTAACTATTAAAGTTTTGTCTACTAATCCTAACAAGTGGTATCAAAGTGGGTTGTTTTTCAATTATCCTCTACAGGAAGGTCTCGCGGTTGAGTGTGAGTCTCATGGTTGGGTGGGAGTAATGGAAGACAAGGTTAAATTGAAGGTTGAGAGGTTTAATGGGCAAAACTTTTAGTTGTGGAAAATGAAAATGGAGGACTATCTCTATCATAAGGATTTATGGTGGCATTGGAAGGAAAATCAAAGAAACCGACAAAAATGTCTGATGAGGATTGGGATATTTTAGATAGGAAGGCACTTGGTAGTATTCATTTATGCCTTTCATAATTAGTGGCATTCAATATTACACAAGAAAAGATAATTGAAGTGTTGATGGAAACCCTAGTGAAGTTATATGAAAAGCCTTCCACTTCAAATAAGGTATTTCTCATGAAGCATTTATTTAATATGAAAATAGTAGAAGGTTGGTTAGTTGTTGATCATTTAAATGAGTTTAATACAGTTACCAGTCAATTATCTTTTGTTAATGTCAATTTTGATGAAAAAATTAGGGCTCTTTTGATTTTGTGCTATTTGCATGAAAGCTAGAATAGCTTGGTAATGGTTGTTAGTAACTTTGTTCTTGATTCAAATACCCTAAAATTTGATGATGTTGTTGGTGTTATTCTGAGTGAGGAAATTCATAGGAAAAACTCAGGTGGATCTACATCAAGTAGTGTTTTGAATGCAGAAAGAAGGGGTAGATCAAGGGACAAAGGAAACAATTCTGGAAGTCATGGGAAATCATGAGGAAAATCAAAGGGCAAGAGGTCTCAATCCAGAGGACCAAATGATTGTTGGTACTATGGAAAACAAGGTCATAAGAAGAAAGATTGTTGGTCTCAAAAAAATAAAGAAGGAGACTATAGGATAAGAAAAATGTGTGTGGGGATATTGTAGTGTTTGTGTATGAGGGAATGCAAGATCTACTTCTTAACCCAAATTCCCAAAGGAGAGATACAAATTGATTAACCACAAGGAAGTGATTAATCCACAAATGAATCAATTAATGGAGAATATGAAGAAAGAAGAAAACCTTATATTCTATTATAGAAAGTATGTATTGAAATCTTAATTGAATTGAAGACAAATACTAATCTCAAAATATGACAGATCTGGAAAATGTTGTTTTCCGGTGTTTGTACTCAATTTCGGGGAATTTTGCAATTGGATCTGGCCTGGAAACATAAAAATAGAAAAAAACCCATAAATCTTTTGCTTTTGCGAGCAAGGTCAACCTTGACCCAAGACAGGGGTAAGATCTTACCCTGGGGCACAATCTTACCCCTAAAAGTTGACCTTGACCTACACTGCTCTGACAAAAATTCTGTTCGCAGATCCTGAAAGTTTGTCGAAAAGGGTATTTAGATCTGATCTGTGATTCATTGTCCCACACCTGTACTTGCAAGAAAAAGGGTTTTGTTTGTTGGATGAGGGGTTTGCCTTGGTCAAACCCCAGTTTTGGAATTAACCTTGAAATATAATTAAAATTGTAGCAATAAACAAAGTAAATAGAACAATTCACCTTGCTTATGTTGAAACCCTTGTGGAGGATTCAAATCCTTGAATCCACAAGTATGGATGCTCCAAATGAATGTAGAATTGTATGTAGGATGTCTCAAATCAATTGCATTAGATCTTCAACACCAATCTTGAATGTATCTTGGAATAGGAAGAAGCTTGAATGGAAATGGATGGAGAAATCCTCAACAAAGGGGCTCCATAGAGATTGAATCTTTCAATGGCTACCAATGGCTCTCCTTGATGAATTGGATCTTGAATGCTTGAATGCTTAAGGATGAATGAATGCTTGAATGCTTTCCTTCTTCTTTCTTTCTTGATGATTGCTTGATCACTTGATTTCACTTGCTTGAGAGATTATGAAAGAAGATGGATTGAAATGGGAGAGGAAGGCTTCCTTTTATACAAGTTAGGGCCCAAACTTCTAGAGAGGCCGACATAGGAGAATTAAATTCCAATTTAAGCCTTTACTCTTGGAAGTTGACCCAATTTAAATATCATTTAAGAGTTTACCATTTTGAAGCCTGAAACAGCTGACTCGAAGGCGAGAAATCAAACTTTCTGAAACCTGACATCCAGAAAGTTTTGAGACTTGAAATCTAGACCCAGAGTCAGGGTCGAGGTAGACCTTGACCTAGAAGGTCAAACTTGACCCTAAGGTCAAGAATCTCAGATCCTCAGGATAAGGTGCTAGAAACAGGTTGGAAAAAGGTGGAGGGAGAAGCAGAATTGGGGGAAAAAGCCATATCTAGTCAAAGACCCATTCAAGGCTCTTGACATGACCCCAGACCACTTACTCAAAGGGCTATACCAGTCCTAAATGGAAGTGATTCCATTTTCTGACAATACATTTAGCCCCCACTTTAGCAAGAGTATGGACTCGATCAAACTCTTGGCAAAGGAGATCACAACAAAAAAGATGATCTTATTGAAATCAAAGGGACAAAGGAATCCTCAAGCCCCCAGGGACTCAAGTCTTCTTCAACTCCAAGATTACAATAAGAGAGACATCTGTAGAAAAGAGAAAGAAGAGGGTGTGATTACCTTGCCCAATGAGAACTTATGTCCCATTGTGAACTACACAAGGAAACAACACAACTGGAAAGATGGAATTGGACCACCTAGTGAATGTGGCTACTCACTAGTCAACCCATCAAGGATTCACCCTTAGGAATATTCTATTCCATAAGAGAAAAGCCAAAAACAAAAGAGATCCAATCTTAAGGACACCTCCTACCTTAAGGGATCAAAATTTTGAAATTTGAAACTGGAGGGATCAAGAGATCCTACAAGATAAAAATCCATGCTTTAAGGATTAGTCACTAATCCATAAAGGGAGAAAAGAGCCTTGAAAAGTATATGTATATTGAAAGTGTGTGTGTACAAAAAGTGAGCAGAGCGTATGCCCCCATGTTAAAGTCATTGCTAATACTTTAACAGGAGCAATGGCTTGAACGAAAACATAAAAAACTCCACTGATTACATTTCCACTATGAGATGCCCCCAAGCGAAGACAAATAAAGGGAAATACCACATAAACATACAAAGAACATAGAAGGTATCTACCTACCGTGGGGTCAGTATGATCATAAGATAATATATATATGATATTATTGCAAATGAATTAACATCATTCCCCAAAGAAAGTAGAACTACAATCACAATAGAGGAAAGAACACATAAGAGTTACGAAGAAGAGTCTTTTCAGACCACAACATGGAGACCAAAAGGATTTAGTGCTACCAAGTCACAAATCCAAGTGGACTACATAAGGAAACATTTATGAACAATAGCACAAGTACAAAATAACATGAAAACAACATATAGAAGAATAGAGATACATATAGAGGAATAGTACTACAGGTTTGATTCCTTTATCACCTTGCACCAACAAAGTAATGAGGGTCATATAAAAGAATATGACAAACATTTAGCAAACACATCATGGAAGAAGCACAATATGGCAGACAAACACACAAAAAGCTACCATAAAGGACAAGCCAATCAAGTGCGTCGCCTACTCTCCCCATCTCGTTCTATATCATTTCGAGAAGGTGGGAAACTCGCAAGAGGGACTATATCCAACACAATAGGAATAATAGCCAGTTCCAAACGAGGATCCTCTTGAGAATCATAATGTTTGATACTAGGTGTAATTATCAATTGTGATGAAAGCATATTAGGTAAATCAATATTAATGTCAATAGTTTCGTATTCATCATTAACATCGTTAGCATCATCAAGAGTATCTTCTTCATCAAGATTAATTGAAATAGAATCTAATATATGAATAGAATCATCATAATCATTCATTTTAACATCATTATTAGTATGAACTTCCTTTAACACATCATGCATAGGCTAATCAAAATAAGGTAAAGAACTTTGAAGAATAGAAGCACATGCCTTAGCTTGAGCTTGACATTTCTTACAACATTCATTAATAGAGCAGTTACATTTTGTCTTATTTGAAATGTGTTGAGAACTAGGAGGGACAACTATTGGTTCCTTCATAGGTTCTATAGGAGGATTAGGAGGCTTCTCAGTAGGCTGAAAAGCAACAATAGGATGTTGATTAACATCACTAGAAGCCATAGATAAAGGAGGTATGGAAGGTGTGGGTAAAAGATCACAATTAAGATCCATCTAAGGCATACTTAAATCAAGATTCTTGTGATGCTTATAGGCTTGATATGAGAGAAAAAGGTTATCAGGTCGAGAAAGACATGAATTAGGTAATGAAGGCCAAAAGAAGTCAAGGGTAGCACAATCCCTGGGCCTAGAAGGTTGATATAAACTATGATTAATCATCTTCATTTCTTCATCATGAATGAATTTAAGACATTTATGGATATGAGAAGCAACAACATGCATGGCATTCAACCAAGGCAAACTGAGTTTAACTTGAAATTGATCAAAAGTAGGAACAACAATGAAGGTAGTATTCACAATTTTACCACAAAGTTCAATCGGCAAGTTAATAGAACCAAATGATGGATAAAGAAAACCATTACAAGTTTGGATCCATACATCAGATGTATCATAACAATCACATTGCAAGTTCTTCATAAAAATATTTTCTTCAGTAATAACATTGACTAAGGATGTAGGATCAACCAGACAACCGCGTGTAGGTATTTTAGAAATCCTAGCATAAATGTAAAGGGGACCATCAGGAGCTTTAATAGTCTCAGAATCATCAAAGGTAATCAAGAGTTCCCGAGGTCTTTTATTCTTAGGTTGTTTTAGAGGTTTACGTTGAGGTTTTAGTTTAGGTTGAGGTGGAACTTGAGGTTGAATTTAAGGTTGAGGTTGGGGTGGAGATTGAGACAAAACAACATGCTCCACATGGTTAACAATGTGATTAAGATCATCCATCTTTGAATCATAAATAATATCCATAGAAGATGGTTGAGCAATGGTATTAGTATCATGTGTAGGTAAAGGATTCATATAGATTTGGAGATTTTGATTAGAAGGAGAAACAAATTTATTCCCACTACCATAAAAATTATCAACAAATAAAGCATTATAATCAATTAAGTCTTGGACCTTATGTTTTAAAGAATAGCACTTCTCAGTATCATGGCCATTCTGACGATGGTATTGACAAAAGGCTTTGGAATCAAAGGATTTGGATGCCACCGTAGCAGGTAAAAGAGGTCAAATAGGAGGTAAAGTGATCATATTAGCAGTTAACAACTTATTCATAATAGAATGCAAAGATTCAGAAAGAGGAGTAAATGTACGATTCAAAAGAAAAGCAGTGGATGTAGAAGTGACATTGTGGGATGCAACAATGATTTGATCAGTAACTAAATTCAATTGTTTATTTATTTTGACATAGTTATTGAGTTTTTGAAACTTGTTTGGATTAGGATAAACATCACTCTTATCAACTGGAACATGAGCCATTGGAGTGTTGCTCTCAAATTGAGTCACTTGTAATTGATAATAATGAAACACTGCACAGAGTTGTTGAAAAGAGGTAAATTCAATCAACGAATCCTATCTCTAATATCCTTTTGTAAATTTGAAATAAACATACATTGAATATCAATATCAGGAACATGATAAGAAAACTGAGCATGCAAATGCTTAAATCTACCAATAAATTCAGTCAATTTTTCTTTAGTATTCTATTTACAATGCATCAAATTAGTTAAGGACACTTGCGAACCAATGTTATTTTGAAATTGTTGAATAAAGGCATTGGCAAGTTTTGAAAAGGAATTAATAGAAGAAGGTGGCAAGGAACAATACCATTGTAAAGCCTTGTCATGAAAAGTTCTAGCAAACAACTTGGCTAAAATCCTATGGTCATGAGCATAGTCACTACAAAGGATTTGAAATGTTTTAACATGAGTAACAGGGTCTCCCTTACCATTGTAATTCTCAAGATGAGGCATATCGGCTTGTTGAGGAACATGAGCACGAATGATGTCTAGGGATAGAGTACTTCCCATGTCACATGTAGGAAAACTAAACTTGGATTGAGTTAAAGATGCAAGTTATTGTTGTAAAGAGGACATAGTCTGAGCCAAGCTAATGATTGTGGAATCATTAGAAAAAATAGGAGGCATAGACACATTAGAAACACTAGGTAAAGTGTATGAAGTGGTAGGAATGGAAGACACATCTAGTGGAACACTTGGAACCATAGTTGGAAGAGGATTGGACTAAGTAAAAGGAACATTATGGTAAAAAGGTTGTGAAGTAGGGAGGGACATAGGAGGAACACTCATAGGAAGAGAGGGAACCATCATAGTCACCAAAGGAGGAGTATAAGTAGGAATGCTAGGTAAAGAAATGGAAGAAAGTTCCATACTAGTAACATGAGGAGTGAATCCTAGATCTTGAGCTTCTTGAGCTAAAGATTTAACATTTGAATGCACAAGATGAGTAATACCATGCAAGAGATTAACACCTTGATCATTATCACAAAGGACTTTTTTAAGAGTCTCTATAGCTTGAATAGAATCTTGATTATGGTTTTCTTGAATAAGCCAATTACCCATTTTATCAAGTTTAGTTCAAATTTTTTGCACTTGTTCATGAGGAAATCTTAAAGCATCATTTGCATCATGAGATGAGTGAGAAGAGTTATTCTCCATAGTAGGATTGGCATCATGAATAATCAAATTTTCATCTGGGATCCTAAGGAAAGGAGAGGAAGACTCAGGATCAAAGGCACCCATAAGTCTACGACTTCTTCTAACCAGGATATTATAAGTAGGACTAGAGGTAGTAAAGCTCATATACCAATGCCATGCAAATGAACTAAACTAGGAAAACATAAAGCATAAACAAATAGATGTTTTTGTATTTTTTCTTTATATGAAATGTAAATGCAAACACATAAAAGAAAGCTAATATATGCAAGATCTAACACCATAAAAGAAAGATTTGTCTATCGTGGGTTCACCAAAATGTAAGGTAAGAAAAATGTGTGTGGGGATATTGTAGTGTTTGTGTATGAGGGAATGTAAGATCTACTTCTTAACCCAAATTTTCAAAGGAGAGATCCAAATTGATTAACCACAAGGAAGTGATTAATGCACAAATGAATCAATCGATGGAGAATATGAAGAAAGGAGAAAACCTTATATTTTGTTATAGAAAATATGTATTGAAATCTTAATTAAATTGAAGACAAATACTAACCTCAAAATATGACAGATCTGGAAAATGTTGTTTTCTGGTGTCTGTAATCAGTTTTGGGGAATTCTACAATTGGATCTAGCCTGGAAACATAGAAATAGAGAAAACCTAGAAATCTTTTTCTTTTCTGAGCAAGGTCAACCTTGACCCAAGACAGGGGTAAGATCTTATCCTAGGGCACAATCTTACCCCTAAAAGTTGAACTTGACCTGCACTGCTCTGACAGAAATTCTGTTCGCAGATCCTGAAAGTTCACCAAAAAGGGTATTCAGGTCTAATCTGTGATTCACTGTCCTGCACCTGTACCTGCAAAAAAGGGTTTTATTTGTTGGATGAGCGGTTTGCCTTGGTCAAACCCTAGTTTTGGAATTAACCTTGAAATGTATTGAAATTTTAGTGATAAACAAAGTAAATGGAACAATTCACCTTGCTTATGTTGAAACCCTTGTGGAGGATTCGAATCCTTGAATCCACAAGTATGGATACTCCAAATGAATGTAGAATTGTATGTAGGATATCTCAAATCAATTGCATTAGATCTTCAACACCGATCTTGAATGGATCTTGGAATAGGAAGAAGCTTGAATGGAAATGGATGGAGAAATCTTCAACAAAGGGGCTCCATAGAGATTGAATCCTTCAATGTCTACCAATGGCTCTCCTTGATGAATTAGATCTTGAATTCTTGAATTCTTGAGGATGAATGAATGCTTGAATTATTTCCTTCTCCTTGCTTTCTTGATGATTGCTCGATCACTTGATTTCACTTACTTGAGAGATTATGAAAGAAGATGGATTGAAATGAGAGAGGAAGGCTTCCTTTTATACAAGTTAGGGCACAAACTTCTAGAGAGGCTGACATAGGAGAATTAAATTCCAATTTAAGCCTTTACTCTTGGAAGTGGACCCAATTTAAAGATTTTTTAAGATTTTACCATTTCGAAGCTCCAAACAACTAACTTAGAGGCAGGAAATAAAACTTTTTGAAACCTGACATCCGAAAACTTTCAGGACTTGAAATCTGGACCCAGGGTTAGGGTCGAGGTCAACTCTAACCTAGGTCAAGGTTGATGTTGACCTTGACCCAGAAGGATGACCTTGACCCTAATGTAAAGAATCTCAGATCCTCAGGATAAGGTGCCAGAAATACGCTGGAAAAAGGTGGAGAGAGAAGCAAAATAGGGGGAAAAAGCTAGATCCAGTCAAAGACCCATTCAAGGTGCTTGACATGACCCCATACCACTTACTCAGAGGGCTAAACCGGTCCTAAATGGAAGTAATTCCATTTTCTAACAATACAGAGATAAACAAGAATCTAATAAGGAGACAAATGTGGTAAGTAACAAATCTTAAGAGGATGTTTTTCTTATTTCCCTTGAAAATGTTGATGATTCATGGGTTCTAGATTTAGGGGCATCATTTCATGCTACACCCCATAGAATTTATTTTCTTTATGATTTCCAAGGGGATTTTGGGCTAGTTTATTTGAGAGATAATGAACCCTGTTAGATTTTTGGAAAGGGAAGAATTAAGATTAAGTTGTAGAATGAGAATCATTGGCTACTACAAGAGGTAAGGCACATTACAAGATTGAGTAGGAATTTAATTTCAGTAGGGAAACTAGGTGATGAAGATTTCACAGTTACTTTTAATGACAAAAATTGGTAGGTGTCAAAAGGTTCCTTAGTAGTAGCAAAAGGTGTTAAAGTAGGTACCTTATATCTTTTTATAGGTCATACTATTCCTTCTACTTTAATTGTTACAGAAAAAGGTCAATGTTCAGGAATAATTGTTGTAGTCGAGTAGGTAGAATCTGACACAATTGTTGTGGATTCTAAAATAGGACTATGGTACAACAGACTTGGACACATGAGTGAGAAAGGTATGTAATTACTTAATTCAAAGAAAGTTCTATTGGATCTAAAATGTGTCAATATGGATTTCTGTGAAAGTTGTGTGTATGAAAAATAAAAGAGAGCTAGTTTTTTAAAGAGTGGGAAGGAAAAGAAAGATGAGAAATTAGACCTTGTGCATACATATGTATGGGGACTAGCTCAAGTATCTTCCCTTTGTGGCTCTCTGTCATGCCCATTTACTTTACTTAAGGACAAGACACAACTCACAATTTTTTTTAACATAATCTATTCACTTAGTGTACCATACAAGGACATGGTGTGACGATTACATGAATCAAAAAAAATTTGATTGCTTGAAATTTTTTTTGACTCGTCACTTGTATTAAAGAAATGAAAATAATAAGTATTTTCTTATGTTCACGAAACCCATTAAAAGAACCCTATTAAATGATTTTTTTTTATGTTTGGTATTGCTAGAATGCTAAATTTACCATCTCTCATACTAATAGATAGTAACTACATTATAAGATATTCCAAAATGCTTTATCCCTACATCTCCCAACCAAGATTTCACCTTTGGAAATTTTTGTCTTCTTACACCACTATGGCAAGTAAGTGCATCTTTGATGAATATATACATGCCAAACTTCAAATTATATTATAACTTTTGACTATCATGAACGTGAATATTATTTTTAATAAATGCAACCTTACTAGTATCAATGCAGTGTATGTAGTTACTATTTACAACACTTGTAATCCCTGAAAGTAGTATCTACATATATTCTAATAATTCCATTATTATGGTAGATACTAATCTCATTAACATTAATTAAAAGGATATTCATTGTTAAAATACCATTCTCTAATGTTCAAAACACAGAGACAATGTAAACCTTTTCTTTTACGATTAAAATTACAAGGATATAAATTATGTTGTTGAGTACATAAACCACTTATGCAAGGTGATGTAAGTAACCCTATTATTGATAATAATGGTATACTTGATATATTTTCACCAATCAAATTATTGTTCTTATAATTATTATTTTTAATCATCTTTAATAATATTATAAAAATAAGAGTGTATAGTTGTTGAAGTAGAAGTACTATAATTCCTAGCATTTCTTAATATAAGAAAATTTGGATCCGGATAGATATATGATTAATATAAGTCCTAGTTAATAATTATAAATATAACATGAAGTTATTTTAAAATAAGAATTCATTATGACTTTTAAACTGTTAGTCCATAAATGAATAAATAGTAATAAGATTTAATTAGAAACTTTTTAAAAATAATATTCTATCCTTATTTCTTATTTTTTAAAATAGCAATGAGACTTAATTACAAAACATTATATTTCTTTGATAATATTTCATATTTAATTCTTGTTAAAATAGCAACAAGACTAAATTAGAATATTATTTTGCTTTCTTTTTTAATTTATTTTTCTTTTTATTGAAAATAGTCTTAAGATAACTACACATAAATATACTTCCTAATAATATTAACCCAACATAATTATTCTCCTAATTTATTACCCTTGCTTTGAAAAGTTAATTTTCATAACTTTATAGGAACTTTGCATTGTTACTGATTTCACTAATATTCATTTTATTGCTACACACTAATGCAGTATGATAAAGTATTATCAATAAGAACTAAAGATGCAAATCATACAACTTAAAATCCGTAAAAAAACTTCTTTATTTATTATTATTTTTCTCTTTGTTGCCCTAATCTTCCTCATTGTATTACTTTGTTTTGCAAAGAGAAATGGGAGGCGGCGGCTAGGGTTTTAACGAGTGTTGAAATCTTGCTACAGAGAATTGAGCAAGAGAGAATGTGGTCAATGAAGGTCTCTAGAGGCTATTGTGATGGCTTCCCTCAGAGAAATTTACATCCAATCTTCATCCCCAAGCAATGATCGGTTGCAATACAGGAGGAATCATGGCCTTCATGAATATAATTGTAGCTAGTAGAAAGAACGAGTCAAGGGGATTAGGTGCCATATTTGAAGATCATTTCCTATTTGGAGATCAA
Source organism: Chamaecyparis obtusa (assembly GCA_027943335.1). Classification (NCBI taxonomy): domain Eukaryota; kingdom Viridiplantae; phylum Streptophyta; class Pinopsida; order Cupressales; family Cupressaceae; genus Chamaecyparis; species Chamaecyparis obtusa. The sequence goes on from BSBK01007860.1 coordinate 71,324, forward strand.
TTCCACAGGAAGCCACCGATGGGTAGAAAATCCTCTTTGATGTTACATGCTTTTTTTTAATTGATTTATTTGCATTCTGGGTATTATTTTTACTGGATTGAAAATTCCTCAGAGAGGGTTTCCATTAGCAAATCTAAGAGTGAATGTATCCTTAAGGGGATTTTAGGAAATGAATATTTGGAATGAAATAAAAATCTATTGTATTAATAAAGATGATTAATTCAATGCCAAAAGCATTTATGTTGCTCAATAATTTTACTTATTTGTATCTTATCTTTTAAACTGTGTCCATACCAGATTTATGTAATCTTTCCATTGGACATAAAATGAGATAGATTCTTTGATATAATTTAGAGGGATACTAATTTCATTGCATCTTCTATTTATTCTTAAATTAAATGCATAAGTTTCTCTTGGAACATTCAAGAATGTTTTTCCTTTGCTTGAAGAAAGATTATATTAAATATTGGGTTTATTCACTATATTGGAAGATGGATTCTCCTACTATATATTTAACTCAACTCTACATGCTTCTATTCTTTTTCATACATGACACTTAATCTAAAGAAAATTGCATGACATTTACAAATTTCAGCATGACATGCCCAAGTGATATTAATAGAAACTAAACATTTCTTTCTTCTTCTCCTTTAAAAAAAATAACAAATTTGATTTCTTTTATTTCTTATTTTTCAATTGCCCTTATGTCATTGATTCAAATGGATACAGAGGATGGCCTTAAAAAACTTAATTTATGAAACAACATAAAATATAATACTCTCCTTTTTAAGCATGTAATAGGTACAATTTATTACATATTTGTATCAACAACTATAATGTTATCATGAAATGTCATGAAACCCCATCTATTTAATTTTCCTATAACAAGACACATCATGCACTTACACTACTCTTAAGAGTATGTATAACAACAATGTCACTTGAGATCTCTAGTTTTTTTTCTTTTTTTTTTCATGAACAAAGAACAGTTGGAGTTGATATATTTTACTTGACCACTCAAAAGAATAGAAAATGGGAAGGAAATGTCTCCTTGTGGGGGACATTTCAAATAATTTTTAGCAAGGCACAAAGAATGTTTTTTTCTTTTATATCACTTACCCCACATAGCTCTGAAAGTCCATGTACCCAACGTTTCTTTCTATAACAACCATATATCATTGACTTCTATTTCTAGTAGAAAAACTACAAATATATCATATGTTCACATTAATACAAACTTTTCTAATGGTTCTGTGTAGCTCACCTCCCAACCTAGGCTGGAAAAACCAGCCACCCCCAAGCTAGGAGAACCAAGACCAAACTGGGTAACAATCATACTGAAACATCATGATGAAATTAAACAACAAAGATCTCCCAAACCAAAGGGTAAACACTTAGCCACTAAATGGCTTTTCAAGGGGTGAAGGTGGACCAAGTACCATAAGCAGAAGCTGAATAATATACAAAATATAAGCTTTCACAAGCTCCCATTCTACTCATCCATTCTCAACACCATGAAACCCTTATCACCCCCATTAACACAACTTAAACACCTTTATGACCCCCATAAACATACACAAAGATCAGAAACATGGACCCCATAATCCATTCCTTTTTCCCTCTCTTCCAAGAAGAGAGACTCTGCACTCATGGCTGTCCAACATACCCTTCACCCCCAAGGCTACTCTTCCCTCCCAAGGGTGAGTTTGACCTTGCACTCCCAAAAACACATGCAAGAAAGAAAAGAAAGAAAATAAAAAGATAAAACATGAAGTTTATAATAATAACCTTCAACTTACAACACATGAAGAGAATACAAAATCATGCAACATATGGGGTTTCCTTTTCTTTCTCTTAAATCATGAACTACTAACAAGAGTGAAGATGAGCAGGAAATAAAATGAAACCACTAACCTCAGTCCAAGATTATTGCAAGATATTTTATGAAGATCTCCCTTAAGTCCAAACTCCTTCTAACCTTAGTTGTCACCAAAGTTGGTGAGTGGGTGAACAAACTCTAAGTTTTTGGGGATCCCTCTAAAAAGGCTCTCCTCACATTTACCAACTCAAGGCATGGGTTCCCATTGGTTTTCCTTCCCCATTCTTAAATGATGTCTCCCAAGATGGTACCCAAGGATGTGACTAGGGGATGGGGAGAAAAGTACTAGCTAATCAAAGGAAGATTGTCATCCCAAGGCAATCTTTCAAAAGTTGATTTTCGTCCATCCTGAGAAGACAACTTTTGAATGGACTATAAAGTCATAAATAGGTGGTACTATGTCTTAAAATCCCCCTTACCCATATGTACATCAAGTGGGCTTAAAGAAATGACCTTAATTCCATCCAAGGAGCTCATTTAACCCTCTAAAAACCCACAAAACATTTGCATACGGATTCAACATGATTTGATTCAACCTAAGGATCTCTAACCAAGTGGTTCTCATGGGAATCCTACATGTGACTACCCTAGGTTAGGTTTCAACACAATCATCCTAAGATGAACATGTCATTGCCACATATACACATTACAAGTGTCAACTGACACCACAAAAAAATGCACATCACAAAATACACATGATATGCCCATTTAGGTATTTACATAATTTACAAATTACCAATTACAATTTGAATGAACATACAAGCATTCACATTTACAAAACAAAGCACATTACATACAAGGTATTGTCTCTTCAATAGATGCAACCTTGGCTTCACTATCACACATTGGTTTGGTCATGGTTCTCCAAAATAATTTTCATTGTCATTTTTCTGCACATCTCAATTCGAACATCAGTAGTCCAAGAAATCATAAGCATATTAAATATATGGAATTTAACATCATTCATACATATGCCAATTAATTATCATTTTCACATAACAAAATTCACAATTTAACTAAATTGAACAATTCACATCTGTAGACACTAAAAAATGGGCAAGTGCTTTTAAATTGCAATAATCATCAAAATGCACTAATTTAATAAAAAGGGATCAATTCAATTAAAATGGACATTTATTAAATCAATTTGGACAAAATCAATTAAAGCAAATGAAAAATCAAATAAGGACATTAAATAATTAAATAAAAGCTTACAGGGGTGAAAACACTACATAATTGATTTTAATCAATTAATTGTATAGTTGTTAAATCAAAAATCAAAATGAACCTATTCCTTACATGGCTAAATTTAATTAATTAATTGAATTTAATTAATCCTAATATCTTTCAACAAAGTTGAGCAACCAATGAGAATTGAGGACAAAAAGACATGAATCACTCAAAAAGGATGAATCTCAATCACTCATTCCAATCTTTCAATCGCAACCACTCAATTTTGTCCTTTTGTCCAAAGCTTTGAGACAAACATTTAAATTGTCCCCCCATTTAAAAACATTGCAAAGTATTTTACTCAACCAAGGGTTAATCATGATTACTTCACTCCACCCCCTACCCTTGAGAATTTACTATAAGTATGAGACATTTTGAGAGCAATTATCATCTTAGAAATTCATTTGCAAAGCATTGTTATTATAGGCAATTGGAGAGCATTCTAAGAGCATTTAGAGCAATTTGAATATCTTTGTATCAATTTGAGCTAGAAGAAGCATTGTAGCAGCATACTTTCTCATTTTAGAAGTGTCACTAGTGGAGATTGAGTTGAGAGCTTCACTTACCACATCTTTCTAGAGAACCATGAGATGCTATAGATCTTAGTTTCAATTCTTAAATAGATTTGCATTGTATTTACTTTGAGTTGTTACTAATTGATCTTAATTTCATGAAGGTGATTAACATCATCACACAAATGGCTCCCACCATGGAGCTCTAAGCCTCATTTCATCATTTTCATCATATATATATGCTTGTATCTTCACTTTTTCATGAATATTTTGCAGAAAATAGGTGAAGTCATGCGTACAGATGATCTAGTCATGCTTACAGTCATTCTGATGACGCTTGAGATCTATTTTGACACCTACTAGCTGATAACTCACGCCTGGTCGATAACTTCTTTTTTGTCTAAAATTCTTGCTAGTCGCTTGTGAGATAAATTGTTCAACCTTTACGCATAAAGTCACACCTATGACTTGAGAAGTGTCACATAGCTGCAATTCATTATTGCCTGTGACTGACCTTTGCTATGCAATTCACTGAATCAGTCACGCATTGTATCTGCTATTTCACGCTTAGTATTGTTAAATTATCGCTTAAGATAAATCATTTTGTGCAATTTACAATTCTTTTTATGCTTAGTAATAAATTGTTTATGCTTGGTTAACTTTTAGTGTCGCCCGTGTCACTGGAAAGTGACACTTGCTATCAATAAAGTTATGCCTGCTAACAATTTGATCACGCTTATTAGTTGGACAATGTCGCTTGATGTCTGTTGTCTGAATTTGCTGTTAGATTGATCAATTTAACTACCTAACTCTCTATTTGTATGTTTTGACTATAAATGAGCAAGCACAAAAAGGTCCAGAAACTAGAAAGCAGGTTTAATCAAGAAGAAAAGGCGTTAGCAAAAAGGATCAAGAAGGAAAATGTTGCACACATCAAACCTGTTCTTGAGACAACACAAGAGGAAGAATATCAGGTATTCCAAAACTATCTTGCAATTATTGAAGCTTACAAATCAAAATTCGTATCTCTCAATTGGATTTTTAGTCCTTAGTTCAAGTTTGTCTTAAAAAATTTGCAAATAAGGTGCTTAAAGTTCATACATAATTTTTGCTTCATCAATTTCGATTTGGTTTCCCCTCATAGTGTTTGTTGGTGTTGACTAACTTGCTAGTGGACAAGCATACTTGGAAGGAGCTATTACCAAGGTAAGGATAAAAACAATGAAATCACTTAAAAATGCCCCTAACTTCGGTTAGCTACAAGGAAAAGGTAAGCCTCAACTAGTCAATATTTTCCCTTAACTTGTGGCATTGGTGCATTTTAAAAATCTAGTAATTAAGAAAGGTTAAGGAATCACATAAATCAAAGCCCCTTCTTTGTGGAAGAGAGTAGAAATACTCGAATCCCTATAGTTAGTGGGTGAAATCAATTGAACATTGCTAATTGTGTTTGGGAACTAAAGGAAAAGTTAGGGATATGCTCTTCACCTTTTGGTGAACCAAATTTCTAAAAGCTTGACCTTAATTCCAATTTCCTTGCTTTACAAATGAACATGGTAGAGCATTAGTGGGCTCGCCTCCCAAGTTTTCCTTAACAAGGTCGATGAGAGGGACAACCCAAAGTGGGATACACTTGCTTTTGCTGCGAGAATCCAAGCCACTATAAAATGAAATGCATGCATCCTTAATGGGGCATGTGACAAAAGGATTTTAAATTTTTTGAACTTCCTCTAGTAGTCCTCACGAATTATGCAAAATCATACCTTGGTGCATGTGGGAAGCCCCTTAACATACTTGGGGGATGAAAGTTTAAAATCCATTTTGAACGGAATCCACAATAAATCCTTGATAAAATAGCAAGACAACCTTTTAGAGCCAAAATGTTAAAAGCCAAATTTGACTATAGGTAGGCTGCTTGGAATTCTTTCTTGTGTAATACTTGTGGAAAACAATCAAGAATATACACTCTAGTGTGTTTTAGGGACATGATGAAAAAATGATGCGTGTGTTGCGATCGTATTCTATTTTCAAACAAGAAAATTTCATAAGACTTGATCTTACATGTTTAAAAATTAAAAAATTTACAACCTGGTCAACAAAGTGCCACTTGTGCATAGAGAAATATCACCTATCAGAGGCAAAGTCATGCCTGTGACTGTTCAAAAACTGTGTACCACCCGTGAAGTCACGACTAACACATATTGAGTGACACCTATCAAAACTGGAAAACCACCTATCAATAGAAAAGTGTCGCTTGCACCCTACAGTGTGCCACCTAGTTCAACACCAGTTCACGCGTACCAACTTTTTAGTCATGCCTACACTTAGGCAAGTGGCACCCAGAAACACAAAAGGGAAAACAAAGAGTATTTATCGAGGGGTTCAGAAAAATTTGGTCACATATTCAGATACCCTTTTCCATGTTCTTACTGTTCCAACATTCAGCCCAGTCATAAATCCTATTATGCATAATTTTTAAAAATTTCACAAGGATTTGACCACGGGCCTGATCGACTCTTTATTTTCCAAGTGGTTTGTTCATGCCTGCTTTAACTAGATCCTACTACATCAAGAAAACTTTACAAGTAGATGGGGCCTACCTAAGAGAATAGCTTCCCTTCTCGGATGATACTTTTACCACTCTGAGAATACCCAAAAAGTCCACTCAAGAAAAGGAAGACAACATGATATATTCCGGTAGCTTGGGTAATAACAATAATGAAGGTATTGACCCAAACAATCAGGGTAATACTAATAACAGAGGGATGGATCAAAACACCCAAGGAATTGATGCCACTCAAAATAAAACTAATACCAAAGCAATGACAGATGATGCCATAGACGAGAAGGTTAGTGAGGCAATCCAATGTCCATATTTCTTGAAACTCATGGAGAAAGCAATGGATAGAGATAGAGAGAAATACTTTCTAGACTTAGCTCAGAAAGGTCTTAAGCTTCCCTGTGACTATGACGTTAATCAACTCAAACCACCAGAAGTTGAAGAGAGTCCCATTGACATCATGAACAAGTAGTTTAAGATATTTCAAATGCATCTAGATACCATCAAGAAAAGTGGGGCTCCTAAGCCCTTTTCTATAGAAGCATTGTGTCCATTCCCATTTGATAAAATTCTGGTCATGGTACCATTCCCGATCAATGTAGTGTTTCCCAAGTATGACAAGTACGAAGGAATGTCAGATCCTTAAGATCACCTATGAGAATTTTGTGCATTGAGCTTGGAGTTCATGCATGATACCACCTATTTAATGAGACTATTCCCAAGAAGCTTAGGAGGTATGGCCATGGAGTGGTTTTCTAAACTATCTTCCGACATTAAAACCTTTGAGGAGCTAGCTTCGAAATTTGTGGCCCATTACTCATACAACATCAAGCATGAGGTCACAATGATAACATTATGTAATACCAAACAAAAGGATGGAGAAGAATTCCTCACTTTCCTACAAAGATGGAGGATGATATTTGCTAGGTACCCTAGGAGTGTACCCGAAAAGGAGAAGATGGATATCTTCATAAATAGCTTGAGCAACGAGATGAACTACCAGTTGAGAATGCAATGTCCCAAGACCTTCCAAGATCTTATAAAAAATGGAGGGACAACGGAGGAAGTGTTGGTTAAAAGTGGAGAATTAAAATTGTATAAAGATAACAAGAATAACTCCAACAATAATAACTCCAATAATATTAACAATCAGAATAAGAATTGGTTCAATAGCAATAATCAGTATGGGTTGAAAATCAACAATAAGGGAGTAGTCAATGATGGGGTTGTTGATTCCAGTAACTTGAAGGTGACCCCATTTTCTCTTACAAGAACACCTAATCAGGTGAACAATGCAAATCAGGCCTCAAAGGCACCTTTCAACAACAATGTGAATAGTGGCAGTCAAGGAAACAATCAAAGAAGTAACAAATCTGATAAATTCTTGGTGCCAACTCCCAAAAGGAACTTTACACCTTTGGGAGAGCCTCTTGAGAAAGCATTAAAGACTCTCCTTGCTAAAAACATCATTAATCTACCTAGTATTCAACCCTATGAGCCACAGAACAAACCTAGCTAGTGGAGTGAACATAGCCATTGTGAATATCATAGAATTTGAGGGCATAAGACCAATGATTGCTTACAACTAAAGAATGTGGTGCAAGATTTGATTGATAGTGGCATGATCACAATTGAAGGGATCCAAAGTAATGAAGACCACACGGCTTTCAAACAACCCTTCTATAGCCATGACAAAGGTGAATCATCCAATGGAAAGAAACAAAGCAGCAATAACATCAATTTTGCACCACCTTATGATAATGTTGTGAATGCTATAGTGATCAAAGAGCAGCCCCAAAAAGAGACATCAAATGTTATCACTAGGGGGTAGACCTCAAGGATTACCCTACAAGGGATTGATCCTAAACCCATTGGTCCCCCGCAATCCAACATTATGATCAAGCAATCTTCTACAGCAATAAAACCGTATAGTTTGGTAGATAAGCTGCAAAAGACTCCAACACAAATCTCTATCTTGGAGCTATTAAAGCTATCTCCAAATCACAAAGAAATTCTAGAGAAAGCTCTAGTAGAGACTAACGTCCCTACTAACTTAGAAGAGGAAAAGTTTTAGAACATGGTAGGGCACCTCATTGCACCTCATTCCCTTTCATTTTCAGACCAGGATGACATGTCTATTACCCACCCCCAAAACCTACCATTGCATATAGAGGTTTTGATTGAAAGACATAGAGTCAAAAGAGCTCTCATAGATGGGGGAGCCAACCTTAACATTTGTACTTTGAGCCTTCTTAAATCTCTAGGATTATCAGAGTCATTCATTGATCCCATGAAAAGAATCACCATAAAGGCCTATGATGAAGCTGAAAGAGCCTCAAAAGGCATGATTGTATTGCCCATTCAAGTGGGACCTGTAAAAAAGGACACCAAATGCCAAGTATTGGATATGAAGCTAACTTATAATATCTTATTGGGGAGACCGTGGATACACGAGATGCAAGCAGTTCCATCCACATACCACCAATGTATAAAATTTTTGTACATGGGTGAGGAAATCACGGTTGGAGGGGATTCAAATCCGTTCCAATATTGTAATGCACTTAAACCCCTTCATAAGCTATTTATTCCACATAACCAAGAAGGGATTATCCAAAGAGCCACCATTGAAGATATCAAAGAGGATAGTCCTAAGTTAACATTAAGTGTTACATCCAACCCTCCTCAAGCTAGCTCAATGACATCAACTAAAGGAAAGGAAAAAGTGAGCTATGAGGGTCCAACTTCAAAGGAAAACTCATATCAAGCACCTAAGTTAGAGATAGTACTTTTCAAACCCACCAAAGAAGAAAAATATAAAGCTAAGGAGGATCATTACCAAAATATGAGTGAGATGATGAATACATTTGAAAAACAATGCAAAATTAGTTCTAAAGGAGTAGGGGAATATTCTATTTCCTTATTCAACTTACCTACATCTCCAAGGACACATGGAAAAATATCAAAATGACATCTTCCTCATAAGTATAACTCTTACTTTGTAAGAGAAAGTGAAAAAGTAGCATTTGACAAAGAAGAGGATGAAGTTCTTCAATGGCTTTATCAAGATGAAGATGATACCTCGAATATTCCCATAGAAAGGATTCAACATATTAACATCCAAACCGATCAATATGGGAAAGGATTTGAGATAATGCAAAAAATGGGGTACAAGGGAAGAGGGCCCTTAGGCCAAAGAAATAGAGGTTTATTAGAGCCCATTGAACCTTCTTGGAGGGTGAAAGAAGAAAGATCAGGGGTAGGTTACTAATACAAAGGAGAAAGCTCTAGCCCAATGCATGATTTCTATCCTCAAGTGAACACGGTGGAATCTGATGGTGATAGTGATGATTCTCGAGATTATGAGTGAGACACTCTATCCAATGAATCATGTCATGATAAGGAGATAGTTACAATACATACTTATGCAAAGGTTCTAAGGCAAGAAACTCAAGACAATGAAGAGCCTAACATACAAGATCTCAACATAAGACAAGCACCTACTAATCCACCATGGATAGATACATTTTGGATGCCTTCAAAGGAGGGAGATTCAAACATTAGTTTTAATCCACTTGTGGTTTTTCCCACGCTATTTCCTGTAGAGGTCGAGGAGGACTCAAGTGAAGGGGATTTTGATCCTTCTTCCATGGACCATCTAGAGGAAGCTCACATCATAGATCTAAACGATACAATGTACAAAACCTCTAATGAAGTCATGTCCATAAAACCAACTGATGACAACTTGCCTAATGACTCATCATCCTTGATACATCCCGACCTTATTGATTGGGACCAAACTGAGCCAAGTGACTTACTTTATTTTCCAAATGACCAAGCAATGAGCCAATACCTTAATGCGGTTGAACCCTCCTTCACCAACGAATTCAATATAGACATGATGAGAATAGCGGGGGTCCAATCTCTTAATCAAAAGAAAAAAATGAAAAAAAATAAAAAAATGAAAATTTCTAGTGATGAAAACCACTATGTGGCAGCACTAGAACCAAAAAAAGTAAAGATAAAAGATGTTTCCTATGGTGAAAACCCAACTGTGGCACCAAAGGAAGAGAGATTGGATTCCCTACCTAAACATGAGGAAGAAAGGTCACCAATTCTCATAGAGCCAACATAAAAGGTCAACATTGGGACATAATTGGATCCAAAATTTATACACTTAGCAACATCACTTACACCTTTAGAAAGAAAGGATTTGATCAAGTTCTTTCAAGAACAACAAGTGAAATTTGCATGGTCATATGATGACATGCTCAGATTGGATCTTGACTTCATAATGCACCATTTGAATGTTAGACCAGGGGTTAAGCCCGTCAAGAAAAAGTTAAGAAAAATGCATCCACATGTGGCTTTCCTAGTCAAAGCGGAATTGGAAAAATTGTTGAAGGTGGGATTTATAAGAGCAATAGCTTATGTTGAATGGATATCTAATATTGTACTAGTCACCAAGCACAACAAATCCATTCATGTATGCATGGATTTTAAAGACTTGAATCTTGCATGTCCTAAGGATGACTTCCCACTTCCGAGCATAGATGCCATAGTCGACTTGACAACAGGTCACTCCATGTACTCATTGATGGATGGTTTTAGTGGCTACAATCAGATAAAAATTGGACCCGAAGACCAAGAGAAGACAACCTTTACATGCCCTTGGGGTACCTTTTGTTGGAATGTCATGCCCTTCGGCCTTAAAAATGCCCCAACCACATATCAAAGGGCAATGACCACTATTTTCCATGACATGATGCACACCTTTCTAGAGGACTATGTGGATGACATATTGGCAAAGTCTCACAAAAGAGAAGATCACCTACAAATTTTGAAAAAGATATTCATTCGGTTGGAGCAATTCAAAGTGAGGCTTAATCTGAAAAAATGAACGTTTGGCGTCCAATCCGGCAAATTGTTAGGCTATATAGTTTCAGCAAAAGGGATTGAAGTGGATCCAAAAAAGGTACAAGCAATAATAGATATGGAGATTCCAAAGAACATAAGCCAAATGAGGTCTTTACAAGGCAAGATACAATCCATAAGAAGATTCATTTCTCAATTGGCCGAAAAATGTCATTCATTCACAAGGTTATTACACAAAGACACCATTTTCATATGGGATGAAAAATGTGATCAAGCCTTCAATTTATTGAAGACTTATCTAATAAATCCACCAATCCTAATACCACCAATCAAGGGAAAACCATTGCTGCTGTACATATCCACTACCGAGAGGTCTCTAGGAGTTCTTTTGGTGCAAGAAGATGAGCAAGGGAAAGAAAGGGCAATCTACTATTTGAGTAGGATATTGATCAAATATGAACTTAACTATACATTCATGGAAAGAGAATGTATAGCGGTTGTCTTTGCATCACAAAAATTGAGACATTATATGTTGATGCATAAGGTGAAACTAATTGCAAAAATTGATCCTCTAAAGTACTTGCTAAGAAAAACTACCTTAACAGGTAGGATAGAAAAATGGGTCATGATATTGAGTGAGTTTGACATTGAGTATGTAGATAGAAAGGCAATAAAAGGACAAGTGATAGAAAATCACTTAGCTAAAAACCCATTGACTTCTACACAAACCATTCAAGTGGAATTTTCAGATTCCACAATTGTCAACATAGAAGCTAAAACATGGAAGTTGTACTTTGACGACTCATATACACAAGGAGGTTCTGGGGCCGGCATATTGTTGGTTACTCCTCAAGGGTACACCATTGCCAAGTCTTACAAGCTCTTGTTCCCATGCACAAACAATATAGCAGAATATGAGGCTCTAGTCATTGGCATTAAAATGGCTTTAGAATGGAACATCACCGAGCTACAAATATATGGAGACTCTCAATTAATAATCAATCAAGTCAACAATGAATACAATACCAAAGATGAAAAGCTAATGCCATATAAGACTATGATTGATGGATGGAAGAAGTACTTTGCCTTGATCACTTTTGAACAAATTTTGAGAGAGAAAAACAAAGCAGTTGATGCAATGGCCACCCTGGCTTCCTTATTACAAAAACCAGATCGGAATGAGAAGTACGAGTTCTTGGTGGAAGAGTTGGTAAAACCGGCATTCGATCTTCTTGAAACCCAAATTTTTTCCCTACTTCATGGACATGACTCACCTTGGTATGGCCCTATCTATACATATCTCAAAGACCAAGTGTTACCTTTAGACCAATCCTGAGCCCAAAAATGAAATTTCATACGCCAATCAGCCCGTTACATAATCCTTTCAGAGACAATGTATAGTAAGGGTCTTGACAGGATGTTACTTAGATGTCTAGAGGAAGAGGAGTCTAAGTTAGCTTTACATGAGGTTCACGAAGGCATTTGCAGGTCACACTCAAGCGGTTTAAACCTAGCCAAGAAGATCCTTCGTTTAGGGTACTTCTGGAAAACATTAGAGAAAGATGCTTGTCATTTTGTCAAAATATGTAGCAAATGTCAATATCATGGAGACATGATACATGTACCGGCACAAGAGTTACATCCCTTTGTTACACCATGGCCATTCTATCAATGGGGATTTGACTTGATTGGGGTAATCTATCCACCTTCTTCAAATGGGCATAAGTACATCATAACCACAACAGAGTATTTCACTAAGTGGGTAGAAGTAGTTCCTTTGATCATGGCCATGGGTAAACAAATTTCCATGTTCATCTTGAATCACATCATTTGTAGATATGGTATTCCTCATGCCATAATCACAGACAATTAAAAAAAAAGGATGTGGATGAACTTTGTACCACATTCCATATTACTCATCACTCTTCATCCATTTATCATCCTCAAGGAAATGGACAAGCCGAAGCTACAAATAAGAACATCCTCAAAATCTTGAAAAGATCAGTAAATAAATCAGGAAGAGATTGGCATGTGCAAATCAATCTAGCACTATGGGCCTATAGAACTAGCATTAGAACACCTATAGGAGCTACGCAATTTTCTCTAGTCTATGGAGGCGAAGTTGTTCTACCTTTGGATGTTGAAATCCCATCTTTACGAGTATCACTGCAAGGCCTAATAACATATGAGGATTATAGAGTTGCCCGACTTCAACAATTGGAATTGTTAGAAGAACATCAAATCCAAGCCTATGAACACTTGAAAGTTTATCAAAATAGAATCTCAAGGAACTACAATAAGCATATCAAACCAAGAGTCTTTCAAGTAGGAGACTTAGTGTTAAGAGAAAACCCAAAAAATCAAGCTGAAAGAGAAAAGAAAGGAAAATGGGAGGCAAATTGGCTTGGTCTGTTCATCATTGTTTCATCATTTAGAACAAGAACTTATAAGTTAGCATATTGTGAAGGAGAAGAACTCCAAGAGCCTATCAATAGCATTCATCTAAAGATGTTCTATACATGAGGGAGATGAAAGAGTATAAAGAGTATCAGATGAGGAGCATCATATTTATTGTACATAGTCAAAGAGATCTTGAAAATACAAAAAAAAGAAAAAAAAGAAAAATGCAAAAAAAAAGAGAAAAAGAGAAAAAGTGCCTTGGTGAAAACCTAGCAATAGGCACCTTGGTAGAAAAAACTAGTGAAAAAAGAGAAAAAAGAAAAAAATCCAAAGGGTGAAAACTTGGTAAGCAAGCACCTTTTGTTCCCTTAAGTCATTCCTTCAAGTTGCATGTGTACATATTGCATTTCCATCATCTCATTTGTAAACCTTCATTGCATCTGTCATTTGCGCATAGTCATAATAAAGCCTTTCAGTCGCATTGTTGCATTTCCTACAACCCTAAGTTTGTCACACGATCACATTTATCACTTGGGGGTAGGAAAGGATTGGAAATTTGGTACCAAATGGATTCAATAGTGCTACAATCAGTCACATCAGAGAGAGACTTATCAAAGCTTCAAAAGAGGGAAAGTTTATTGAACCTTTGATGGTATCATTGTTCATACCCAAGTATGTTGATCCTACAACTTGATCCTTGAGCCTTCATTGACTTTATTATTCAGGATTAAAAATTGACAAACACCTTAAAGATCAGAATGCTTGGAAATACTTTTTGAAAATCATGAAAAATTGCAAAACACTTGAAGCTTTCTTTTGATAATGTTTATGAAATTTCCTTTTATCATGTCTTTTTAGCTAATCGATGATGTTTCAACTAGATTGGCCATGATAGAGACATGATATTTTCTTGCCTTTGAGTGATTGTTTTAAGGAACATTCATCAACTTATGAGAATTTGTCTAACAACATGGTCATCAAAGAACCATAGAGGACTATCACATAAGAAGAAGGGTTGACCTCTGCTTGTTTACACAAATGGATACCTTGGCTATTTAGATCTTCCATATCTTAATACCAAAATCCACTTGCAATATTGAATCCATTGACACCGGTATTCATACTCCCATAGTTTGGTCATCCAACTAGTGAGGGTTGTACTAGTTTAAAAAAAAAAGAGGTTACCAAAAGTGATAAAAAGTGGTATTCATATCATCATGATGTGGTCAGTGATGGTTGTACTTGCTTTCCAGTCCCAAAATGCTCAATGATGAAAATTTATCTCTATGGCATTTCTTTTCTAAAAGCTGGTGACACTTAGTTGCATTGCATTGCATTATCATGTTAGATTAATTGCATTTTTCATGTTAGATTAATTGCATTTGTTTGTAGTTAATTTTCCAAGGACAAGGGGGTACACTTATAATCTTGGTTAGTGAAAACATTAAAGAAATGAGGGGTTCAATCACACGTCGTACTCTTGATATCAATCAAAATAAAGAAAAATGTGAGCTTATATTTTGCATTCATGCATAAGATTAATCATTAATCATTATTCATATATCAGAAAAGAAAGAAAAAGAATTGTTACTCATACATCATTTGCATACATGTACTTGAAGGATAGAATTGCATACATCCAAAAATTAGAAAATTCCAAAACATAGGGGCATTCATATGCATTTCCATAAAACACTTTTCATCCATACATTTGAAAAATAGAAAAACATGTCAAAATTCGTCCATCATTGCATTCATTTATCTATATCATAAATAAGATAACTGAATCCATAGCATAAATCAAAGTAAATGCATATTAAACATCAGATAGCTACATAAGAAGATAATCTCATAACAAACTCATCAAGAGAATCAAGGAAGTATATCATCATATAAGAATCATGAAAGTGTCCATCAACATCAATGATCCATTAAATCAATATATCAAGATACAATGTCATACAAAGTGATACATCAAATGTTCTGATCAATCAAACAACATGAGACATGATACAAGGACATCAACACTAAGCAGATCTATCATCAATAATCAAGAGCCCATAGCAACACCCGATCCATCCCTAGCACCTGATCCATTTGGACCTCTGTCATCCTATGAAGGAGGAGCCTGAGAAGTGCTCGCTACACTAGGTCTCTGAACCATCACTGTCATAAACTACTGCATCAAAGTAGCTACCTGATCCAATCACCTAACAATAGTAGATACCTCTTTCCTCAATGACTGCATATCCCATGATAAGGTATCAATGCTAGGAGTAGACTATGAACTCTGTCCCATATCCTGTGATTGCTAAACTTGTGGAGGCACTTGCTATGCCGGAACCTCATCCTACTGTGCTAAAGCCACTCTATATAACTGAACTAATGGATCCAATCTACCAAGAATATGTCTAGCAGGATCTACATGATCATGTCTTCGTTGTCTCTGCTATCTATGAGCTCTATGTTGTCTATCCACTACGGCTCTAGGACATACTACCTTAGCTGTATCATCTTGTCCTCTAGCTCTAGCCCTATCCCTAGCATGTCCACCTCTCACCCATGCTCTACCAATAACTTGAGGAGCTCTCTGTCCTCGCCGTCTCCTACCACCACCATCACCGCCATTGCTGCCATCATCTCTCTCATCCCAGCCTGGGATAGGCTCTGCTGGATCAGTAAATTGAGGAAACCTATTACGAGCCCACCATTCTCAAAACTCATGAGACATACCAACATCAGCCATACCTAGAAGCAAATCCCATATGCAATATTCCATACTAGCAATCTGATCACACGCAAATTGGTAATCAATCAGAGGACCCCACATCAATCGCTCTACCTGTACATGAGCATATAAAGTTGCACCCTGTGGCATATCCTGTACTCTACCATACTGGCGAGAAAATCAACCAAAATAGAAACACTCAATAGTAGTAGTAGTCCTGCCAATCATCCATCAAGGAGCAAACATATAGGGAAGCTCATTATTGTCCTCCCTCCAACGCTCACAGCCAATATATGGTCACCACTGAACCTGATCAAGATCATCTATCTGTTGCCGCTAATAATCAAGCTTTCCTAGATGATGCTAGACAACCATACCACTATACAAAAAGGCATAAGGGAAACCATGACTACAAATCCTACCTGAAATAGGTCTAGTAATGGGAAGGTGCTCCCATATCCACAACTGAAGAATCACTGCACGTGCAGAAAAGGAAGTGCTCTCTCTGTAGATGACCTCATGTAAATCATGGTAAAGATATACCAACACACAGGAACCCCAATCGAAGCATCGAGGCTGCGCAAGTAAATCCTCAAGGATCCCACCTCATCCAATGGAGAAACCACGACCTCACCATTTGGGAAGAAGTAAACCATCGATAAGCACACCAAGCACCGCTGTCAATATCAAAAAAGAAGAAAACTATGGCCACATGATAGTGTCATCATCTATAGCGTTGTCTCCGAACACTCGTCGGAAAACTGTGGAATCATAAATCGAATCATAATAAACCAACTCCCCTTAGCATGGAATGCGTAACAATCTATACACGTCCTCTAGCATGATAGTCATCTCTCCAAAGGGAAGATGAAAGGTATTATGGTCAGAGTGCCATCTCTCTACCACAATAGTCAAAAGACCTCAGTTCAGCTGGAACCGTGGCATGTCAAGCAGAAAACTAAGGCCGCACATCTCAATAATGCAAAATTCTACTGGAGTCAGTGCCTGACCAAGATCAATGACCCATGATGCCACTGACCGTATGTACAGAATAGGAAAGTGTGCCTATTTGGCAAAACAAAAGGAATCATATCAGTATACCATATCAAGGAATCATCTAAAGTCAATCAGTTCTATCAAAAGCATCAAAGCAATCACACCCAGTACCATTTGTTTGTGTCTCTGTGTCCTGAGAATGAAATAGCAGTATCCATCATATCAGTTTTTACACTGATTGATTTATCCTACCAGACTTATCCTATCAGATTGACAAATCACATTCATTGGTAACACTATCCTGATATCCTAATCAATTGTTTTGTTTCAATGCAATAGTTCTAATCTTATCATCGGAATCAATCATCTGGAGTTATCAAATTTTTCATCAGGAAAGATCAAGTACAAGTGCAAAATTTTCAAAATTTCTTAGGCATGATTTTATTCATATCAAGTGACATTTCACCTCACATAATACAAAAATGTTGTTATGTGACACTTTATTTGAAGTAAGCGGTAATTTTGGTTTTAGGTGACACTTTACGATGCTAGGTGACAGTGAATCAAGCCTACTCGACAACATAATTCTAGGGTTTCACACGCGGAAAAACATATGTAAAAAGGCATTAAAACCCTAAATTTAGGCGACATTAAATTTTTCTCAGGTGAGAATACAAGTTTTTTAGGTGACAGTTTACCACGCGGAGGTGTGAGTAAAAAGCGTAGATGCAAAATTTTAAAGGGCAAAGCGACATTCAAACTATCCTACGCGTGACTTTGCAAATTTTAAACAACAACATGTAAAAGATGTAATAAATGTGATAAAAGAGCAATAAATGTGACAAGGAAGTTCAAAATGACTCACCAGAGGTCCGTAGTCAGGAGGTCTCCGATACCATCGACACCTCTCAAATCAATGCTCTCTAATAGGGACAACCATCTCGAAAATCACCGCAGGACCATAGCAAAAATCACCAAAGTCAAAAGTGCAAATGAATAGTAAATCAAGGTTTTTCAACCTATTTAAGCTAATTTGACCTAATTTTAGAGGTTTTGGCTTAGACCTATATTAACCTATCAGATCAACCAGGGCATATTCTTGAATCATGACATATCCACAATATTTTTCAGAAATGAAAACATATTGGACCAATCAAACATCATCAAATTTTTCAAATCAATAACTCAATATGTTTTATTTCTGAGGGGGCATTAGAGTATAAATTGGCATCAAACATCATCGAAATCTAGGGCATATAAAATTTTTGAATCATTATTAGTGGCATATCATATCAGATCAGAGGCATATCATATCAGGCAGCATAACAAATTTTTCATAGCAGTGGTGAATCAATGAATCAACAATCAGGACCTAAAAGCGACTAGGAATCAAAAGAATCTTTGAATCAATGTTCTTCACACATCAATTCAAAGAGGGGCATTTGTAGACACTCAAAAATGGGCAAGTGCTTTTAAATTGCAATAATCATCAAAATGCACTAATTTAATAAAAGAGGATCAAATCAATTAAAATGGACATTTATTAAATCAATTTGGACAAAATCAATTAAAGCAAAGGAAAAATCAAATAAGGACATTAAATAATTAAATCCTTAAAGGGGTGAAAACACTACATAATTGATTTTAATCAATTAATTGTATAGTTGTTAAATCAAAAATCAAAATGAACCTATTCCTTACATGGCTAAATTTAATTAATTAATTGAATTTAATTAATCCTAATATCTTTCAACAAAGTTGAGCAACCAATGAGAATTGAGGACAAAAAGACATGAATCACTCAAAAAGGATGAATCTCAATCACTCATTCCAATCTTTCAATCTCAACCACTCAATTTTGTCCTTTTGTCCAAAGCTTTGAGACAAACATTTAAATTGTCCCCCCATTTAAAAACATTGCAAAGTATTTGACTCAACGAAGGGTTAATCATGATTACTTCACTCCACCCCCTACCCTTGGGAATTTACTATAAGTATGAGGCATTTTGAGATCAATTATCATCTTAGAAATTCATTTGCAAAGCATTGTTATTATAGTCAATTGGAGAGCATTCTAAGAGCATTTAGAGCAATTTGAATATCTTTGTATCAATTTGAGCTAAAAGAAGCATTGTAGCAACATACTTTCTCAGTTTAGAAGTGTCACTAGTGGAGATTGAGCTGAGAGCTTCACTTACCACATCTTTCTAGAGAACCATGAGATGCTATAGATCTTAGTTTCAATTCTTAAATAGATTTGCATTGTATTTACTTTGAGTTGTTACTAATTGATCTTAATTTCATGAAGGTGATTAACATCATCACACAACATCTTTTCACTATATTTTCCACTTGAAAAATAAAACATATATGAAAGCATTTAAACACCTAACATATGATCTACAATAGAATCAAATCTCATCCTATCATGAATTCAACTGTCATTTTCCCAATCAATTCTAATAAAGAATATACTCAATTACATCATCATAGAAATCATATAAATCAACTAATCATAATGCATGTAATAATGTAACATATCATCATCATCATCAGTATTGAAATCAACATAAAATAGAATCCATCATATCCAATGATATCAAATCCCTTTCGGGTAAAGTGTAAATGCATCAAATAGTATATCAAATACTAGGTCTATCATGAAAATAAAATAAGTGCTATACTAGGTTGGGGGTAGAGCCTCACAGTGCTACACCAGGCATTGTTCCTAAGATGAAAATTAAAATAGAGTATAGTTAAGGGTACCATAGTTCAAATATATGATCAATTAAATAGCTCCTATATTCATATGATGATGGGCATCACAATCTCTATATTATGTTACATTTATTGATGATGCAAGTTCTAGGAAAGTATGGATTCATCTTAGGTAGAAATATAATGTATTTGAAACTTTTAAAAAATGGAAAAGCTTGGTTGAGAATGAGACTGGTAAAAGAATAAAATGTTTTAGATCTGATAATGGTGGTGAGTATTGTAGTAAAGAGTTTGAATATTATTGTTCCTCCAATGGTATTCATAGGCGAAAAATGGTTCCAAGGACTCCGCAAGAAATGGAGCAGTTGAACAGATGAATAGGACAATCATAGAGCATGAAAGGAGTATGAGGTTTCATGCTAGGCTACCCTTAAACATGTGGGAAGAGGCATTGACACTATTTTTTATTTAATCAATAGAGGTCCCTCTACTCCTTTGGGTTATGGTATTATAGAGGAAGCATGGACATGTAAGAAGGTGAGTTAATATTTTCTCAGAACCTTTAGTTGTGAAGCATTTGCACATATAGATTCTGAAAATATAACCAAGATGGAAGCTAAGTCAAAGAAATTTATATTTGTTGGATATAACCTTGATGAATTTGGCTATAGACTTTGGGATATTGAAATCATAAAATTGTAAGAAGCAGGGATGTCATAGTCAATGAGAAAGTGTTGTACAAATATCAGTTGCAGAAGTATGAGAAGAAAGAAAATGATTATGTAGTGTTGGATGATACTCCAAAAGATGATGTTCCAGTGGTTTCTTATGATCTTCAACAACAAAAACAACAACAAATACCATAAACTCCAATTAATGTTAGATGGTCAACAAGGCTTAGTAGACCTCTTGAAAGGTTCTCTCCTTCTTTGTATTCTATTTTATTAACATATGTTGGTGAACCGGAAGGATATGATGAAGCTATGTAGGTGGATACAAAGGTTCAATGGGATCTTGTCATGGAAGAAGAAATGGACTCCTTGCTGAAAAATTAGACTTGGGAATTATGTAAGTTTCCTGTAGGTAAAAAGGAATTACCAAATAAATGGGTCTATAGGTTGAAAGAGAAGGATGGAGGTAAGAAAATATTTAAAGCTAGGTTAGTTGTAAAGGGATTTGCACAGAAAAAGGGCATTTATTTTGATGAGATCTTTTCTCCAATTGTAAAAATGACTTCTATACACACTATTTTAAGTATTGTGGCTACTAAAGATTTGCATTTGGAACAACTAGATGTTAAAACTATTGGATTACTAAGAGGGGGGTGAATGAGTAATTAGTGTTTCTTTAAGCCTTAAAATTTTTCTCTGATTCAACTTGGTAACAACTTAGTTAGACAAACTTCAATATTAACTGATAATAGTAAATTAATCTTATCAATAAACAATACATTCACAATAAGCATTCAACACATATAAAAACCAATGTTTAATGTGGAAACCCGAATAAAAAAAAACATTGTGGGAATTGTCACCCACTAAAGAAAATACTATTTTGAAGTATGCTCGATTAAAAGCCAATCTAGTTAAAGATAACAATACACATTGTTAAATGTGACCTTGTTAGGAAATTTCCCTTAGATTTGTTAAGATCTTCACCCTGTTAGGAGTGTCCTGGTTAAAGGTTTTCAAACACTCTTCTAGAATGTTACCTTTGCTAAAGGTTTTACAATAAGATTGTTAAGTCCACTCGGTTAAGATATTTTTCTGCTAAAAATGTTAATAAGCAATAGTATAAAAATTGCTTTGTAAATCTACAACTATCTCTTGCTGAGTCATATCTCTTGTTCGCTCTTTGTCTTAACTTCTTCCCTTCACTTTCCACTAGCCTCAAGAATTCATCAATCTCTATTTACAGACTCAGATTTTAACTTTTTTCTCCTTCACTGCATCACCCAATTAAACATCCACCTTTCAACTTTTCCTGCTTGTATTCTAGTCAATTTCATCCTTTTATATAGACTTTTTTTGTCTCTCAATCTCCTTTTTTACACTTTCCTCTAATTAATCTCAACTGTTAGATCAACCTCATGAACTGATTCAATGAATTTGGAACTTGGTAAAATGTTTTATCATCAACTCACAACTTTAACATTTCTTGGAACTTGTACTTTCACTTTTTTTCACTTAGATCTTACCGTAGATCTTTACCTTGAATTTTCTTGATCTTAGATCTCTTTAACTAACTCTTCCTCATCCTTAGAATCTTCCAGATCATCATGGATCTTCATTAAATGTCATTTTGATCATTGTATTTAATTTTTGTTCCTTGATTGGTGGCTAACTTCTTTTCCTTCAACCAAAATTCTATTTAGTTCACTCGGTAACTAAATATGTGTACTCGGTGTCTTGACTTGCTTCCTCTTTACCAAAACTTACTTTCCTTTTACCAATTAACTTTTCGTGCTCAGCAACCAAACTATTTTGTTTATCAACTTGACTAATCTCATTAATCAACTTGATATAATCAAAGGTAAAGTAGAAAACAACTAAATCAATAATACCTTATTATTGTCTAATCTCTATCAGCTTCCCAATTAAGTTCTTCATATTCACAA
The DNA here is from genome assembly GCA_027943335.1 of Chamaecyparis obtusa. NCBI lineage: Eukaryota > Viridiplantae > Streptophyta > Pinopsida > Cupressales > Cupressaceae > Chamaecyparis > Chamaecyparis obtusa. The sequence goes on from BSBK01007860.1 coordinate 93,836, forward strand.
CTCTTTACTTTTTCTTACCCACTCAAATTCTATCATACTTCGATAGATATGGAAACTCAATATAAACCAAATATCAATTGTTTGACATCACTAACAAAATAATAACTGGTCTAATCATTCTACAATCTTGTATACCTCAGATCTCTGTCGGTCTTCATCATCATCACCATCACTTAAAAATATCCCTCTTTGTCATTGATGGAAACACTCATTGTCAATTGATGATGACAAAACTATTGTTAACAATCTCCCTTTAACTCTTTGTATTTCAGTCTTCTTAGTTACTGCTTTTCTCCCTATGAACTTTATCATCTTTCTTCAATCTGAATTATCCCTCTTTCTCTTTTATCATCAATGGTTTCTTCTCCCTCATTGACAACAATGCCAAAGACACATACTCCTAAAAATTTTATCAAGCAATGGTTCATACCTAGCATGTACTGATATCTCATTACATACATAGTCACTTTTCACAACTTTAGGCTTCACCTAAAGAGTGAACACTAGCATCAACTCACAAAATAAATATTCTAATGAATCCTTGAATTGATGTAGCATGCAACTTGCCTTAGTGAATATTGGATATGGGAAGAACCCCTAATTTACCTGTGAGATACTCAAAAGCATCCTTTGATAGTGGCTTTGTAAATATATCATATATTTGTTCCTTTGAATTCACATAATCCAACACATGCTTGTCTTGAACTTGTTCTCTTAAGTAATGATACTTGATAGAAATGTGCTTGGTCTTGGAATGCATTACCAGATTCTTTGATATGTCGATCACACTTGTATTATCATAGTAAATAGTAATTGGATCGGTAATCTCCTCTTACATACCTTTAAGTAGTTGTTTGATCCATACACTATTTTCACAATTCATAGTTGTTGTTACATACTCTGCCTCAACAGTACATTGTGATATAAAACTTAGTTTCTTACTTAGCCATGTCACTAATAATTCTCCTAAAATGAAATCTCCTCCACTTGTACTTTTCTTGTCATCAATATTTCTCGTGCAATCAACATCAGTGTAAACTTTTGGATCAAAATCTCCTCCTTTCTTGTAAAGTAGATCGAAATCTCCAGTCCCTTTCAAATATCTAAATATTCTTTTGACTTTAGACATATGTGTTTCATTTGGATTGGAATAAAATCTTGCAATAATACCTAATGCATGAGAAGTATCAAGTTTTCTATGTACAACACATTGTATCTTACCAATCATTGATCGGTAGAGTGTTTCATCGACTTCCTTTGTCTCATCTTATTTAACAATTTGCAACCAGTAGCCATTGGTGTTCCAACAAGTTTTGATTCTTCCATACCAAATGTTTGTAGGATCTCCTTGATGTATTTAGACTGTGTGATATAGATCCTATCTTTAACTTGTTGAATTGAAAGTCCAATAAAGAACATTTTTCTCTCCATTCATGGATATCTCGAATTCCTTTCTCATTTCCTAAGCAAAAGATTTGCATAGTGTGTTATTTCCTCCAAAGATAATGTCATCAAAAAATATTTCAACATTCAAAGTCTTATCATTACTATCACATTTCAGATACAAATTGTTGTTGTCAAGCTCTTTGAAATCTAATCTTGATAAAATATGAATGCAACCTTTCATACCATACTCAAGGTACTTGTTTCAAACTATATAGTACCTTATGAAGTTTGTAAACTATGTTCTTGTTAGCATCCTCAAAAAATCCTTCAGGTTGTTCAACATAAACTTATTCTTCAAGAGTACCATTAAGAAATGCAGACTTGGCATCCATTTGATAAAGTTTAAATCCTTTATAAGTTGCATATGCTAGTAGAATTCTAACTCCTTCTAATCTAGAAACAAGTGGAAAAGTCTCACCATAATCAATACCTTCTTCTTGTGCAAAACCTTTGCAAACCTTGTTTTTGATTACATATCCATGTTCATTCAGTTTGTTTCTAAAAATCCACTTACTACCAATAACATTTTTATCTTTAGGTCTTGGTACCAAAGTCCACGTGTTGTTCTTTTCAATTTGGTCTATCTCTTCTTTCATAGCTTTAACCCAATCTTCATTATCCAATGCATCATTTACTTTTCTTGGCTCAAATTCAAAAATCAAACATGTGTTATCTCTCAACTTACTTCTTGTCATTACTCCAACATTCTTGTCTCCAATTATTTTGCTTGGTAAGTGGTGTCTTCTCACATACTTTGCTAAAATAGGCTCAGTAGACTATGGCGGTTCTTCATTTTCAACATTCGGTGGTGGATCTCTCTGTTCAACTTCCTCCTCAATTTGTACTATCAGTAGGGTGTCAAGAACATCAGGTTGACCATATACAAATATTTGACAATGCTCAGGTTCCTTTTTGCTTTCTTCATCATTTTTCTATATAAATTCATCAATCCTTACATTTGCACTTTCTACAATTTTGTTAGTAGACTTGTTTAAACACTTGTAAGCCTTTATATTTGTATAATATCCTAAGAATATTCCTTCATCACCTTTATGATCAAACTTTCCATTTCTAGCATCCTTGAGAATATAACATCTACTTCTAAATACTTTGAAATAACTTACATTTAATTTGTGACAATACCAGGTTTCACATGGAGTTTTGTGTGTACCTTTCTTCAGTTGTACTCAGTTCAGTGTGTATGTAGTAGTATTGACTGCTTCTCTCTAAATTTTTTGAGACACCTCCTTCTCAATAATTAGTATCCTAGCACAATCAATAATGGATCTATTCCTTCTCTCTATTATACCATTTTGTTGTGGTGGTCTTTGAGCAGACAGTTTTCTCTTTATTCCATGTTCATTGTAGAAAAGAGTAAACTCATTAGATGTAAACTCACCACCTCTATCATATCTCAAACACTTCAATTGTCTTACAATCTCCTTTTCAACTCTAGCCTTGTACCACTTAAAAATTTGCAAAGCATCAGATTTTTATTTCAAAAACATGAAAAACATCATTCTTGAATAATCATCAACAAATAAAATGAAATATCTATCACCATTGTAGATTTGTGTTGTCATAGGCCCACATAGGTCAGTGTGCACTAATTCCAAAATAACTTATGTAGTGTAAGATTTGTTTGTAAAACTTGACTTTGTCATCTTACTAACTTGACATCCTTTGCACATGTCATTTTCAGGTTTATCCAATCTTGGTAGACCTCTTACTCTATTCTTTTTTCTCACCATAATTAAGTTGCCAAAATTCACACGACAAAATATCTTGTGCCATAACCATACATCCTCTACTTTATCAAATAAGAAACTTTTTGTAGTAGTATCAAGATAGAATAGGTTACCATTTGATTGTTCATCGGTGGTGATCAGACCTCCATTTTGATCAAATACTTTTACCTTTCCATTTTAAAATTCCAGTTGGTGACCTGTGTTATTTAGTTGTGCCACACTCAACATATTGTACTTTAGTCCTTCAACCCAATAGACATCATCACATTGTGTATTATCCATAAAAATTATGGAACCTTTGCCTCTTAGAGGATATGGAGCATCATTACCAAATCTAACATATCCTCCATCATGGTCTTCCATGGTAATGAACTTATGTATGTCACCAATCATATAATGTGAACATCCACTATAAATTATTCATGTATTATTTTTACTAACATTAGAAATTAAAGCTTTTTCTTCTCCATGCCTTTCTTCATCAGAATCATCCTTGATAGAAATATACACAACCACTTCACCTTCATCAATATCTAAATAATCATCAGTTAGTCTTACTTAAGAAATGTAGCATGACTTGTTACCTTTATTCTTGAAATCTTGGTATCTCCCAAATCTATTCTCTCTTTTGGTGTTATCTCGATTGTCTCTCTTCTCATCACTATTGTTGTTAGAACATCTAGATGCAATGTGGCCAATCTTGTTACAATTGAAACACTTCAAGGGCAATTTACCTTAGTACTTGCCTTTTCTTCTCAGTATCCTCCTAGCTAGTAAAGCTTCAAACTCTTGTTCTTGTCTTTCCTCTTCATACAGACTTTCTAGATCACTTTTGCAACTCTGAAATGTTTCACTTGCACTGCTAGTATAACCATCACTAGATCTAGACTCTCTAGAATTTCCAATATTCAAAGATGACTTAAATGTAGACTCAATCTTGGAAGTTCCAGGTAAACTATTGTCAAAGTCATTAAGTTCAAAAGTAATCAACTTACCAATTGTAGCATCTAGTGAAACAAACATTTGAAGAATGGATCTCAGTTCTTGTATTGTAGACACTCGGATGGCATAAGTAGGTAGAAATGTTCTAAACAATTTACTTGTTATATCATATTCTTCTATATGTCCTCCTACACCTTAAATAACCCTCACTACTCCCTTCAATCTTGTACTATATTGTGTAATATCTTCACCTTATTTCATTCTCATAGAATCAAATTTACCTTTTAGACTTTCAGCTTTAGCCTTCTAAACATGCTGATCTCCACCATTTATTAATGCAAGCTTGTCCCACATTTTTTTATCAGTATCACATTCTAATCATTGAATTGCATGTCGGTGAGAGCAGAAGATATCTCAATCATAACTTGTACGCAGTCTTTCATTTCTCTTACTTTTTGAACTGTCATAGGCCCAAATGGTGGTGGTGAATACTCATTGTCAAGATAGTATATTGCATTCTCTCTAATTTCATATATGTGCAACCTCTTCTTTCTTTTCCATGTAGATAAGTTATCCTTGTTCAACTTTGGTACCTACCTCTTATACATCTTTAAATATTTTACTCAAGTCTTTCAATCTTATCCCTTTAGAGTACTCATCTTTAATAAAAATTATTAGAGGGGGGTGAATCATTAATAAATGTTTGTTTAAACCTTAAAACTTTTCTCAGATTCAACTTGGTAACAACTCAGTTAAACAAACTTTAATATTAATTGATAACAGTAAATTAATCTTATCAATTAGAAATAACATTCACAATAAACATTCAACACATATAACTCTAGTATTTAATGTGGAAACCCAATTGGGGGAAAAACCATTGTAGGAATTCTCACCCATTAAAGAAAACACTCTTTTGAAGTATGCTCTGTTAAAAGCCAATCTAGTTAAAGATTACAATACACATTGTTAAATGTGACCCTGTTAGGGGATTTCCCTTAGATCTGTTAGGATCTTCACCTTTTTAGGAGTGGCCTAGTTAAAGGTCTTCAAACACTCTTCTAGAATGTCACCTTGCTAAAGGTTTTATAATAAGACTGTTAAGTTCACTCAGTTAAGATAATTTTCTGCTACAAATATTAATAAGCAATAGTATAGAAATTGATATGTAAATCTGCAACTACCTCTTGCTTATTCAAATCCCTTGTTTTCTCTTTGTATTCATTTCTTCCCTTCACTTTCTATTGGCCTCAACAATTCATCAATATTTATTTACATACTTGAATTTAAACCTTTTTTCTCCTTCACTACATCACTCAGTTACACATCCACCTTTCAACTTTGCCAGCTTGTATTCCAGTAAATTTTATCCTTTATATAGACTTTGTGTTGCCTCTTAATCTCCTTCATTAGGTTTTCCTCTAATTAATCTCAACTGTTAGATCAACCTCATGAATTGAATCAATGAATTTGGAACTTGGTAAAACATTTTATCATCACCTCGAAACTTGAACATTTCTTGGAACTTGTACCTTCACTTTTTGCTACTTAGATCTTACTATAGATATTTACCTTGAATTTTCCTAATTGTAGATCTCTTTAACTAACTCTTCCTCATCCTTAGAATCTTCCAGATCATCATGGATCTTCATTAAATGTCATTCTGATCATTGTATTTAATTTATGTTCCTTGCTCAGTGGCTAACTTCTTTTCCTTTAACTGAAATTCTATTTACTTCACTCAGTAACTAAATCTATGTACTTGGTGTCTTGACTTGCTTCCTCTTTACCAAAACTTAATTTCCTTTTATTGATTAACTTTTCCTACTCAGTTACCAAACTATTTTGTTTATTGACTTAACTAATCTCATTTACCGATCTGATATAATCAAATGTAAATTAGAAAACAATTATATCAATATAACCTTGTCATTATTCGATCTGTATTAGCTTCCCAATTAAGTTCTTCAAATTCACAACCCTTTACTTCTTCTTACTCACTCAACTTCTATCATCCTCGAATGATATGGAAACTCAATATAAACAAGAAATCGATTGCTTGACATCAATGACATAATAATAACTTATCTAATCATTCTCGAATCTTGTATACCTCATATCTTTGTTGGTTTTCATCATCATCAACATTAGTTAACAATATCCCTCTTTGGCATTGATGGAAAAACTCACTGTCAATTGATGATGAAGAAACTATAGTTAACAAGCTCCCTTTAACTCTCTATATTTTAGCCTTCTTGGTTACTGCTTTGCTCCCTTTGAACTTTATCATATTTCTTCAATCTGAATTCTCCCTCTTTCTCTATAATCATCAATGGTTTCTTCTCCCTCTTTGACAACAATGCCAAAGACACATACTCTTGAAAATTTTATCAGGCAGTGGATGATACCTAACATGTACTGATATCTCATTGCATACATAGTCACTTTTCACAACTTTAGGCTTCACCTAAAGAGTGAACACTAGCATCAACTCACAAAATAGATAGTCTAATTAATCCTTGAATTGATGTAGTATGCAAGTTTCCTTAGTGAATATTGGATAGGGGAAGAACCCCCAATTTATTTCTGAGATACTCAAAATCATCCTTTGGTAGTGGCTTGGAAAATATATCAGCTATCTGTTCCTTTGAATTCAAATACTCCTATATCACATGCTTATCTTGAACTTGTTCTCTCAAGTAATGATACTTGATAGAAATGTGCTTGGTCTTGGAATGCATTGCCAGATTCTCTAATATGTTGATAACACTTGTATTATCATAGTAAATAGTAATTGGATCAATAATCTCCACTTGCATACCTTCAAGTAGTTGTTTGATCCATACAATGTTTTCACAATTCATAGTTGTTGTAACATACTCTGCCTCGACGATAGATTGTGATATACAACTCTATTTATTAGCTAGCCATGTCACTAATCTTTCTCCTAAAAAGAAATCTCTTCCCTTGTACTTTTCTTGTCATCAATGTTTCCAATGCAATCAACATGGATGTAAACTTTTAGATCGAAATCTCCTCCTTTCTTGTAAAGTAGACCAAAATCTTCAGTCCCTTTCAAATATCTAAATATTTTTTTGATTATAGACATGTGTGTTTCTTTTGGATTGGAAGAAAATCTTGCAACAATACCTACTACATGAGCAATATCAGGTTTGCTACGTACAACATACTATAGCTTACCAATCATTGATCGGTAGAGTGTTTCATTGACTTCCTTTCTCTCATCTTCTTTTGAAAATTTTTAACCAGTAGCCATTTGATTCTGCCATACAAAATGTCTTTAGGATATCTTTGATGTATTTAGATTGTATGATGTAGATCCCATCTTTAACTTGTTGAATCTGAAGTCCAATAAATAGTTTTATCTCTTCAATCATGGACATCTCAAATTCCTTTCTCATCTCCCTAGCAAAAGATTTTCATAGTGTGTTATTTCCTCCAAAGATTATGTCATCAAAAAATATTTTAGAAAATCAAAGCTCTATCATTACTGTCATATTTTAGATACAAATTGTTGTTGTCACTAGCTCTTTGAAATCTAATCTTGATCAAATATGAATGCAACCTTTCGTATCATGCTCGAGGTGCTTGTTTCAAACCATATAGTGCCTTATGAAGTTTGCAAACCATGTCCTTGTTAGTATCCTCAATAAATACTTTAGGTTGTTCAACATAAACTTCTTCAAGAGTACCATTAAGAAATGAAAACTTGATATCCATTTGATAAAATTTAAATCCTTTATAAGTTTCATATTCTAGTAGAATTCTAACTCCTAATCTAGCAATAGGTGCAAAATTCTCACCATAATCAATACCTTCTTCTTGTGCATTACCTTTGAAAACCTTGTGTCTGATTACATCTCCATGTTCATTTAGGTTTTTTCTTAAAATCTACTTAGTACCAATAACATTTTTATCTTTAGGTCTCGGTACCAAAGTCCACGTGTTGTTCTTTTCAATTTGGTATATCTCTCTGTTCATAGCTTTAACCCAATCTTCATTATCTAGTGCATCATTTACTTTTCTTGGCTCAAATTTAGAAAGAAAACATGTGTTATCTCTCAACTTACTTCTTGTCATTACTCCATCTTTCTTGTCTCCAATAATTTTACTCAGTGAGTGGTGTCTTCTCACATACTTTGCTAAAATAGGCTCGATAGACTATGGTGGTTCTTTATTTTCAGCATTCGATGGTGGCTCTCTCTATTTAGCTTCCTCCCTAATTTGTATTGTTGGTAGGGTGTCAGGAATATCAGGTTCAACATATACAAACCTTTGATAGTTCTCAGGTTCCTTTTTTCTTTTTTCATCATTTTTCTCTACAAATTCATCAATTCCTTACATTTTCACTTTCAACAATTTTGTTAGTAGACTTGTTTAAACACTTGTAAGCCTTTCTCTTTGTAGAATATCCTAAGAGTATTCTTTCATCACCTTTATGATCAAACTTTCCATTTCTAATATCCTTGAGAATATAACATCTACTTCCAAATACTTTGAAATAACTTACATTCGGTTTGTGACCATACCATATTTCATATGGAGTCTTGTGTGTAACTTTCTTCAGTTGTACTTGGTTAAGTGTGTATGCAATAGTATTGATTGTTTCTCTCCAAAATTTTTAAGACACCCATTTCTCAATCAATAGTGTCCTAGCACAATCAATAATGGATCTATTCCTTTTCTCTGGTATACCATTTTGTTGTGGTGTTCTCAGAGTAAACATTTGTCTCTTTATTCCACATTCATTGTAGAAAAGATTAAACTCATCATATGTAAACTCACCTCCTCTATCATATCTCAGACACTTCAATTGTCTTCTAGTCTCCTTTTCAACTTGGTCTTGTACCGCTTAAAATTTTGAAAAGCATCATATTTTTCTTTAAAAAATATGACAAACATCATTCTTGAATAATCATCAACAAATAAAATGAAATATCTATCACCATAGTATCTTTGTATTCTCATAGGCCCACATAGATCAGTGTGCACTAACTCTAAAATACCTTATGTAATGTAAGATTTTCTTGTAAAACTTGACTTTGTCATCTTACCAACTTGACATCCTTTGCACATGACATTTTCAAGTTTATCCAATCTCGGTAGACCTCTTACTGTATAATTTTTTCTCACCTTAATTAAGTTGTCAAAGTTCACATGACATAATCTCTTGTACCATAACCATACATCCTTAACTTTAACAAATAAGAAACTTTTTGTAGTAGTATCAAGATAGATTAGGTTACCATTTTATTGTTCATCGGTGGCAATCAAACCTCCATTCTAATCAAATACTTTTACCTTTCCATTTTGAAATTCTAGTCGATGACTTGTGTTATTTAGTTGAGCCACACTCAACAAATTATACCTTAATCATTCAACTAAATAGACATCATCACATTGTGTATTATCTATCAAAATTATTTATCCTTTACCTCTCATGGAATATGGAGCATCATTACCAAATCTAACATAGCCTCCATCATGGTCTTCCATAGTAATGAACTTATGTGTGTCACCAATAATATGATGTGAACATCCACTATCAATTATCCATGTATCATTTTTAATAACATGGGAAATTAAATATTTTTCTTCTCCATACCTTTCTTCATCAGAATCATCCTTGATAGCAACATAAACAACCTCTTCACCTTCATATGTATTTGAATCATCAGTTAGTCCTTCTTAATTAGTGTAGCATGACTTCTTACCTTTATTCTTGAAATCTCGGTATCTCCTGAATCTATTCTTTCTTTTGGTGTTATCTCAACTATCTCTCATCTCATCACTATTGTTGTTAGGACATATAGATGCAATGTGGCCAATCTTGTTACAATTGAAACACTTCAAGGGTAATTTACCTCGGTACTTGCCTTTTCTTCTTGGTAGCCTCCTAGCTAGTAAAGCTTCAAACTCTTCTTGTTGTCTTTTCTCTTCATACAGGCTTTCTATATCACTTTTGCAACCCTAAAATCTTTCACTTGCATTCCTAGTATAACCATCAATAGATCTAAACTCTCTAGAATTTCCAATATTCAAAGATCACTTAAATACAAACTCAATCTTGGAAGTGGCAGGTAAACTATTATCAAAGTCATTAAGTTCAAGAGCAATCAACTTACCAATTGTAGAATCCAGTGATATAGGCATCTGACGAATGGATCTAAATTCTTGTATTGCATACACTCAAATGGCATAAGTAGGTAACAATGTCCTTAGAAATTTACTTGTTACATATTCTTCTATATGTCCTCCTGCACCTTGGATAACATTCACTACTTCCTTCAATCTTGTCATATATTGTGTAACATCTTTATCTTCTTTCATTCTCATAGAGTCAAATTTACCTTTTAGACTTTCAGCTTTATCCTTCTAAACATGTTGATCTACACCATATACTAATGTAAGCTTGTCCCACATTTATTTATCAGTATCATATCCTTTTAAATCATTGAATTGCAGGTTGGTGAGAATAGAACATATCCCAATCATAACTTGTGTGTGGTCTTGTGTTTCTCTTACTTGATCAACTATCATAGGCCCAAATGGTGGTGGTGAATACTCATTTTCAAGACAATACATTGCATACTCTCCAATTCCAAATATGTGTAGCCTCATCCTATGTTTCTATGTAGAGAAGTTGTCCTTGTTCAACTCTGGAGCCTCCCTCTTATTCATGTTTGGATATTTTACTCAAGTATTTCAAATTTATCCCTTTAGAGTACTTAGCTTTGATACCAATTGTTGGATTATCGTAGTATCTTTGTGTTCTCATAGGCCCACATAGGTTAGTGTGCACTAACTCTAAAATACCTTGTGTAGTGTAATATTTTCTTGTAAAACTTGACTTTGTCATCTTACCAACTTGACATCCTTTGCACATGACATTTTCAAGTTTATCCAATCTTAGTAGACCTCTTACTCTATTCTTTTTTCTCACCCTAATTAAGTTTTCAAAGTTCACATGATGAAATCTCTTGTGTCATAACCATACATCCTTAACTTTAACAAATAAGAAACTTTTTGTAGTAGTATCAAAATAGAATTGGTTACCATTTAATTTTTCATCGATGGAAATCATACCTCAATTTTGATCAAATACTTTTATCTTTCCATTCTGAAATTCTAGTCAATGACCCATGTTATTTAGTTGTGCCACACCCAACAAATAATACCTTATTCATTCAACCCAATAGACATAATCACATTGTATACTATCTATCAAAATTATGGAACCTTTACCTCTCATAGGATATGGAGCATCATTAACAAATATAACATAGCCTCCATCATGATCTTCCATAGTAATGAACTTATATGTGTCACCAATCATATGATGTGAACATCCACTATCAATTATCCATGTATCATTTTTAATAACATGAGAAATCAAAGCTTTTTCTTATCCATACCTTTCTTCATTAGAATCATCCTTGATAGAAACATACATAACCTCTTCACCTTCATCAGTATCTAAATCATTAGTTAGTTATTCTTAAGAAATGTAGCATGACTTCTTACCTTTATTCTTGAAATCTCGGTATCTCATGAATCTATTCTCTCTTTTGGTGTTATCTCGGCTGTCTCTCTTCTCATCACTATTGTTGTTAGGACATCTAGATGTAATGTGGCCAATCTTGTTACAATTGAAACACTTCAAGGGTAATTTACCAGGGTACTTTCCTTTTCTTCTCGATAGCCTCCTATCTAGTAGAGCTTCAAACTCTTCTTTTTGTTTTCCTCTTCATGTAGGATTTCTAGATCACTTTTGCAACTCTGAAATCTTTCACTTGCATTCCTAGTATAACCTTCACTAGATCTATACTCTCTAGAATTTCCAAATATATTCAAAGATGACTTAAATATAGACTCAATATTGGAAGTGGCAGGTAAACTATTGTCAAAGTCATTAAGTTCAAGAGAAATAAACTTACCGACTGTAACGTCTAGTGAAATAGGCATCCGAGGAATGGATCTCAGTTCTTGTATTGTAGACACTTGGATGGCATAAGTAGGTAACAATGTCCTTAGCAATTTACTTGATATATCTTCTTCTTCTATATGTCCTCCCGCACCTTGAATAACACTCACTACTCCCTTCAATCTTATACTATATTGTGTAACATCTTCATCTTCTTTCATTCTCATAGAGTCAAATTTACCTTTTAGACTTTCAGCTTTATCCTTCTAAACATGTTTATCTCCACCATATACTAATGCAAGCTTGTCCCACATTTTTTTATCAGTATCAAATCCTTTTAAATCATTGAATTGCAGGTTGGTGAAGGTAGAACATATCTCAATCATAACTTATGTGTGGTCTTTCCTTTCTCTTACTTGATCAATTGTCATAGACCCAAATGGTGGTGGTGAATACTCATTGTCAAGATAGTATATTGCTTACTCTCCAATTCCGATATGTGCAGCCTCATCCTAGTTTTCTATGTAGAGAAGTTATCCTTGTTCAACTTTGGTGCCTCCCTCTTATACATGTTTGAATATTTTACTCAATTCTTTCAAATTTATCCCTTTAGAGTAATTAGTTCTGATACCAATTGTTGAATTACTGAGAGGGGGTGAATCAACAATCATTGATTCTTTAAACCTTAAAAAATAATTCTTATTCAACTTGGTAAAAACTCAATCAGACAAACTTCAATATTAACTAATAAAAATAAATTAATCTTATTAATCAACAATAACATTCACAATAAAAATTCAACACATATAACACCAGTATTTAATGTGGAAACCCAATTTGGGAAAAACCACTATGGAAATTTTCACCCACTAAAGAAAATACTCTTATGAAGAATGCTCGATTAAAAGACAATATGGTTAAATATTACAATACACATTGTTAAATGTGACCCTATTAGGGGATTTTCCTTAGATCTGTTAGTATCTTCAACCTGTTAGGTGTGGTCTGGTTAAAAGTCTTCAAACACTCTTCTAGAATGCCACCTTGCAAAAAGTTTTACAATAAGACTATTAAGTTCGCTCAGTTAAGAGACTTTTTTACTACAAATGTTAATAAGAAATAATATAGAAATTGATCTATAAATCTGTAACTACCTCTCACTTAGTTAGATCCCTTATTCACTCTTTATCTTCACTTCTTCCCTTTCACTTTCCACCGGCCTCAACAATTTATCAATCTTTGTTTACAAACTCAAATTTCAACCTTTTTCTCCTTCACTGCATCACTCTGTTACACATCCACCTTTCAACTTTTCCATCTTGTATTCCAGTAAATTTCATCCTTTATATAGACTTTGTTTTGCCTCTTAATCTCCTTTATTACATTTTCCTCTAATTAATCTCAATCGTCAGATCAACCTCGTGAACTGATTCAATGAATTTGGAACTTGGTAAAATGTTTTATCATCACTTCAGAACTTGAACATTTCTTGGAACTTGTACCTTCACTTTTTGCCGCTTAGATCTTACCGCAGATCTTTACCTTGAATTTTATTGATCGTATATCTCTTTAACTAGCTCTTCCTCATCCTTAGAATCTTCCAGATCATCATGGATATTTATTAAATATCATTCTGATCATTGTATTTAATTTATGTTCCTTTCTCAATGGCTAACTTCTTTTCCTTAAACTAAAATTCTATTTACTTCACTCGGTAACTAAATCTGTGTACTCGGTGTCTTGACTTGCTTCTTCTTTACTGAAACTTAGTTTCCTTTTACTAATTAAATTTTCCTACTCGGTAACCAAACTATTTTGTTTACCAACTTGACAAATCTCATTTACCGTCTTGATATAATCAAATTTAAAGTAGAAAACAACTAAATCAATATAACCTTATCATTGTGTGATATGTATTAGATTCCCAATGAAGCTTTTGAAATTCACAACTCTTTACTTCTTCTTACTCACTCAACTTCTATCATACTCTAAATGATATGACAACTCAATATAAATAAGAGATCAATTGCTTGACATCAATGAAAAAATAATAATTGATCTAATCATTCTATAATATTGTATACCTCAGATCTCTATCAGTCTTCATCATCATCACCATTAGTTAACAAAAACAAATTTTCTCCATGGCGATTTGGAAGAAGAAATATATATTCAATAGTTAAAAAGTTTTTAGGTCAAAGGTAAGGAGAACTTAGTGTGCAAATTAAAGAAAATTTTATATGGCTCGAAGCAAGCACCTCAACATTGGTATATTAAATTTGATAGGTTTATGGTTGAGCATGGATATAGTTGGTGTAATTTAGACCATTGTGTTTATTTTAAGAGGTTGGATGATGACAACTACATCATTTTATGTTTATATGTTGATGATATGTTTGTAGTAGGGTCTAACATGGATCACATTAAGGAGTTAAAACAACAGTTAGCATATTATTTTTCTATGAAGGATTTTACAGCAGCCAAACAAATCCTTGGTATGAAAATTTCCAGAGATAGGAAGAACAATAAATTGACTCTATCTCAGGTTGGTTATGTTGTAAAGGTGTTGCAAAGATTCTATATGGAGAATGAAAAATTTGTTAGCACACCTTTTCCTAGTCATTTGAAATTGAATAAGTACACGTGTCCAAAGACACAAGAGGAGGAAGACAAAATGTCCAAAGTACCATATGCCTCACCTGTAGGTAGTTTTATGTATACCATGGTATGAAATACACCAGATATTGCATATGTTGTAGGAGTTGTTAGTAGGTATATGGTTCATCCTAGATTTGAGCATTGGAATGTAGTAAAATGGATTCTCAGATATTTGAGAGGCACATACAATAAATGTTTATGTTTTGGGGGCTCTAATATTGATTTAAAAGGCTATGTTGACTCAAATTTGGTAGGGGATTCAGATACCATTCAAAGTACCATTGGTTATATAGTTACTATTAGTGGGACAATAATGAGTTGGATTTCTCGACTACAAAATGTGGTTTCTTTATCCACTATAGAGGCAAAGAATGTCACTTCTACATAGGCAACTAAGGACATGATATGGCTGCAATTTTTCTTGGAAGAGTTGGAAAACTCACAGACTGATAATTATCTATTTACAAATAGCTAGAGTTCCATCCATCTTGTAAATAATTCTTCCAGGTTATATTCACATATCAAACATATATAGTTGAGGTATCACTTTATTTGGTTAGTATTGGATAATGTTCAGTTAAAGCTGGAAAAGATACATATAAATGAAAATCCAATGAATATGTTTACAAAGGTAGTGAAAAGGGATAATTTGAACTCCTCTTCATCTTTGGTTGGTCTTCAAGACTAAAAATAGTAAAAAGAACAACATAGTCTAGGGTGTGTCAATCTAGTAGGATCTTTAAGGGTAGCGGTGTTTCTACAGGATCAATCTTCAGTAGGAGGTTTCTTAGTGTGGAGCCTAATCAATCCCCAAGTGGGAGATTATTGGTTTGTGATGATTGATCGGTAAAGTACTATACACTTATCATTTATCATAGGGTTAAAAAAATTAGGGGTTAACTCACCAAGAATTTTTGAGTTGACATGTCAAGCATTTCCCTAGGCTGACTCGTCAAGCTTTTCCCTAGGTTGACTCGTCAAGTATTTTCTAGGGTTATGTTTTTATCTGACATAAGTCTTCTTATAATGGGTTATGGTTAGGGTTTTCTCAATATATGAGAATTTCATATCTTTTTGCAATGATATTGAGTTGTAAGGGATTGTAGATTGTAATAGGAAAAAATTACTGGATGATAAGATTAGACTCTATTTGGTGGACATAGCCAAAGATTGGGTGAACCATGTTAAATATTTGTGTCTTCTTGTTCTACTTATGTGCTTTATTCCTTTGTATTATTGAATATATTTGCATGTAACTGTTAAATTTATGTCTGCTAATCCTAACATTTTGAATAACTCATGTATGATGAAGCACAAAGAGAGTTTCATGGTAGATGTGATCCTTGAATGACATTCATTTTTTTAGTTGTTTGAATGAACAATGTATGTAACTGTGGCACTATTTTTTATTTTAGTATATCTTTCATAAGAGAAGGTTGGTTCAATTTGTAGATCCTCAATTGTCTTTACTCTTGAGATAGTTGTAAATGTGAGTCCTTGATTTTCAATTTTTCCTATGTCTATTGTTGCTCTATTCAAAGTCAAACCTTGAGATTTGTGTATGGTTATGGCCCAAGCCATTGTCAATGGTAGTTGTCTTCAATTGTCTCAGACTATTGGTGCAATGGGGATGTGTTTTGGATTTTCAGTATCCCATTTAGGTCCATTATAATTTGGAAATTCAATGACAACATATTTAGGTAGTTCTTGTGGTTTGGACTCATATTCATAGACAATTGCTTTTATTAGACCAATTGAGCCATTGACAAGCTAACTTGAATCCATCTATTAGCTATTAATATTACTTGTTGATTTACACATAACAAAATATCCATTGGCAGTTTCTCATCATTTTCATATTCAAAATGGAGGTGTCGACCAAACTTTGCAATGCACAGGGCAATTGACATATTCAATTGTTGAGCATTTTTTTTATTATGCACTCTAACCATATCATTGGTATCAAATAAATAGATTTATTAGTCATTTTTTTTTGTTATTGAAGACTTAAATTGTTGTTTGTGTGCTCCATACAAGTTTCCCAATTATTTTGAAAGGGTTCAACATTTCTTGTATTATGAAGAATTCTTTGAGATGTTAGTTGTGACTGAGAAGCACCTTGTTGGTAGAATATAGTGTCTAATGTAATGATAGTTGTGAAATTAAGCCATAAAGTAAGTGCCTTGGAGTGAAGTATATATTGGTTTGTCCATTATAGGTGGTAATTGGCCAAGGTCACTAATGATAATAACAAATATGCCACCAAAATTTTCATGTTGTTAGTTTGGGAATGCTTAACGTAATCGACTGTCAATTTTCAGCAATAATTTAGGGCCTAAAAGATCATTTCATCTATTAATATGTATTTAAATTGCTTTAACTATTCTTGGAATGACATCAAATGTTTTCCTTGCAAAGGGTGGAACTCCCTAATAGGGATATGAAGGGATGCATGTATTGTTGTTGCTCCCACATTATAAGTAGCAACACCTATTGGTGCAACAACTAGCAATAGGTCCCTAATACTAGTTGGAGATGTGTTAAGCATTTTTCTAATGAAATTGATGACAAATGATTTACCAGTGCCTGATCTACCTTGAATGATCATTTCTAATGGTGGTAGGTGGTTTGTATTAGTATGGTGCCAAAGAATTATATTCATTGCAAATTGTTGTTTCGGTGCAAGATAGCAAAATCTATTTTGTATAGATGATATTATTAGGAAATGGTTGATAATGGGCTTTACTTGTTGGTATAAACTAGACGATAATATCATCTAATTATTGTTAAATTATATTTATGTTCCATCATTTACCCAACATTTGTAATTCATTTAGAATAATATTATTTGTAGCCCTCATGCAAGAAAGGAGCTCAAATTCATATATGTTTAGATTATTGGCATTCTGGGAATTATTTGCATCATTTGCATCATCATTTTCAGGTTCAACATTATCTACAATAGAATCAACATGTCACTGTGTGTAATTTATTCTCTCAAATGTTTTACAATTTGTTATTATTTCACCTTTCATGATTCCAATGTGCGGAGATACACAATGAAAATGCTTATATAAGAGAATCTCACTCCAAAAAAATGTTTCAAAATCATCACTTGTTTCATCTGGTGGGTGTGTAAATTGAGGATGAACAATGACAACTGATTTCTTCTCTCTTTATTTCCCTTTAATTTTTTTTTGGTGAGGACTATATGAATAATCTTATGTTGACTATATAAGAGAAACAATCTCCATATTGAATGGCCATTCCATATAATGGTGTATATAAGTTGTTGACAATTTCTTTTAGTAGTCAGATCTTGTAGTATGTTGTAATATCTTTCTACCAACATTGAGTGATATAAATATATGGCTACAGTTAACAAGCAGTAATTTTTGTAACATATGGTAGGTTTCTTGTGCTCCAATATCATCAACAATGATACCCATCAAAAACTTTCAGTATTCTAATAAGACCTTATCTTTAGGTTTTCTTGTAGCTACTATGTTTTTTAACATTTCAATATGTCTCAGATTTTTTTTCTGATTTTGAAGCATATTTTGAGATACATTGTAGGACAAATTGATTTTAGAATTTATGGGTTGACAATCAGCATTGGCCCTCCAAATTAAAAGTATTTTTGAGCTATGATTATTCAAGCAATCGTTAGTTATTGTAGATCTGAAAGAGAAATTTTGGTTATCATCCATTGACAATGTGGATTTTTGTTGTGTTGACCATGGTGCTTTATAATGACATTCTAACAAGGGGCCTTTTTTTAAGACATGTATGTTTTGAACACTTGGTGTGTCTTTGAACTATGTTAACTAATGCTGCTTAATAATATATAGTCGCATCCATGGAAAATATGTGTGTTGTGTCAACCATGTATGGGTCATCCAATAAAGAATGATTGATTAGGTTTTCTCTCTATTGTTTGCTTCAAGGATCCAAGCACAAACAAAGCTATCAAAAAATCTATTTTTTTTCAATATCAACCTTATTGGACCAATCAATCATGTTCATTTTTGGTGCCCTAGGCATCCAAAGGAAACCATGGATGTGGCCTAAGCCACGATGATACCATTCCTTTTTGCACCATTAATTACAAGCCTAGGAAAGTTTTTGGATAATCTCTTTACCAAATATTATGAATTATTGTTGGATGTATAATGCAATAACGTATGATTTCTCAATAACATTTTTCAACATTTTTTTTTGGAGAAATGTATATTTTATTTTTTGATGCCCATGATTACTCTATGCAAGTTAGATTATTTTGTATCAAGTGAACTCAATGTGAAAAATAGGGTTGGAGTTCCAATTTGATGGATCATAGAAGTAAGTTCTTTACGATGTTTGTTCCAATGCACACAAGTACCTCTCAATGATGCACCAAATAGAATAATTTGATTTGGTAGTTATTCATTAGGTGTGTTTTGCAACCTTTCTTGCATAGAGTGAAAACTAATTAGAACAACATCTTCTAAGTTAGTTTTGAGGAAAACAACATTTGATTGTTGGCAGTGATGCCTCATAATCAAGTTGTAAAGAAAATAGTGGAATCTAAGATGCTTCCCAAATCTTTAATCACGGTATCTCATGGAATGCAAAGCGTATTCATCTGAGTATACATGTTTTGGGTAGGGCTGAAGGGGGAGCGCTGCACTAGTTGGGTAGAAAGTAGGAAAATCCATGTCTAACAATCTTACAATATTGTATTCATTAATTAGACAAGGATTTATTTCTAGATAGGAAAGGGGGTATTCACCTCAGAGCCAAGCTACAATATTTTTTTATCACCTCTAATTCAGGTGGTCCATTATGTAGTTTTGGCATAAAAGATAAGGATGACTAAAAATTATTTTCATTGTCCAATTCATAGTTGTTATCTATTGATGAAATATGTATTTTATTCATATTGTCTTTTAGATTGTGCAACATATTTGAAACATCCGTGGTAGAATCTAGGAGAAAGTTAAGAGCATCATATCAACAAGAACATCACTATAGTATTGTTTAGGTGGAAAATGGTGTTGATGAATTTAAAAATATAAACCATATAAGGTGTATTTATTAATTAACCATTTCCATCCCAACATTCAAAATACAAGAGAAAGAGGGGCTTCCAGGCGTAACTCTCAATATAACATAGGTTAGATTAGCAAAACCCAAGGAGATAAAGGGATACCAATGCTAAACCCAAATTATACTAAGGAAGTACACAAGAAATTCCTCTTTCATGGAATGTATGACTTGATTAAGGTTATGTAAATTCACTTGTAAAATTAAACTAATTGATTTAGCAAGATAAGCAATAGAGATCTAGGTACTAAATGTAAGAAATTAGTCCAATTAAGATATGAAAATAGATCTAAACTAAGATGTGAAATTTATGATGGTACTTACCTTAAAATATGAGGAGGAATATGTTTTTCTACTCTGAATATTTCTATTCTAGACTTGTGACTAAATTTTTGATTGTGAATCTGTGATCATGAAAAAAAACCCAAAAAATGTTGAAGATCTCAAGCTGCCCGAAACAAGTTGACCATGTCACTATGTTTTAGAATAGGTCGACCGAGTCACCGTGTTCCTGAGGCACTTTTTGAAGTCAACCTTGGTTCTTTAGATAGATCTCTATCTACAACTTCTAGATCTGTACCTGTAATTCTGAGATCCTACTCATGTATACAAAAAACTAGGTTTGGGGGTTGGTCAAGCCCTAGATTGAGGAATCAACCTTGAATTGAAATGTAAATGTATAAATGAAACAAGACAAATGTAAATATTCACCTTGCTTATAGAAACCCTTGTTAATAAGGATTTAGTTATGCTTGCATGTTGATCATGAACTTGCAATGTAGGAAATCTCCACAAATACTATGGATCTACCAAAATCACTTCATGGAGCCA
Organism: Chamaecyparis obtusa; assembly: GCA_027943335.1. Classification (NCBI taxonomy): domain Eukaryota; kingdom Viridiplantae; phylum Streptophyta; class Pinopsida; order Cupressales; family Cupressaceae; genus Chamaecyparis; species Chamaecyparis obtusa. Next base: position 114,491 of record BSBK01007860.1, read on the forward strand.
TGGATGTAAGTGTGCATCAAATGAAGAAGATGATAGATGAATCAATGTAGTTCTCCTCCCTTGATGGCCAACAATATGCTAGATATTGAAGAGGTAAGATGATCCCAAAGGATCCTTGAATATTTGAAGACTTGAATTCTTGAATGCTTGAATGCTTGAATGCTTGAACGCTTGAACGTGAGATTTATATCATATGTCTCCAAAATTGTCCTCCTTCAAAATGAGGTTCCTATGCTTCCTTTTATACAAGTTTCTGGGTGAGAAAACAAAGCAGGTCGATGGGGTAACCACATCTTGAGAATTAAATCCCTGAGATAACACCAGGATTGAGGTTCACAAACCCCGAGGAATGGGTGGACTTAAATGGCCTATTCTTGGAGTGGCCCACAGAGAGAAAGCTCTGAGGTCTCAAAAACTGCATAGATGAAAGTGGGAAAAATAGGGCTAAATGGGAATAAAAGGGAATTGAGCACGAATCCATTAGCAGTTCAAAAAGTCAATAAAGGATGGGAGCTAAAAGGTCTTAAATGAGTAGTGTGTCCATTTTAATATTGTATATTTAGCCCCCACTTTAGTGAGAGTATGAGTTTCCTCAAACTCACAGTAAAGTAGATTGAAAAGAAAGAGCTATTCTTATCATGGCTAAGGAGATAAAGAAATCATCAAGCCCCCAAGAGACTTGAGTCTTTATCACATCCAAAGTAATAATATAAGAGAGATGTCACTAACAAGAAAGTGTAGCGAACTTTCCCAATAAGGTTTGCGTTCCTTATTGTGAACTACATGAAACAAAAGAAAAATAAAAAGGGTGCAACAAAAGATGGCATTCAATGGTCTAGCAAGTGTGTGTGGCATGTTAGTCAATTCATTAAAGGATTCAACTTCAAGAGAACTCCATGTCCCATAAAGAAGAACCAAAAAAATGACTTGGGCATAAGGATGTGTGTGTCCTTAAGGGATCAAAAGGTAATCAAGCTTTCCAAAATTTCAATAGTCCCAAGAAGGATAAAAAATAAGGATCAAGCCTCCTGGATTGTCAGTAATCCAAGGAGAGATCCAAAAGAGAAAAGATCCCCCATGAACTATCAATAGTTTGATAGAGGAGACAAAATTACCAATGTGCGTGTGTGCAAAAAGTGAGTAGAGTGTATGCCCCCATGTTAAAGCGATTACAAACACCTCCATGGGAGAAATGGCTTTAACTAAAGCACACATGCATCCATAAAGAACATTTCCACTGTGAAATTCCCCCATGAGAGAACATTCCAAGAGAAATGAACACATAAAAAAGGAGAGAACACGAAGGGATCCACTAACTTTGGGGTTAGTGTGATCATATGATAATATGTAATATTTTATCAAGTATTAAATGTCATCATTCCCCAAAGGAAGTAGAAATACAACATAATGGAGGAAAAACACGTAAGATATTAGAAAGAAGAGTCTTTTAGGGCCTATAATATAGAGACCAAAAAGAATTAGTACTACTATGTTGCAAGCATTGAAGTAGACTACATAAGGGAAAATTTACAAAAAATAGCACATATACAACACAACACAACAAAATATAAGGAGAAATATAAAAATAGAAGAACCTCACAACATGTTTGGCTACTTTATCATATTGTGCCAACGGATTAGTCAAGAATTGTCTAAAGCAATCTAGAAAGAATACATAACAAAAAACATAACATGGGGGAAACACAACACAAACACAAAAAGCTTTCCATGCTAGAGAAGTCCACATCAACTGTGTTGCATGCCCCCCATCTTGGTCTAAAATTTTAGGGAAGGGTGAGCATCTTGCAAGAGGGACAACATCCAACACAATATGCTCTTCACTAGGAATGATTAAGCTACATAGAAAGTATGTTAGGAAAATCATAATCCATATCAATATTTTCATATTCATCATCACCAACATGTGCATTAGAATCATTATCAAGAGTATCTTCCATATCAAGATTAATAAGATCTAAAATATGAACAAAATCATCACATTTATTCTTTTTCAAATTGTTATTTTTATTAACTCCCTTTAAAGGCTTATGCATGGGTTGATCAAAGGAAGGAAAAGGTTGAGAGGAAGATGTCATGCGAGAAGAAAGGGAATGAGACTTGGCCTTAGCTTGACGTTGTTTTGCGATGTTGATAAGTATGTTGGTTATGAATGGTTTTACTAGATAAACTTGAAGGATTAGGCTCCACACTCATAGGTTTTGGGGAGGGAAAAACTACAGGTTGAGGAATAATAGGTGGAGGAATAGGTGGGGTAGGTAAGATAGCTGTAGGAATAGCATCCTTAGGAAGGCTAAGCTCAAGAATATTTTCTACCTTGTAATGTTGATATGATTGAAAGAGATGATTAGGACGACTAGGAGGTTTTTGAGGGAGAGATGGCCAAAAGAAATCTATATCAGCATAATCTCAAGGACATGAAGGTTTGTAAAGGGAATGATTAATGGTGATAACTTCTCCTTTGTGGGGAAAATTTATGCACTTATAAATAGGAGAGGATATAGCTTGCATGGAGGAAAGCCATGGAATACCAAGATTAACTTGAAATTGATTCAAAGTAGGAATGACAACAAAGGTAGTGTAAACAACCTTACCAACAATAGTCATAGGAAGATTGATAGAACCTTGAGGGAGATAAAGAAAACCATTACAAGTTTGAATCCAAACACTAGATGTATCATAGGTATCCTTATGCAACCCTTTACTACATAGATTTTCTTCAGTGATAATATTTACGACATAAGAGGGATCAATCAAAATACTATAGGAAGAGATATGAACAACCCTAACAGTAATGTAAAGAGGGCCATTAGGTGATTTAAACATATTAGAGTCATCAAAGGTGATAGGAGATGAAAGTTTAGGTAAAGGTTTAGGCTGAGACTCAACATGATTAACCACATGATTAGCTTCTTCTACCTTATCATCATAACTAATGTTGATAACTGGAGAAGAAGGTTGATTAATGAATTTTTTTGAATATGAAGGTAAAGGATTGGTGTAGATTTGCAAATTTTGGTTAGGAGGTGTTATGGATTTATTCATACATTTAACCTCAACATCAACAAATATAGCATTGGAATCAATAAGGTCTTGAATAAAATTCTTCAAAGCAGAACACCTTTGAGTATCATGACCAGGTTGTTGATGGTATTGACAAAAAGAATTTTGATCAAATGAATTAGGCATTGGTTAGCTAGTGTCAATAGGATGGATGAGAGGAAGTTTAAGAATGTTAGCATTGATTAACTTAGTCATCACCGCATGCAAAGGTTCATATAAAGAATTATAATTATGAATAGGATGATACACAAAGGAAAAAATAGTTGTACCTTTGGATGTAGCAATCACTTGATCATCAACTGTATTTTTTGACTTGTGAATCTTTATGTAGTTGTTAGGCTTGGAGAACTTATTTTTATTAATGACGGTATCACTCTTATCCATAGTAACATGAGCCATTGGAGTAGAGCTCTTAAGCTCGCTCATGTGTAACTAATAGTGGTGAAGCATTGTGCAAAGATGTGAAAAGGAAGTATACTCAATAAGGAGAATCTTATCTCTAATATCCTTTTGCAAATTAGAAATAAAGATACATTGAATATTATGATCATTCACATGATAAGAAATTTGAGCATAAAAATGCTTAAATTTACCAATAAAGCCACTAACTTTATCTTTAACATTTTTCTTACAATGCATTAAATCAATCAAAAAAATTCAAGGACCAATGTTATTTTGAAATTGTTGAATGAAGGCATTATCAACCATTTGAAATTTTCTCGGTGGCCTCTGCCTGCTCCTTCTTCTTCTCTAAGGAAGTTAAGCCTCAGTGTGCTGCTATCTGGTATAAATTCCTCACTCTGAAGATTAAATTTTTCTTTTGGATTCTTATCCAGAATAAGCCCCTTACTCTTGATAATTTAGTTAAAAGAGGTTTCTGTCATGTTAATAGATGCTTTCTTTGCATGGATCAAGCTGAATCCTATGACCACCTTATGCTCCATTGTAGTTTTACTCAGAGAGTCTGGTCCTTGGTTCTTCAAAATTGGAATTTGTGTTGGTTCTTTCCTAACTCTTGGCAGGATTTCATCACTCAGTGGAGATGCCCTTTTGACAATGATCTTGCAAGAGAATTTTGAATATCATCCTGCCTCATCTTTGCTGGTGTATTTGGAAGGAAAGAAATAATAGAATATTCAGAGAGAAATATGCCAAACCTGATATTATCTTCAACACTCTTTCGAGAGCTATCAAGGAAAACTTCATCAATGCCATCAATAACAACAAGAGTAAGCTCAGGGATTTTCTCCTTGATGTGGATTGGACTAATTGGAATTTCCCACAATGCAACTCTCATATTTGTTCTCCTAGAGATACTTCTGTCTAGATTGCTCCTCCAATCGGTTGGGTTAAAGCTAATTTTGATGGGGCCTCCAAAGGCAACCTGGGTGTCTTAGGGGGTGGTGGAATCATCAGAGATAGTAATGGTAATTGTTTTTGTGCTATTTCGGTCCCTTTGGGAATATAGACTAATCATAGGGTAGAGGCCTTGGCTGCTCTCAATACTATCTTGATGGTGGAAGATCTGGGTTTCAAAAGAGTCTGGCTTGAAGGTGATTCTTTAAATATTATAAATAATATTAAAGATATCAATACTCTCTCCTGGACTATTGAACATATAATATCCAAAATCAAAATCATTGTCCAATCCTTTGAGGTGTTCCATATTTCTCACAATTACTAGAAAACCAATCAGGTTGTTGATTGCCTTGCTAATATTGGAGCCAAAAGTGAGAGGATTAAAAAATGGGTCGGTAATACAATTAGTAATGATGCTATCATATCATCTCTTAATTATGATAAAATTAGGCACAAGGAAGGAGTCATTAATAGGAACATTAATGATATTATTTAATTCAAATCTATTTGGGGTGATTTCAAATGTCATTCGAAATATTGCTAAGTACATCTCCAAGATACAGAATTATTCTCCCTTAATGAAAGCTCAAAATTTGATGTGTGTCATCATCATCATTAGTAACTACTGCTAGTTCATGCATGTGAATAGGACTGTGAACCAGTTAAACAACCTTTTTATGCTTAAGAACCATCATACTGATAGCACTCCCTTGTCTAAGCATAAGAAGTAGATAAAAAAGAGCAGGGCGATTGTTCGGCCATGGGTTGTGATCTCAGGAGAGAAGAGCCAATGGAGTGTAAGTGGAAGTAGGATAAGGAAGTCTGGAGTATTCTAAAGAAAGGCCATGTTCATCAGTTTCTCTAGAGACTCCATGGTTTTGATAATGACGTCTCCAAAGCCTTTGCGGATGGTTGGGACAAGGGCATGGTGAATCTGGCTAGCAAGTCCTTTAGCCTCAGCCTTGAGCTCCTCTCAAAAATTACTGGTCTCCCTTTGGATGGACTGAAGTACTGGAAAGAGATCAAGGTTGGAACCAGAGCTTACCAGATGTTTCCTGTCACTAATGAGGAGAGGGCTCTTTTGGTCAAAGGTAAGAAAGACTATGTGGATATGGATAATATTGATAGAATTTGGGGTTATGTTATTAAGGTTATGATGGAATATTTCACTCTTGAGGGGAGATTTTCTAGGGTCTATAACTACCATTTTTTCCTAGCTAATCATTTTAGGCATGAAAAAAGAATTTATTTTCCCTATTTTCTCTCATGTTCGCTCAACCAAAGCATTACTGAATATAGAGTGAAGAACTTCCCCATTCTTCATGTTGGGATTATCCTCCTTATTGTGGATTATGCAAGAGACCACATTCCTGAACCTATTCCTGCCTAGGTCAAAAAAAGGAAGAACATGGGTTCTTTGTCCAGGAAAAGGAAACCCAAGAAAGCTCTCCCCCTCTTTGAGCCTGTCTCTTCTAAGCCTAAGGATGGTCTAAAGATTGTCAAGGACTCTTGTGATGTCAATGTCTCTGTCACTGATAATACTGAATTGGAATCCCCTGCTAGTCCCGTTCTGTCAGAGCCTAAAGGTGTGAAGCCTACTCCCTTGGAGATGCCTGATATTGAGGCTGAGGTTGAAGAGAATACCCAAGTGGGTCATAATGTTTTGTCCAATTCCTCTACCCAGAACCCTAAGGAGAATGATTTGGAGAACCCTGATGCCACTACTGCCAAGGGTAGTCTCAGGGAAGATCAGGAAGATCATAATAGTGGGGATAAGCCTAACCCTATTTTGGAGACTGACAATTCTGAAGGTAAAGAAATTTCTATGAATGAGGTTGTGGTTGACAAAAACAAAGACAAAGAGGCTGAAACAAATGTGGCTGACAGTAATGCTGACGACTTGGGGAATAATAGCTTCAAGGCTATGGAAGAGGATAATCTGGATTCCCCCAGCTCTGGGAAGGAGAACAAGAAGGATGACAGTGAGAGAAACCTTGATTGTAATAGGTCCCAATCTCTTTAGGATGACCTCAGGAAGATGGATTCACAGGTCAAAAGATCAATCATTATGACCCCCCTTGAAATTGCTAAAAACAAGTCCATCTATAGTTATAATTTGGATAAATAGGTGTAGAATGATTTGGTTGAGCTGAAGAACAGATGTATCAAATTGGAAAATAAGAATTCTATGATTAAGGAAATGGTGGATAATATCACAAAGGAGAATGCTCTTAATGCTAATGTCAGTGTTTTTGATTACGGTTCTGAACTGGATGATAAAATTAAAAAAGTTGTTGAGATAGCCATGATCCCTATTCATGAGAAGATGAGCAGGAATGAGGATATGTTAAAATATCTACTTGGTCTAGCTAATACAGGTATGAAGTCTACTATAGAGAACTTGAACATGCTTAGAAAAATGTTGGAAGGAAACAAAGAAGCCTCCCTGAGTGACAAAATTGATCTGACTGGTCCTAGTCAGCAGATGGGACCTGGTACCAGAACTAGGTCTAATACTAAAAAGAAACTCAAGGTTGATGATTAGGATATTCAAAGGCTAAAAGATAATGTCAATAATATGCAGGCCCAACTAGAGGACTCTGAGGTCTTCTTGAAGACTTTGTCTTGATCTTGCTGCTAGTGGTATTTTTTTCTTTGTTTTTCTTCCAACGTCTTTTGCTTTTTTGTTGTGTAGGTGTTTATTGAATATTCAGGATATGTCCCTTTGTAGTCTGCTCCCTTCTTAGGGGCAGCTAGTTGTTCTTTGGGTCTTCCATGCTTATCTCACTTCTTTGATGTTAAAGGGTTTCGGGGCCCCTTCAAAACCTATTTTTACCATAATCAAAAACCATTTGAAAGGACTTAATAGAGTAAGGGGGTAAAGATAAATACCATTGCAAAGCTTTATCCTTAAAAGTACATGTGAAAAAATTATCCATGAGCCTAAAGTCATGAGAAAAATCACTACATCTAGTTTGGAAAGTCCTAACATGAATCACATGATCACCCTTACCATTATAAGTCTCAAGACAAGGTATCTCCATATGTTGTGGGATAGCAACATGAAGGATATCTAAGGAAAGGATATTAGCAATATCACATGTAGGGATGTTGTACTTGGATTGAGTTAATTGAGCTACTTGTTGTTGTAATGTAGTGACAATTTGAACTAAGCTACTAATGGAAGGATTAGAAGACCCAATAGTAGGCATAGGCATATTGGATGTACTAGGAAAGTTGTAGGAAGCTAAAGGAAAATTCAAGGATGTTGGTGGAAGATTAAAAGGAACAAGAAGAGGATTAGAATATGTGAAAGGGACAATATTGTATGAGGGTAATGAGGAAGGTATGGAGGTAGGAGATGGAACACTCAAAGGAAGTGAATGATTAGGAAGACCAACACTTAAAGGAGTAGAAACTTGTGTAGAACTTGTCATGAGAGGTGGCGTATAGGTAGGAATAATATGAATGGTAGTAGAAATTTGGATAGAAGGTTCAACAATTTGGATCAAAGTATTAGCATGAGTATCAATAAGATGTGAGATACCACACAAAATGGATATGTTATTGTCATCATTAGTAATAAGCTTCTTAATAGCCTCAATAGCGACAATACTATAGGGATTTGGGTTCTCTTACACAAGCCAATTTTCCAATTTATCAAACTCATGAGAGAGCTTATCAACTTGGGAAGGATAAATTCTTAAGGATTCATCCTCATCATGGGAGGAATGGGAAGAATTGTGCTCCATTATGGGATTAAGATCTTGAGGAAAAATATTAGTTTCATCATGGGTCCTAGGAAGGAAAGAGGAATCATGGTCAAAATAGCCCTCGAGTCTACGAATTCTCCTAACTGGAATGCTAGAGGTTGGACTTAGTGTAATAAAGCTCATAAAAGAGGGGATCACAAAAGGAAATTCTAATGAGATCTAATCACACAATTGTGAATTTAATAAAGAGAAAGGAAAGGTCTAACCACACACATATAGCTAAATCTAAATCTAAAAGAGGGTTCACCAATAGGAAAAAAGAAATCGAGGGATTTAACTCCAAATTCAAAAGGTAGTTGTAATGCATCGGGTTCACCAAAAGAAAGTAAATGACCAATGCAAAAAGGGAAAATAGGGGATCTAACTCCAATAAAGAGGTATATGATGTCTGTATATGAAATGAAATAAGGGTTAGGAACACAAAGAAACACTAAACATTCAAAAAAAAAATCATTAAAACATCTAACATTAGACACTACAAAATGAAAGAGAATTCAAACCCTCACAAACTCAAGAGGCTCCCAAAGTATAGAAGATTTTTCCAAGATGGAGAGATGTGTGCTCAATGGATACTTTTCTCAAGCTTCAATGGTGAGTAAGGATTTTTGCATTATGGATTTTCTTTTCTTATGGTTTTGGAGACAAAATGGCATTATAACAATGTATTGATGGTGGATGATTTGTGAGGAGAAGAGGGTTCAATTTATAGGCAAGGAGAGGGTGAAATAGATGGTCAAGATGCAAACTTGAGGAAGGGTGGAGATGCATTTGAGAGATATCACATAGATTGTGCTTTATCAAATGCCTCTCATTGTGACAAGTGTCACAAGGAGATAAGGTTTAGAAGAATGGGGGAATGTGACCATTTTAGGAGATGTGAGAGGGGACAAATGTGTAATAAAGAGATGGAGTGTGTAAGAGGTATTTAAGAGCATTTAAGGTTGACATGAGGTGAGAGAGTTGGGGGATGTAAGGATGTGACATGAGGGTTGACTTGGGTTGGGTTAGGATTTCTTAATCCATGGATTATGATTGTGCAAATGATTAGTGGGTGATTAGACTTATATTAAAGGGCAAGTGGGAGAATCAAGAGGATGTGATGGGAGGAGAGAGAATGAGTGGAGGGTTGGATTAGATAATCATGGGTCATTAGCTAATTAAGGAGGATTAGTATGTGTGAATGGGTTTGGTTGAGTTGGAACTTAAGTTAGGTAGTTGGGATAGGCTAGGTTAGGGGTTAAAGTTAGGAGCCATGTGCTCAAATTGGATTAAATGCATTATTTAATTCCAAATGGGAGGAAAAGGGGATCTATGAATTAATTTAAATAGATGAATGCATTTATTTAAATTAATAGAGGAAAGGGATTTAATTAATTATCAGACTATGGTTTGCCATTTAGATAATTAATTTGACTATAGTTAATTAATTAAATTAATTAACTAGGGGATGACATATATTAATTAAATATTAAATATTTAATTGATTATTGTCCTACGAGAGGGCTAAATAAGATTACTTAATTATGTAATCGGATTTAGGTGTCTACATTTTTCCCCTTTTTGACATTGTGTTAAAATAACATTATTTAAAAGATATGTTTAAAATAATAGACGACACGATGAATTACCAAGCAACAAAGTTGCTATAGAACACGGAAAAGAAGTTTAGACTAGGTGATGCCCTCTCGAGAGGGTGGTAGGGAAAGAAAAGGGGGCCTAGGCACCATCTTGAAAGGAAGAATGGGTTTGGCAAGAGTGGAAGGAAAATAGCGATAAGGAGCAAAAAGGTGGTAAGATGGGCAAGCAAATGAGAGTGAGAGGGAAAAGGGAAAAAACAAGGATGATGGGGGGGGGTGATGGGAAGGAATGACGGGTCATAGGATGCCCTTTATAAGGGCCAGGAGGGCTAGAAAGGGGTCATTTAATGTGCATATCTGAGCTTACTAATTTTTGTGAGATTTCAAGCTCTGATATTGCATACTAGGATGGAGAGAGGAGGGCAATCGAGGAACATGGTGGAGATTATGAGGAGCATTCAACAGTGCTGAGTGCTTGACCAATGGGTAGGATAAAAAAACTACTCTTTGTTCATTCTTGTTTTTAATTTATTTTAATTTTTGCACCACAAAATCATGATCTCATAGGCTCAAGATTAGTGGGATCTCCCTCGGGACCTACAAGATCATCATCCCACAATAAATTGCTAGAATAGGGGGTTGAGAGGGATGCATAGGTATTTTTGGTGAGATCCCAAAATTCCTTGGGGTTTTGGGATTTTTGATGGGACCGCAATCCCACAATGGATCGCAGGGGTAGGAAAAAGTGGCCATGAGAATGTGTTCCCACGATTGTATGGATGGGAATAGGTTACACAATCTCACGCCTGTGGGAATGCGAGAACTAGGATGATTGCAGGATCATAGGTTAAACCTATGAGATCACGAGATGGAGGGTTAAATAAGAAAGTTAGGAGGGGATAGGGATGGGGGAGGAATATTTTAGGCTTGATAGACTATAATTTGGTAGGAAAAGAAATTGACACAATGAAATTGTATTGATTGTAGTGGTTTGTGGACCGACTAATGAGTCAAGAGAGGTAGACCACAGTACTATGAGTAGTAGAGTAGTTCACACCAGAAAAATGGTGTGGGTGGACATGATTCACCTAGACTACTTGGCGTGAATGCCCCATAGGCAGGCATACATGGCTATGGTTACAATGCTATATGAGTGGTGGCATTAAGAGAATGTCACCTTTCATCTCTCAATAGAGGAGATGATTTTCACACTAGAGGATGTTTACATGATTTTTTATCCACCTTCTGAGGGATAGAGGTCATTACAGGGGATACCACATAGTAGTAGGAAGTTATAGCACTGGTGGGGCCAGGGGTAGTGCCTATCTTATGACATAGATAGCTATTAGTGGTGAGACACATAGTGGGGGCACCGAAAATGTGTGGAGTGTACTTTTATGTTTGCAGGCTAGTTTTGGGGTATATTACCCCTAACATGGGAGGGATGAGTGTGACACTAACACTCATCTCTGTGATTGTGAGGATCATGGATGTGGGGGTGCTAGCTGCCTAGGGGATGTTCATGTTGGCTGAGCTTTACAAGAATCTCCACCAAATAGTGTACCATGGTGGGGAGACACAAAGATGGAGAATAGGCTTTGCTACCTTGTTATAGGTGTAGGGTTGGGAGCACATAGCTATGCTAAGACCAGTGGGTAGAAGAGATAGACATTAAGATCATCATGTAGTGTATAGCTAGGGAGATCCACTCACATATCATGATGTCGATGATATTGAATACTAAAGAGAGGCCATAAATGGGATAAGGGATGACACCACATGGAGGTTGTAGAAGGGGTTGGTAGCTTGGCTCGAGGATTAGTTGCATCTACCATTCACCATGACACCCACATACTTGAAAAGGTGATGGGATTACATTATGGAGTAGTATGGGCTAGACCGGGTGCAAAGACAGTTTGGGTATACACAAGAAGTGCTTGATGCAAAGCATTGGTACCAACACATCACTTGGGAGAAGTGTTCAAAGCTCAAAGCCCCATAGATAGGTAGGTGTTGGTGGCTGCATGATGGGCCATTCAGGCTATTTACTAGGACTGGGTGGGAGGCAATAAAGATGTAGGAGAATGGTGGAGTACTGTAGTTGGTTTAGGATGTTGTAGGTAGTCAAGAGGGTAGGTCTATCTGATTAGGCAGAGAGGGTTAGGGCAATGGTGACCCATGTGGTCAGGGGGAGGGGGTGAGTAGCTATGGTGGTGCCTTGAGGGATGAGAGGAGCAAAAATTATAGCATGAGGGAGGCCAGTCCTAAGGAGGGTATGCATGAGGGATGGGGGAGATGGGGGAGGAGACACGATGGATGTGGATGGTAGAGATGGAGGAGGGGGAAGAGACAAATATGGAGGATATGGAAGAGGGGATGGAGGAGACAGAGGAGTGGGTGGAGGAGACACAGGGGTGATAAGAGGATAGGCACCACTAGGGCCACCACCTAGAGTAGTACCATCAAGGGCCCTAGGGGTTGGACCATCGACATGTGGGGGAGGGGTGGACTTAACAACCTAGCTAGCAACACTACAGGCCACTCACACTATGAATATTCAAATGTTATGAGATGTACAGAGAGAGATAGATTCTCTCATCACTCAGTTAGCACAAGATCTTTAGGATGGGTTGGAGACCATAGACGAGCAGGAGAAGCTATGACTAGAGAGGGATGGAATGTAGGTTGAGTAAGACATGCTATAGAGGGAGAGAGATGATTATAGGTGGAGAGGGACCAGCTATAGGGAGAGAGAGATTTATTGTAGTGGCAGCTAACCACCACATAGGTGAGGGGAGGAGGGAGTGGAGGAGGGATTCTTGGGAGGTGATGAGGGATCAGAGGGAGGTTGCAGACCTTAGGGAGAAGATATGATGGTATAGGGTGATGTACCACACCACAGTGTCATAGGATAGGAGAGAGAGTTATAGGTAGTCCAACTATTTGGGGGACACAAGTACAGGTATGGGGGTGGGGGATAGATACAACCAGATGATAGGTGGTAGTAGTTTTGGAGTTGGCCATTCACAAAGGATAGGTCAAGAGAGCCATTGACCCAGTCATACACATAGTCAACAATGGTCGACGGATGGCTTAGTGTAGATGAAAGAGGAAGAGGGGTCAGGGGTTGGGATGTATGTGGATGGGGGAGGTTGGGAGGTGATAGGGTCATCACAGGTACCCCTATAGGTGTAGGATGCAGTGCTACTTAGTAGAGTGGAGAGGCCACAACCTCAAGATCCATCACATGTTGTACCACCTCCAAATATTGATTTGCAACCTCCCCCAGGAGAGGCAGGTAGGAAGTGATATGCTACAACAATTTTGATAGATATATGTAATGTATATTATTTGTGGGGGCCTTGTCCCATACATGTATTTGTATTCTTTTGAAGGACACTTATGGGACATTCATTCATTTATTGATTCATTGATGTGGGATTTGGGACATTCTTTATTCGTTGTAGGATATATAGACATATGATGCTAAGTTAGGTGGGAGTTTATGTGTTATGAGCTCATTTTTCTATGCAAATATATGGATTATGATTTATGATGTACTGACACGTGATGCAAAATATGATGGTTTCTAGATGTTTATGATATGTGACTGATATACGTGTGATGCAGGATGTGATGGTTTTATATATGTTTCTAGAGACCTATGTGATGTGTGTGATTAGTGATTTATGTAGGATGCAACTATTGATGCTTGGTGGATGTGATATTTTCTGATATTTACACATGTGATGGATGCATTTTGTGATTTATGATACTTATGATGTTTAATTATGTATAGATGTATGATTTATTTTATCATGTTTTAATGATACAAGATAATTAAATGACCTAAAAATGTAAGACTAAAATGAATGCAATTAAATGATTTTAAATGCAAGATTAAAATGAATGCAAACTAAATGATTTTAACAATGCAATATAAAATGCATGCAAACTAAACAATGCAAGATTAAAATGAATGCAAACTAAATGATTTTAAATGCAATATTTAAAATGAATGTAACTACATGATTTTAATAATGCAAGATTAAAATGAATGAAACCTAAATGATTTTAACAATGAATGTAGACTAAAATGATTGAAGTTAAATTGATTTAGCAATGCAACTAAAATGATGTAAATTATGTAACGAAAAATGTTTTAAATGATGCAAGCTTAACAAAATGATTTTTGAGTGATGCAATTAAATGAGAAATGGTTTAAATGAGGCAAGCTAAAATTATTTAAACTAAAATGATTTAAAGGATGCAAGATAAAATAATTTAAACTAAAATTATTTTAAATGATGCAAGATAAAATGATTTAAATGATGCATGGGTTATTAATGGTTGACCAAAATGGACTAAGTGACTATAGAATTATACTAAATGCAAGAAGATAATGATAAATTTTTTTTGAAGACTAAATGCACCTAACACAAAGAGTGATTAGTTAGCTAATTAATGGGGAGGGGGGAGAACTCTAAAATAATGCAATGGATACAACTTAAATGCGATTGTTTATGGTGAATGCAACCTAAGATGAATGCACATGAGATAGAATGCAAGCAAGAGTGGATGCAAACAGAAGCAGATGCAAGTGAGAGATGAATGTGAATGTAGTGGAGATGGTACATGCAATAGATCATGACCTAACTGAACCATCACTGTGAGAGGCTAAAGAGGATGGGGAGGAAAATATTTTCACAATTAAAATCCATGGGTTTAGGGACTAGGACATGATTTGTGCCTCCAAGTTTGCATCAAGACAAGGGGTAGTTTGTGGAGAGAGGATGAATGGAAGAGGTACGAGGATTTGAGCTAGGATTTTGGGCATTTTAGGATGAATTTGGATTCATGATGTGATTTTAGCTAGGGATTGATGAAAGGATTTTGTTTGTGAAACTTGAGCATGGGGTATTCTTGGATGGAATGCCACCATATAGTTTGAGCACTTAGTTTGATATAGAAACATAAGGGACTTGCCAAGGTTACTAGGAACTCAAGGACTTGTCACTAGCATTCCATGGGATTGACACAAAAAGACACGCAAGGGTTGCCCCAATATCACACACGAACCCAAGAGGAGTCATGGTGGAAACAATGCTAGAGAAACCACAAATAAATGATATTTTCCAAGTGCACCAGTTAACCTAGAAGGATTAAATATGGGATGTGCAAGTGTCCCATCTAACTGACTCACAAGAAGAAAACAAAGAGATCAAAAATACCTTTCCGTAGATTTTCCCCCATTTGCAACACACTATGATATAAAGTCATGGCGGCTTTGGGGAGAGGAACAACAAGAAGGTGTAAAATATTAAGAAGAACCAAAGAATCAATTCAAAATCATTTGATAAATCCAAAAGATGCCCTTTTCCACTAATTAATTTGGTGCTAAATTCTGATGGGTAACTATCAGACAACTAATAGAAAACCATCATAATTAGCCATCAGAGTTTTTGTATTGTAAAGTGTGATGGTTAGGGACACCATCGTGATCCTAATGGACCTAGCATCAGAAATAATTGCTCATCCATCATTCAGTGAGTGCTCATTTCTGACGTCAACTTCCATCAAAAGCACTGAGATGACATCACAATTGTAACTGTTATTGTGTAAACATTTTAAGATAGCTATATCATCACGAGTATGACATTCCCATCGACAAGTATCAGTGGCTAAATGCAACAACCACCGTAATTTTGACAATAGTGTGTAAAATATTCGACGGGGATGTCATCATGAGTACAACATTCTCATTAGACAATATTGTTGGTTGACATTGTAATTGCGACAGATATCAATTTTTTTAATTTAAATATGGGTTATGATGTTGAGCTTCATTGTCCTATAACCACTTGAGGAAGTTGATGACTAGAATTATATCTTGAGGAGGTTGCATTCATGTAAAATGGTGCTTGACATATCATAAAGAGAATTTTTCATATGAGCATTGGGATGAAATCCTTGACATTTGTAACCAATATGATATTTCTCTTTCTATACGAGATGGGTTGAGACTTGGTTCTATTTATGATGCCAATGATGTTGCACAATTTGTAGAACTTGCTACTCAAGGTGAGATTACTCATCGTGCTTGGGAAAAGGATGTGCAGGTAATGATTGAAGGACCTGGTCATATCCCAATGTATAAGATTCCTAAAAACATGGAAAAATAATTGGATTGGGGTAATGAGGCACCATTTTACATGATTGTCCCACTCACAACATATATTTCTCCTGGCTATGACCATATAACCTCAGCTATTGGTGCTGCTAAGATAGGTACACTCAACACTGCACTACTATGTTATGTTACTACCAAAGAACATCTTGGCTTTCCTAATCACATTGATGTCAAGGTTGGTGTCATATCATACAAGATTATTTCTCATGCAATAAATTTAGAAAAGCAACATCCTGTTTCTCAAGCATTAGATGATGCTTTGAGAAAGGCACACTTTGAATTCCGCTGGAAATATCAGTTTGCATTGTCTCTCAATCCTAGTACTTCTCATGAATTTCATGATGAGACCCTTCTTGCAGAAGGTGCTAAGGTAGCCCACTTTTTTTCTATGTGTGGGCCAAAGTTTTGTTCAATGAAAATTATAGAGGATGTGAGAAAGTATGCTGAAGAGCATGGGTATGGAGATGGAGAAGAAGCTATCAAGCATGACATGGATGCCATGAGTGCAGTGTTTCTTTCTGCAAAGAAAAATATCAATGGAGAATAGTAGGGAGAAACAAGAGGGAAAATATATGTACCTTTGGACCATGCCAGTGAAGGAAAGAGTACATTGGCCCATTCACAAACTTTTGATTCATGAGAGGTATGCTAGAATTCTTCCTTATCATAACATATCTGGTACTGTAGCCATTAATAGATTTTGTATTGAAGTTAGTTGTGATTTGTTTGTACTTGTAGGTTGTAATTGCTTGAAGATCTTCAGATATGTAGAATCAAATAAATTGGTGTTGTTAGTTTTTCAAAATTATAGTTTTTTAATTTTCTATTGCAACTCTTAAGGGAGGATTTTATATTTTAGTTCACAAAATAGACCATCTAGATTCTAATGTAAGTATTATGAATTTATATATTTCAATTTAAAGAATAAATTTATCAACTTCTCCATTACATTGTTCCATTTACACTTTCTAATTAGTATGGCACCATGGGTGCTTACCCTATTTCCATCACTAGCAAAGCTAGGGTTGTTGACAGGAGTAGGATGAGAAAGTCCCTTTGAACCTGAGAAGGATAATACCTGCATAGGGAGTGTGCTTTTATTTTGTTTGACACAGGCTTACTACTTTGATCATGCTACTGGAGGGTATTATTCCTATGTTGGCAAGGTCTTGTGGGGTGCGCTAAAAATAAGTGAACATTATTCTAATTTCTCTTTTATCAAATATTTTGAAATGTTATAAAATGTGTGATATAGATCAGTTTGCCAAATTTTTGTAGATTATTAGAGTGCTAATATATAGTGTCATAGTGGGCTTCACACTAGCCTTTGAGATCCATTCTTCATGTAACAAACACACCATGATACTTGTTACTTTATTCTTGTATTAGAAGGATGCCTAGTTATGTTTTTGATGAAATTTTGCTTTATATATTTAGTGCATTTACATTTGTTGCAATTGGAAATATGATTAACATGAATTTAAGACTGACATTGAATTTTTTACACACTATAGAATTCAGTAGATCTTTAGAACGCACTTGTGAATTTCCCCTTCCATAAAAATATTGGGTAAACTATTAAAGGCAGTAATATTATTCTTCTATCATGGGTTCTATGAACTGCCATGAATTTGGATTGGGTGGACTTATCAGAAATTCCTCTGTAGGTTACATGACTTAGGGAAATGTTGCAAAATATTCAAGTAGAGGCCATCTTTCTAAGGATTGACTTTTGCATTGGATTTCCTTTAAGAATATAGTCTCAAAATGTTAAGTTAACATAAACAATTCCTATTACAAGGATGGGTTGGTTTGTCCAAACCGCTACTAAAATATGTATATCACTGAATATCCTAAAAAATTAATTTCCAAGATCATTGAATGCTCTGTATGCAGAGTTCAATCCTCCAACTCTCAAAAATAAGCTTGGGTCTCTTTACAATGTATTTGATCTTAGTTCAAGAAACAAGGCTCTAGAATTCACTAGTTTTTTGATTGATCGGGACCATGAATTATTTAATAGTAATTTTTTTTGCTTGATAGAGATGGTTAAAGGAGCTGTAATTCAAACCAGACCTTAAAATGTAAAAATGATATTGATATCAAATTGAATTCAATATATAACAATCTTAAAGTGCACCCACTAATTTGAGTCATAAGATTCATGGAGGCCTAAATAATGAGTGAACTGGCATAGCTGGCTATTTTTAACAAAAGTAATTCCATTTGACTTGAAGGATCATTTTCAAAGTTAGGATCTCTTTCCTAGTCAACCATTTTCTATTATGCTACAATGAGATACAACATTATTTCTAGTTTAGGCTTAATTTGTTGTAGATACACACTTAGTAGTTTGATGAATGAAATGTAATAGAAGTTTTTAATGATGTCTACAATGATCTATGAAACCCAATAGTTGAATTGTGTTGAAACCAACAATAGCATTATCCAATAAATGGAAACAACCATTTTTGCCCATCCTCCATTTCTTTTCTCCTCATGGTCCTACTAAGGATTTAAGGATTTTGATAAGGTAATTTGTTGTTTATCTCCTCTTTTAGAGTATTAGCATAATTGATTTTCATTTTTTTGTATACCATACATGACATGACATAGTGTCATTTTGTTTCCACTTTTTAAAATGTATAGATGATAAACCTTGTCATCCCACTACTCCGATGATAATTTTTTTTTCTATTTAACTTATCCTTCATTTATAGTTTGGGTGTGTAATGTCCTTCCATGTTGTGTTTTTCTCTTCAAATATCTTAGCAATTGAATCATCATTGCAACTTTAATCAGAGAAGTTGTGGCCTTTGCTTAGATGATCTTGTGTAGACTTATTACTTTTGTCTTGAAATTGTTTGTGATTAAATATTTTTTCAACCCTTTTACTTGTCTCTATTTTGATGCATGTATAGAGGTTTTCATCCCCCATATATCATTTTTGTCCTATAAGTCTCCCAATTGAGATTGTTGTTAATATCAAGGCCTAGGTATTTGTATTCATTTACCACTTGTAGGGGCTTTCTTTAAACTTAAAATTCATTTATTTTTTTCTCTTGAGGTAAATATCACAATCTTGGGTTTTGCTAATGTTCACTTGCATTCCCACCTCCTAATAGAATAGTTCTATGGCTCTCAAATGTTATTGCAAATAATGTATTTTTTTTCATTGGGATGAGGTCATCTACATAGAGTATTGACTTTATAAAAAATGTGGCTAGGTGAACATCCCACCACCAAATTTGTCTATCCACTCCTCTAATTTGTCTAACTTGTCTATATCCAACCCAAACAAAGTGGGGATAGTGGACACACATGTTTGACTCCAATATCACTCCCAAAACATTTTAATTTTTCATACCTTGTTTTAATCTAAGATTGAGTTTGATTATAAAATCTATGGATTACTGCCCCAAAGTTTTCTTTTAGGCCCCATGTCAAACAACTATTTGAAATTGACAAAAATAAAAATAAACAAATCTCCTTGGAGCGGGGAAACCTATGCTGCATAAGGGTTTTTTACCTAAATTTTCTATCAAATGTTTGTAAATGATGTAGTGGTCAATTGTAGGGTGCCTTGGAATGGTTAAATTTAGAATTCATAATGGAAAGATTAGTTTTGTTACGTAAATTATACTTGAAAAGGTTGTGTGTAAAGAATCATTCATTGCCCCATTGTGAAGAATAATGTATTGCTTTTTCAGATAGATTTTAGTGGACAAAATCTTCATATGAAAGTTTATAAGAACTTAGGATTAATAATATTGAACAATAGTAACTACCATATTTAATTTCAGATACCAAAAAGCAATAATGATCATGAAACATTTCCTTTCTAACCTGTTACCAAGTTACAATAGTATGAAATAACAAGAAGCACCTGCTCTATTGGCTGGTGAACTTCCAGAAGGTGTCCAGTGAACTCCTAGGAGCTCTTCAAAAAATATTTCACCTCTTGATACACACTATTCCTAGAAGACAGTTAGAGGGTGACCCATCAACATGATGTTAAAGAGTAAGTTGAAACATTGATGTAAAAAGAAAAAATAAACAATCAAATTCAAAAATAATAAACATTATTTGTCTTGTTTGGAAGTTGGTCAATGATTCAAATGGATATGAGGCACTATGGACATGGCCTTAGGAGTTTCTAACATTCATTCATTCTTTCATCTATTAATAAAATCAACATGAGAATCATTAATAATAACCATCATTGGATTCCAAATGACACAAGAATCAACATAACCAAAACCCATAACCAAAATGCAAGCAATAAGCTCATGATTGTTGAAACTATATCAGTCATGGAAGCTTGCAAAAAATAGGGTATAACCTTCACAATGAAATGATGAACCAATGTACCCTAACTTTATTTTTCCCGTGAATTACATGTTAGAGCAATAAAGTGTTTACTTATTAATTAAATCATATTGATTTAATTACTAAGTCACTTA
This sequence comes from Chamaecyparis obtusa, assembly GCA_027943335.1. Taxonomy (NCBI): domain Eukaryota; kingdom Viridiplantae; phylum Streptophyta; class Pinopsida; order Cupressales; family Cupressaceae; genus Chamaecyparis; species Chamaecyparis obtusa. The sequence continues at coordinate 134,934 of BSBK01007860.1, forward strand.
TTATCTCTTTATGCTTAAGCTAAACTTTAGGCATATAATAATTAATTTCTTTATTAATTATTATCATGCAACCTAGGTTTTCTCACCCTTTTAGCATTTTGATCTCCTTTTATAAGGATTGATCTCTCTTGTAATCTTATTGAGAAACATTCATTTTTATTGAATTGCAACTTTTGTTTTTGCACATCAAGGATGTCTCCTCTTTCATGGATCCATGTGTTCAGGTCTCTCTAGCTTCTTGCTTCTCTCTCTTTCTATGACAGATGTTTGCATGTAGGTTTTCTTGGGAGTTGTGGGTTGTTTACTCATCAACTCCAATAGAACATCCTTTGTCAAAATGAATGATTATTTCAAGTCCACAAAGACCAGCATAGTAATTTTTAGTAATGTTGAATAAATGATTAATGTCACTTTCTAAAGTCAATGAAACTTCGATGTATGACCTTGAATAACATATTTATCATCCTTATAAGAAAATACTTTTCACCAAAACACATGTTATAAGTTGTGCACTTTATATTATGCTATACATAAGTACCCGATAGTATTATATATGCTTTTAAAGAATGTAATTCACGTCAAAGCTAGTTCTTGGTGAGATCTTAAAATATCAACTATAATAATACTGACTTTATGAGTAATAGTTTTCAAATGGAGCATAATATCATAGGTACAGATAAACATGCCGAATAATATGTGAAATAGATGTAGAATATTATCAACAAATTGTAGAACATTGAATCATGATATCCAAGATAAACCAAACAACCAAGTCATGCACCAATGTATCAAGTTTACGTCATTCCATGAAATCATATACGCATAAGCATATAATTTCAATAAGCTATTAATATATGAACCAATGTGATAACATTATTCTTACCAATTTGTGGAGATCAAAGATACCATAGTATTCAATATCACTAACATCAATAGAGCACCAATATAACCAAGTATCCATCTCATGTAAAGTGCTCATGATCACTGATGGATAAATGATGCCAAATAGAACCCAAAGACACATATACCTGAATAAGAAGATCAAGTGCCTAGAAATAAGAAATATCCTATGAACCAAGTAATCCAAGATTCATGTGAGTGTTGTCATGCCCATAATTTAATAGGAAAAATACACCAATTTTTTTTTTTCTAATTAAAAGGTTATAATTTGATGTTAAAATATTTAAGGTTATAATTTGATGTTTTAAATCCTTAAATATTTAAGGATTTGTCTTCACCCAAAAACTCCCAAATTTCCTCATTTTCATCCTTCTTTCTTTCTCTCTCAAACCCTACATGGGTTTTTTTTTTTTGGCTAAATGTTGCAGGAATGCTTGGGGAGCCCATCTATGGAAGCTCAAACTTCTTATATGAGATATATTTATATACATATACACATGTTTTGTGTGTGTGTGTGTGTGTATATATTTGTTTTTTTTAGCCAACAAATGAAGGCGACTTTCCATGTAGCAACAAGCAAGGTAAATGGATTTTTTTGTTTTTTATTATACACTTTTGATATGAAATATCTTTTTTTGTGGTTTTGTAAAAAAATTAAAAATAAAAAAAGATTAGGGTTTGGAGGGGCTGAAGCCCACCCCAACCCCCAGCTCGGTCGTGCTGTGAGCTGTGGAGTGCCACAGTCATGACATGCCATGGTTGTGGCTTGCTACAGTCACGACATCCGTGGTTGTGACTTGCAAAAGCCACAGTCAACATGCCCCCCCCCCAAAAAAAATAAAAATAAAAATTAATTCCTTTTTTTTGTTAATATTTTTTCCTTTTTAATATATATTTATTATTATTTTTAAAATAATATTTCAATAGAGATTTAAATGTAGAGGACCACGTTTTATTATTTTTATTATTATTATTTAAAAAGGTCTATAACAACAACATAAGTATACCCTTTTTTTATTAAATAAATATTGCTGAGGGTTATATAAATTTTTTTTAAAAATAAAATAAAATAAACAGAAATAAAATTCAATAATATTATTAATTTTATATCTTAAATATATACATGTATGCTATATATATACATATATATCAGATTTATTTATTTATTTTTTTGGTAAAAGGCCTAAGCCAAAATTTTATTAATCAAAATCAAAGATACAATGTATACATAGTACCTCATTCAGTGCAGGCGTTGGTAGGAAAGAGTGAGGCTAAGAAAACCTCTAGCCTTGCCTGGGACCAAAGTCCAGTTTAAGTTACATAGTTCATAGAAGAGGGCATTCCCTCAAGCTACACTTGAATATCCCTAATACTAGATATTCATCAAAGGGCATTCCCTCCTACAAAATTTAATGACAAAGAGAGCATTCCCTCGAGTTACAACTTGAATATCCCTAATACTAGACATTCAAAGAGGACATCCCCTCCTTTTATGGATTTAACGACCTCAACCTTATTTGTGGGGAGCAAAACCTTCTTAAAGTGGAAGAGAGATTTCTATGGTTACTTCACTTCTTTCCTTAAAGGGACTTGTTTGGGTGCTTCTGTTAGAAATGTTTCCATAAGAATTGTCAAGCTTGAAAGTTTCTTTGCAAGATTTCTTTTCCTTCTTGATTTCTTGACTGTATTATTCCCCTTATCCTGCAAAACTCTGTTATCTACCAAGCTTTGAACAGGGTTAGTGTCAGGGATAGATCTCCTCTTTATTTATAAAAAACCAGTCCTAGAAAGCACATTTACATGGTAATATAATCCTGTAGAACTAGTAAAACCATTTCTACCTTCACCTGGAGATTTAAGCATCATGCTTTCTAGTTTATAAATTTACTTCGAAAATTAACCATATAAATAAACTTGATTCCAACCATTGTAATTTAAGCCACTCGAGACTATTGAAAGAAAATAAAATAAACTGTATAAATCATTTCCAAACTATGCAAGTAGTTTGGGGTCCTTATACCCATAAGCCTTAACTCCGTAGTTAAGAAGTTTAATAAGAAAGATTTCAAATATATGACTTTAATAGTAAAGTTAAATTCAGATCCATAGGCATAAATAATATATATCAGATTTACATATATATGTATATATATTCACTATATACATGTGGTATATATATTTGAGGATAAGAAATAAATTATTTTAGATTTTGAGTGTATATTATTTTAGACACTACAACCAACATACAAAAATAATCAGACTTGTAAAAAATAAAAATAAAAAATCAATACAATATATTTTCTATCAAACAAGATATTTTAGAACAAAACACATGTATTAAGGGATCTTTTTGTAGCATTGCAATATCATTAGCTGAATTTAAAATGTTGTCTATTTACTTTCTCCTATTTTGAAATGACCAAACTATAAAGAAATAAAATCTTTCGTCATAAAGTTGAGTTCTATTATATTTTAGAACTTTTTGTAAATTTAGCAAAAATATGAAATCCATCGTTAAAACTCTTTTGGAATAAATCTAAAATGTCATTACATATATATGTTGCAACAACAATATAAAAATCTATCATTTTTCTTTTAAATTTGAACATCATACTCATGTATGGAAATTATCTCAAATGGATAGACCTTCAAATAGAGTAAATCTATTTCACTTAAACTACAATAATTAGCTATGGGATAAAAATTTTGCACTCATATTTTCTTTAAGAGGTCAAATAAATACAACTGATTCAATAGAAAACATACTTGTTTCATATGTCATAAAACTAAACTTAACATGAAAAAATGCACATTTTCTTGAATGAAGATAAAATAGGGAAAATCTTTTACATAGTTTTTTTCAAAATATACAATTTTATAAGCTATACATAGCAAGAGTCCCTCATAAAATCAAGATCACACATAGGGTTGTTTTCTACTTCCACAAGCATCCCTTTCTTTTTATAATCCTCAATTCTTCAAGAATTCAATGGCTTCAAACCTACAATAAAACTAGAAGGGACCATGGGATGCTCACCTCCCAACCAAGGCCTCTAAGAGGCCACCCTCGAGGTAGGGGAACCAAAACATAGCCGGGTTTATAACATGCATAACCAAAAAAAAACAACAAACATTGGAAATAAACAATTACAAGATCTTCCCAACCAAAGGTTTGCACAAAGGATCTCACAATGACCCTATACTTGGGGTGAAGGTGGACCAAGTACCCAGTGGGGAGAAAGCCCAAGAAATAAATACAAGCCTACACAAGGCATCATAAGAAACATCTTCACAACTCTTTTTTTAACAAAACTTCAAACCATTATGCCCCCCAAAGAAACATGCCATAAAAAGCACTCCCTTATGACCCCCAAAAGCATGAATGGCTTAATGGAGCCCATACTCCATGTTTATCCCTCTCCTCCTTGAGGAGAGACTCTACACCCATGGGCTGTCCAAAAGTCCCTTCACCACCAAGGCTACTCTTCCCTCCCAATGGTAAGTGTGGCCTTGAGACTCCCCAACACAAACACACATACAAGGAAGATAAAAATAGAATACAACACAAAGAACTCAACACATGGTATTCACATCACAACCCAACATTCTCCTCTTTCATCTACTTTCAATAACATGCACTAAAAAATATAATGAAGAGAGCCACCAACCAAAATCCAATGCAAATGGAAGGTATGTTTAGGATGATCTCCCTAAGTCCAAGCCTTTCCTCCTTTCCCCAACTTCTCCAAAATTAACTTGTCTCTAAGGTAGAGAGTGGGTGTTCAAACTCTCCACAGTGGAGAGTCCCCACTAAAATGACCTCCACACAACTCCCCACAAACCCTAGGGATAAGATCTCCTCACTTATTGGTTGGTCTTCCCTAAGCCCCTTACAAGCTTACCAAAAATGGATTCCTAAAAAGGTTGTCCAAAAAGTGGGCAAAGACTTTGCATCTTAATGGATGATGTTCTTACCAAGACCTTGCTTCCAAAAGTTGATTTTCGGCCATTTTGAAAATCTAACTTTTGGAAGGTTCTTTTGGTCAACTATGGGCTGTTCTATGGTTAAAATTGATCCTTACCCATAGCTATACCAAGTGGGCTTACTAAAAATGGCCCAAACACACCCCTAGGCACCTTTCTAACCCCCCAAAAGTTCATTTTAAGATTCACTTCGAAAATCAAAGACATGACCATATCTAAAGCTCCCTAACCAAGGAATTCACATGGGGATCCTAAAGGGGTACTTTCCTAGGTTGGTGGACAACCAATCCTCAAGTGGAACATGTCATGGCCACATGTACACATTACAAATGTCAAGTGACACAACACAATTTACACATCACAGGCCACATGACATTTCCACTTGAGCACTCATAAACAAATTTATAATTACAATAACACATTTAATTGAGACATACAAGCTCATTATGTATACAAATAAAATATAATACAATGAGGTTTTGTCTCTCATTAGATGCAACCTTGGCTCACATTGAATTTACATTGGTCTATATTTGGTTCCCCGATATAATACCATGGTCTTAATCCCTGCACACTAGATTTGACATCAGTAGTCCAAGAAATACAAATCCACAACATATATGAATAAATTCCATTCAACTTAACAAATCATTTGCAACATCACATAATCAATTTGATATTCACATTTCATAATAATTTAACTTTTTCTCTCCTGGCATCATGTGCACTCATAAAATCCACTTAAGTAATTACCTTTCAATTCATAGTAGAAATCTCATCATATCATAATCAAATTAACTCTCCATTTCCTAATTAATCATGTAAGCATATACAATTAGTCATATCCTCACAATATTTATTAAATCAAAATAGCCATAAATGCAAATCCATATTTGTATCATAAAATAGTCATCAATAATTCATCACCTAACATTTATCCTTCAATGAGATTCACAACTCATCATAATTTAAATCCCAGTTGTTATTTTTCCTAATATCTCACATCAACATATATACCCAAATTGCAAAATCATGATAATTATCTAAATCAATCATCATGAGTATGGAGAATGTCATAAATTATAGTATACATAATCTAATGCAAACAATTTTCCTATCAAGAGGGTTAAATCTACTAAACCATCCAAAACATTAAGCCAATTACTAGGTCTATCCTAATGTTCAAAGAAAAAGCTATGTCGGGCTTAGGGTGAGGCCTCACAAGTGTGAGAGAGATGAAAGTATACACATATAATGAAAACATCAGTAACATAATCAATATCAACACTATCCAGCCTGAATGAGAATGCCATTGAATACCTTTTTGTCATCAAGGACAAGCACAAAGGGTGAACAACCACATATATTACAAATGTATTTAACTTTAGTTGTACTTGACTAATATTTTTCCTTTATTGCATGTGTTTAATGTGCTCCTGATTTGATATTTGAATTTGTATGAATCTTCTACATGGAAGAGCATGTTTGTATGTATTTAATAGAAAGTGGAAGCACAGTAGTTGAAAAAACTTATTGATGCAAGGTAGCTAGACAATTGCTTCTATTTTTTTATTTTGAAAATTAGAATTTTCTTCTCAGAAAGAATATGGACATTTTTTTGGTGCTTCAAAAGGATTTTCAATATGTTGATTCTTCTGTACTATATTGCATTCATATTGACAACAAAAATATAACAAAAGGTGGGCATTAAAAAGTCTAAAAGAAGTACATAATAAATTAAACCATTTGGAGCAGGATTATAAATATCAAATTAGCAAGTTGTAGGGGCCCATCATTCAATTGCAATCTAAATTATCAAAAAATCATAGAAAGATGGAAGATATTGACAAGGCCTTAAATGGTGCAAATAAGGAGCTAGTTTTATGCAACAAAAAATGTACTACTTTGGAAAAAAATATGAGTATCAAGAATAAGAATCCATGGGAAAAAGAAAGAGAGATATCTTATTTAAAAATAGACATTACACAACAATCTGAGTTAATTGGACATGCAAGTGGAATTGGATCTTCAGTTCATAGTACATACATGACCAACTATGAGGTGAACTTGAGAATCATTATGAAAAGTCAATGGAGAGGGCATAAATAGACCCGACAAATTGGAAACACAGTTGATGTTGTTGATTTTTAGAACAAAAACATTCAATTAGACATTGACCTTTTGAAAAGATCACTAGATGAGTGTAAGAGACAAAAGAAAGAAGTGATGGAAAGAGAGAGTGAATTGTGAGATGAGATAACTACAATACATGAGTCTCTTCAAAATTTTAGGAGTAGTTTTTCTGAAGGAACCGAGAAGATAAATCTCTTCAATATTCTATCAAGTGTATGGAAGAAGATAGAAAAAATGGTTGGAGAAGATTAGATCTATCTATGAAGAAAACATGATTACAAAACTTGATCTTGAAGCTTATAAGATGGATATTTTTGACTTAACCCTGCATAATTATAGTGGAGACAAAGATGTCAAAGATTTGGAGGAAACAAATCTAATAATAAGTGATCAAGGATTGGAGTGATTGATTACATTATTGAGAAAAGTGTGTTATCTTATTGAGCTTTATTTCAAGAATAATTTAATATTCTCTACTTAATAGGTCCAACCATGTGAAGATGGAAGCTAATATGGTCCCTCCCCCACTAAGACCACTCTACATTCCTTGTTAACATCTAACATTCATTCATTCTTTCATTCATTAATAAAATATAACATTCATTCAATATAACGTGACATTCATTAACACATAACATTCATTAACATTCATCAACATGTAACATTCATCAATATTCATTAATACATATCATTCATGAAGATTCATTAGCACATAAATACATTCATTAACACATAAATATTCAGTCATTATTAAATAAGGTAGATTACAATCATTTCCTTTTTAGTTTTTTTTTTTTTCAAATATGTAAAGACTAAGTGGAGCATCATTTTCTTCATCATTTCCCTCATCTTTAGTTTTGCACTCTAGTCATGATCTCAATGGATGCCTAATCTTATATTGAGGATGAGGATGCTGATCAATAAGTAAATTACTATTACACTATGTATAATAATAACTTTAAAGTACCTAGAACCTTCGCTACTTTTAAGGGAACTATTTCTTCATCACTAATGAGCAATATGCAGTCCTTCAACATTCTTGTACTAGCAATATGGGTACTGTTAGAAATAGGAAATATTGAGATGGGGGGTGAATCATTATTTCACAAACTTTTACTTTTTCCCACTTATGGATATATGTAATTAACTTATAACTTGCATAAGAAACTAAACTGAATAACAAATGCAACCATAAAATAAAAGAACTCATAACACCTTGTTTTTTCTCGAGGAAACCTTGGCCAAGGGAAAACCCTAATGCGGATGATACCCACAAATGATCCACTAATAAAAAATATCTGGTTAAAGATATTGACTCTGTTAGGAGTCTATTACATTCGTATAGTGTCTCGGTCCTTTTTAGAGGACTTTAGGCCTTGTTAGAAGCCTCAACCCTATTAGGATTTGGTATTACAAATATGAATGTATGTAAGATGAGCCCATTTCCCAAACATGCAATATACAATAATAATCTTCAGTACAAAAGATAGAATACAAAAACCTTTTACTGTTATTGAATATCTTCAATATTATGATCTAGCTTGTAGGCTCTTCACAAAACTTTCTATCAGTTCATACTGTTCTCATCATATATCATATTTCTCATAATAGATCATCAATACATCAATAAAAATATTGCTTACAACTTTGCATTAGTCTCTTCTCTCTTTACATTACATAATATGTTCCTTTATACCAACTATCTCAAATACAACTTATCAGTCAGCGTCCTGTATGAACTAAATATGGGCCTCTGATTTAGCTCCACACTTCAACATAGTAATTGTTCACTAGCTTCCAACAAGAATGAATATCATTTTATTCATCCTACCTGGTTGGATGATTCAACCTATTGCCTTCTATCTAGGTAGGGTTTGAAATTTGCTCTTAGAATCGAGAGTCCTGCAACCATAAACTACTACTAGAATGAAGGATTTGATTAGAAAATGTCGTTTAATCTAGCATGAATGAAAAATTAATCTAGAAATGATGAATTTAATCTAAAAAATTGTGAAAGAAAACTAGATTAAGAAATGAAATGCATGATTAAGCTAAACATGATATATTAATCTAGAAATGAAGATTATGCTAAGAAATGAAAGCTTGAATGCAAATGAGTTCTGGTAACAATGTGACAACACTTCATTGCTCAAAAAGTTGGATCCTTTGAATGAGAAATGAGGTTTATTTTATATAAATCCCAGGTTCAGTTGACGATTGAGATTGAATCAGGTGAATGATGGAGATTGAATGAGAGTTCGGCTCATAATAGAAAGTTTCCTGTAGAGAGGCAGTCAACTTTTGTTTTTGTCTATGTTAAAGCTGTTAACTATTTTATTCCTCTTTTTTATTTTCAATTAACTCAAAGTTTCCTTTTCTGAATTGAAGATAAGATTTTGTGGAGAATATTTGATTAAATAAATTGAATATTACCTCATAAATGGATTTTCTTTAGTATTTGAATAATTAAATTCAATTTTCAAGATGAGGATATTTATTTAAAATCAAATATTTATTTAATTCCTTTTCATGTGTTTTTAGCTAAAGAGGGTGTATTTAATTTAATTAAAGTGCTAGGACTTTTTAATTAAATTAGTTGATCATAGGATTTATTTAGCTAATTTGTATTTGTTATTTAGGAATTAAATAGGTTATGTGATTGATGCAGATTTAGGGTTTTCTGCATTTGACACTAAGTTGAGTAAAGTCAAATAGAAGAAATAATTGCCTAGTACAATAGGACTTTAATGAATTAGAAATTTGAGAGGATGAGACTAAATGCAACAAAATTGGTTAGGATATCAGGATGCCAATTTTGAGGTATTACACTTCCATGTTATCAAAACATAATATTAACTCTCATTGCCTTAGGGTTAACATCTAGGATGTCATCCCTAATTAGTTAAGTCATTATTTTTGTAAACAAAATAATCCCTTAACTCAAGATAATCATTTACTAATCACTGCCATGTTCTGGTCGGCTCAACACTGTCTCTATAGAACATTACTATCTTTGTCCATACATGACGTATAGTCTTGCGCTCTTAGATTTAGCTTCAAAATGCCTCATATAATATGTGCTCATGTGCACATGCACTGAAAATACTTCTGTGAACTTCTCTAATCAAAATAGTCTCTGTGTAGACAGATAAATGTTGTTATACTTAGACAAGTTTCTTAAGTTCTCATCCATAACTTCATCCTTGGATCATGCTATCTTAATACTGAATATATGTTTCCATAATGACAACATGATGATATCCTACTTAGCCTAATTTCCAACAATCTCCCCCTTTTTCATAGGTGGCAACATATGGGAAAATTGGCTAACTCCCAAAAACTTACAACAAAATTTCAAAAACAAACTTGCAACATTGTGTTACATGGCCATTACAAGATTTACAAAAGTCCGTGGATCATACATATCTACTTAACTTATTCTGCCATAGGGATACTCCCCCTTTGATTATACTATATCCTTTTTCACATATATCTATACTTTATACATACAAGCAATTTTATCATACCATATTACTCCTCCTTTGACAACAATGACAAAGGTGTCAAAATATGTATATCTACAGGTCAAAATTTCTGATATACCCTTTGCCTTCAATTTTGTAATGCTGGAAGGCTTGAAATACAATCTACAAAGTTTGCCTTCAAGTTTTCAATCTCTTTATCCCATCTAATCTTAACAAAATTTGATATAGTAAGTAGTGCACATAGACCATATGATGCTATCTCAACTGCTCTAAGATTTGGATAGGAAAATTTACCATATGATGTCTTTGAGGAAATACATTCTTCTAGTTGATTTTTCACATTATTGATCTTCAAGGTTAGGTGCTCTCTAAGTAATGAAAACCTCTTCAACTTCCTTTCCTTTTCATTTTCTAATAATCTTATCTCATCATTAATTTTGCTAACTTTCTTCTTAGTATCAGTGATCTTCATGCTAGGATTTTGTAGCTCATTCACTGTGACTTGTAGTTTTGCTTCTTTATTCTTCATCTTTTTTGAAATATCTGAAATATGATTATGTGATAAGGCACACTGACTATACAATGCTCTTCCTCTCCCCAAACATTTCCTCAACTCCTTAATGAAAACATGAAGGTTATCCAAATCATTCTTAATACTTTGACAAGTGAATTGAAATAACTATGCATCATGAAGTGTTTGTGCTTTCACTGATGCAATGTTAGATAAACTAGTGAATTCACTATTAAAATCTTTGATTACCTCTCTTGCCTTAACTTGCAAATCAACTTCACTAACCTGAGTAGATATAACATTTTGAAGTTTATTTTTTACCTCAAGTAGTGATCCTTCCAAGATTTTTACTTTCTTATTCTTTCCAATTATCTTATTCAGGGATGAGACCAACTCTATTTGATCATCATCATCAACTTCAGCTCCCAAATTTTCTAATACTGACTCAATAGGTGACTTTGATGAACTTGCTGTTGTGACCTTCTATGGTGTGACTATCTGAATGTGTTGAGGTATGATCTATGTAGGTTTTATCTCTTTTCCTTTACCTTTTTCCTCTTGCACTACTTGTTTAGTGGCTTTTGTTTGTGTCTCTTCTAATTCCTTTATTTTTTCTTTCTTATCCTCTCCCTTTTCTTCTTGCGCATCTTATTTCTTATTTTTTTCCTCATCTTCTTCTTCATTCACCATTTCTCCAAAATTGCCAACATCTTCTCCTTGATCTTCAAAAGGATCTTCTTCTCTGTCAATGGTGATTCTAGTGCCTTCTACATGCATGGTTTCATCATCAATAAGTATGGTAGGTGGTGGAACTGTGGTTTCTTTCAGAGGTGGTGTCTCTTTCATCTATGTAGCTGCTTTAGTTATTTGAATGTCTTATTCAGATTCACTTAGGGCTTCTCCCAATATTGAAGTCATCACTTTCATAAATGCTTCAAGGAAACCTTGTTAACTTCATCATAGTTTCCTCCCATAATTAGAATTGTTCTTCTTTTCCTTCTCAAATGGGTGTTGACACTCTTGATTATCTCTTTGAAGTGTTCTTCATCTTTGATTTCATAGAGTTTTCTTACAAACCTTTCTCTTATACCTTTATCTTCTTCTATTGCTCTCTTGTTCATGTTAATCTGTTTCTCATAAAGATCACTTGGTATCTTATCTTTGATATTTTCAAATTTCTTTACGATAAGGATCATGTTCCCGACAACTGCATTCTCAAGATTCAATTTCTCAAAATCATTGTACATATAATATTATTTATTTAACTTAGTGAAATCACCTTCATTTGTGATCAAAGGATTCACTTTCTCAATCTTAGGCTTCCATTGTTTCTTTTTGTTGCTGCCTGCCTCTTCTTCTCCTTGAGATTGACTTGGAACTTAACCTCTAATTTTATTAATGGGTGTAGATTCTTCTTCTTGTGTCTTTTTTCTTTCCATAGGAGAAAATATATTCTTTTACCTTTTTCCTAGTCCACTAGCCATATCTTTTACTCTTTTAGCCAGTGTAGTGGAGGTAGATCTTTTGGATTTTTTTGTTGCTGCTACTGGTAGCTTTTCCAGTGATATACTCATTTCACTAGGCTTAGTGATATCTTCATCAACATTTTGAATATCTGGTACATGGGTTGTTTTAGATGCCAAAGGTGGTTTAGTTAACACTTCCTTCTGTCGAATATCTCTCATAGTTGTTGCTATCTTCTTTGCAATGTTGAACTCATCTTTAGCCATACCTATTTCCTTTAATATCTTTTTAATAGATGTTTCAACCCTTTTATTAGCTGACTTCTACAACTGTGATTGGTGTGCTATGCTAAAAATTTCTACAAATGTTCCAAATCTAGGACTTTTGGAATCTAATCTATATTTTATAATTCTTCTAACATATCCTTCAATTGCCTCTTTAGACATTTCATAATCTAGAGGGTCTATAAATTCAGTTCTTGGTTCTACTCCTTCAACATATGTAAAGTCCGTGTCAACCAAAAAGCATATCTCAATTTTGTATTTCTCAACTATTAAGGGTGGAATTCTTGACCTTTTCTTCATTTCATTTTGAAAAGTCTTAATGACAAGTGTGGCACTCTCATTTACTTTATAAATTAGGTGTCTAATATACACCTTGTTGATTATTTCCATCATGCCTCTCTCATCATTCTGATCAACTCCTATAGTGTAAGGAAATATTCTTAAAAGGTGGAAAAACATATAGGTGATTAAGGATGAGAATATGAATTGGGAATTCTTTGTCTTCTTAATCTTCTCAAGATTTTCAATTAGCTAGATCCTTAGAATTTCACTCATGTCAACATCAACCTTATCAACACACATAAGATAGGCTACTTGTACCATACCTGCTACTATATCATCTTCTCTAGAGCTAGCACATAACTTGGTATCCATTATCTTACACACATACCTAACATCATTCTGCTCAATTTTACTTGTTACAATACCTCTTCTATTATATGAATATTTAGTGTTATCTAGGACTATTTTATTCACATTTTTCTCATTTAGAGGAATTGCACCTTTGTTGGATAAACCTGTCACTTCATGAATCAAATCAACTATGATATCTATCACTTTATCATCCAACCAAAACTTTCCATCATGAATTATGCTTAAAATGATCTTATTCCATTCATCATTTTGGAATTTGTAGTGAAACATATACTTGATAATGTCCAGTCAACCTAAATGTTTATACCCTTCCTTATAGATCATGTCTTGGTTGTAGATTTTGTCATACTCTTTAGACATACTACTGTCTCCTACAGTCTCAAATTTCCACTTTAGGTATCCTTTTATATCTTCGAAATGTAATACACCATTTGGTATAGATGATAATGCTAAGCTAGGGTCTTCCTCAGAGGGTTCTACTAGTTCCCTTATCACCTTAGGTCTAGGTGAGTCCTTAATGTTATGAACTAGGGATAGATCCATGATCAACTGAAAAATAACTTCTCTAATAGTAACCACTTAGTAAAATACCTTGGAATCACATTTAGGGCTTCCACGTAGATTTGGAAAAAATCTGTCTCCAAATCCTTCAAAATAATTTTAATCTTCATTGACGAGCTCTCTAAAACTCTTTTAAACTCTTGAATGATCAAATAATATCCAATAAACCACTTTTATCTATCAAATCCTTCAAGACATTCTCATCGCATTAATTGCATAAGTCTATACATGCCAAAAAGTTGTTCTTGGTTGTCTACAAACTTCTTTCACTTTGTGTGCAAACTTCTTTCACTTTGTGTGCTCTCATACATGCTTAGAATCATATGCACTCTTAACCATAGGTTCCTTATATCACTTTCTATCACATATAAACTTCTCAAGGCTTGATTCAAATTCTGCTAAGTTCTACACTATTCTAGTGCTTAATCTGATGCTAAATTAATGAAATTTGATACTTAATTAGTTTGAGATGGGTTCAAAATTTATTCCAAATTACTTTTAAATGCTTCACCTAAATTACTTCTTGATATTGTGGATGCACTTGCTTGATCTATAGCTTTGAAAAATATATCTTCTTCCTTGTTACTGATGTTTCCTTTTTGAATGTTATTGATATCCATATTTCTTCTAGTGTAGTTTACATTTCTTATAGGATTAGGATTTCTCATGTTGTTCATTCTACAATATCTTGTTGTATGTCCCATGTTGTTACAAATCTTACAAACTATGACATTGTTTCCATATCTCGGTCCTGATTGACTGATCTGTGATCTATAATTTCTGGCAATATATCCAAAATTGTTACATCTATAACACAACTCCATTTCTTATATTGTTTGTTGCTCTAGTAGGTCTTTTATCTGCAAGGTTAGTATTTATAAACATTCTACTATTATCTTTATTATTAAATCAAGGTTTCTTACAATCAATAGCTCTATGAACAAAACCATGACAATTATAATAGTAACCAAAAATAGGTTTGAATTGCTTACTTGTACAATCTCTTTTCATGTGTCCAAATGAATTGCATGTAAAACATCTACCTTTGAATTCATTTCACATTTATTTAGGTGATTCATCTTGCTTAGGTTGTTTAGGTACATCTTCAGATTGGTTAGACTCAACTTTTTTTTGTTTTTCTTCTTCTTTGTTCTCAGATTGTTGAATTTCCAGATCTAGTTCTTTATATTCTTCAATCTTCTTTGAGAATTTTTCTTCAAGATATCCAAGACCAGTTTTATCATAAGAAGGTTTTTGATAAGAAATTTATTCATCAATCTTTTCATTGCTAGAATACAGTTTCTCAAGATGTTGCTTGGATTGAGTTAGTTCTCCTTTCACAATTGTATTGTATTTCTCAAGTTCATCATACTACAACTTTGTAGTCTCAAATTCAGATGTTACTTTGGTAATTTTAGACCTTAGATTTTCATTTTTAGACTTTAGATCTGACTCAACTTATTATCATCTTTCAAGCTTAACTTTAGATCTACAATCTTTAGTTCATGCTTTAGGATCTCATTTTCTTTTTTTAGTTTTGAAATTTCATCACTATCCTTGATCTGATTTGTAAGTTATTTCTTTGATTTAGGATCTTCTATTTTGTCTTTTCATTTCTCAATGTACTCTTTTGCACTTTCATATTTTTCTCCATAGTATCTCTTTCTTCAGTAAGAATATAAATATGCTCAAGAGATTCTTCTAGGTTTTTCTACAATTGATCCATATCCATAGAGATCTTACTCAAGTTGTTAAGCCTTCTTCAAGTAACTATGCTCTGATATCAATTGTTAGAAATAGGAAATACTAATGGGGGGGGGGGGGGGGGGTGTGGTTGAATCAGTATTTCACAAACGTTTACTTTTTCCCACTTATGGATATATGTAATTAACTTATAACTTGCATAAGAAACTAAACTGAATAAAAAATAAAACCATAAAATAAGAGAACTTATAACACCATGTTTGTTCTTGAGGAAACCCTGGCCAAGGGAAAACCTTGTGGGGATGATACCCACAAATGATCCACTAATCAAAAGTATCTGGTTAAAGATATTGACTATGTTAGGAGTCTATTACATATGTATAGGGTCTCAGTCCTTATTAGAGGACTTTAGGCCTTGTTAGAAGCCTCAGCCCTGTTAGGAGATGGTATTACAAAATATGAATGGATGAAAGATGAGCCCACTACCCAAACATGCAATATACAATAATAATCTTCAGTAAAAAATATAGAATACACAAACCTTTTACTACTGCTGAATATCTTCAATATTTTGATCTAGCTTGTAGACTCTTTACAAAACTTGCTAGCAGTTCACACTTTTCTAATCATATATCATATTTCACATAATACATCATGAATACATCAATACAAATCTTTTTTACAACTTCACTTTAGTCTCTTCTTTCTTTACATTGCATAATACTTTCCTTTATACCAGCTATCTCAAATATAGCTTATCAGTCGACTTCCATGTTATCAAAACATAATATTAACTCTTGTTTCCTTAGGGTTAACATCTAGGATGTCATCCCTAATTAGTTAAGTCATTATTTTGGTAAACAAAATAATCCCTTAACTCAAGATAATCATTTACTAATTTCTGTCATGTTCTGGTCAGCTCAACACTGTCTCCATAGAACATTAATATCTTTGTTCGTACATGTCATACAGTCTTGCACTTTTAGATGTAGCTTCAAAATGCCTCATATAATCTGTGCTCAAGTTCACATGCATTGAAAATAATTCTGTGAACTTTTCTAATCAAAATAGTCTCTATGTAGATAGATAAATGCTATTATACTTAGACAATTTTCTTAAGTTGTCATGCAAAACTTCATCCTTGGATCATGTTGTCTTAATAATAAATATATGTTTCCATAATGACAACATCATGATATCCTACTAAGCCAAATTTCCAACAGGTACATCCAAGAAATGATGATGTGTCATCATGTGCTGCATCTCCTACTGCATAAAATGAATCCATTATGGAATGCCCCCAAGAAAGAATACTTCAAGGGTTCAATAAAAACATAAAAAAAAGAGAGCAAAAGAGGGATCTACGTACCAATAGTTGGTGCAGTAGCAGGTGACTACATGCTTCCTGTTGCTGACATTGCATTCGGTAATACATTTGTAGTTGTCCTTGTCTGAGGCAGTGATGGCACAAGATAATTGACATGAGCTGAAGAATACGATTGTTAGAGCATAAAAAAAGCATGGACTAGCATGGAGAATATTGTTAGAGCATAAAATAAAAAATATTGTTAGAGCATATTGTCATTGATTATGATCATTCCTATATATTTAGTGGAATACACCAGTGGGGGATAGAACATGTGATATACCGAAACCACTGATAGCACCCTCCTCATGGCCACAAGGTTCAAAATTACACATAAAAGTTGTAAAAACAACATGTCCATTTTTTAGTTAATGACATAAAAGAGTATAAAATAAAAACCATTATTGAACTTTTGTTATAATTAAATTTTTTATTAATACTTACTCTCAAGTTTTTTCCTCGGTGTATCAAATCATTCACCCACTCTTGTGATTGAGGAGTTTGAGGGTATATAGATGACAAATGAAAAATTGCATTTGAAATTTTCTGCAGACACTTTTTAATCACACCAATTGGGTCATCAAATTATGTGAAATCAAGAAACGACGAGTCCTCAACAAAGGTGTCCTCATGAGGGATTGCAAATTCCTTTCCCTTTCTCTGAGAATCAGTCCGTGACAACAATATTATTAGCACTATCAAAATTATTCCAAAATAATCAAGAAAAGAACATAATACAATAATATTTTACTTCTATCTAATTTGTACAATTACAATGAGGTTTACCTATTGGGTAGAAGAGTCAGGAGTATCAACATTGTCCCTTCTATTTGGCTGCTCCATGTGGCCCTGTGATAATGATCAAATATAAAAATGTTAGAAAAAAACTTAATAATAAAATGGTGTGTTGGAGTCATTGGTTGGAGGTTGGTATAAATGGTGCATAGTGCGTACTTGCACCCCCATGATAGTAGCTTTTTTTGTATCTATGCGATTCAAATTATAATTGATAAGCATCTCTTCCCCTACACATATTGATTTTATTGCACATACAAATACACGATTTCCCTCTTGCGCCTCAAATATGCAATTGGATTTCTTAATAGTTGACTCATGTTGCATACTATTTATAAAACTTGCAATATTCCCAGTTTCTTTTGGCCTTCCATCAATGTATATAGCCAATCTTTTACTTTGATTATTATCTTTCTGTTGTATATAATTTTCTGAGACTACATACCTATGTATACTTTTTTTATATTGAACAATATGCATCCAAATTTTGTAATCATAACAAGGTCCAACAAACTCCATCAATTCAACAACTTTGTTGTAAGAGACCTTTATGCCATCCATGGAAAATAGGCCCAAACCATGTAATGACGATGGTGCTATGTGATATATCTTCACTAACATAAAAATCAGTGTTTATTGGAGGAAGTGCCTTGGGTACCCATTGTTTTTTTTGATGTTGGTACCTCAAGGGCACCTCGATGTCACCTTTGGTCTCATCATCAAAAGAACATGACCCCCCCTTGAGAAAAGAAAAATTTCATGCGTTTATTCAATTTCCTTCTAGTCTTTTGACCCATAGTTAATCTCACTAGTTTACACCTACTACATGTCTCACTTTCATCTTCGATTATATTTCCCTCACTTGAGGAAGACACATCTAACAAATAGCTATTTGCTGGTACCTGCACTCCATCAAATGAGAGAGATATATTTTTTCAAGTGGGAGAGATATCTTAGAAGTCATTAATCTTACTATTGATAACTGTATTAAATAAATTATATCTATAGGGTGTATTAACTTATACTTGTCAATCCATGAGACTCTATGGGATGCTCGTGAAAGGGGTTCAAGTTGCTGCATATGTAATTCAATTATATTATGTTAGCTAAAAAATTCATGATACATATACTCAAAATTACATAGTAGACAACATGAACAATATGCAAACATCATAATTATTGTATATTTTTTATATTCCTTACCTTTACTTAATGGTGTCTATAAAGGACCCTTAATAGAAGTTGGCTTGACTATGTTTGTAGTCAATTACCTATTTCCACCAAGGATGACAACATCACACAAAATATATACATGAAATTAGAACCAATAATAATAGTTGATCAATGGCTCCCCTTCGGCCTTCTTTAAACCTTCTAGAGGTCTCAGACAAGGCGACCCCCTCTCCCTTGTCCTCTTTATTATAGTGGCTGAAAGCCTTAGAAGAATTATCTCAGCAAAGATTACTTCCAAAGCTTTGTAGGGAATGAAACCTTCTTCAGGGAATATGAAGTTATCACATCAACAATTTATTGATCTATTATTATGGGGGGAGAGGCCTCAGTAAAAGAAGCTAGAGAAAAAAAAAAAATGTTGAATAGTTATTCGAATGGGACCGGATGACTTATCAACTAGAACAAGAGTTCTTTTTACTTAATCAACACTCCCATTGAAAGGAAGAGAATAATAGTGGAGATCTTGGGCTATAGAATGGATATCTTTCCTTCAACTTATTTGGGTCTTCCTTTGGGTTTGAAACTTCCCGAGTCCTTTTGGAGTAGTTTAATTGACATATTCAACAAGAAGCTGGCTGGTTGGAAGGGTGTGATGCTTAGCTAGGCTAGGAAGATACAACTTCTAAAATCTACTCTTCAAAACCTTCCTACCCATGCTTTGAGTCTCTTCTCTATTCTCTCAAAATTTGCTAATCTTATGGAGAAAATTGAGAAAAAGTTTTTATGGTCTGGGGCGATGGACCACAAGAGGTTTCCTCTTATTTATTGGACAAAGTCTACTTATCTAAATGTAAAGGAGGCCTTGGTATCAAAAGAATATGATTCTTTAATAAGGTTCTTCAAGCTAAACAAGTTTGTCATATTTTTTAGGATACTGGAGATTGGAGAGATATTATTTAGGCTAAATATCTCCACTCCAATAATTCAATGAAAAAACTCTTATTCAATGATGATATTCCTAAAGGGTCCTTCATTTGGAATGGTATCCTCAAGGCTAGAGAGACTACTTCTTCTCATGACAAATGGAAAGTTGGAAATGTAGAATGAATAAACTTTTGGCATGAAAAATGGCTCCATTACAGAATTCTAGCTAATGTGGAGCCCTTCAATAGATGGATGGAAGTTTTCTTATTGCATTTTAGGACTTGAGTTTGTAACTATAGATCTGGTAATGGCTAGGTAGATCTTTGTCATCTATCCCCTGATTTGGAACCCCTCACGAGGTCTCTCTTAGCTCTTTCCTTATCTGAGTCCCAAAATATTTTAGTTTGGGAAGCTACTCCTAGTGGGAAATTATTGGTCACCTCAGCCTTCTTGGATCCTCTTGATCCTTCTCCTTCCCCTAGTTGGGATAAAGCTCAGTTCCCTGGCTTAATCCTAAAAATTAATATCTTCTTCTGGCTTTTGTTTCAAAATTGTATCCTCACCATTAAAAACCTTATTGTATCATCTTAAAATGGAAGAACTTCCATGTTAAGAGAATTTAGCCCTCTGAGTAAGTGGTTTGGGGTCATGTTAAGCACCTTGATTGAGTCTTTTCATGTATTTGGATTTCTCCCCACTTTCCACTTCTTCCCCGCACTTGATTTCTTCATTCTAGGTGAAATTAGGGTTAGGATCCCAAGGATTCTCCTTAATTTCTCTCTTCCATGGCTCTATTTTCTAGGTAGGATTTAGAAATCAGTCCTCCTAGCATTCTTCATAGTAATCATAGGATTTTATGTCTATCTCTAACATTATGTCCTGTTCTGATATCATTTGTAGGTTTCTGGGCATCCCCGGGACCTCCTGACCTGGTTCTGATTGAATTTGGGCCCAGGGTCAAATTTGAGGTTGATCCTGACTAGGTTAGGGTCAAGCTCAAACTTGACTAGGTCAAGATCTAGGTCAAACCTGACTAGGTCAGGTCCAACCTTGATTTTTCCCCCATCATTCAAATTTCCAGAATCCTTGATTTCTGGGTATCGGGCTTTCGGGATATTTATTTTCCCACCTCCAGGTTAGCCATTTCATGTTTCAAGATGGTAAATCCTTTAATTTAATTTAATATAGGTATATTTTCTAAATTTTAGGACCTATTTGGGATTTAATTCTCCAAGGTGGCCCCTCTAGAGGATTGTGCCCTAGTTCACTATAAAAGGAGGCCTCCCTCTCTCATTTTGATCATCAAGTTTTGTGAGAACATATCCACAATCAAGCAATTTAATGAGCAAGCTCTCAAGTGCAAGAAAGTGAATTCAAGTCTTCAAGCATTCAAGCAAGTCTTCAATCATTCAAGTGTTCAAGCATCCATCCATCAAGGAGATCCATTGTTAGCTATTGAAGGATTCAATCTCTTTGGAGCCCCCTTTGATGATCCATCCTTCTACATTCATTCAAGCCTTCTCATATGCAAAGATCAAATCAAGATTGGTGTTGAAGATCAAATGCCGTTGATTGGAAACATCATACATCCATTGAAGCATTCCTACTTGTGGATTGGAGGATTCAAATCCTCTTCAAGGACTTCAACATAAGCGAGGTGATTTGTTTCAATTACTTTGTTTATGCACAATATATTTCAATTCAATTTCAAGGTTAATTCCTAAAGTGGGGTTTGACCAAGGCAAACCCCCTATACAAAAAAAACCCCCATTTTCTTGGAGGTATAGGTGCGGAATTTTGGATATGAGAGCAAATTTGGATACCCTTTTCGGCAAACTTCTGAGATCTGTGAACATAATTCGAATCGAACTTCAAATAAAGAATGTAGTATTTGACCTTTTATGAGGGTCAAACCCGACCTGAGCTCATCTTGGAGAAAGATTTCTGGGTTTTCTCTATCTTGACATTTCCAGTCTGGAAGAGGTTGCATAATTGCCCGAAAGTATACATATACATCAGAATTTGACATTTTCTAGATCTACCCTAATTTGAGGTTAGTATTTGTATTTCAATTATTTCATATTTCAAGCATAATTTCCTTTATAGGGAAATATCGGATTTAGTCTCTCTCTCTTCCATATTCTTCATAAAGTGATTCGATTATGTATTAACCTCTTGGTTGATCAAATTGGATCTCTTCTTTGGGAATTTGGGTTCAAGAATAGATCTCATATTTCCCCCCTTTCTATATGAATACTGATGAATCCATTTTACCCCTATACATTTTGGTGAACTTGACTAGCTTACTCTCTTTCTTTTTGGTGTTAGATTTCTCTTTGTCTCATTGTTCACCTTCACTATTCATTTTGGTGAACTTGACATACTTCCTCTCTTTTCTTTTATCTTGTTAGTATTAGATTTTTCCTGTGTTAGATCTTGCATGCTAATTAGACTTCATATTCATGCTTTATGTGTTCTTAGTTTAGTTCATTTTCATTACATTGGTTTATGAGCTTTACTACAACTAGTCCTACTTATAACATTCTGGTTAGATGAAGTTGTAGACTCATGGGTGCCTTTGATCCTAAATCTTCTTCTCCTTTCCTTAGGATCCCGGATGATAACTTGATTCTTCATGATTCCAATCCTATAATGGAGCAAAACTCTTCTCACTCATCTCATGATGAGGATGATGCTTTAAGAGTTTCTCCTGAACAAGTCCAAAAACTTTCCACTGAACTTGATAAAATGGGTAATTAGCTCTTCAAGAGAACCATAATCAAGATTCCATTCAAGCTATAGAGGCTCTTAAGAAAGTTCTCCATGATAGTGATCAAGGTGTTAACCTCTTGCATGGTATTACTCACCTTGTGCATTCAAATGTTAACCCTTTAGTTCAAGAAGCTCAAGATTTAGGGTTGATTCCTCCTATCACTAGTGTTGAACTTCCTTCTAATCCTTTACCTAGTATTCCTATCTATACTCCTTCTTTGGTGACTGTGATGGTTCCCTTTGTTTTTATGAGTGTTCCTCCTATGTCTCTTCCTACATCATGACCTTCATATCATAATGTTCCTTTCACTTATTCCAATCCACTTCCAACTGTAGTTCCTAGTGTTCCTCCAGTTGTGTCTTCTATTCCTGCAGCTTCTTACACTTTACCTAGTGTGTCTAATGTTGCTACTCCTCCTATTTCCTCTAATGATTCAACAATAATTAGTTTGGCTCAAACTATATCATCCTTACAACAACAACTTGCTTCCTTAACTCAAAACAAGTTTAGTATTCCTACATGTGACATGGGAAGTCCCTTGTCTCGAGACATCATTCATACTCCTGTTCCTTAGCAAGGTGAGATGCCTTGTTTTGAGAATTATAATGGAAAAGGAGATCCTGTTCATCATGTTAAAACATTCCAAATCCTTTGTAGTGATTATGCTCATGACCATAGGATTTTAGCCAAACTATTTTCTAGAACCTTCCGTGACAAGGCCTTACAATGGTATTGTTCCTTGCCTCCTTATTCTATTGATTCCTTTCCTTAGCTTGCTAATGCCTTTATTCAAAAATTTCAAAACAACATTGGCCTGCAAGTGTCTTTAACTGATTTGATGCATTGTAAACAAAGTGCTAAATAGAAATTGATTGAATTTATTGGTAGATTTAAGCATTTGTATGCTCAGATTTCCTATCCTGTTCTTGATATTGATATTCAATGTATGTTTATTTCAAATTTGCAAAAGGATATTAGAGATAAGATTTTGCTTACTAAATTTACCTCTTTTCAACAACTTTGTGTAGCACTTCATCATTATCAATTACAAGTGAGTTAATTTGAGAGCAACACTCCAATGGCTCCTGTTCCAGTTGATAAGAGTGATGCTGCTCCTAATCCGAACAAGTTTCAAAAATTCAACAACTATGTCAAGATAAACAAACAAGAGAATGCAGTTGCTGATCAAGTTGCTGTTGCATCTCACAATGCCACTTTTGCATGCACTTCTTTTCGATTAAATCATGTGTTTACTCCTCTTTCTGAATCTTTACATGCTATTATGAATAGGTTGTTAGCTGCTAATATGATTACTTTACCTCCTATTCAACCTCTTTTACCTACTACAATTGCATCTAAATCTTTTGATCAAAATGCTTTTTGTCAATATCATCATCAGAAGGATCATGATACTGAGAAATGTTATTCTTTAAAGCATAAGGTTCAATATCTAATTGATTCTAAGGCTTTATCTGTTGATAATCTGGATAGTAGTGGGAATAAATCTGTCTCTCCTCCTAATCAAAACCTTTAAATCTATACAAACCCTTTACCTATGCATGATACTAATACTATTACCCAACCACCTGCTATGGAAATTATGTATGATTCAAAGATGGATGATCTCAATCATGTTGTTAATCAAGTGGAGAATGTTGATCAATCTGTATGTCCACCTCAACCTCAACTTCAAACTCAACCTCAGATTCAACCTTAAGTTAAATCTCAACCTCAATCAAAACCTAAATCTAAAATGAAAACTCAACCTAAACCTCTATTGGAATTAGGATAGATAGGTACTGAGAGGGGAGGGGTGAATCAGTGCCTTCAAAAACTTTACTTGTAAAACCTTTCAAATCTATAACTGTGTACTATGATAATCGATCAAAATAACTTGAATCTAATTGCATAAATCAATCATCTAGTTAACTTAAGAAAGTAAACAACATGAAATCAATATGAAAATCACATAACACAAGTATTTTGGTAATGCAAAAATCCTTGTAAGAAGGTAAAAACTGTGGTGGGGATGACACCCACAAATTCTTCACTACTGCAGATAGAAAAGGTTTTCCTGTTAAGGCTACAAGTTTTGATCACTTCTGGTGATCTTACCCTGTTAGGAGTAAAATATTAGATCAGCTAGATCTACCTAGTTATAGGATTTAAAAAACACTAATGAAGTGTGTACTCAGTTAAGAGATTTACATAAGACTGTTAAGTCTACTCTTGTTAAGAGATTTATCAAAAACTCTATCACAATTGTCAGAAAGTAATAGGCAATTATCTGCTAGTTGACAACTCAATTATCTGAAATAGATCTATAAGTGCTCATCAAAATATCACCTTATCTGTGATGGTTCTCTACTTTGTTCTACTCGGTAGCCTTCTATGATTCTGCTCAATCTGATATCCTTTGTACTCTATTCTGCTCAGTAAACTAATTGTCTTGAAGATAGGCAATTTCTTCAAGTGCTCCATGATTCATATATATTAGTTCACCCAAACTCATAAAATAGTGCGAACAAACAAAATATATAGTGTTCTATTTTTGTTGCCTTAGCAAAAATTAGGTTACAAAAATAATCATAACCCTAATATCTACGATGCAAAATAACCTAGATCAACTATTACAATAAGATAAACATTACATTTAATGAGCATCTTTTACAATAAATGCTCCTCGATCTTGGTAAACCATTTTACAATCTATTGTAACCATTTGCATAGAAGAATGTGCCATTTTAGATTACTATGCCATTTTCTATGATCATCAGTAAACACTGTATAATTTTCTCGGTGTATACTATGATGCTCAGTGTTTACTGACTGTCAGTGTCGGTGTTGCTTGTGCTCAGTTAACTGTGTGATGCTCGGTGTAAAGACTTTACCGACTGCTCTGTCTTACTTCTTGTTATCGACCATCTCAATATAAGTAATTGATTGACCTATTTACTATCCTTTGATACTAATGACAACCTTAAATGCTCAATAGAGATTAACAAACCTAGACAATAATTTAAGAATAAGAGACCTCGGGAACTCTTGATTACCTTTGATGACTCTAAGACTATTAAAGCTCCTGATGGTCCCCTTTACATTACTGCTAGGATTTCTTAGAAACCTACTCATGGTTGTCTTGTTGATCCTACATCCTTAGTCAATGTTATCACTGAAGAAAATCTTTTTATGAAAAGCTTACAATGTGACTTTTATGATACATCAAATGTGTGGATTCAAACTTGCAATGGTTTTCTTTATCCATCATTTGGTTCTATTACTTTACTAGTTGAACTTTGTGAAAAAATTGTGAACACTACCTTTGTTGTTGTTCCTACTTCTGATCAATTTCAAGTTAAGCTAAGTTTGCCTTCATTAACTACCATGCATGTTGTTGCTTCACCTATCTATAAGTGTCTTAATTTCATTCATGATGAAGAAGTGAAGATGATTAATCATAGTCTATATCAAACTTCCAGGCCTAGAGATTATACTGCTCTGGATTTCTTTTGGCCTTCATTACCTAATTCATGTCCTCCTCGACCTGATAATTTTTTTCAATCATATCAAGCTTATAAACATCATAAAATTCTTGAATTAAGTTCACCTCCTAGGGATCTTAATTGTGGTCTTTTACCTACACCTTCTATACCTCCTTTAACTATGACTTCTAGTTCTGTTAATCAAGTTCCTTCTACCGAACCTATCAAAGGTCTTGTGATTGTTTCTCCTATGGTTAATAATCCTATTGATCTTCCTAAAGAACCTATGAAGGATCCTATGATTGT
Organism: Chamaecyparis obtusa; assembly: GCA_027943335.1. NCBI lineage: Eukaryota > Viridiplantae > Streptophyta > Pinopsida > Cupressales > Cupressaceae > Chamaecyparis > Chamaecyparis obtusa. The sequence continues at coordinate 161,433 of BSBK01007860.1, forward strand.
TCCTCCTAGTTCTCAACCTATTTCAAATAAATCAAAATGAAATCGATCTGCTAATGAACGTTGTAAAAAGCATCATGCTCATGCTAAAGCTCAAAGATCTTTACTTTCCTTAGATAAACCTATGCATAATGTGGTAGAATAGATTGGTACTAATAATGATGTTCACATGCATGATTATGATGATTCTATTCATATCTTAGATCCTATTTTGATTAATTTGGATGAAGAAGATACTCTTGATGATACTGATGATGTTAATGATGCATATGAAACTATTGACATTGACATTGATTTACCTAATATGCTTTCATCACAATTAACTCTTACACCTAGTGTCAAACATTGTGATTCTCAAGAGGATCCTTGTTTGGAATTGGCTATCATTCCTACCATGTTGGATATAGTCCCTCTTGTGAGTTACCCACCTTCCCTAAATGATATACAATGAGATGGGGAGAGTAGGTGGCACGCTTGATCAACTTGTCCTTTGTGGTAGCTTTGTTTTGTGTTTTCCTACTGTACTGTGCTTCTCCCATACCGTGTTTGCTAAATGTTGTTAGATTATTTTATATGATCCTTGTTACTCAGTTGGTGCAAGGTGATGAAGGAATTGAAACTGTTGTTCAAATTCCTCTATATGTATCTCTATTCTTCTATGCATTGTTCAATGTTATGTTGTAACTGTGCTATTGTTCGTAAATATTTCCTTGTGTAATCTACTTGGATTCGAGATATGGTAGCACTAATTCTTTTTGGTCTCCATGTCATGGTCTGAAAAGATTCTCCTTTGTATATCTTATATGATCTTTCCTCCTTTGTGATTGTAGATCTACTTTCTTTGGGGAATGATGTCAATTCATTTGAAATAATATGATATTTATATTATCTTATGATCATACTGACCCCACAGTAGGTAGATCCCTTCTGTGTTCTTTGTATGTTTTTGTGATATTTCCCTTGATTTGTGTTCATCTGGGGGCATCTCGACGTGGAAACATAATCAGTGGAGTTGTTTATGTTTCCGTTAAAGCCATTGCTCTTGTTAAAGTGTCAGCAATGCCTTTAACATGGGGGCATACGCTCTGCTCACCTATTGCACACACGCACCTTTCGATAAACATTTTTTTCAAGATAATTTTTCCCTTTTTGGATTAGTAATTAATCCTTAAAGCATGAATTTATATTTTAGGATCTCTTGATCCCTCCAGTTTCAAATACACATATATTTTGATTCCTTAAGGTTGAAGGTGTCCTTAAGACTGGATCTCTTTTGTTTTTTTTTGGTTTTATTCTTATGAAATAGAATATTCCTAAGGATGAATCCTTGATGGGTTGACTAGTGAATAGCCACATTCACTAGGTGGTTCAATTCCATCTTTCCAGTTGCACCATTTTCTTGTGTGGTTCACAATGGGACATAAGTTCTCATTGGGTGAGGTAATCACACCTTCTTTCTTTCTCTAGAGATGTTTCTCTTATTATGATCTAGGAGTCAATGAAGACTTGAGTCCTTGGGGGCTTAAGGTTTCTCTTTGTCCCTTGGATTATGATAAGATTATCTTTTCATTTTGATCTCCTTTACCAAGAGTTTTCATCGAGTCCATACTCTTGCTAAAGTGGGGGCTTAATGTATCATCTTAAAATGGAAGCACTTCCATGTTAAGAGAATTTAGCCCTCCAAGTAAGTGGTTTGGGGTCATGTTAAGCACCTTGATCAGGTCTTTGCATGTATTTGGCTTTCTCCCCACTTTCCACTTCTTCCCTGCACTTGATTTCTTCATTCTAGGTGAAAATAGGGTTAGGATCCTAAGGATTATCCTTAATTTCCCTCTTCCATGGCTCTATTTTCTAGGTAGGATTTATAAATAGGTCCTCCTAGCTTTCATCATATTAATCATAGGATTTTATGTCTATCTCTGACATTCTATCCTATTTTGATATCATTTCTAGGTTTCTGGGCATCCTCGGGACCTCCTGACCTGGTTCTGACTGAATCTGGGCCCAGGGTCAAATTTGAGGTTGATCCTGACTAGGTCAGGGTCAAGCTCGAACCTGACTAGGTTAGGATCGAGGTCAAACCTAACTAGGTCAGGTCCAACCTTGATTTCTCCCCCCTCATTCAAATTTCCAGAATCCTTGATTTTCGGGTATCAGGCTTTCGAGATATTTATTTTCCCACCTCCGGGTTAGCCATTTCAGGTTTTGGGATGGTAAATCCTTTAATTTCATTTAATCTAGGTATATTTTCTAAAGGTTAGGACCTAATTGGGATTTAATTCTCCAAGGTGGCCCCTCTAGAGGATTGTGCCCTAGTTCACTATAAAAGGTCTCCCTCTCTCATTTTGATCATCAAGTTTTGTGAGAACATATCCACAATCAAGCAATTTTGTGAGCAAGCTCTCAAGTGCAAGCAAGTGATTTCAAGTTTTCAAGAATTCAAGCAAGTCTTCAAGCATTCAAGTGTTCAAGCATCCATCCATCAAGGAGATCCATTGTTAGCTATTGAAGGATTCAATCTCTTTGGAGCCCCCTTTGATGATCCATCCTTCTACATTCATTCAAGCCTTCTCATATGAAAAGATCAAATCAAGATTGGTGTTGAAGATCAAATGCCATTGATTGGAAACATCCTACATCCATTGAAGCATTCCTACTTATGGATTGGAGGATTCAAATCCTCTTCAAGGACTTCAACATAAGAAAGGTGATTTGTTTCAATTACTTTGTTTATGCACAATATATTTCAATTCAATTTCAAGGTTAATTCCTAAATTGGGGTTTGACCAAGCAAAACCCCCCATACAAAAAAAACCCCCATTTTCTTGTAGGTACAAGTGCAGAATTTTGGATCTAAGAGCGAATTTGGATACCCTTTTCGGAAAACTTCTGAGATCTATGAATAGAATTCGAATCGAAATTCAAATGAAGAATGTAGTATTTGACCTTTTATGAGGGTCAAACCTGACCTGAGCTCATCTTGGAGAAAGATTTTTGGGTTTTCTCTGTCTCGGCATTTCTAGTCTGAAATAGGTTGCAGAATTGCCTGAAAGTATACATAGACATCAGAATTTGACATTTTCCAAATCTGCCCTAATTTGAGGTTAGTATTTGTATTTCAATTATTTCATATTTCAAGCATAATTTCCTTTATAGGGAAATATTGGATTTACTCTCTCTCTCTCTCTCTCTCTCTCTCTCTCTCTCTCTCTCTCTCTTCCATATTCTTCATAGATTGATTCAATTGTGTATTAACCTCTTGGTTGATCAAATTGGATCTCTTCTTTGGGAATTTGAGTTTGAGAATAGATCTCATATTTCCCCCCTTTCTATATGAATAGTGGTGAATCCATTTTAGCCCTATTCACTTATTAAGAGGGGTATACATATTCCCAATACATGTGTCCTTTGTAAATCTAATTCCAAGACGATGAACCATATCTTTATTCATTGTCCATTTATGGTGGATGTATGGCTTTCTCTACTCTCCTTTTTTGGCCAGGTCTGAATTTTCCCCCTGACCATTCAAGAGTGCTTCTCCCAATAGGCTCCTTCGTTCTCTTATTATCCTAATTTTCAAAAACTCTAGTTCTGGGCCTTTCCCCATCTCTGCTAGGGTAGCTAGAAAGAGCACGATAATAGAATTTTTAGAGAATTATATGCTCCTTCCAAAGTGGTTTCTTCTAAAATTCATTATGCTCTTTTTGAAAACATTTTTATTTGTAGTGGAACTAATGTTTTTACTAGTAACTGATTGGACCACCTTTCAAATCAAGTTGATCATAGAAGGGAAAATCGCACTTGGCTTTTTCCTCCCATGGGGTGGTATAAGGCTAACTTTGATGGGGCATCCAAGGGAAACCTTGGGTTGGATGGAAGTGGAGGAGTGATTAGTAATAATCATGGAGTTAGCATTTCTGATGTTGCTCTCTTCCTTGGCATCCAAACTAATCACTATGCTAAAGCCATTGCTATTTTCTAGGTTACTAAGTTGGCTCAGGATTTGTGGATAAATTACTTATGGCTTAAAGGAGATTCTTATAGCATTATAAGGTGTTTGAATGGTTCCCCCCTTCGTGGACTATATATAACATAATATTGGAGACTTGAAGCATTCTCAATACTTTGAGAAGGTCCATATATCACATGTGTTCAGGGAATCAAATCAAGTGGCTCACTTCCAGTCCAACATGGTTTTCAAGTAGAAAGGTACTGTGAGGTGGCGTAATGGTAAGGACATCCCAAACGATGTGAAGGTTTTGATCACATGGGACTTCATTCATGGCAAGGAAGGAGCCATATGTGGTAATGATTATAATTCAAACACATTTTCCAATTATTTTATCCAAGCATCAGAAGTATGGTACCAACATGACCCATAATAATGAGGCATCCATTCCACATGCTTTTGAATAGAGGTAAAAATGATGTGTGTAGAGTTTGATTTGATTTTATGAAAGAAGGGAAATATGAGATCTACTTCCATATCCAAATTCCCAAAGGAGAGATCCAACTTGATCAACCAAAAGGTTAATGCACAATTGAATCAATCTATGGAGAATATGAATCAAAGAGAAAACCTTATATTTCACTATAAAGAGTATATGCTTTAAATATGAAATAAATGAAAGGCAAATACCAACCTCAAAATAGGGCAGATCTGGAAAATGCTGATTTCTGATGTCTGTGCACAGTTTCGGGCAATTTTGCAACCTACTTCGAACTGGAAATGCTGAGACGGAGAAAACCCAGAAAACTTTTATCTTTTTGACAGCAGGTAGTCTTTGACCCCAATAAAAGGTCAAAGACTACTTCAGGATTTTGAAGGTCATCCTTGACTTTGTTCGTAGATCTCAAAAGTTCGACGAAAAGGATATCCAGATCCAAGCTCTGATCAACAATCTTGTACCTATACCTACAAGAAAAAGAGGGTTTTTTTTGTTTGTATGGGGGGTTTGCCTTGGTCAAACACCAATTGGAATCAACCTTGAAATTGAATTGAAGTAGTAATATGCATAAACAAAGTAAATGGAACTTTTCACCTTGCTTATGTTGAAGTCCTTGTAGAGGATTCAAATCCTTGAATCCGTAAGTAGGGATGCTCCAATGAATGTAGAAGTATGTAAGATGTCTCAAATCAATGGTATTTGATCTTCAACACCAATCTTGAATGGATCTTTGCATAGGAATAGACTTGGATGAATGTGGAAGGATGGATCTTCAAAGGGGCTCCAAAGAGATTGAATCCTTCAATGGCTAACAATAGATCTCCTTGATGAATGAATGCTTGAATACTTGAATGCTTGAATGCTTGATTGCTTTCTTGAATGCTTGATCATGAAATTGCTTGAGATGAGATGTGTTCACAAAAAACTTGATGGTGAAAATGAGAGAGGAAGGCCTCCTTTTATAGTGAGCTAGGGCACAATCTTCTAGAGGGGCCACCTTGGAGAATTAAATCCCAATTAGGTCCTAACCTTTAGAAGTATACCTAGATTAAATGAAATAAAGGATTTACCATCTAAAACCCAAAATGGCTGACCTGAAGGTGGGAAAAAAAAACTTTCTGAAACCTGACATCTGCAAATCATAAAATCTTGAAATTTGAACCCTGGGTCAAAGATGAGGTAGACCCCACCCTAGGTCAGGGTTGAGGTCATCCATGACCTAGGTTAGGGTCTAGGTCTTCATTGACCCTCAAGGTCATATTTGACCTTGAGGTCCAAAGCCCCAGGACCTCAATCCAGAATGCTAGGAAATGCAGAAAGATAGGTTAAATAGGTGGAGAGAGAAGGAGAACAAGGGGGAAAGCTAGATCTGAGAAAAGACTCAATCAAGATGCTTGATATGACCCTAGACCACTTACTCAGAGGGCTAAATTATATTAACATGGAAGTGCTTCCATTTTAAGACTATACATTAAGCCCCCACTTTAGCAAGAGTATGGATTCAATGCAAACTCTTGTTAAAATACATTAAAATGAAAACATAATCTTAGCATAATCAAAGGGACAAAGAGAAATCTCAAGCCCCCAGGGACTCAAGTCTTCATCAACTCCAAGATCACAATAAGAGAGTCATCTCTAGAGATAGAGAGAGTGTGTGATTATCTTGCCCAATGAGAACTTATGTCCCATTGTGAACCACACAAGGAAACAACACAACTAGAAAGATGGAATTGAACCTCCTAGTGAATGTGGCTACTCACTAGTCAAACCATCAAGGATTAACCCTTAGGAACATTCTATTCCATAAGAGCAAAACCAAAAATAAAAGAGATCCAGTCTTAAAGACACCTTCGACCTTAAGGGATAAAAAATTTGAAACTGGCGGGATCAAGAGATCCTAAAATATAAATCCATGCTTTAAGGATTAGTCATTAATCCAAAAAGGGAGAAAAAGGTATCTTGAAAAATAATATATGTGCATTGAAAAGTGCATGTGTGCAATAGGTGAGCAGAACGTATGCCCCCATGTTAAAGTCATTGCTAAAACTTTAATAGGAGCAATGGATTTCACAAAAACATAAAAAAACTCCACTGATTACGTTTCCACTACAAGATGCCCCCAGATGAAGACAACTCAAGGGAAATACCACATAAACATACATAGAACATAGAAGGGATCTACCTATCATGGGGTCAGTATGATCATAAAATAATAGACATATGATATTATTGCAAATCAATTGACATCATTCCCCAAAGAAAGTAGAACTACAATCACAAAGGAGGAAAGATCACATAAGATATACGAAGAATAATATTTTCAGACCATGACTTGGAGACCAAAAAGATTTAGTGCCACCAAGTCATGAATCCAAGCAGAATACACAAGGAAAAATTTATGAACAATAGAACATTTACAATATAGCGTGAAACAACATATAGAAGAATAGAGAGACATATAGAGGAATTGTACAATAGGTTTGATTCCTTTATCACCTTGCACCAATAGAGGAACAAGGGTCCTATAAAACAATCTAACAACATTTAGCAAATACATTATGGGAGAAGCACATTACAATAGGAAAACACACAACAAAGCTACCATAAAGGACAAGCCAATCAAGCATGCCACCTACTCTCCTCATCTCATTGTATATCTTTTAGGGAAGGTGGGTAACTTGCAAGAGGGACTACATCCAACACAGTAGGAATGATAGCCAGTTCCAAACAAGGATCCTCTTCAGAGTCATCATGTTCGATACTAGGTTTAAGTGTTAATTGTGATGAAAGTATATTAGGTAAATCAATGTCAATGTCAATAGTCTCATATTCATCATTAACATCATTAGTATCATCAAGAGTATCTTCTTCATCCAGATTCATCAAAATAGGATCTAAGATATGAATAGAATCATCATAATCATGTATCTTAACATCATTATTAATAACCACATTATGCATAGGCTTAGAGGAAGAATTTTGAAGAATAGAATTATGAGTTTTAGCATGAGCAAAATGCTTCTTACGATGTTCATTAGTAGATCAATTTTGTTTTGCTTTACTTGAAATAGGTTGAGAACTAGGAGGAACAACCACAAGATCCTTCACAGGTTCTTTAGGAATATTAATAGGATTACTAGGAATAGTAGGAACTTGATTAATAGATCTAAAAGCCATAGTTAAAGGAGGTATGGAAGGTGTAGCAAAAATACCACAATTAATATCAATAGGAGGTACACTTAATTCTAGAATCTTATGATGCTTATAGGCTTGATATGAACAGAAAATATTATCAGGTTGAGGAGGACATGAATTAGGTAATGAAGGCCAAAATAAATCAAGAGCAACACAATCTCTAGGCCTAGAAGGTTAATATAAACTATGATTAGTCATCTTCACTTCTTCATTATGAAAAAATTTAAGACATTTATGGATAGGTGAAGCTATAGCATGCATGGCTTTTAACCATAGTAAACCAAGCTTAACTTGAAACTGATCAGAAGTAAGAACAACAACAAAGGTAGTGTTCACAATTTTTCCACAAAGTTCATTCGACAAGTTAATAGAACCAAATGATAGATTAAAAAAACCATTACAAGTTTGAATCCACACATCTGATGTATCATAAGAATCACATTGCAAGTATTTCATAAAAAGATTTTCTTTACTAATAACATTGAGTAAGGATGTAGGATCAACAAGACACCCAAGAGTAGGTATCTAGGAAATCTGAGCATAAATGTAAAGGGGACCATCAGGAGCTTTAATAGTCTTAGAATCATCAAAGGTAATCAAAAGTTCACGAGGTCTTTTATTCTTAGGTTGTTGTCAAGGTTTAGGTTGAGTTTTCAATTTAGGCTTAGGTTTTGGTTGAGGTTGAGCTTGAACTTGAGGTTGACGCTGAGGTTGAGGTAGAGATATAGAGTGATCAACGTACTCTGCTTGATTAACAATGTGATTTAGATCATCCATCTTTGACTCATACACAATTTCCATAGAAGATGGCTGAGCAATGGTATTAGTATCATGCGCAGGTAAAGGATTCGTATAGATTTGAAGTTTTGATTAGGAGGGGAGACAAATTTTTTCCCACTACCATCAAGATTATCAAAAGATAAGGCATTAGAATCAATTAAATCTTGAACCTTATGTTTTAAAGAATAACATTTCTCAGTATCATGACCATTCTGATGGTGATATTGATAAGAGACTTTAGGATCAAAAGATTTAGATTAAATTATAGTAGGTAAAAGAGGTTGAATAGGAGGAAAAGTAATCATATTAGCAGTTAACAACCTATTCATAATAGCATGTAGAGATTCAGAAAGAGGAGTAAACATACAATTTAATTGAAAAGCAATGGATGCAGAAGTGGCATTATGAGATGCAACAACAACTTGATCAGTAACTGCATTCACTTGTTTATTTATCTTGACATAATTGTTGAACTTTTGAAATTTGTTTGGATTAGGAGCAGCATCACATTTATCAACTAGAACAGGAGCCATTGGAGTGGTGCTCTCAAATTGACTCACTTATAATTGATAATGATGAAGCGCTGCACAAAGTTTTTGAAAAGAGGTAAATTCAGTAAGAAAAATCTTATCTCTAATATCCTTTTGCAAATTTGAAATAAACATATGTTGAATATCAATATTAGGAACATGATAAGAAATATGAGCATGCAAATGCTTAAATCTACCAATAAATTTAGTCAATTTTTCCTTAGCACTTTGTTTACAATGCATCAAATTAGTCAAAGACACTTGTGGGCCAATGTTGTTTTGAAATTGTTGAATAAAAGCATTGGAAAGTTTAGCAAATGAATCAATAGAATAAGGAGGCAAGGAACAATACCATTGTAAGGCCTTGTCATAGAAAGTTCTAGCAAACAGTTTGGCTAAAATCCTATGGTCATGAGCATAATCACTAAAAAGGATTTGAAATGTTTTAACATGATGAACATGATCTCCTTTTCCATTGTAATTCTCAAGATGAGGCATATCAACTTGATGAGGAACATGAGTATGAATGATATCTAAGGACAAAGGGCTTCCCATGTCACTTGTAGGAATACTAAACTTGTTTTGAATTAAGGATGCAAGTTGTTGTTGTAAGGATGACATAGTTTGAGCCAAATTGATGATTGTTGAATCATTAGAGGAGATAGGAGGAGTAGAAACATTAGAAACACTAGGTAAAGTGTAAGAAGCTACAGGGATAGAAGACACAATTGGAGGAACACTAGGAACTACAATTGGAAGTGGATTGGAATAAGTAAAAGGAAAATTATGATAAGAAGGTTGTGATGTAGGAAGGGACACATGAGGAACACTCATAGGAATAGAGGGAACTGTCACAGTCACTAAAGAAGAAGTATAAGTAGGAATACTAGGTAAAGGAATAGAAGAAAGTTCTATAGTAGTAACAGGAGGAATCAACCCTAAATCTTGAGCTTCTTGAGCTAAAGGTTTAATATTTGAATGCACAAGGTGAGTAATACCACACAAGAGGTTAATAACTTGATCACTATCACAAAGGACTTTCTTAAGAGCCTCTATAGCTTGAATATAATCTTGATTATGGTTTTCTTGAAGAAGCCAATTACCCATTTTATCAAGTTTAGTTGAAAGTTTTTGGACTTGTTCAGGAGGAACTCTTAAAGTGTCATCTTCATCATGAGATGAATGAGAAGAGTTATGCTCCATCATAGGATTAGAATCATGAAAAATCAAATTATCATCTAGGATCCTAAGGAAAGGAGAAGAAGATTTAGGATCAAAGGCACCTATGATTCTACGACTTCGTCTAACTGAAGTATTATAAGTAGGACTAAAGGTAGTAAAGCTCATAAAATAATGCAATACAAATGAACTAAACTAACACAAAATATTTTGATTTTATATGAGATGCAAACACATAAAAGAAATCTAATACATGCAAGATCTAACACCATAAAATATAATATAGCATCTAATTCCACAAAAGAAAGGAGAGTAATTGTGTCAGGTTCACCAAAATGAATAGAGGTAAAAATGATGTGTGTAGGGTTTTAGTTGATTGTATGAAAGAAGGGAATATGAGATTAATTCTATATCCAAATTCCCAAAGGAGAGATCCAAATTGATCAACCAAAAGGTTAATGCACAATTAAATCAATCTATGGAGAATATGAATGAAGGAGAAAACCTTATATTTCACTACAAAGAGTATATTCTTTAAATGTGAAATAAATGAAAGGAAAATACTAACCTCAAAATAGGGAAGATCTAGAAAATGGTGATTTCTAATGTCTGTGTATAGTTTCGGGCAATTCTGCAACTTGATTTGGACTGAAAATGCAGAGACGGTGAAAACTCAGAAAATTTTTATCTTTCTGACAACAGGTAGTCTTTAACCTCGATAAAAGGTCAAAGACTACTTCAGGATTTTGAAGGTCATCCTTGACTTTGTTCACAAATCTCAGAAGTTCGACGAAAAGGGTTTCTAGATCCAAGCTCTGATCCACAATCCTGTACTTGTAAAGAAAAAGAGGGTGTTTTTTGTTTGGATGGGGGGGTTTGCCTTGGTCAAAACCCAATTTGGAATCAACCTTGGAATTGAATTGAAGTAGTAATATGCATAAACAAAGTAAATGGAACTTTTCACCTTGCTTATGTTGAAGTCCTTGTAGAGGATTCAAATCCTTGAATCCACAAGTAGGGATGCTCCAATGAATGTAGAAGTATGTAAGATGTCTCAAATTAATGGAATTTGATCTTCAACACCAATCTTGAATGGATCTTTGCATAGGACTAGACTTGGATGAATGTGGAAGGATGGATCTTCAAAGGGGCTCCAAAGAGATTGAATCCTTCAATGGCTAACAATGGATCTCCTTGATGAATGAATGCTTGAACACTTGAACACTTGAATGCTTGATCATGAAATTGCTTGAGATGAGATGTGTTCACTTAAAACTTGATGGTGAAGATGAGAGAGGAAGGCCTCCTTTTATAGTGAGCTAGGGCACAATCTTCTAGAGGGGCCACCTTGGAGAATTAAATCCCAATTAGGTCCTAACCTTTATAAATATACCTACATTAAATGCAATTAAGGATTTACCATCCCAAAACCTTAAATGACCGACCTGGAGGTGGGAAAAAAGAAACTTTCTGAAACCTAACATCTGAAAATCATAAAATCTTGAAATTTGCACCCTGGGTCAAAGACAAGGTAGACCCCACCCTAGGTCAGGGTCAAGGTCATCCCTGACCTAGGTTAGGGTCTAGGTTTTCATTGACCCTCAAGGTCATCTATGACCTTGAGGTCAAAAACCCTAGGACCTCAATCCAGAATGCTAGGAAATGCAGAAAGATAGTGAAAACAAGTGGAGAGAGAAGAAAAAGAGGGGGGGAAAGCTAGATCTGAGCAAAGACCTGATCAAGATGCTTAACATGACACTAGACCACTTACTCAGAGGGCTAAACACTCTTAACATGGAAGTGCTTCCATTTTAAGATGATACAACTTTCTAGGTATTTAGTAGAACCAAAGATTTAAGCTTTGGTATCATGTTTCATTTTGAGTTTCAAAGTAATACCAAGAGAAATAACAATGCCTTGGTTCACATTTTGTTCTGAATCTTTTTGAAGTGCAACTTTTTTGTTAGGTAGGCTTGCACCATGGGTGACTAGAGAATTAGGTTAGAGCCCACAAACTGTGAAATATGGAGGAATATAAGAAAATTTTGGGATATATTGCACAAGGGTGATATTACACTCTTCATGGAGAGACTTCATGTCAATAAACCAGAAGTCACCAATTTGTTTCTCAAGAATTGGAATGAGGGAAGTGTTGAAATTAATGGTGAATAGTTTACTGTGATGAAAAACATCATTTCAGAGGTTACTAGCATTCCCATTATTGGGAAAAATTTCTACAGTGATCACATAATCTCAGACCTTGTGGTGAATGATTTTTTTAAGGATCTAGAGGAAAAAGAGGCTCTCACAAAGACTAGCACTTACTAGCATCCCGAGGGCATTAAGAAAACTTGTAGTTTCTTACTACAGGCAATTATCTACTACATCACATTAGATTCAAGATTCTCTAGAATTTGCACTTACCACTTCATCCCGCTCAATCACTTTAGACATGGTACAATGATTCCCATTCCCTTCTACCTCTATTCATCCATAAATGAAAATATCAATGGGTATAGGGAATAATCTTTTGCTAACCCTACCTTTCATGAGGTGTTTTTATTTCTTATTTATGAGTATTTTAAGTCACAAATGTTGGGTAAAATAGTTAAAGAGAAGGGGGTAAAGGAGGATGAGTTAGGGTTTGATTATGAGCCCTTTGATATTGAGGATAATATTAGGATGCACTCTGAAGTCCAGGAGGAAGAAGAGATTAAGAAAGGGGCTTTTGACTCTTCTTCTAACAACAGGAAATGCAAGTTGCAGAGTGTCAAGAAATAAGTCAAGGCTCCTTCCCCTAAGAAATAGATTAAAAATGCCACATCTTCTGACAAAGAATATAATAAGGATGAGGAGGACATGGATGCCAAGGAGGAAGTTTTGAGTGAGAAGGGGAAGAGGAAAATTGGGGAAAAAGTCCCTAAGAGCTCCAAGTGGATGAAAATGAATAAGAGCGGGGAGATGAGCCTGGACTTGAGTTCTGCAAACTCCGAAGAGGAAGAAAAGACAAAAGGTAAGCGTAAGGCCAAAATTTCTCCCTCTATCCCTCATGAGACTACTCCTAAAGGTTTTTCTAATTTTGGGAAGAAGAATAAAATAGAGGGTGATATGGCCACTCAGGACACCACCCCTGTGCATCAGATATACCTTCACCAGGATACCAAAGGTAAGAATATGATGTGGAAGAACTTTAATTGTCACACTGCCAAGATGGGTATTACTAGAGAGATAATTAATCCCATGGTACTTGAAGGGGATGGTGGAAAAATTGAGATCACTGAACTTATTGACCCCTCATTGGTTGTCCTTAGTGATTCCACCAGGGAGCTTGATTTTAATTTTCTTAACAATGCGAGGAACAATCTACTTGATAACTACAGATCCATTAAACAACTTTTCTTTGAGATTGGTGATTTAATAACTAGGATGGGAGAGATGGAAAAGAGAAAAGGTGAGAACATTGACAAGGATATGTCTACCTCTGAACCCCTCTTCAATATGGTTGATTTTTATAAGCTAGAGGCCAGGATGCTTGAAATGGAAAATAGAGTGTCTGGCATTGAAAGCACCCTTAAAGGCATTGCTGATCAAAGTTTTCATATCCTCAAAGCCTCCAATGAGCACATAAAGATTCTTAATGCAGAGATGGAGGCTCATCACTGGGAAAAAGATTTGGTGCAGATCAATGATGAGCTAGATATTACCTTAGAGTTGGGGCTAGGGATGAGAACTAGGGCAAGCACAAAGAAAAGGGCTGCTATGGCCTCCCCAAATGAATTGAACCAGATCAAGGAAGCTACTAAAAAAATGGATCAACTGAAGACAGAGGCTATTAGCCTGCTCAAGAACATGTCTTGAGCTATTTATCATAGGTTTTTTTGCTTTTGTTCTTTTGGCACTGGTCCTTTTTCCTATCCTTTTTTGGCTATCTTTTGTCTGCTGGCCTTGTTTTGTTGTGTGTTCGCTTTGTTTTTCTTGGAGCTTTAATGTAAATCTCAATCTTTGTTCAAGGTTTTAGGTGCCCTTCAAAACTTGTTTTACATAATAAAAAATAATAAATACATATGTATCACATCCATCATAAGAATAACATATGAATTAAAAACGTTAAAAGGTACATAAAAAATTAATTATACAATGGCATTGGAATTCTATACATAATGAATAAAATATGTAACCATATAAGTTAAATATATTTATATCAAGAAATCAATATTAAATAGATTAAGGATTGATCATATAATGTACTCTACATATCATTCATGTCATCAATTTTCTTCTTCATCCAACTCATCATCATGATCATCATCATTATCATCCCTACCACCATCACCATTTCCACTGCCACCACCACCACCATCATTATCATCATTGTCATCCCCGTCATCATCATCGTCACCACAACCATCATCATCATCGTCATCCCCATCATCATCATCATCATCATCATCATCATCATCATCATCATCATCATCATCATCATCATTATCATCATCATCATCATCATCATCATCATCATTAGCATCATCATCAATAGCGACATCATTGCTATCATCTTCTTCATGAAAATTTATGCAAGGAACATCATCGACGAATTGTCGATCATGATCATTGTCATCTACATCATCTTATACTTATTTGGTATCTTCTTCTTCCATCACATTATCCTTTATTGACCTTCCTCTTGGATCATGTCTAACAAAAAATGACCAACCCGATTTATGTGGAACCTCTGAATAAAATACCTTCTCACATTGGCTTGGAAGAACATAGGTCTCATCTCCAACTGGCTCAAATGACCTTGTATTAACCATTGTAAATCCATTATCATGTTCAATAAAAATTCTATCAGGATCATTTTGATTAAGTTGTAGCCTGTACCATTTGAAGATGAAGACAACTAATTTCAAGGAATTAAAGTTACACTCAAGTATATCATCCAAAATGCCATAGTATCAATTTTGAGACTCTCAAGGATGTAAAATTTTTAGATGAATATTAGTTATCTAAAAGATTGCAGTTATCCTAGAATCATAAATTTTCTTCATGTCATCCAAATTTGATACAAAATTTATGACCATTATAGAACATATCCTTGTGGTGTTTGACCTGGAATAATATGTCAAACATGTAAAAATTATTGCATTGTGAGTTGATAAACATACATGTGATTAATAAATTTATACGTACATGTTTATCTCTTAAACCATATGCTAAATCTATTTCTCTTTGCATAACATTAGAATATCCATTATGATGAGATTCTATAACCAATGAAGACACACCTTCCCATGTTAATGTGTGACCATAATGTTGACATTGTTTAATCCATACCATCATCCAATCAAGATTGTTTGCAACATACTAATGAAGTGCATCCCACTCTCAACCAATTGTACAAAATATAAATAGATGACTTACAACCAATTTATTTTGAAGATTAAGAATTAATTAAATAAAATAACATCTTATAATTAATTACCTATCACTTTCTTGAATCTACCTTTCTCCATCAAGTACTCCCCTTTGAATTTGTTAATGGGGTTGGGATCCCAAATGCGATTTACATGGATATTTGTTGCAAACTTATGAAGATATTCAATAATGTACACCATAGTCTGGTATACCATATATCCCTCCATAATAGAACCCCTAGGATGTGCTCCATGTCAAACCAAAGCCTTCAAATATTTCAAGTGTCTCTCAACCATCCACATTGACCCATTGTGTATAGGTCCACATAATTCAATCTCCTCAACTTAGTGTATGAGGTAGTGTTCTTGTGCATTGAAAAAAGTTGAAGGTATACACTTTGACATTTCACACATTAGATGATGAATTTTTGTCTTCCAATAATTTATGTCTTCTTTATGGATTTATTTAGATGACAACCACCTACAAGAGATTCAAGACACAAATATATATAAATACGTTACTTTACAAAATAATATACAATATATTACATAACAAGAAAAGAAAATCATGAATATAATAAATATATACATTAAATTGAATAAATATCACTACTTACCTCATGTATTTTTTAAGATCACATATCACTTGTTTGACGTTATTGTCAAAGTTCTCTGGGAGAGATAAAGGTAGCACATACTACAACAATTATAAACTGATCATTTCATTATTTTCTAATATAATACATTGAAAAGTACATATAGTTTACAAATATTTTATAAATAAAAAAGAACATAAATTACCTTGATGAAGGTATGTCAATCATGTGTTTTCATCCCTAGCCCAAATTCACTTTTCTTTGATATGAGATTGTTTATGTTCACAATAAATCCTATGGGAAATTATATATTTTGTGTGAATTCTTTTATAACATTGCTTTGCTGGTCCGTTAATAACCAAGGAAGGGCACTTATATTAATTTGGTCTCCATTGCTATTTGAATGAATGAAATTTTTTAGTGCATGTTTGGATTCATGAATGTTACTATAAATTTTGACAATTTTTTCTTTGTCATGCATTCCATCCAATATTTTTAATGTCTCTATTATATTCTTTCCAATATGCATAGTATCAAACAAATGCACAATTTGTAGTTGCTCGTAGTAGGTCAACCTACTAAATTGTATGTGATAACTTTTTAGTCCCTTTAGAAGGTGGTCAATAATGCCTCGACAACCTTCATGATCATCAATTACATAATTATTAAACCAAACACAATAGAAAAATATAAATTCAAAACATAAATTATTATGTGGAATGACATTACCTTGATGATTAATTCTATTATATTCCAACTTCCATAGGCAAGGTGTCATTCTTCATGGCTTTGATGTAGTCTCTTCTTTCCCATTGAAAATATGTTTTTTGGTACTTTGATACTTATGATTTCTATGGAGGAAGTGCCTATACTCATCAAACATTTTCTTTCCTAAACCTTTTGAATGATGAGATTTCATCTTTGGACCAAAAAATGGACATGAAAATTTTCCCTTTGTTTAAAGACCTACAAGATAATGATATAATTGAAATAAATATGTTAATTTTTATAATTAGAATTATCACGCATAACTTGAATTCACTATGACATACCACAAAAATGTGTTATCCCTAGGGCATCATGTATTGTCCATACAAGCATTGCATGTAATTGAAATTGTCTTTGTCCTACTGGTCTATAGATGTCATACATAGTGACACCATTCCATAACTTCAAAAACTCATCGATAAGAGGCTCAATATATACATTCATATCTTTAACTTGGTACTTACCTAGTTGAATTAACAACAATATTACATAATTATTGTGACTATTTTATTGCAAGATTTATAATTACATCTAGATAACTATTAAATGATACAATACTTGGAACAATCATTTCCAACATAATGTGCTCCCTCTTTATCGACATCCATGGAGGGTTGTTATTGTTGATAACAAAAATAGACCACATCGAGTAAATAGATCTTAGCTCTCCAAATGGATTGACACCGTTCACTACTAATGAAAGCTTGAGATTACAAGGTTCTTCTTTAAAGTGTGGCCACTTTTCCTCTATGTCCATAAATGATGAACCATCTGCAAGTATTTGAATAATATCATATAAACTTATATTGTGTGCATGGTAATCCATAAATTTTACCAAGATACTACACTTGAATAATCATTGCATACATGGAATAATGAGAATAGAATGAAGAACGTTGCGACACACCTTTTTGGTTATTTGATCTATTCGATATCTACTCATATGACATTAAGGGCATTCTATTGTAAATTCACATCTTTATGATATATAATATGATCATTGGGAGAAGCATCTATTGCTTGGTACTCCATTCCAATATCTTTCATAGTGGCACAAAATTCTCAGTATGAGCGAGGTAGAGTCTTTGATGGTGGTGACAAAAAATAACCTATCAATCTATAAAAAAATATATAAGTTGTTAATATAAACAATATTAATGGTACATGATTTACCCTTTATTAACTATAATGACATATATGACACATCTTAACATACGTGATATTGTTATGTTGGATAAACCATTCATAACTTTCAAGTTCACCAACAACAATACAACAAAAAGAAGATTTGTTTGGGAGCCTTCGTAAGGGACTGTGCCTATCTTCTCAAGTAGAGGTATATCATGGATGACATCAAGGTCATTTTGATCATCATCATTAGATGTGCTAGTACCAAATATTTCATGGATCAACCTGTTTGTACCATTATCTTCAAATGTGCTTTCTAGCACATGATCGTCATTTTCATGGGATCATCATTTTCAACTTTGATATTTGCACCTCCACGTTCCTCCACTTTGAAAACCATATTCTATGGGTTGTGGTGGTCAATGTCATGTGACCTAGGGATATTGACCTATATAAAAATGATGAACATAAATAAAAAAGTGTACCATGATCTCATCATCGAGTTATTTCTTATGTATATAAATTGTTAAAATGATATAATGAACAACTTACCAATGGATAATAATAATATCCACCTACAATGTGACCATTATCCCTACAATGTATCTTATCTATTTTGATTAGTAGTCTTCTAGTGTTTAAGCCCTTACAAATCTTGCTGGGAGAATAACATTTTCCATCACCTTTTCTTTTGAAGTTAGACCACAATCTAGTGATTATCTCCCTATCTTCTTCACTTATATTATCTGACATGATCCTTCTTCACAGGAAACAAAATTGGGCTATGGAAACTTCATTCTATAACCTTCACAAACTAAGAAAAATGATGTTGAAAGTACACAAATCTTTTTAGACCTAGTTATATATAGAAATGAAATGATGTTTTATTATATAATAACAAATTCAAATACCTAAACATAGAGAATTTCAACATCCACAATTCATTAATTACAAGATCTGGAGGGAGTGCAATAGATACTTTAAACATCCACAATTCATGAATTAAAAGATCCTATAAGGTCTTTCAATAATGTAAACATGGCCATTTGAGCCATTCAATGTAAACATTACAAAATATATATTGAGACTAATAAGTTTAAATCTTTAATTAAAACTTATTTAATCGTTTAAATCTTTTAAGTACAAAAGTCTTCTTAGAAAAATGTCCTAGTTGTCCTATTAGGGATGTGAATGGTCCAAGATGGTCAAAAGGTGGTCAAAATATGTATGGTTGAGCATTATGCATTGGAAGGACTTATCAGATCATGGAAATTATTTTCAAGTACAAACGATATGATACCATCTTTTTGTCTTGAAGCCTCTTTATCAAAATGGGATCGCTGTCCTTTCTATCTTCATTGGAACTAGTGGTGCAGAGGTTTCTCTACATTGATTCAATATAACACTCAATTATGTGGTATACCCAAATAATGCAGATCACCTCTGCACCCCTGATTCAATTCAAGTGAAAGGAATTTGATCCCATTTAGATAAAGAGGCTTCAGAATAGAAAAATGGTATCCTACCATTTCTTCCTAAAAAGAATTTCCAAGGTATGGAATAAGCTCTATCCTATGATCTATTGGTGCAGATAACCTAATTACCACTAGTTAGTTCTTCAAAATAATATGATCAACATTGACTATCATCGTATTTGATTGTCTTATTGATTCACAAAAGATGGTCTTGCATTCCATTGGTCATTTGATTAGATAAAACCAATATAATTTAAAGTAATAAATGGTGTATCCTTAAGAAATGATAAGAAGGTTTGTGTTAATGATCAACCAAATTTAATGAAAATAATTACACAAGTTCAGACCTTCAAAGGTTATGACTATCACTGACTTCTATATCTATGAATTAGGACTGTAGACACCAAGAGAGAGATCAAATGAATTCATTCAATATTTACCCTATGATTAAGAATGTTACTTAGGATCATTACAACCTTCTCTAACAACATTCAACATTTTAAATGTTTGGAAGAGAGTATTCAATGCAAAATCATCACTTGCTATCCCTATTACAGAGTTAGGCCCAAAATCACTATATTTATGCAATCAGTTCCTTTATAGTCAAAACCAAAGTGAAACTCTTACTCCAAAACATATAGAAGACTTATAAGACTTTTTTTATCCTTCCTTGAAAAATATATGAAGATTATTAAATAGTGACTATCATGAAAACTATAAGGGTATGGTAAGGTAAGCGATAAGGAATGGTTTTTGTAAACAATGTTCACAAGATGAAATAACAATTTTTTTATGTTAAAAAATAGTTAAAGAAATATTTGAGGATAATGAAAACATATCAAGGAGCATGATGGTTCACTAAATGGTAATATTTAGGAAAGAAGAGTAGTGAACACTATGGATGGGGTTTTCCTATAATTTATTATTGTTGATAGTCACAAAGGATATCAAAAGACAGTCATATGCCATCAACATAGGGATACAATGTTGCTAAAGGACATTGATCAAATATAGGATAAGAGGAAATGATATATAGTAAAGTGACACAAGGCAATAGTAAAGTAGTGTATAATACATAGTCTTAGTGTTACAAAAAAAATGAAGACCCTCCCAAGGCTCATGCCATTGTAGGACTGCAACCATCAACAAACAAGATGATCCAAATAGTGACTATCGCTACTTGTGATAGTAAATAGGGAATTGTTGACCACAAGACAAAGAAAACCTTCTTGGAACTCCATTGGGAACTTCAACTAATGAAATGAAAAGGTTAGAGCCTCTTTATTCCAACTTCACATAACCACATTCAATGGACACAAAGTCAATATGAACACCAAGACTAACTGCAATAATTAGAGAATGACAAGGACTGATGTAATCAGTTCTTATACACAATATGCAACACTTAGAAAGGATCCAAAAATATAGTAACATTAAGGGGGAAATGTAATTATCTATGATGGTATATAAAAAAATTATACCAATGCTTGCATGACCCTAACAAAATGAATTTGAAACCCCAAATAACTCAATCTGTCTTTGTCATAGTTAAGTAATAGTGACTGTCATCACAAGATCAGACCTCAGGGATAATTTAAATTCTTCATTCCAAACATGAGAGAAGTATATTAGGTCATTATTAACTTCATTAAACCACATACACTCATCAAAACCTTCTATAATAGTTTTTTTTGGTAAAATAAGTGAATTTTGTAGTCACAGTGGGCAAAATACATGCGATAGTCCACCTAGGGCTCGCTATATCTTCTTAACCACAAAAAAATTCACCATGAGATCACTTGATGGGCTTCTAAAAGGCCATCTTATTTAGTACTTTTTATCTTTATTTCAAGTAGATATTTTGCAAGAAGACATGAATTTATGGTTTTTAAGCTTATGAACTTATGGTTTTTATATATATGTTATGTATATGTGAAGAGATGGAATAGAAATGTGGGTATCTTAGAGACATGGTATTTTCTTGAATTCATGGACAAAAATGGTATAATGTAGTAGCTATGCATGTTAATGAATGTTTCCTTGCCTAAGCTATGTTTTGGGTAGTCTTCCTCCTATAGCCATAGGATTTGAAAGAGTGTTAATTAGAACTTTATACCATTTTTCCTAATGTTAATGGTAAAGATATATATGTATATGAGAGGTTGTGTGTGCATTGATTTTTTTGCATGTGTTTACCATGAGCATTCAAGAACTGACATAGTTGCACTGGAATAGGCAAAGCCAGCCATGGATTGCAAGATCTTCACAAGTGGAGCAAATCAATCACTATTTTTTGTTGCATGTAGTGCACGGATTTAGTTCCCTCAACATGCTATATTCCTAGAGATTTATTCATGTTTAATGATGTTTCTATTCTAAAATTTTATGAGTCTTTAATTGATCCTCATTTATGAAGTGATCATAGATTTAGGAGGTAGTTGTTGTTTTCCTTCAAATAATCAACTATTGTAACTCTTTAGGAGTTAGTCGAATGAATCAATTTTTATAACAGAACTATTGTGATACTATTTTCAATCAAGTGTAATCATTTTTTTATGGATGAATAGAGTGCTCAGTTCAAGTTTATATCTTTTATATTGATGTATTTCTTGTTCACTCATTCAAGGGGGCCCACTTGATGAGTGAATTATTCTATTAGTGTAGAATTCATTTTCCTATTTATTTCTAAGTAATATAGAATGTTGTTGTTCCTGCAGCTACTGATAACAGAATTGGTAGACTGTTCCTACAGCACAGGCGGTTAGAGTAATTCCTACCTGTAATTGCATGCTTTGTTAGAATAATTTTATTTTCTGGTTTAGCATAGTTTTCCTAAAGCATAAGCATTTGAACTCCATAGGATAGTGATAAGATTGAGAGAGTTTGGAGCTTATACTTTGTGAATGTCATTCCAAGTTTATGTCCCTAGTTGATAATTAAATGAGACTGAATAATTCATTTAGAAACTAATTAGGGTGTCCAATCCTGAAATAGGTAGTCCATTGCTGTGGGTTTCTAATATCATTATTTGGCCAAGCATTTTTGGTGCCATTGCCGGCGATGGTGTCTTTTTAAACTTATCTTTGTAGTTTCATTTTCAATTATGATAATATAGAGCTTAGTCTTAAGTAAGCATTTTTATGCATAGAAGGAGAGATCACCTTGGGAGATTTCTTCCTCGTAATTATCAAGAGGAACCATTTGATATTTTTAACCCTAAACATGAAGAACCCCAAAATGAGAATGAAGAAGAAGAACCCTTTGAAAATCCATTCACTAATGCTCAGGAACACATATCCTCTTCATCCTCTGAAGAATCACTGCATTTGAATGACCTCTTTACTGAGCCTGAATACCAAGACAACCCACTTGCTCTTATTATCTATCAGCCACCACCTCAAGGTCCTCCTCCAAGAATGGCGTAGCCCACCTTTCCTTTTCCTATCCCTCCTCAACAGGGTAATCAAAACTTGAAGAACATACCTTCTGTTGCACTTCCCAAATTCTATGGCCTTATTACAGAAGATCATGAGACCTTACTCTTTGAGTTTGACATACTTGGTAGGAGTTATGACTACACCACTAATGCCCACAAGATAAAGTTGTTTCCCTCTACTTTAAAGGAAAATGCTCTAAGATGGTTTATGTGGTTGGGTGCCAATATTGTGGCAGATTGGAATGCAATGAGCAATCTATTTCTTTCAAAGTATAAAGAATATTATAGGGGTCAAGATTTGAAAGGTGATGACATTTTCAAAATGTCCCAGAAGGAAGATGAAACCTTGGAGGATTATGTTTCAAGGTTCATGTTCAACCTGCAACGTAATACACAACACCAGTTGAACGAGGAATCTCAAAAACACCTTTTCTTAAAGGGTGTGAATGATGGAAGCATTGAGGCTCTAGACCTAATGGAAAGAGGACATATTACATAGAAAAATTGGGCTGACATAAAGAATATATGTCAATTATTCAAGGGCCACTATGAAGAAAGGTAGGGGACTTAGAGAGTTACCACATAAGTCCAATGGTGGCTCAAGAGTATCCAATTTACTATCTAACTTCAAGCAAGACATCATTAATGATGTCACCACTCAACTGGATAGTATGCAGGTGAGAAGGAAGAAGGAAGAGGTAGATGCTATGCTGGCTGAATTCTTCTCTCATTGCAGAGAAAAGAAAAGAAATTGTAGATGTAAGACAGTTGCTTCTGTGGACATTAATCCAATGCCCACTGAGTCTAAAGCCATAGATGAGGAGAATGGAAAAGTTTTTTAGGTTTTTCAAAGGTGTCCATGGGCTTAGAGACAAGGTATGCCTCCATACCCATTGAATAATTTTGGTTATAATAATACTAGTAGTCAATGGCCAAACCATAACCCACAAAATTCTGCCCCTCAAGGCCAGAATTGGAATTATAATTGGTCTAACTAACAACCACACTATAATCAAGCCTATTAGCAACAACCATCATTTAACCCATACCAACAGTAGTTTAACTCCTATCAACAACCACAACAGAGTAACCAATGGCCACCTCATGGTAACTGGCAACAACAACCTTAGTGGAGATCCAACCCACCTAGTAAGTAGCAAGCTATTATGCCTCCACCTCCTGTAGCCAATAGTAACCCTCAAAAGCCAAATCAACTTCATGCACATCCAACTCTGAATCCTAATATCAAGCGACAAGATTATTCCTTGCAAGTAAATGATATCCATCTCAAATCAGGAACTACGCTACCTGCACCTAAGGTCCTATAATAACTGAAGTTGCTGATGCTGAGGACATACCCTTAAACTAGCCTAATGATGTTCCACCTATTCCTCAATTTGCACCAGTGCTAAAAAATCCTCCTTATCCGCAAAGATTGGCTCAGTCAGCTCCCCCAAAAGAAAATCCTATAGCAGCTGATTTACTTGATCAACTTAAGAAAATTACCATGCAAATTCCTTTGTTGGTCGCCCTTAAAGAAGTTCCAATCTATACCAAGGAAATCAAAGAAGCCTATATCAGTGAAAACTTTAGTGGCGATTATTCGCCAATTGGTGAATGTTGCTTGTCATCGACCCCTGATTTGGTGAATATATTGGCCACCTAGGAATGATCATATCACCCCGCATTTATGAAAATTGGGTCCAATGCCCGGGCTCATCGCCAATTGGTTTATGAAAATTGGGTCCAATGGCCGGGATCATCGCCAATGGCATATAATTTTTGGGCACAATATTTTTTTAACATTTATCTATAATTTCAAAGCGGCCCCAAATGGATGGCCTATATTCGCCAATAGTTATATATATATATTTTTAGGTGGACCCAACTTTGCCAACCATTTTACAGATGCGTGTCTCAAACAGATTGATTTTTGCCAACTTTATTAATATTACCATGGTATTGGATGACCCATAATCGCCTAGGATATAACACAAGACGTGTTATAATTACGTGGGCTTTGCCAAATATTTGGACACCGACCTAATACCTCCCGCCCAATTCGCCAAAGAAGATTAGTATAAATACATTCATAGATCAATGTTATTGTACAAAATTTGGATCGATTCAATTTGATTGATAGTGAAGTTCAGACTGTTGAGTCTTGACTGCTTTGGTGAGTCATGGCTGCAATTGAATTTGAGGAAAAGGTAAGTGATTATTATTCTGAGACTATGTAAACATTGTATATTATAGTTATATTGTCATTTGTCACTTCTTCAACAAGTAAATATTTTTTTACATTTTTTTTTCATTGGTAGGGTGGTAGCCTTTATTTCGTTGAAGAATCGAGATGTCAAACAAGAATAAGGGTAAGGCTCCCACATATGGGGAAAACCAAGAGAGGCCAACAAAATGCAGAACCTTATCATCGTACTTTAGTCATGTTGTTGGAAATGTTTTTGGCCAAAATCGGGAAGCTACTTCATCACAAGA
This sequence comes from Chamaecyparis obtusa, assembly GCA_027943335.1. Classification (NCBI taxonomy): domain Eukaryota; kingdom Viridiplantae; phylum Streptophyta; class Pinopsida; order Cupressales; family Cupressaceae; genus Chamaecyparis; species Chamaecyparis obtusa. The sequence continues at coordinate 186,875 of BSBK01007860.1, forward strand.
AGATTTTCAAGATTCACAACCTGAGTCTGAACCTACGCGACATATTGAAGAAGTCAATGAACCTGATATCTCAGATCACGAATGAACTTGAAGAAGATTTTTAGTTAAATACCCAGAGTAGCCATAATGATATAATCGACTTGGATGAGACTGAGAATGTCAAAGAAGATGATGGTGCAGGGAAGAAAAGAAAATACAAATCAAAGAATGATAGAATGTGGGATCTGTCAAGGAATTTTCAAATAGAATGGGTGTCAAAGTATCCATTCATTGAACCAGTGGATAATCCAATTGAAGGAGAGCCTCTGGTAGAATGCAGATGTAAGATTTTTAGCGAGATAAATAAGAAGGAAAAGAGGTTGCAGCTAAAAATCAACACCATAGAGAAGCATATGGGTAAAGTTTACGAAAAGAAAATGATAGATGGAGTTCAAAAATCAGTGATAAGATGGAAAACAAAGGAGGAATCTCATCATGTTAGGAATGCAAAATTATATGAATTTCAACATAATATAAAGACAAAGCCTGGTGAAGTTAAAGGCTCTATTGAAGCTTGTTTTGGAAAAACATTGGAAGTAGAACTAATGGGAAAAGCTGTTCAGTTAAGTGTTGTGTTTAATATTTTGAGCAGAGGGCATCCTATGATAGACTACCCATCATTGAGTGCTTTATTACACTTTCTGAAAGTTCATAACTATCCTAACAGTCATTGGTTAGTAAACAGTGGATGGGAATGGGCTAGTTGTCTTGCCGAGATTGAAAAAGAGGATCTGAAGGCAAAAATTAAAGAGTCAAATTTTATTGCATTGTCTTTAGACGAGGTTACAGTAGTAGACAATACTTCCTAGGTATGCATGCATGTTTATACTATACAAAATTTTGTTCGCCAACCTCATCTACTAATTGTTGCTAAAATGAGGGATAATGCGACAACGGAAAATTTATTTGAACTATTAAAGAGTTCTCTAATTGAATATGGAGGTATAAATGACATGACCATTGCAAAAAAGCTAGTGTGTGTTGGAGTGGATGGAGCTTCAGTAATGCAAGGCCACAAGGGTGGTCTTTGCACAAAGATACAATCTTCTTGTGCACCCTACGTTACTCCCATTCACTGCATGACCCACAGAATGAATCTAGCTTTTGGAGTTGTCAGCAAGCATGCTCCAGTACAAAAAATTGAAGCTTTAATCAAAGAGCTCTACCAATACTTCTGTCAAAGTCTGAAATGATTTAGGGAATTTCAACACTTTGCCGAAGGACTAACTGTTAGGAACAAGCTTCTTAAGGATAATGATACTAGATGGATCTCTTTGGATGGACCAACACATCAAGTTTTTTCAAAATATCAATCGTTGCTTGGTCTAATGAACTCAAGTCATGACGAAGCTGGGAAACCAAAATTTCTTGCACTGCTGGCAATGTTAACTAATGTAGAGACACTGTTAACATTAGCAGGTATTCTCCCCATGCTTGAGGAAATGAGAAATTTAATGAAAAAGGCCCAACAAAGAGCTATGTATATTGCATAATATGCTTCACTACATAAATTGACATGCGTGGCGCTTGATAGTCTCTATGAATTATGTGAAGATGATGTAAAATTTGCCAGCTGGCTGAAAGTCATAGATTTGGACAATCCTAATAAATTTTTAAAAATAGGTTCAAATGGGGAGTTATGTGTAGAAGTTCATAGAGTTGAGATATCAATGCACTACTTTGCCAGGATTGTGTCTAAGGAACTAGGAAAGAACACCAGGACTCAGCGAGTATCAAGTATTAAAAGGGAAGACTTTACCAAGATCATTGAGTCTGTAATAGCTTCTGTGAAGCACATTGCCTATGATCTTTCCTCATAGATTAGAGCAAGATTCCCTCTAGTCAAAATACTTGAATCCATGGGTATTGTGTTTCCTCGATATTGGAGTATGAACAATCTGAAAGATTGTAAAACTAGGCTACTAACTTTGATAGATCATTTCTACAAAACCAAAGAGTTAAATGGAGTAACTCTAAATGGAATTTTAGATGGAAATTGTTTGAGAGAGCAATCAGGTCATTTTTCAATAACAATGAGGGAAAAATATAATATTATGTAGAACCCTCGCGAAGATGGATCGGTATCAAGGCTTTTGAAAAATCTAGCTGAGAGCAAATTGTTAACTAATTCAATATCAGAATATTTCAAGCTTTCTGATTTATGTCTAACCATGATATTGGGGTCAGTGGAGGATGAGAGAGTTTTCAGTGCTTTGGGATTCCTAAAGTCAAAGCTAAGAAACAAACTAGACAAGAATCTGGAAAATTGCTTGAGGGTCTATACATCTAGGTATGAAGTCAATACTTTTCCTTACGAAAGGGCATTGAAATTGTGGAGGAAGAAATGTTAGAGAAGAGGGATGGGCAACATTTCAAACCAAAGTGGGACTGGGAGTGGGAATGCTAGAGACAATGATGTCATTGACTCATGTACTACTAGTATTGGTACTGCTAGCGGTGAACATCAGTTAAGCGGTGGTATGCAGAGTGAAGAAAACATATCGAAGAACCAAGGAATCTATGAAGTTGATGGCGCTGAATCCGATGATCTCAATGATGATATGATGTGGTAGCTTGAAGTTGAACCATTATAGAAGTACCCATTCCTAGCCTCCTAGGTATTTATTAATCTTTTTCCTGAAGTCTACTGTCAGTTTCTGTATCTCATCATCAATCATGCATAATAGCATATTCCAATGTCAAAAACATGAATGTGGTTGATAATGTCATCAAGATTCAATTCCACAATTAATGATAGTTTTCATTTGTATTATTCAGCTCATATGGTACAATTCTTGTAGATTTTTCATTATTTGTTTTGACAACATAGCAATTCATATGTTAGAATTCTTAGAGTTAGAAATACTGATTCTCATTAATTTAATTACAAATATGATACAATGTAACAATTCATTCATTAATACTAGTAAGAAAAAAACTTTGTGATTCTGTTTACAAAACTCAATGACTCAATACCCATTGGCAATTTGGCACATTGCCCAATTTCAATTTCATTACCCTAAGCAAATGACCCTGAATTCCCTTTTATAGAAACAAGGGAGCAACAACAGCTTTAGGTCGATTTGCCTAATGTGAAGTGAGAAGTCTCAAAATCTAAATTAGTAAGACAACTACAAGTCTACAACATCTCTACAACTTTAGTTGTACATTTCTGCATTTGACAGGCCGGTTTAGTAAATTAGCATTGACAATAGCATCTGCAAGACTACAACATTCATCCTACTCAAAAAACAAAGTTCAAACTTGTTACTTTAAACTCAATTCTAGACTCTAGTATTTAGGATAATATAAAAGATATATACTAAAGATATAGAGATGATTGAAACTGAAAGTACTTTCACATACTATGATTGATGAGATCAAGATGATTCTGTCAGTTTCTTTAGTATGCTCCATTCTTCATCGGTTGGAAGGGAAAAATTTGTCATGTTATAGTACATGACTTGCAACCTCGTCAGCCATCCATACTTGGAAGAGTGAGTTGTAATCAATGTTCCTTCCATTACTGCATTCAAATTTGTGAATGTTTTGATGCACTTTGCAATGCCTTCATAAGTTCTGTCCTGAGGAAGGTTGCCTAAATCAGACGTCACTATGTCCTCCAACTTTTTTTTGTAAGCTTCTCTTCCAATGAAACTCATTGATGAGTAATTAAGACCAGGACTCGGCAAACCAAGAGATATCAATTTTCTTGTTTTACTATTCATCTTGGCAAGCTTTGGCCCGAATAAGGAAACATTTTCTTCTACTTTTGTTAGTTTCTGATATTTTTGAAAGACAGAGTTCACCTTTATTGTTGCAGCAACGTGGTCCTAAATTCCCCTTCTTGCCAAATGCCTGTCACTTCTTCTATTGATTTCTTGCATAATCTGCTTTGCAATTTTCTTTCTCTGACAAAAACTTTTGTTCTTCTCAATGTGCTCTCTTAGCTTCCCAAAAACATCTATAAGAGTTTCATTCAATTCAAACCAATCACACAACCTATCAGAAGACATATTTATTTGGCCGTAGAAGAATTTTTTTAATTTCTTGACTGTATTATATACATGGTCATTCAAACTGTTTTCATAATTTTTAATTGTATTATTTTCCTTCTTTAGGGCTTCTCTCATTTTTGAGAGCTTGTGTTCACTATCTTTTCTTATTTCCTTTGCTTTCTCTTCCCACTCTTTTGCTTTCTCTTCCCATAGTTTTGTTTTTACCGTCTCATTCTCCAATTCTTTCTTTAAGTTATTGGTTGCCTTTCCCACACTTTCCAAGTTTTTGTAAAAACTTAATGAAGAGGCTTTTTCATTCTCAAGTTTTTTTTCACTATGTTCCAATTTTTCCCTCAGAGATTTCAGTTCTGCGTCAATATGTTCTTGTTGTCCAACTCCGATTGCTTCTTTAGAGGATGAATTTTCTATCCTTCTCTCTAATTCTTTGCACCTATTTTCTGCTACTTTCTCAGTTGCCTTTACATTTTCTAGGTCTGCCTTTAACTTATCTATTATGACCTGAAGCTTTCCTTTCTCTCTCTCCAACTTCATCAATGAACTATAGACCACTTGGTTGGTCATTTTTGACACATTTATCTTGTCCACATTTTTAATTTTGGATAAATCCATTTGGAGGGTGCTAACTTGAAATTGAGATGGATCTAATTGACTCTCTGGTGGATTGTTATCTCTAGCTAGGGGCATAACAACCATGAATTCCATCATATCTTTATTTGGGTCATATGTGGGAAATAGCCTGTTTGTTGCAGGTTCTACCTCACGAGCAGCAACAACTGCTTCCATCTTCATTGTCTTACTATGTTGCCTATTCCTATTTTTTGATTGTTCATAGTTAGTTACAAAATCATTGTAACGAAAATTAGGGTTTTGTGACACAATTGAATGTTTGAATGGTGAAATAGCACTTGCATTGATGTAGGAGCTTCCACCTATGTTTCCTGTGGTGCTGCTAATTACACCATGAGGATTAGCAACACCCTGACCCATTACAAGTGGAGTTTTTGGATTGTTCTGAACCTGAGGGTTTTGTCCTAAAGGTTGGGCAATTGTTGGAGTCCCAATCACCTTTGGCATTGTTGTACCAATACTTGTCAAAACCTTTTTCTTCTTTACACTACCTTGATCTATGGGAACAATTGTTTTTGTGTCTGTCTGTAATGTCCTTTTCGAACCAAAAGGTGTAGTTGTAGTGCTTGATTTAGATTGAATCTGAGTGCTTGGAACAAATGGAACTATATTTGAAGCTAGAACAAGTGGAATTGAATGAGTTGATGAATATGAAGATTGAACTCCAAGCCTAAGGCCTAGTTTCACACCATTTTTTGGTTGAGCTGCTGGGTCAGGTAAAGACCAAACTCCTTGTCTAGTAGGACCCAAACCACCAAAACCTTGGTAGCCCATTTTTTCTATAATATCTGCCCCTTTGGTATATTGATCTTTTTTGGAGGCATCAACTCCTCTACTAATTGAATATACTATACTGGATGTGGGATTCATAGAATCTTGGTCATCATCATCATCATCTAGATTTGCTTTAGCCGGATGCTCCTTATTCCACAATTCGTTAAACTTTGTATCCTCTTCCACATCATAAAGATCTACAGAGGTCTTTGGCTCACCGAGATTCTTCCTCATTTCCCAAAAATTAGAAATTTTGGTTTGAGTCCAATTATCATCAATACATTCATTCATTAGCTTTTTTGGAATAGAATTTGTAGATGGTTGAGCAGCTTTCTAGTAGAAATTGGATGATGTCATACTCATGGCCTGCACTTTTTCTTTCTATTTGTGCAATGCCATAATTTTTTATGACAATTCCTGTATTGACATATTATTTTCAGCAGCATATTTCTCCATCTCTTTTTTGACCTCCTCCCAGGAATCCATGTTTCTAAATTTTTCAATCAATGGCATACTTTCATGTTGACATTTGCTTACAGAGTTCCCATTCTCTCTAAGCTTTGTTCCAATTATGTTGAGTGGATCATACTGCCAGTGACTGTCAACATCAAAGTGAAAAATTGTAAAAAAGGCTTCTGCCACTTTGAATCCTCTTCTCTCAAATGTGAACCCTCCAAATGAGAAAGGCAAGGAAGGAAATATGATTTTATTTTTCTGACCACTAAAGAGTACATCTGTGCTCTCCATCTGCCATACATATTCCAATGCAAATACCCTCTTTGTGACATGTATCGGAAGTTTTTAGGGTTCTACTACTAAACCATAAAACCTTAATACTATGTACTCTTCCATGAAGTACTAGTCAGCCAATTGTATTTTACTTCCAAGTTGAATTAAATCTCTATAAGTAGCAGGTAATCTAGGCATTGGAGTGCCTGTAATTTTATCATACATTGGTGCCAAAAAGAAGTCTACAAAATTGTTGTAGTTCCTTCTGTTATCAATCATCCTTATCTAAGGTGTCAACTCATATGTTGGATTTTGGCCCTAATTGCAAAGCTTGTTTGCCTAAAATATTACATGATGCTATGCTAAGAGAAGATAGCACAAGTAGGTTGTGAATCTAAATGTCTTATGTGAGCCTGTTTTAATCATTAGTAATTGTTCTTGCATGCAATGAACAATGTGCTCAATAAAACAATATTTTACTGGTTCTTTTTCAAAATGAATATGAAAAAGCATTTCAAGAATGCTGGCACCCACTTCTTTGTTACTATCCAATCCCAAACAAAATGCTAGCAAGGAAATACTGTCCTAAACCCATGGCACAAAAATTTCATAATCATAAGGAGGCCTATGATCTGGACTCAGGCTTGAACCATTTGTAATTGTTATTCCTCTGAATATAATAATCTCTCTATGTTGCATCTATTTTTTCATAATCCTCTGCCAACTTTCTCAGGTCAATTTGCATGTTTGAGTTTTGCTGTTCAAACCCTAGGTTCAACAGACTAGCAAATTCAGTCTTGGTTATGGACAAAATTTCCTCTTGAGTATTTTTATCCACAATTGCTTTTTTATTTTCATCATAATTTTTGGCATAGACCATGACAATTTCTGGGCAAGGGAATACTTGAGGTAATGCTAAGCTTTCCAACCCAACATTCCATGATGCAATTTTATTTGCCGTTGCATTTACCTTTGGGTTAAATGAAGAAAATTTGGAACCCTTATTTGGATTGTTCCACTTGTTTTCAATTGCAAATCTAATTTCCATTATTCCATTATTTCCATGAATAACAAGATCATAAATATCATGGAATACATCCGTGAAACCTGGTGTTTTAAGCAGATTGTGGAATTCTATTATCTGACTTGTCTTTTTACTCATAGTCTTATTCTTTATAATTGTTTTGCCCATCGTGGTAAACTGGTAAGTGGTAACCTAAACCGGTATCACTATTTACTTGTAGGAAAATTCAAATATTTAGACACAACTATAGCCTACAAGCCTACAATTTATAGGGGTGATTCAAGAATCAAAATTATGTTAGGAATAAGGTGTCTCAACCTTGGATAATTCCTATTCTTATTATTTGTTTTGTAAAATGTATTTCTTGCAAATAATGTAATTAAGTGTGAGTGTACATGTCTAGTTGGCATGTTGATGTGTCACTCCACTTGATGTGTCAGCATCTTGAATTGTGTGTAAGGAGATCATGGCTAAAATGGTTATGACAGATTCCTATGACATGTAAGAGCTATGTCTGGAAGATTCAATGATAGGTGAAGACATGTGGCAACTGATAAAATTGAGCACTGTACACTCTTCCCCAATCATGGGGTTCCTATTTTCTTAGAGAATGGTAAAACCCTAATACGACTATCTTTGGAAGCTGCCCTAAAAAGGGAAATGCATGATATAAGCATTTTTTAGGGTTGCAAAGATAGGAGAAGAAAGTGTATTGTTGGAATGTTTTATGCTGCCGTGATTTGTCTTCAAGAGTAGCAAATATTTTGAAAGGACTTGCATTGCAAGTGTATTGTAAACTGCAATAGTTTTGATAAATACATTGTGCAGGTATTGGAGTGCTAGGGTTTTTACCGAAAGGTTTCCCTAGGGTAAATCTTTGTGTCATTCTATATTTTTTGTATGCATGGTATATGGCTGCAATATCATTGTTAAAGTAGTTAATGAATCTGAAATTGTAAGGATTTAAAAGAATTTGCACAATAGTTTCCTTAAGAGATTAGTGTAGAAATCTATTTCCACACCTGAGTTTCCTTACAAATTAAACCCTAACAAGTAACATGATAATTTTTTTCTATAATATAAATAGTAAAGTTGTAAATCAAGAGATTTGAAAAATTTAAAATGTAGGACCTACGTGTTCAAGATTTTAGTAGTTACCCATTACCCTTAGCTTCAATTTTTGCAGACTTTGATTGGGAATAGGTTATAGAGCTTCAGCTGAGAGACTTTGTTGCACTTGCTTTCCTCAACATAGAAATTTAGAATCCGTAAACCCTTTCTAAATCCACACACTACTAGAAAGTGAAACTTAAATCACCAAAATTGTACAATCTAGAGTCATCACCACTCATTTGATGACTGACTCACCTGACGAATATGAGTCAGATGTGTCATGTCATCATCAAATGGCATTGTTGGTAGGACCATGCAAGAATGTGAGTGGAACATCTTACGTGTTTAGTGACACATGTCATGATTCCATAATGGGGTTTGAAAAGATGGCGTTGCTTTTCCCTTTCATCCTGAAATACAACTTTGGTCGTTGATCTACAATAATCCAATGGTCATAATGGCATTGTTTTCCTATGGCCCCCGTGGCCCCAGGCCCCCATGGCCATGGGTCCCATTAACTTACCTAGTCACCACTCACCTGATGGCTGAGTCAGACATGTCACATCATCATCAAATGGCATTGTTGGTAGGACCATGCGAGACTGCGAGTGGAATGTAAGACTCTTACGTGTTTAGTGACACATGTCATGATTCTAGAACGGGTTTCAAAAGATGGGGTTTCTTTTTCCCTTTCATCCTGAAATACAACTTCGATCGTTGATCTACAATAATCCAATGGTCATAATGGCATTGTGTGCCTGTGGTACTGGTGGCCCCGGGCCCCCGTGGGTCCCATTAACTCACCTAGTCACCACTCACCTGACGGTCGACACGTGTCATGATTTTGGAACAGGTTTCAAAATATGGGGTTACTTTTCCCTTTCATCCCGAAGTCCATCGTACATCATCGATTTGTGCTCATCCAACAATAGTTATTTGCAATGGACATTGTTAAATGTTATAATGTTATTTTTTCCTTTATAAATATTAATTAATAATGGATAATAAGTTAATAACATTTAAAGTTATTTAATTGAATAGTAACAATTTTAGCCAATCAAATTCAAAATGCACTATTTTTTTAATAATATTAAATTCTAATAAATTTCAGAGGCTGGAGTTAAGGACCAAGGTTAGTGTTTAGAGATAACGAGATTTTTGTGGTCGCTAAGTCGCTGACTCGCTAGGTCTCCCAAACATGAGTTAAAGTAATATTTTTTATTGATTAAATAGTATACTTAATGTTAAAATTATATTTTTTATTGATTATAACTTTAACATTGATAATTATAATCACATATAATTATCATACCTTAAAATTAGAAAACAATAAATTCTTTCTCTAACCTTATTATTTCATTTGTCTGTCAAATTGATTATATAGTATTCTTAAAGTTAAAATGATATTTTTTATTGATTTAGATTATAACTTTAACGTTGGTAATTATAATCACAGATTCACATATAATTCTCATACATTATAATTAGAATACCATAAATTCTTTCTCTAACCTTATTAATTCATTTTTCCTTCAAAATTCTATAAATCTAACCTTATTAATTCATTTGTCCTTCAAAATTCTATAAATCTTTCATATTAAATGTACGAGTGTGTGAATTTTGACAAGTAACATTACCCAAAATTAATGTCAGTACTCAGTGATAACTGATAAGACATTTCTTTTATTAATACAGAGATAAATCATAAAGCAACTAATTAAAATATTGCAATCACAGTGACAAAGAAGTCTAAGAACCATTTTTTGTACAAATTGAAATGAGCTAGAGCTTGCAAAATTTTTTATTGATTAAATAGTATACTTAATGTTAAAATGATATTTTTTATTGATTATATCTTTGACATTGATAATTATAATCACATATAATTATCATACCTTATAATTAGAAAACAATAAATTCTTTCTCTAACCTTATTAATTCATTTCTTTGTCAAATTGATTATATAGTATTCTTAAAGTTAAAATGATATTTTTTATTGATTTAGATTATAACTTTAATGCTGATAATTATAATCATAGATTCACATATAATTCTCCTACATTATAATTAGAATACCATAAATTCTTTCTCTAACCTTATTAATTCATTTGTCCTTCAAAATTCTATAAATCTTTCATATTAAATGTACGAGTGTGAATTTTGACTGATAAGACATTTCTTTTATTAACTATAACTGTCTACATTGTACAACTGTGATACATGTAACATCATACATATCTAATACGTAGATAAATCATAAAGCAACTAATTAAAATATTGCAATCATAGTGACAGAGAAGTCTAAGAACCATCTTTTGTACAAATTGAAATGAGCAAAATTTTCATTGTTTTCTTTTCATAAAATTATAATTACATAAAGATTGTCCAGTTCCACTTCCAAAACAAAGAGGAACCTACTATAAACAAAAAAAACCAAAAAATGAGGTATGTTTTTATAAAACAAAAACCACTAGAAGACTAGTAGTCCAATGTCTAATTCCAGTACAATAGTAAATACTACAAAAAGAAACATACTATAAACAAGAAAAAACCATAAAATTTTTATCAAAAAAACTTGTAGTAGTCCTCTACTGATTTTGGCCTTTGGCTCCATCTAAGTAGAATTCACGAGAGATGATTATCTGCATGAATTCATCCAACCACTCAAATTCCCCCACCTCAGCCTCCTCTTCATCAAGCGCAAACCACTTTCGGATGAAATCCCTAGCAAGCAGGGCCCATTTTCTATAACACTTATACTACCCAGCATTGAGGCCCAAAAGAAAAGGTTGCATGGCCACATTCTGGTTTGGGAGGAGAAGCTTCGGTATTTCACTTGCCCAAGGGATCCCCACCCCTATTTTTGTGAACATGACAACACTAATGTCATCCCCCAAGTACTCTTCTTTAAAAACCCTCCTCAACAGCATTAACATCTCCACCTTCTCTCCTCCGAGGTCGAGAAGAGATGCCAAAAAATGGGACGTAATGTCCGTGTTGACCCAATGCCTATCTTCATTGTTCTGAAACTCTCAGCCCAACACCATTCTCACAGCCTCTATAACGAAAGGCCCACCCTCCTTACAAATAGATTCTAAGGCTTCATCAGTAAAGGAACCCAGAAAGGCCTTCTGGGCCTCCTCAGATGTGCATATAAGCCTAATTAGAGTGTCCATCTGAAATAGTAAAACTACAAAAAACTTAAAAACAAATTATTTGCAGACTGTAGACCCTAAACAAACAAATTATCTAGCAAACGCCAAAGACGAATCGATGAATAATGAAAATAGATCATTTATAAATAGCCCTTGAATTTTGGATCATTACTTAGCAATAAATTATTTTGTCTTTAATGGTATTAAATCCATTGTCCTTACCATGCCTCTAAATCTTTCATGTAAATCTTTCCCTTTAATGCATGCGTGTGAGAAATTAATATTTTGTCCTTAATCTTTCATATCTGGTAGTAAATCTTTCCCATAAAAGCAAAAAATGTCAGATATCAGTTATAGCATCTGTACGAATTTGGAAGTGGTGCGTGTCTACTTTGCATGACAAGTTAAAGAATGTCGCTTGTCACTGACAAGGCATTTATTGCTTACCGATTTAAGAGGTTACAAGTTGCACTATAGTAATAGAACCATGAATATTGATACCAACACGTGTACACTGTAGTCTGCAGACAAGTAACCCTTATTTGATACGTGTCAACATTCTGGTGACTTCCTCCACAACTTTGTTTCCTTCAAGAAACTGGGGCCAAAATTAAACTTTAGCCATTGATCTTGGATCATCAGACAGTATCAAATAATATATTTAACATTATAAAATAATGTATGTATGTTAGGTATGTTAGTCTAAGGAATTATAACAAAATATTTTTTTTTTGCCATAATTAACGAACGATTAGCCAATAAAATAAATAAATTTTCAAATGGTACATAAAATTTGCCAATAGAAATATTTTTTTACCCTTCAAAAGAAATTCATTCACCTCATATATTATTATTTTTTACTTGAAAAGAAAATTATTCGCCTCATATATTATTATTTTTTACTTGAAAAGAAAATTATTCACCTCATATATTATAAATTATTAATTCAAAATAAAATTATTCGCCAGCAATTTATGAAATTCTCATTTAGCGGGGAAAAAATCGCCAATAAAAACTATTAAAAATCATGGATTTGAAAAAAAAATTCGCCTGCATTAAAACAAATTCCCCCCTAAAATAATGTACAATTCGCCAGGAGTTTAAACTTTTTCCTAAAAGGGGGTTTCTTAAAGTTATCCCTAGCCTGTATTAAGTAGCCTGGAAGGAAGAAAAAATACCCTGACACTGTCCATGTTTTAGGAAAACTCTTTGATCTCATGCTAAGGAAAGTCTTAGTGCCTAAGTATTCTGATCCCAGGAGTCCAGTAGTCACCATTCATATTAATGGTATCCAAATTTAGAATGTCTTGATTGACCTAGGAGCATCAATCAATGTAATGACTAGAGAAGTCTTGTTGAGGCTTAACATTATTGGTTTATGAGATACACCTACAATACTGCAATTAGCTAGTAATTCCTCTTTCAAGCCAAATGGCATGGTTGAAGATATTGTTGTCACACTTGATTCTTTAGACTACCCTTCAGATTTCATAGTCTTGTCATCCAAAGCCACTCTAAGTGGATATCCATTAATCTTAGGATGTCCTTGGTTAGCCACAACCGATGCTTGCATTGTATGTTGATCAGGAAAAATGACCATATCATATGGGATAAATACCAAGAAGCTAACTCTATATTCTCCAACAAAACCCCAAGTAGAACTTGACCAAGTTGTTTGGCCAGATTTAGGTGATGCTGCCCTTGAAGAAAACTTAGTGCAAAAGCTCATGGTCATTGAGAGGAATCCATTTATGGTGTCCCAAGAAGAAGATGATATACTCGCGGCACTCCTTACCAACCAATATGGCTCTGAGGAATCTTCTTATGATGGCCCTAACTATTCCCTTCAAATAATAATACCAAAGAAAACTTCATCTCAATTTCCTGCAGCATTTGATTATCTCCACACCTTGTTACCCCATGAAATAAAGTCTCCATCAATGACAGAGATATTGATGTTGGACAAGGTCAAAAGAGTTGAAATTGCCTCAGGGAAGGAGTTGAATGTTAATAAAAATCTCACTGAATCTTAGATGTCCAGTCTTCTCAGGTTATTGCAGGAAAGTCAGCAAGCCTTTATATGGGACTATACTGATATGAAAGGGTTAGACCTTAAAATTTGCACCCAAAGAATCTATATAGGCCCTGAGTGCAAGCCATTGAGACAAGCCCAAAGGAGAATAAATCCCGCTCTGAGAGATATAGTGAAGACTGAGCTGCAGAAGATTCTTAATGTTGGTTTCATTTATCCTATTTTTAACAGTCGTGGGTTTCTCCTCTAGTCATTGTTCCAAAAAAAGGGGGCAAGTGGAGAGTTTGTGTGGACTATAGGGAGCTTAATAAAGCCACTAAAAAGGATCACATTCCACTACCTTTCATTGACCAAGTGCTTGACAATCTTGCTGGCTTCAGTGGATATAACCAAATAAAAATCTCACCAGAAGACCACGATAAGACAACATTCACCTATCCATGGGGAAGATTTGCTTATTCAGTCCTACCATTTGGATTTTGCAACACACTTGCTACATTCCAAAGAGTAGTGCTGGGTATTTTCTCTAACATTGCCGCTGATTGTGTTGAAATTTATATGGATGACTTTACTACTCATGGAGCCACATTTGAGGAAGCACAAGATAACTTGGAGAAGGTTCTTAAGAGATGCCAAGAGTATAACCTCTCCCTTAACAGTGAGAAGTGTTACATGATGATGGAGGAGGGAGTTGTCCTTGGACACTACCTCTCATCTTTTGGAATTCAGGTTGACCCTGCAAAAATTGCAGTTATTAGTACACTACCCACATCAGTTAAGAAAAAATATGTCAGGAGTTCCTTGGCCATGTTGGTTACTATAGGTGATTCATAAAGGATTTCAGCCAGCTTGCAACCCCTTTGTACAACTTGCTGAAAAAGGAAGCTGAGTTTGAATGGACAAAAGACTGTGAGGCATCATTTTAGCAATTGAAAGATGTTTTGACAAAAACACCTATTCTTAGAGGACTTGATTGGAAGCTGTCATTTCACATCCACACAAATGTCTTTGACTATGCCATGGGAGTAGTCCTTAGCTAGAAGGAAGGTATTGTTGAACATGTTATTTACTATATTAGTAAAAACTTGAGGAGTGCTGAGTTAAATTATGTTTTTACTGAAAAAGAGATGTTAGCAGTTGTCTATGCACTAAACAAATTTAGGCACTACATCACAAGTTATGAAGTATTTGTTTACATTGACCATTCAACTATCAAATAGTTAATGAACGAACCTTCCATTAGTGGTAGATTAGCACGCTGGTTACTCCTCATGCAAGAATTTGATGTGAAGATCATAGACAAACCAAGCAATGCTAATGTGGTGGCCAATTTATTATCAAAATTACAAGTACCAGATGATCCTACAGCAATTGATGACAGCTTCCCAAATGAGCACCTATTTTCTATAGATTCTTTTAACCCATGGTATGTAGACATAGCCAACTACCTTGCTATAGGAAGAACACTGCCTCACTTCTCTCCTAAATAACGTCGACTTCTGGTTGAGAAGAGTTTTAAATTCTCATGGATCTCAAGCTTCATGTTCTATACAGGTCCAGACCAATTCACCCGAAGATGTGTGCACGAAGATGAAACTTTTGACGTTCTGCGAGCATGTCACGATGAGCCGTGTGCTGGACATTTTGTAGCAAAGAGGACAACCTACAAAATTTTGACAACTAGATACTATTGACCTACTTTTCATAAAGATGTAGAAAAGCATACCAGACATTGTGATAGGTGTCAGCATATGGGGCACCCAACTAAATCTGATGAAATGCCCTTGCAGCCTCAGGTAGTGGTTACACCATTTGACAAGTGGGCTATTGACTTTGTTGGCCCCATTGAACCCTCTTCTCATGGGAAGTTGTACATCTTAGTATGTACTGACTATGCCACAAAGTGGGTTGAAACAAAAGCCATGAAGCATGCCAGGGATCACAAAGTTGTTGAATTCCTATATGAATGCATATTCACCAAATTTGGAGTACCAAGGGAGATAGTCACGGATCAGGGAGCATAGTTCACCTCCAACCTTATCACATAATTGATGCACAAATACATGGTGTGCCATGGTAAATCTTCACCATATCACCCCTAGGCCAATGGCCAGGCAGAGATAACTAACTAGGAGATAGAGTCCATTTTAACCAAGATAGTTGATGTTCACAAAAAAGACTAGGCTACTGATCTTCCTAAAGCCATTTGGGCCTATTGCACCATGTGGAAAAGAATAACCGGGTTTACCCCTTTTGAGCTGGTGTATAGAAAATCAACATCCATGCCTATTGAGTTTCAACATAAAACACTCAGAATGACCCTAGACTTGGACATTGATCTCACTAAAGCCCAAGAGGACCGGTTATTATAATTGAATGGATTAGATGAATACAAGAAATTTGCACTCCATAATAGCAAGCTCATCTAGCAACAGAGAAAAAAATGGCATGACAAGTTCATCTGTGACATGAAATTTTCTGTAGGTGATTGGGCACTCTTGTATGACTCCCGCTACCAGTACACACCCAACAAATTTCAAACCAGGTGGCTTCGGCCTTATGAGATAATCTCAGCATTTGATAATAGAGCAGTTCAACTTTCCACCATTGACCCTGTACGGTTCAAGCTACTTGTCAACGGGCATCACCTCAAACTTTACAATAAGCCTGTCAATTGCGAGGAGTTCCTACAGTAGTTCTAGAGAACTGCAGAGACAGTTGCTCTTGTAGCCGAAGCATCTGGGTCTCCTACCCAGTAGTCCACCAATTATTGATTCCATTCAAGAAGTTCATAATAAACATTTCACATTTTGTGGAATTATTTCTCCATAATAAATCTCATCTCATCTCATCTCTCTACCACCCATCCATTCCATCCCATCACTTGATCACTGTAGGTGACATTATTTTTCAGAACACTCTTCCTGCAGTGCTTCCAGGTTCATGCCACATACCCTCATACATATTTTATTTTATTCATTAATTTTTAGAAATGCATGTCATTTTAATTTTCTACTCTTGCATAACCTGGCTTAGTGGGACCCAAGCCATCACTTAGTTGGGGGGGGATATTCTATTTTCAAAATTTTCTTGTAAACATCAAGTATTATCTTTTTAAGATGACTGTCATCATGTGTTTGTTGATCTATCCTTCTGTGATTACATCATCACATCTACAATGAAATTAAAGACATTAAAAGCTAAAAGATTAACTTCTAATGATGTGTTCATGACGTGTTTGGGGTGGCAGCCCTTGGCACGAGCGAATTATTATGAGATTTGATGTAAGCAAAGAT
Source organism: Chamaecyparis obtusa (assembly GCA_027943335.1). Classification (NCBI taxonomy): domain Eukaryota; kingdom Viridiplantae; phylum Streptophyta; class Pinopsida; order Cupressales; family Cupressaceae; genus Chamaecyparis; species Chamaecyparis obtusa. The sequence continues at coordinate 203,683 of BSBK01007860.1, forward strand.
ATCATTAGATTTTGTGCAAAACTCTCTAATTTCATGAAGTAAGTAACATTTGGTACGCCGCATTTTTTGTCTGCAATGTCCTAACACTTTGAATTCTATGATTTACCATTGTTGAGCTCTGAGAAAATACTCGTTTATGCAAAATTTAAATTTTTTGGTCATAACAATGGGAGGAGATCTTCAAAGGCATGAGCCAGTGGATCATAGGGTTTTGTTAGGTGATGCATCCAGTTGTGAAATGTTCAGAAGAAGAGGATGGCTAGACTACTGCTTGAGTCTTAAGGGGTTCAATGAAGAAGTTACTCTGCAATTTCTAAGCACTTTGAAGGATGGATTTGCAGAAGTTAAGGGATTAAAAATTGAATCTACGGAGGATATCATGGATGAGGTGACTGGTTTGTCTTAGGAAGGCAAACAATGGGTAAAGGACCTTGACCTGTGTTCAACTAGGGCTCAATTCACTGTGCACAGTGACACCCAGCTAGACATAGATAGGAAGCAAGGCACTTCTAGACTATCTTTGCCCATGGAATTCATTCATCCAGTTGCATTCATCATCCAATACTTCACTGGTGAGGGGCATTACAAGTATTTGCATGGCCTACATTTCAAACTTCTGAGTCATCTTCGACATGACAACAAACTGGTAAATCTTCCTAGTTTCCTGTTTAATATTATGAAAAAATAAGCTTTCTTAGTTCAGTTAGGATAAGACCAATCTATTTCGCATCCTTTTTTGATAAAGTTAATTATTGAGAGAGAATTAAATAGACAATTGATTGGGACATGGGAAAAATTTTTGCAAATGAATGAGGTAGAACCTAGGGTGGTCGGCCCTAGAGGCCAGGGTGTTGGGAGGAGAGAAAAAACATCCAATGGGGTTTGAAAAATCATCCAAAGGATAGAAAACATTCTTGAAGCTTCCCCTTCTAATTCTAGTCGGCCTAGGAAAAGAACTCGCAATGTAGGTGCCTCCACTTCCAAGAGAAAGCAAAATAAAAGCAAAGAAACTGCCAATATCCCTAAAACACCATAGTTTGTAAGGACCAGGTCCGCATCTAGGAGAGATAAGGGTAAAACTAAGGAGAGAGAAGAGGAAATATCACATCAGAAACCTTGTAGTAATGATAATGCTGAAGAAACCCTACATTCTCATGCTGAAGGAACCCTAGAAAATCCTCCTGAAGTAGCTATGGAGGAAATGACCACTAGCAGGAGGAAATAGAAGATTCCTTCGTGTTCATCCACATCCCCCAGAAGGAGAAGTCTAAGGCTTTTTGAAAAGGTTGTTGAGGCTTCTATTCCAATTGTTAACCTAGAATCCTCTAAATCCATAGGAAGGTCCTCTTCGAAGGAAATGTTGCAACAAAATGTAGCCAATAACACTGAATTCAACAACCAAACTCCAGAAATAGAAGTTAACCCTAGTGTTAACTATATACTTATTAATAGTGATGAGGATTCTGAGGATGCTAAATAATTTGAAAATAACTTTGTTAGGCAGGACATTCATAGTGATTCTGAGGACTCTCCTTCTAAAGAGTACCCATAATTTGGGAAAGATATTGTTGAAAAAGTGCCAAAACAAATTAATTAGGATGGATTAGAGACGCTAGCTAAAGTAGCAGCTGAGTCTAGTGAGGAGAGTAACATAGTAAAAACTCTTGTTCTTTAGGAAGGAGAATCTTCTACGCCAAAAACCACAGTAAAAAGCCCTCACTTGGCATTTGGTTGGGTAGATGTTCTCAATCAATGGCCCTTACCACCACTAGATTTGTCTACACCCCTGGCTGTAGGGAAAAATTTATACCAACAATTGTTGTGGGAAAAGGAACAGTGGAAATTGGAAAAGGAAAAACTAAAGCATGTCATTGATGAGCAAGACCATCAGATAGATTAGAAATCAGATCAAATTGAGGTATTGAAGAGGAGGATTGATCAAATTATAGGATTAATACCAGAGCTTATGGAATACAGATCACCATTTTCGGTGTATGCATTATTCCTCAATGATAAACTTTTTAATTTCAAATTGACAAGAATTGTAGAAGGACTCAGCCCCTCTTTGTCAACCCCCCATGAATTCTATGATGCATTCCAGTCTGCTCCAATGACTCTGAAAAATTTACTGTGTGAGCTATACCTGCATAACTTAGAAGTCCCATATGACACAGAGTGGAACTCACTCCTCTATGTAGGAGACGTGCAGTTGAGTGTAGTTATTTCATGGATGCAAAATGAAATCAGCAGAGAACACCAAGCTACACCTTACAGAAATAATGAGATGACAAATCCCTTGCTTATGAGGTCTAAAGTTCAACATTCTAGGAGGACATATCTAGATTGGCTTTCTGTTACAGTGAATGCAAGTGGAGCTAGCAAAATATATCCAGTGAGAGAGCAAGCTTTTACATATTGGGACCAACATTCATCTCATGATATTACAACAAAAATCAATGCTTCAAGACAAAGATGGATACAGATGTCACATGATTTGAAGACAAGGGAACCTCACTCTCCACATAATTTAACCCTTGCTACTAGAAGAGTTCTATGGTACATCATGTTGGGAAGGACTCTCCTAAATTATTGGTTTCCATTAAAGTTTCAGCCTCCTGTACTCCTCCAGCCATTGTTAGCAATGAATGATAGTGCAACAGATCATGATATGTCTACAGAAGTTCAGCGTTGGGAAAGGCTCAAGGCAAATCATGGGTATTTTGATTATGTTAATGATGAGTCTAGGGAAAAGATAGCTGACTTGAAACTTCATTCCAGGATCTGAAATTTCATGGTTGTTGGGGACCAGCAATAGTGCAGCTGGGGGGAATGATGGGCTTCTAAAAGGCCATCTTCTTTAGTACTTTTTGTCTTTATTTCAAGTAGATATTTTGCAAGCAGACATAAATTTATGGTTTTTAAGCATATGAACTTATGGTTTTTATATATATGTTATGTATATGTGAAGACATGGAATAGAAATGTGGATAGCTTAGAGACATGGTATTTTCTTGAATTCATGGAAAAAATGGTATAATACAATAGCTATGCATGTTAATGAATGTTTCCTTTCCTAAGCTATGTTTTGGGTAGTCTTCCTCCTGTAGCCATAGGATTTGCAAGAGTGTTAATTAGAACTTTATACCATTTTTCCTAATGTTAATGATAAAGATATATATGTATATGGGAGGTTATGTGCGCATTGATTGTTTTGCAGATGTTTATCATGAGCATTCAAGAACCAACATAGTGGCATTGGAATAGTCAAAGCCAGTCGTGGATTGCAAGATCTTTGCAAGTTGAGAAAATTAATTGCTATTTTCTATTGCATGTAGCGCGCAGATTTAGTTCCCTCAACATGCTATATTCCTGGAGATTTATTCATGTTTAATGATGTTTCTGTAATTGATCCTCATTTATAAAGTGATCGTGGATTTAGGAGGTAGTTGTAGTTTTCCTTCAAATAATTGGCTATTGTAACTCTTTAGGAGTTATTCGAATGAATTGGTTTTTATAATAGAACTATTGTGATACTATTTTCAATCAAGTGTAATCATTTTGTTATGGATGAATAGAATGCTTAGTTTGAGTTTATATCTTTTATCTTGATTGTATTTCCTGTTCACTCATTCAAGGTGGCCCACTTGATGAGTGAATTGTTCTATTAGTGTAGAATTCATTTTCCTATTTATTTCTAAGTAAGATAGAACACTACTGTTCCTACAGCTACTAATAACAAAATTGGTAGACTGTTCTTGCAGCATAGGTGGTTAGAGTAATTCCTACCCGTAATTCCATGCTTTGTTAAAATAAGTTTATTTGCTGGTTTAGCATAGTTTTCCTGAAGCATAAGCATTTGAATTCCATAGGATAGTGATAATATTGAGAGAGTTTGGAGCATATACTTTGCGAATGTCATTCCAAGTTTACATCTGTGGTCAATAATTAAATGAGATTGAATAATTCATTTAGAAACCAATTAGGGTGTCCAATCTTGAAATAGGTAGTCCATTGTTGTGGGTTTCTGATACCATTATTTGGCCAAGCATCACCCTCATTTGAAAGAGTAATCAATTAAATAATGCATTCCAAAGAACTAGATTTTTTTCAATGGTGACAAGTTGAGATAATGAACAAAATATATTCAAACCCCTGTCACTAAGTTTTTTATAATAGTTTTGACAAAATGGGATGGATCTCCCTCTACAAAGCACAAAAGGACCACAAAACTGATTCAATTTGAAGGTAACTTATTGTTACACATCACCAAATCATTTATAAATAGAAGAAAATCATCTGAAAGAAGTGGCACATAACTAATCTATTGAAACACACACATATAACATATCTAGATGAAATTATATTTTTATGGACAAATTTCTTGACAACAAGATACTAACATAATGGATTTCTCAAAAAGGGGGGCAATGTGGGACAACCATTTTCTTGAATCACTCCAAGAGGAGGAAATTGCAAAATAAATTTCCATTGGGTGCCTAACTAGTGTAGGAGAACCTAACACCAAGGAACACCATGAGGTTGAAGGGATCAAATCTATTAATGATTGGATCTATGTTTGTTCATAAAGTCATTATGATGTAATCCAAGGCATAATAAGTCCTTGTAAAAGACGATGTAATTCATTTATAATAAGTTGTTCATTTCATTCAATTAGGTCCTCATAAGGTTAATTATTCAATGTGGTCAAAATGATTCAAAGAACCCAAGGAAGGATAAAGGTGGTATCAAGTGTCTCATTCAGTCTATTTGGAGTTGTCAATAGTGTCCATGCAATGTCCTAGAACGTGGGAGTTCAATATCCAAAAAGTTGACAAAAGTTGCAAGAGAAACATTTTGCAAAAGTTGTAAAACAAGTGATGAATTCAGTATTGAAGGTAGTTACATAAGTTATGGCTAAATAATCCTATATATACTCATGTAATAGTTGAATTTAGTTAGTGTGTCAAGTTGGAGGAGGTTTTGGAATTGTTTAATCCGATACACCTCTAACAACTATCACCTTATTTCCTGCAGGAAGGTGAACAGTCAAGTGTTCATCCTCTATTTTGGATGCAAGTAGGTTATATGAAGATGGTATAATAATTGGAAAGGAGAGTGATCTCCATCAAAATTACATGTATAGTATCTAGTTGATGAATTAAAGGATATTTGAAGCTTTTTTGTAGTGAAAATTATAAAATTATAAATTGCAAGATCATTAATCTATGGTGATGTTATGAAAGACAATCTTATTTGTAATGCCATAAAAAAGACAAATCATTAAGTGATACATTAGAATAGATGGTTTTCAACAAGAGCATAAAATTTAATTCAAGAAGTTAATTTTTTTTTTATCATGCATTTATTCAAAGGAAAATGCAATACAAAATCAACATAATCGAAAGAAATACAAGTAGAGCACAATGGTTCATCATTGTTACAATAGATGTTTTCTATCATTATGAACTAAACCATCTATGATTTAAGGGACATGGATTTATTAGAAGGTATCTTTCCTATAAATATCCGAGTCTAAAATTATATGACAGAGGTGAAGGAAGTATGCAAAGTTCCTAAGAAAACCCTCAATAAATAATGCAAAGAATAATGAATTTTATGGGTTTTTGTACAAAGAAAGTGAGAATCATAAACATATCCAGAAGAACCCTCAAAATACTAAAGGAAAATATGTAAGGTTGCAATATCATGTATTTAATATCAAAAAATTTCAAAGGGGAGGAACACAGAGATAAAAAAAGAAGGGAAAATTGATGTTAGGGCATATTTTAATATTATCATTTCCTCATTGTCAAAACCCTCAGAGAATTTTATAAACAAAGGCATGAGGAATGAAATCTTCATGGTAATGGTAATATAATAAAAATATCAAGGATATATATATATATATATATATATATATATATATATATATATATATATATATATATATATATATATATATATATATATATATATATATATATATATATATATATATATATATATATATATCATGGCCTATGCATATGAGAACTTAATGTTTTAGAGATAAAGTGCCCAGAAAGTGTAAAAGATTATAAATATGCCAGTGATCACCATATTTGTGTTTAAGGGTCAAAATGTTCATCTAAGGAAGCTTTTAAAATTTCATATAGAATGAAATTAAGAAATATCCAAATGTCTTTTTTAGTGTTTTAATGAGTCTTCACCATTCCCATAAATTAAGTAATGAAACCCTTGTTTTGAGTCTTTAACAAACATGATACCCAGAATGGTTGCCAAGAAGTTATGGGTATGATATTTTCAGAATTTCCTATAGAGATATCACATACAAGAGCCTTCATTGTTGTTTGAAAAAAATATGAGGAAAATAAAAGAGAGTATTCTTGTTCTTGTCCAAAGTATCAGACAAAAAAAGAGCCACACTAAAGTAGGGTTTGAAAGCCCATGAAAGAAATGTCTCAGAGAATGAGTATATCTTCACATACTTGAAGATGGAATGAAATTGGTAGCAGAAGCTTTGAAGTATATGCCACTCTAACTCAAAATGAATTTTGTTGAGCCGACATACTCTACCTTCGAATCATTTTGTGTGCCCTCCTTTTATCTTGTGACGGACTTAAAATTAAAATGATTTGGTTTTCACTTTTTTTTCTTGTATAGACTGAGGAAGTTGTAATTTTGACGGTCTACTAAATAGACATCAGAATTCAAAATTTGTCGGGGATAATTACAAAAGAAAATCCAATTTCACAAAAAGTGTATCCTTTGTGGAAAATTGTCATCAGAATTTGGCATCAAATGTATTAGTGAGAGAAGGTATGATGCAGGAATTGTTCTTGATATCAAGTTTCTATTTTTGACTCCTAGTTTGCATAGGCATGAAATTTTTGATGTGATCGGTTATCAAAAGTAACTAGGTTCTCATTGTCGATATCCAATGCAACTGGTGTTGACTTCATCTTAGAAAGATTAATGAGGTTTGAAGATTGATGAAAATGTCAAAAGCAAACTTGTTGTAGGGTATCAAAGTTAAGGCTTGAATGTCTAAGTATTAGAAACTTGTGAACAAGCTAGTTTGATCTTGATGGAAGAGAGATTGAGACTTAGTCAAACCTTTGAAATTTTGGGAAATGTGACAAGTGAACCATACTCATTTTTAAGTTTTGCTTGAAAATTGATGTTACGGTTTGATTTTTGTCTTCAAAAAAATTTGCAGATTTCAAATGATTAACAAGCATATTGAAATACATGAGTGTAGAGTCAAACACACTTTATCCCTAAGTGATTTGGTAGAGATTGAAAATCCTCACTCACAAACTTAGGAAAACACTCAAAGAATCCTCAGAATATGACAAGACAATAACACACAATGGATATTGATGGTCATATTATCCGAGTGGTAATGCTAATGAGGGATCGATATGGTGAGTCTCTTGGGGAAATTACTATTTTCCTTGCACTTAGATTTCCAACCTTTTGTGGGTGATCTAAGAGGTCTCTACACCAAAGCTTGTAGTCAAGGCATCTATTCATAACTATTCTCTATATCTCGTAAGCGAGATTGAGGCATATAGCCCTACAAGTACTCTAAACAACGTAGTCCCACAAGAAATATTTATAACACTCATCCCAATGAATATCTAAAGCATATTTCGTTGTAGTCCTGTAAACATGATTGAAACATAAAAATGCCCTATGAGTACAAAGATAACACAATCTTGTAAACAAGATTGAGGTTTTCAAGCACTGTGCATATCGAAGTAATCAAAATAGATCTAGCTAAGTCCTTTGAGACTTTAATCTCAAAGAGGCATTTGTTTATAGTTGGTAGAAAAGCTGTCATCTTCTTGTTCCCACTTGGGTCGATCCCGTGAGATTTTTCCCTCAACCGACAGACCCTCTAAAAGTTAAAGCAATGCAAATGGATGGGATTTAAGGGTTTGAGGTTCTGATTCTTCCAATGGAAGAGAGAATACTTATCTACCTTTTCACCTTTCCAAAACACACCAAACAAGATTCATTTACCAAAACTCAAACTCAAAACTTAATTTGACTTTTTATTTTTTTTATTTTTCCCAATAGGGAAAGAGCATAATCCTTTGATCAGATTAAGAATCAAATTTAAATTTCAATTAAGTGCTTATAAAGCTTTAAGAACAAAAAATGTTGAGTTGATATCTAAGGCAAATTTAGTAGTTTTCATTGTTTTAATCCCTATCAAGCATCCTGCAAACGATAGTTAAGTGAATGCACAAATTGTTTTTGAAAATGACTCTGCCCTGCAAAAAAATGTCAAAACATGAAAATAACTCAAAAATAATAAAACAAATATGGGATGCGGCAAGCAGATTTCTTGATTTTTTTTGCGTTCTATTACCTGCAAAAATAGAGAATCATCATCAGTAATCATATTTTTAAAAAATTACAAAAAAATTCATATGCGCTACTCTATTATTCAAAAGTACTACATAAAGATTTTAAAGCGAGCTATTGTAGCATCTATTACGCACTACTTATTTGTTTAAAAGTGCTACAAAAATATTTGGAAGTGCTATTTTAGGACATTCTACGCGCTAAAATAATGATGCAAAGTGTTAAAAAGCCCCCTTAAAGGAGTCAAAAAATTATTGTCACGCACTTAGAGAAGTTTAGACAGAAGAGAGAAGGTTATTAGCAAGCATCAAAACTCTTCCCTGAAGCTTTGAAAGACTAGTCATACATGCTATTTTCTTGTTCACATGCACTATTTGACATGGTGTACGTGTCAGAACATAGCTGATACGTGTTGTTTCATTCTTCAAAAGCGTTATTTCACCTGCAAAATATCAAAATCTGCAAAACATAATCATGGATATTTAGATATTTAAAAAAAAGAAAATTGAAATCTTGAGGCCTTGCCCCATGGTAGGCGTCAAAAAATGTGTGTTAAATGCGGTCAATCTAACTAAAAACATTTCAATAGATCTTTACTCTAACTAATCAAAGAAACCACCTAGAAATGATTTATTGCTTCCTATATGAAGCGAGTATGATCTATGTAAATATGCTCTCAGTTAGCATTGTGAGATCAATGACTAGACAACTCCATAACGAAAGATTCATGGTTGATTGAGATGCAAAATTTCATTCAACAAATCTTAATCTTGTTATGAAAGACTCATTAATCTAAGAAAGAGATGAATCTAAAAATGAAACTAACATGATTAAGCTATTATCTAAACATGCAATTTGATTTTAAGAATATGAATCTAATGCCTATTCTGGCATGATATTAGATTAATCTATGAAGTTGAAAGCTATGAACTAATATGTAAAGCTAGATTTTTAAGAAATTGAAATCTACAATATTAAGCATATAAACCTAGGAGAAAAATAGCATAATGCATTTACTTAAAAATTAGGATCCTTTGAATGAGGTAAAAAACTGGTTTATATAGAAATCCCATAATGAATGTGCAGATGAGATTCATCTTGTTGAGTGGTTGAGATTCTCTCATGTTTTTAGAAACTTCCTGTGAGACTGAGAGAGAAAATAGCAATTTCCATTCTTTCAAGTCTTTCTCTTTTAATTAGAAAAACAATTTAGAGATTTAGAAATTTGAATTAAAAATCCGAATTAGAAATTTCTTATTCTTTTAAATCTTTCTTTTAATTAAAAAATTAATTTAGAAATTTAGAATTTGAATTAAAAATCTAAATTAGAAATTTCTTATTCTTTTAAATCTTTCTTTTAATTAAAAAAATCACTTTAGAAATTTAGAAATTTGAATTAAAAATCTAAATTAGAAATTTGAATTTAAAAATTCAAATTAGAAATTTGTGCACATGAAATTGAATGGTTTATTTTATTAATTAAAAGTATTTACATACCTTTTAATTAATTGTTTTGAATAGATTTAAAATAACATTTATGCTATATCAATTGATTTAATTGATTATTTGATGATTGATTTCATTATGCAAGCCAATTGATTTAATTACTTACATAATTATGTCTATCATATTGTTTCATTTAATTAATTAAAATTAGGGGCACTTAGTTATCTAGACCATTTTTAGGTGATTACAGATGGATGATGGGATGATGGGTGGATAGGAGGATGGGACGATGAAAAGTGTGATGTAGAAATGGATGCCAAGAGGTGTCCAAAGCATGTATACATGGTGGGATCTAGTTCTATCAAGATCTAATGGAGGATGGTGGAAGTGAAATGACTAAGACATGATAGGTATAGTAGGCAAATGAGATAGATGAAGTGATAGAGTGGTGGCTAAAACAACTTCCCCCCAAGTGTGGAGAGAAACTAAATCGAGGGATTACACATGACACCTTCTTGTCATATTTTCATCATGGTACTTGTCCAAGGTGCTTGTTTTCCAAGTTTTCATCATTAGATGATTTTTTTTGTCTTCACTCTTTTATTTTTTATTTTTATTTTTTTAATGTTTTTTTGACTTTTTGAGGGTTTTTGGAGGGAGTTTATGGATAAAACGATAAGGAGGAGATGGATGGAGGACTCAAGCATAAAGTCCTATATCAAGGTAATAGGAGCCCATTTGTAGTGATCAGTGGATGTTGTTACAACCTTATTAGGATGGGTGGATTATGAAAAGGCATGGATGAGGTGGTTATGATGGGAGATACGTGTGGGATAAGGGATATGGTGGTAGGAAGTGTTTGGTAGGAATGATGGAAAGTGAGTGCAATAGGGGGTGTTGTCAGGACCAACATTGGCACATGTTGTGAGGTGTGTGGAAAGAGTGGAGGGGAGATGGATGGTATATGTTGATATGATGGAGGAGTTATGATAGGTAGTTTTGGGACATAAGGACCCAAAATGGATTTAGGAGATGGTGGGGAGGAGTTCTTACCTGGTGGATTAGAAAATTTGGATGTCATTTGGATTTTTATTTTATATGCATTTCATATTTTTTCTTTAGGATCCACATGTTTTCTTCGTGTTCTTTGGTGGTCCTTTGCGGCCATTGGGATAGAGTGCATTTTGGGACTTAATTTTTCTTTGGTTAAACATGTCTTTAGAGTGGACATCACAATCTTTGGACTGTTGTGGATATTTAGCTTTACAAATTTTTATTGGTATCTAAATTGTTGTGAGTGGCATTGGAAGAAGTATGAGACGTATGGGATGGAGGAAATATGGATGGAGTGATATAGAGAGATTGGTGGATAGGATGTGTGGGCATATGTCTTTGTTGATCCTGATTGGGAATGTAAGGGGTAGGATGTTAATGATGGGTGATAAGGATATGAGATTGGTGGATGAAGGAATAAGTAGGATAATATGCGGGATGGGATTTTAGGATGTAGGGGCCCAAAATGGATTTAGTATGTGGAGGATATGCGATGGTAGATTTTGGGACATAGGGACTTAAAATGGATTTAGAGAATGAAGGAGGAATATGGTGGGTTGTCCTGGGTTGAAATGATGGCGGAGGGGGGATGTCATTAAATGTTTTGGAGGAACAATAGGAATGTGATGGTTGGTTTGAAAGTATGGTTGGATTTTTCATTAGTTGTACCAACATTTTTGGATGAAGTTCCTTGAGATGTGTAACCATGACCATGATATTGTGGATTTTCTTTAACATGAATGAGCTCTAGGGTACCTTGTGTTGGATTATGGAGAGGGCGGGGGGGTGAATCAATAATCCCTGATTCCAAATACCTAAAAATATTTTCTTTGATCAACTCGGTGACATCTCGGTTAAACACAATTCACTATTTACCGACAATAGTAAATAAAATTTAACAAACAATTAATCAATCACATATACCATTCATCACATGCAACACCAATATTTAACACGGAAAACTAGCTTTGGGAAAAACCAATGTGAGAATTGTCACCCGCTAAGAAAATACTCTTCTATAGTACTTTCGGTTAAGAGCCAATCTTGTTAAAGATTATAATACACACTGTTAAGCATGACCCGGTTAAGGGATTTACCTTAGATATATCATGATCTTCACCCTATTAGGAGTGGCCTGGTTAGAGGACTTCAAACACTCTTTAGAATGTTACCTTTTTCAAAGGATCTTACAATAAGACTATTAAGTCCACTATGCTAAGAGATTTCTCTATTACAAATACTAATAAGCAACAGTAAATATATTGACCTATAAATTTGCAACTATCTTTGCTTAACCAAATGCTTTGTGTGCTCTTCTATCTTCACTTCAATTCTTCACTTTCCATTGTTCAACACTTATTCAAATCTATCTTTCCCACTTAGAATCTCTCTATTCCTTCTTTACTACATGAATCAGTGACTTCTTTTCTTCAATTTTTCCAGCCATTTGTTCATACAAATTCATCCTTTATATAGACATGTTTTGCCACTTAATCTATTCTATTACGTTTTCCTATGATCAATCTTAGTCATCTATTTTATTTCATAAACTAATTGACTGTATCTAGATCTTGGTAACATGTTTTCTGTTTATCTCATAACTTGAACTTTCCTTAAAACTTGTTCCTTCTATTTTTGTCATTTAGATCTTGTTGTAGATCTTCATCTTGAGTTTTCATAACTGTAGATATCTTAACTAACTTTCCTTGTTATCATAACCATCCAGCTGATCATATCTAATCATTAAATGTTGTTCCAATCCTTATTGTAAAGGATAAAATATTGTAATTGTGTGTAGAATGAATAGTGTGATATGAAAAGGGGGAATATGAGATCTACTACTAAATCCAAATTCCTAAGGGAGAGATCTAAATTGATCAACCAAAAAGGTTAATGCATAATTGGATCAATCTATGGATAATATGAATGAAGGAGAAATCCTTATATTCTACTATGAAAAGTATATGCTTGAAATATGAAACAAATGAAAGGCAAATACTAACCTCAAAATAGGGAAGATCTAGAAAATGCTAATTTCTGATGTTTGTGTGCAGTTTTGGGCAATTCTGCAACCTCTTCCAGACTGGAAATGTCGAGACAAAGAAAACCTAGAAAATGTTTACTGTTCTGACAGTAGGTAGTCTTTGACTCCGATAAAAGGTCAAAGACTACTTTGGGATTTTGAAGGTCATCCTTAACTTTGTTCGTGGATCTCAGAAGTTTAGTGAAAAGGGTATTCAGATCCAAGCTCCGATCCATAATCCTATACCTGTACCTGCAATAAAAAGAGAGTTTTTGTTGTTTGGATGGGGGGTTTGCCTTGGTCAAACCCCAATTTGGAATCAACCTTGAAATTGAATTGAAGTAGTAATATGCATAAACAAAGTAAATGGAAATTTTCACCTTGCTTATGTTGAAGTCCTTATAGAGGATTCAAATCCTTGAATCCGCAAGTAGGGATGCTCCAATGAATGTAGAAGTATGTAGGATTTCTCAAATCAATGGGATTTGATCTTCAACACCAATCTTGAATGGATCTTTGCATAGGAATAGAATTGGATGAATGTGGAAGGATGGATCTTCAAAGGGGCTCCAAAGAGATTGAATCCTTCAATGGCTAACAATGAATCTCCTTGATGAATGAATGCTTGAACACTTGAATTCTTAAATGCTTGAATTCACTTGCTTGCACTTGAGAGCTTGATCATGAAATTGCTTGAGATGAGATGTGTTCACACAAAACTTGATGGTGAAAATGAGAGAGAAAGGCCTCCTTTTATAGTGAACTAGGGCACAATCTTCTAGAGGGTCCACCTTGGGGAATTAAATCCTAATTAGGTCCTAACCTTTAGAAATATACCTAGATTAAATGCAATTAATAATTTACAATCTTGAAACCTGAAATGGCCGACCCAGAGGTGGGAAAAAAGAAACTTTTCAAAACCCGACATCCAAAAATCATAAGACCTTGAAATTTCAACCCTAGGTCAAAGATGAGGTAGACCCTGCCCTAGGTCAAGGTCGAGGTCATCCCTGACCTAGGTCAGGGTTTAGGTTGTCATTGAACCTCAAGTTTATCTTTGACCTTAAGGTCAAAAACCCCAGGACCTCAATCCAAAATGCTAGGAAATGCAGAAAGATAGTGAAAACAAGTGGAGAGAGAAGTAGAACAGGGGGGAAAGCCAGATCCAAGAAAATACCTGATCAAGATGCTTGACATGACCCCATACCACTTACTCAAAGGGCTAAAATATCTTAACATGGAAGTTCTTCCATTTTAAGATGATACATTAAGCCCCCACATTAGCAAGAGTATGGACTTGATTCAAACTCTTGGTAAAGTAGATCAAAATGAAAAGATAATCTTAGCATAATCAAAGGGACAAAGAGAAATCTCAAGCCCCCAGGGACTCAAGTCTTCATCAACTCCAAGATCACAGTAAGAGAGACATCTTTAGAGAGAGAGAGAGAGAGAGAGATAGATTATCTCACCCAATGAGAACTTATGTCCCATTGTGAACCACACAAGGAAATGACACAACTAGAAAGATGGAATTGAATCTCCTAGTGAATGTGGCTACTCACTAGTCAACCCATCAAGGATTCACCCTTAGGAACATTCTATTCCATAAGAGCAAAACCAAAAGTAAAAGAGATCCAGTGTTAAGGACACCTCCGACCTTAAGGGATAAAAAATTTGAAACTAGCGGGATCAAGAGATCCTAAAATATAAATCCATGCTTTAAGGATTAGTCATTAATCCAAAAAGGGAGAAAAAGGTATCTTGAAAAATAATATGTGTATCAAAAAGTGTGTGTGTGCAACAGGTGAGCTGAGCGTATGTCCCCATGTTAAAGTCATTGCTAACACTTTAACATGAGCAATGGCTTTAACGAAAACATAAACAACTCCACTGATTACATTTCCACTACAAGATGCCCCCAGATGAAGACAACTCAAGGGAAATACCACATAAAAATATAGAGAACACAAAAGGGATCTACCTACCGTGGGGTCAGTATGATCATAAGATAATATATATATGACATTATTTCAAAAGAATTGACATCATTCCCCAAATAAAGTAGAACAACAATCAAAAAGGAGGAAATATCACATAAGATATATGAAGAAGAATCTTTTCAGACCATGACCTGGAGACCAAAAAGATTTAGTGCTACCAAGTCGCGGATCCAAGCATATTACACAAGGAAATATTTACGAACAATTGCACATTTACAACATAACATGAAACAACATATAGAAGAATAGAGATACATATAGAGGAATTATACAACAAGTTTGATTCCTTTATCACCTTGCACCAACAGAGCAACAAGGGTCATATAAAATAATCTAACAACATTTAGCAAACACATTACAGGAGAAGCATAGTACAATAGGAAAACACACAAAAAAGCTACCATGAAGGATAAGCTGATCGAGCATGACGCCTACTCTCCCCATCTCATTGTATATCTTTTAGGGAAGGTGGGTAACTCGCAAGAGGGACTACATCCAACACAGAAGGAATGATAGCCAGTTCCAAACAAGGATCCTCTTGAGAATCATCATGTTCGATACTAGGTGTAAGTGTTAATTGTGATGAAAGCATATTAGGTAAATCAACATCAATGTCAATAGTCTCATATTCATCATTAACATCATCAGTATCATCGAGAGTATCTTCTTCATCCAGATTAATCAAAATAGGATCTAAGATGTGAATAGAATCATCATAATCATGCATCTTAACATCATTATTAATAACCACATTATGCATAGGCTTAGCAGAAGAATTTTGGAGAATAGAATTACGAGCTTTAGGATGAGCACGATGCTTCTTACGATGTTCATTAGTAGACCAATTCCATTTTTATTTACTTGAAATAGGTTGAGAACTAGGAGGAACAACCATAGGATCCTTCACAGGTTCTTTAGGAAGATCAATAGGATTATTAGGAATAGTAGGAACTTGATTAACAGAACTAGAAGCTATGGTTAAAGGAGGTATGGAAGGTGTAGGCAAAAGACCATGATTAAGATCCATAGGAGGTACACTTAATTTAAGAATCTTATGATGTTTATAGGCTAGATATGAATGGAAAAGATTATCAAGTCGAGGAGGACATGAATTAGGTAATGAAGGCCAAAAGAAATCAAGAGAAGCACAATCTCTAGGCCTAGAAGGTTGATATAAAATATGATTAATCATCTCCACTTCTTCATTATGAACAAATTTAAGACATTTATGGATAGGTGAAGCTACAACATGCATGGCTTTTAACTATGGTAAACCAAGATTAACTTGAAACTGATCAGAAGTAGGAACAACAAAAAAGGTAGTGTTCATAGTTTTTCCACAAAGTTCAACTGACAAGTTAATAGAACCAAATGATGGATAAAGAAAACCATTACAAGTTTGAATACACACATTCGATGTATCATAAGAATCACGTTGCAAGTTTTTTATAAAAATATTTTCTTCAGTAATAACATTGACTAAGGATGTAGGATCAACAAGACAACCAAGAGTAGGTATCTGAGAAATTCAAGAATAAATGTAAAGGGGACCATCAGGAGCTTTAATAGTCTAAGAATCATCAAAGGTAATCGAAAGTTCCTGAGGTCTTTTATTCTTAGGTTGTTGTCAAGGTTTAGGTTGAGTTTTCAATTTGGGCTTAGGTTTTGGTTGAGGTTGAGATTGAACTTGAGGTTGAAGCTGAGGTTGAGGTGGAGATACAGAGTGATCAACATGCTCTACTTGATTAACAATGTGATTTAGATCATCCATCTTTGAATCATACACAATTTCCATAAAAGATGGCTGAGCAATGGTATTAGTATCATGCACAGGTAAAGGATTCGTATAGATTTGAAGGTTTTTATTAGGAGGGGAGAGAGATTTGTTCCCACTACCATCGAGATTATCAATAGATAAGGCATTAGAATAAATTAAATCTTGAGCCTTACATTTTAAAGAATAACGTTTCTTAGTATCGTGACCATCCTGACGGTGATATTGACAAAAGGCTTTAAGATCAAAAGATTTAGATAAAATTGTAGGAGGTAAAAGAGGTCAAATAGGAGGTAAAGTAATCATATTAGTAGTTAACAACCTATTCATAATAGCATGTGGAGATTCAGAAAAAGGAGTAAACGTATGATTTAATCGAAAAGAAGTGGATGTAGAAGTGACATTGTGAGATGCAACAACAACTGCATTCGCTTGTTTGTTTATCTTGACATAATTGTTGAACTTTTGAAATTTGTTTGGATTAGGAGTAGCATCACTTTTATCAACTGTAACATGAGCCATTGAAGTGGTGCTCTCAATTTGACTCACTTGTAATTGATAATGATGAAGTGATACACAAAGTTGTTGAAAATAGGTAAATTCAGTAAGAAGAATCTTATCTCTAATATCCTTTTGCAAATTTGAAATAAACATACGTTGAATATCAATATTAGGAATGGGATAAGAAATCTGAGCATGCAAATGCTTAAATCTACCAATAAATTCAATCAATTTTTCCTTAGGACTTTGTTTATAATGCATCAAATCAGTCAAAGACACTTGTGGGCCAATGTTGTTTTGAAATTATTGAATAAAAGCATTGGCAAGTTTAGGAAATGAATCAATAGAATAAGGAGACAAGGAACAATACCATTGTAAGGCCTTGTCACTGAAAGTTCTAGCAAACAGTTTGGCTAAAATCCTATGGTCATGATCATAATCAGTACAAAGGATTTGAAATGTTTTAACTTGATGAACGAGATCTCCTTTTCCATTATAATTCTCAAGATGAGGCATATCAACTTGTTGAGGAATAGGAGTACGAATAATATCTAAGGACAAAGGGCTTCCCATGTCACTTGTAGGAATACTAAACTTATTTTGGGTTAAGGATGCAAGTTATTGTTGTAAGGATGACATAGTTTGAGCCAAACTGATGGTTGTTGAATTTGTTGGGACTCAAAATTGCATGCTCATTTTGAGTCACAAGTTGAGGAAATTATAAAATTTGAAAGCCCTTTAATTGCTTTTCATGCATATGTACTCGACTGTCATTTTGAAGCCTATGAGGTGTTCTAGGTGTCTAACACACTCCATTCAGTATATGCATGCATTCTATGATGTTATTTTATCATCCTGAATCATTCGATGAGGTTCCATTTTGAGCAAGTGTCAATTTGCACAATTTTGCCTAAGTGTCAAATAGAGTACAGTAGCCCAGTTTGCCTTTGAATATCTTGCATCTAAAAATGTTTCATGACCCGCCACTTTGAGGATGTTTAGTATGCATATCAAAGAACCTATGTTCCAATTTTCAAGTCATTTTGAATTTGTTTGATTAGGTTTCGAACCTCTCAAAGTTGGTAGTTTGTTGTTGTCATGCACTTGTGTAATTATTCAGAATTCTAGAAGGGCTTGTTTGACCAGTCATATCTTTGACCCAATTGACCCTATTGAGAAAATTCCTTTTGCATCATATTCCAGGGGTCAAATACTTACTATGTTTCAATTTTGAGGTCATGACGAATCCATTTTCTCAGTTTGCAAATGCGATTCCAAATATAACTTTTGTTGTTTTACAAGTTGTGAAATGTGCAGATTGATTTGTACCCCTGTTCGTGATGTCATAACTTTTGATATGTGATTGATGAGCCTAAATGGGTTGTACCATTGTTTTCTACTCTAAAAATTCTACAAGTATGCCAAGTTAGAAGTCTTGATGAATCTTTTAGCATACTTTCCCAGGGTCATTCCGTTTGCACAAATCACTGTTTTACTATGTTTCCCAGTTTGCAATTCTGAGAGCCTATCTTTGCCTGATTGCCAAGTGCAACCTGTTATTCGTCATGAGCCCTAAATGTAAAATTATACTCTTTGTATGACAAAGAACAAATGCCCTTGTTTTCAGATCCTGATGTCATGTTTAGCCTAGTTTTCAAAGCCGAGTTCGAACCCAGTTTCTATGATTTTCACTGTTTTATATCTTGATTTTTACTAACAAGCTGACTTTGGTGATTAATTGTAAGTGGCCATTTGATCTTTTTGGAAAATTGGTTATGGATTCATGTTCTTTGTTTTGGGGTGAATTAATGCCCAAGTTTCTGGTCTCTGAATGTTCCGTTTGGTCAGTTTTAAAAGCCAGTTCCGGAAGCAACTTTAGTGATTCTTGTAGTGTAGACAAAAAATGTTTCTTAGTGGCCATGTTTGTTCGGTCCTATCTTTTAGCTTGAATCCTTGTGAGCCATTTCCTATAATAAGTGTATTGTAGTGTTGGAAGTGAATGAGAGTTCCAGATGGTGTGTTCTTGTCAGGCCTTTCAGTCAGTTTTTAAGGCCGCTCCCGGATGCCAGTTAGTGTGGTTTGGCAATTGTGACAAAGTGTAAAAAGAAACAAGTATGTGGTTGATTCTTTGAGACATCATGGTTTGTTTTCACTTGGTGGTGGCATTTAGGGTAAATGCAACGAAGGATGTTGATTCATAAGTGGTTGATGCCCTCTTTTTGGCTCAAGTTTACATTGATGTTTTTGAACTTCCAACTCTCCAGCAACCTATGCAATGGTGCCTATTCATGTGCTGTATTTGATCAAAATGAAACTTCAAATTGTTGATTTATGGGATATAGTATGATTAACAAAGTTGTGGTAAATGTTGAAGAAATGCACGTTGATCCCATTTTGAAGGCAAAAACAAAAGTTTTACTATCACATTATATCCCCGTGTTTGTTATGTTTCCGCTAAAATGTGATCTCAAATGATAATACCCTTCCAAAATAAAGTTTTTCTAATTGAAAATCTAAATCCCTTAAGTCTACAAGTGTTGATGGGCTCGTGGTTGATGTCTGGTGGGAGATTGTGGAAGAAAAGGGACTAAAGCAATATGATTTGGAGAGCTCAAGCTTTCTTTTTAATCATTTTATCAGAGAAAGAAGAATGAATCCTGACGAATAGATAATACAGATGGAAATCTCTATATGGGAGCTATGTTCTTCGGTCTAGTCCATATGATGTTTAATGGATTTCCAGAAATGTCAATGACAGTTGGCCACCTTCCAGTTTTCTACAAGCAAAGAGACCTCCTCTTCTATCCAGCTTGGCTTATGCATTGCTAGCATGGATAGTGAAGATCCCGCTATCTTTTCTAGAAGCATTGATTTGGGTTTCTATTACATTCT
Organism: Chamaecyparis obtusa; assembly: GCA_027943335.1. Classification (NCBI taxonomy): domain Eukaryota; kingdom Viridiplantae; phylum Streptophyta; class Pinopsida; order Cupressales; family Cupressaceae; genus Chamaecyparis; species Chamaecyparis obtusa. Next base: position 223,748 of record BSBK01007860.1, read on the forward strand.
ACGTCATTGGCTTTGCACCAGAAGTTGAGAGCTCAATTCTACCCATATTTACCCACGCACTAGTTTGAGAATGGTAATTTGAGCGGGTCCCTTGCAGGCACGGTGAATAAAGAACCAACATATTAAAATTGGAGTGCGCGGAGCCACGTTTTGGTCAAAACAGAGAAAAATCATGCAAGTATTGAAGGGGGGCATGATTTGTTGCAACCAGTGTTAGAAAATGAGGTGGGAGCTGCATCAAACATGGTTGCATGAGGTATGAGGGGGCCACTATCAAACGAGGGAGATAGTCCAAAAGGCGTGTTGGCAGTGCACACAATTTGGGTGCCAAGTAAGTAAGTAAATCCTTATGTAAGAAAAGGGAAAAGCCAACACCATGTTTAAAGAGAACCTTCATGTTGCTTTGCGTGAACAGTGTGAGATGCCTTACGCAATGAGTAGAAGGCTTTGCCCAAATGCAAGGATGGCCTTGCACAATATTTACACTACCAATCAACATGGGTATGAGCTGCCTTGCGTGGATGGGCCAGTCTAAAATACATGAAGGGCCATGCAAAAGGCCCTACACAGTGGGGAGTGCTCACGTACATTTGGGGCCTCACAAATATCAAAATATATCCAATGCAAATGCAAAGGGAGGCATATTTTGTGGACAATGCCAGTGTAAACATGAATGAAGGATGCTAGGTTTTGATGCTCATGCATTGGTCTAAGGAGAGTTGCTTGCCGATTTGAGGGATTGGAGGCCTTGCATAGCATGGGAGCTACCCATGTATGAGGGTAGCTATGCATGAGATGCTTTAAGGAGACTAGCATATAGAGAGGGCCTACGCACTATGATGGAAGATGCATGTGCAGGTATGAGAAAGGATAGCTTACGCAGGAGGCAAAGGGACTTTCGCATATATATGCCAATAGATGAATGCCAATGTATGAGAGAGGTTAGCCGGAGCAGGAAACAAAGAAGAAAATCACACACTTATTGTGCCTCAAGTGAACAATGGTGTTGACTTGTGCAAGAAGGAGGAGCTCAGGCATTTGGAGTGTGTAAATTGGCTTTATCCCACATGCAGCGAAAACTGGTTCTACCAAATATTTAAATACCTTGGCACTTTCATTATATGGTAAGTAAAGAGCCAAGAGGCTATTGGCAGGCCCTCTTGGCTGGTGGTCTCTGTGCGTGGTGGGATCCCCTAATTTTGGCGCAAGAAATGAAGGAGGTTTTAAAACTAACAAAAGCATTATTCCACATGCACGCCAAAATAGGTCTTTGAGCTGAATATAACCAAATCCACATGCACAATGAAATAAGATGAAGAATGGAGGCTATGCTCATGCAACCTCCCATGTTGATGCCTCGATTTTCATGCTGGTGAGCCAATGGATAATAAATTTTGCAGAGGGAAGATGGAGGTGACAAGGCCCCAGATGACACGTGGCATGAGGTCATGAATTCACCAAACGAAGCTGGCAGTTGGGAGATGACTACGAGATCTAGTGGGTGGTCAGTTAACTACTAGTTGCCAAGTCGCCAGATCCTAGCGGTTAAGCCCTAAGCCTCCCACGATCAAGAGAATAAGCCAATTGCTAGTTCTCTAAGTCCCAGTGGTTGGTGAAGATTAATTCAGAGAATTGGAGAATGGGCTTGGTCGCCCATTCTCCAAAGGTTAACCCAAGGTCAAGTCCCATTCTGAGAATTGGAGAATGACTCTTTCGCATGATCACCGAGCTTAACTGCAGTTAAGGATTATGATTGGAGATTCAAAGAATGCATGTAGTTGCTAGTTCTCCCAACTAGAGGTCAAATCTTGGGTTAGTCCGAGCAACCATTCACATGAGGACACTTGGCAGATTCTGGTGCTTCCTGTGGCAAAATGTGAAAATGATTAAAAAATTATAGACTTAAAAAGGAATTTAAAGAAATGATAAAGTTTAGACTATAGGGCATAAATTCAAAAATTTAAATAACATGCCTATTCACGAAAAAATGTCCTAGGAATTCATTTTTTTGTCCAAATATATAAGTGTTATATGTTTCCAGAAATGAGAAAGGACGAGGAATCCAATGGTGATGATTGTAATACCCCAAAAATGGGCTATAAGTTCATTAATCTCCTACATCTTCAATTCGAACGAAATTGACATCAAAGTCCTAACCTAAGGCACATCTAAACATCATCGAATCATAATTGATTATCTTAAATTCTGCATTGGGGAATATTCCTAGTAATATCCCTAATCATCATAATTATCTTTAATTTTATAATTATTTGGCAATAAATCACATTTATCCTAAAGTTTGATTAATTGAATATTTTCATATTTAATTAATTAGATTTAATATCTTGCCACTTAATTGTGTAATTAAATTTAATTCTATCTATTATTAATTGTATTATTTAATTTTGACAATAAATCTAATATCTTATGAATAATTGATTAAATTCTTATTTAATTAATTAAAGCAAGTTGTCATTATTTAATAATATAATTTTTAATAAAAGTTTGATAAAATAGTTAATTAACCCATAAATTAATTATTTTATTTCAAAAATTAGTTAAGTTGGAAATAAATCACTTTATTATTAAATTAATTCATAATTAAAACATGCACAATCATAAAAGCAGACAACTGTCAATTATCAATTAAAGCTAAACTCTATTTTGAGTTAAAGCTTAGCTTTTGCATGTTTTTGTGACTTGATTATCTGTTATTATCAGATAACTCAAAAATCAAGCTGAGTTATTTGAGTGATTTATGGCTTTTATCCATGCACCTCCAAAGCCCTGGATTTCTATAAATTAAGGCTTCAGCTCTTCACAAATCATCTCATATTTTTGCACAATCACACTAGAGAATTGGAGGCTGAGGAATCAACTTGCAAATTCAAAGCATTGTGAGATCAATTTCAATTGCATAGTTTTTATATCTTAGCATAGAATTTCATAGTTTTCATATCATTGTTAGATCATTTAACATCCATAGCATATCAGTTTATCATTCCTTATTTCATCATAAAATCCAAAAAAATAGATTAATTGCACTCAATTTCATATCCATCTTTTGCATTCAAATCCTTCATTTAGGTGTCGTCTAGGTCACTGATCTCGATTACAATCTGAGAACATTAATCTCGCACCTATTAGAAGGAAGTAAATCGCTTGGTTAGATAGTTTTCAATTTTGCACGATTTTGATTATCACTAACCTCTAATGTTTTACTGAGTGTTGTGTCTACAGATCAGGTACAAAATTCACACACACATTTCTGGCACCCACCGTGGGGCCCTGAAACGGGCTTCCCTTCATTTCTATCAATCTTTTATCATTTCTCTATCAGAACTCCCCTGTTGCTGCCTATTTTGGTGGTATTCTCAGTAGGATGTTATTTTTTGTACAGTGTGACTTTTTCTATCAAAACCGTCCGTACAGTGTGATTTTTAATTTTGGTCCGTACAATGTCGTACGAGTTTTCATTCTGTCGTACGAGTTTTGTAGACTGTCATTTCAGCAAAAACCCAGTGTCGTACGAGTTTTGCAGACTGTCGTTTCATCAGACACCCAGTGTCGTACAAGTTTTGCAGACTGTTGTTTCAGCGGACACCCAGTGTCGTCTGGGAGCATACCCACTGTCGTACGATAGTTGATTTTATCAAGTGTCATTTCATCACATACCCGCTATCATTTGGAACCTGGATTATCGTTTCATCAGATACCCAATGTCGTACGAGTTTCTGGACTGTCGTCTGGGAACACACCCACTGTCGTACGAGTTTTGGTACCAGATTTCAATTGTCATTTCATTTTTGCAGGTAGTTTGTTAGATTTTATTTTTAGATTTTGACTGACAGCTAACCCTAACAATCAAAATTTACTATTCTTGATTGATTTTCTGCTGATTTTGATTGGGAAAAGTGCAAGAATTGCTAAAAATTAGGTAAAATCTACTAAGCGCGTTGCGAGGATCATGAGGTATTCTCCTTGTTCTAAATTTTTTTTGATTTGGACTTAAAATAAATCTCTCACGTGTCAGACTTGTGTGCATCTTTTCATGCTTTTGATCTATTTCTACACACTTGCATAATTTGATACTAGGTTGTGATCCCTTAAGGATTCATTAAGTAGTCTTAGAATACTTGTGATTGATCTTGATTGCTATCTTGGGTTATTGGACTCGCTAATCCTCTGGCCCCTCATTTTCGCCCCATGGTTGCAATCTCAGCGCCATAAAGGGGAGGGGTCAACAGGACAGAAGCGTTAAATGTTCCACTTGGCAACCCTTTTGTGCTTTTAGGAACTCACTTGTTTTCTAAGTTGGGGACTCATTTTTAGCTTGTGTGAGGTGTTAAGTGTTCCACCTTGTGGACTCATCTCATATTCTCTTTAAGCGTTAAGTGTTCCTCTTTCTACTTTTTTGGGTACTTTTGGTAGATTTGCTTTTGGGAATATATCTGTGCTCACATAGTAATTAGGCCCTATGAACACTATTCGTGATTCTTGAGAGATTGGATTCCTAGAGAAATCTTTCTTGATGATAGAATCCTTGTAGGTAGGGAGGATACTTAGTGCGTTTCACATTCAGCTTGGTTAGTGCGTCTTCTCTTATTGATCGACACATTCTCTCTCCGGAGAGGTTGATAGATCACGTGGGGTTGATATCATGAGCTTTGGTGAATCAAAATTGGTTAGTGTGTCTTCTCTTATTGATCGACACATTCTCTCTCCAAAGAGGTTGATAGATCACGTGGGGTTGATATCATGAGCTTTGGTGAATCAAAATTGGTTAGTGTGTCTTCTCTTATTGATTGATACATTCTCTCCTCGGAGAAGTTGATAGATCACGTGGAGTTGATATCACAGACCTTGGTGGAACAAAAATTTGTCTTAGCTTGTCAGATTAATCTACTTGCTTTGTTTGGGTTAAAAGTGAAAAGGTGTCAAAAACCTTGAATCTAGAGCCAAGTCCCCTTGTGGTATAAATCTGTGAGTCACCTTTAGAGAGGGTTAACCGTAGCGGATGATCCCTTCACAGGGCAAACTACGTTGACGGAACCTCAAGCGGTAATAGCCATTTTCACCATGGTAGTGACAGCTGCTATATAAATGTCCTTGTGGAAGAAATCTCCACGGGTATGGTTCATTGTTGGGTTGTCAGATCTCCCTAGCAGCTCTTGAAGATTAAGTTCTCGGACTGTGTCAAAACCCTGGTGCGCCGGGATTGGAGTTCACCCCTTTGAATCATAAAAGTTGCAGAGTCAAACCATTACTAAAAACCCTAGAGAGGCCAATTTTTCATTCTCAGGTATATGTGTGTTATTGCAAAACTTTTTAGAACATACACAATTAGTACTCTCAGGGATTAGCACAATTTGGTCACTTGATTGTTCATGCGCAAGGTTGCTTTTGCCCTTGTTCATTATTTTCAGACGTGCTTGGAATCACTTGCTTGCTGTTCTGTGTGTTTGTTTATCTACTTGGCTATTAAAAATGATCAAATCTGGTATAACCTTCAAAATCTGGATAGTACAATTTGCAAACAATCCAGAACTGAAAACCTTAAATTTTGCAAAAATTGACGTAAAATTCTTTCTGGAGTCAAAAGTCATTTCAGGAAGTCAAAAGTCGTACGAATTTTTGTCAAATGTCATTTTAGTATTACCCATCTGTCGTATGGTAGCATACCTAGTGTCATACGAGTTTTCATGCCAGCAAATCCAAGGAAGTCAAATCCTGTTAGCAATTGTCGTATGATATTTACAACTGTCATTTCATTGCTACCCAACTATCGTACAAGTTTAGCAACTGTCATTTCATAGACTACCTAGTGTCGTACGAGTCTGCAGAGTATCATTTGGAAAAATTTGAGAGAGTTGTCAGAAATTGTCAAATTGCAAGATATCCAATGTTCCCAGCCTAGTTCCAGAATCTGTCAAAAATATCATTGTGTCAGGAACAGAGCAGTAGCTATTGAGCATTCTACCATTTTCTGAGTTTGATCTTTTGAATCTAATCTAGTCTTCTGTTTGATCAATTTGAGTCCTTTTTATCTCATGTCAAAACCTTGTCATAACTATCAATCTTCAATCAATCTTCAAAAATAGACTAAGTGTTGAGAACTTGTGTCCGCTATCTTTTGGGCGATCTATCCCATACATCCAGGGCACAGTTTCCTTCACCCACATCTCATCAGATCTTCAAAACTATCATAATCTTGATAAGGTTATGTCATCCGATTTTCTCGAATCAAATTGTTCTTCAGTTGTCTTCATCCTTTTCTTCTGTTTCATTCAAAGTTAATGGTGGAGACCAGAGCTTCTTCACACAAGAAATCAGAAGAAACATCCCAGCACTTACTTTTGACCAATACCCCAGGTCCAACTCTTGAACAACTCATCAAGTCAGGTATCTATGAAGATGACGGTCTTGGTAACTTTCGATTAAAAATTGGTTACATACCTCCTCTATCAACTCATAGAGGTAATCAGCAAACTCCTCCTCAATCTATTCTAGGGAGCCCAAAAACTCCTACCATGTCTCAAGCAGGGACAAACCATGGCTCTCTAGGAGGAGGGTCCCAAGGACACCATTCTCAACATAATGCCAACCAAGAACCTACCCCCTCTAAAATTCAAGAGAATGATGAGGCATTTCTTGAAAGTGGATAGAGAGGCATACTTTTTACAATTAGCCCAGGAAGGGGCTAAGCTTCCTCCCAACTTTAACGTTGATGATATAATCACACATGAGGAAGAAACTCCACTCACAGCTATGACAAAATAGATGCATGCTATACAAGTCGAATTTAACAATCTTAAGAAGGAGAAGGAACCCAAGGAGTTCTCCATGGAGGCCCTATGTCCTTTCCCGTTCGACAAAAACTTGTATATGCCACCATTCCCAAAAAGAGTGGAGATACCAAAGTATGAAAAATATGACGGACACTCTGATCCTCAAGATCATGTTAGAGAGTTCTGTACGCAATCCATGGAATTCATGCATGAACCGACTTATCTAATGCATCTTTTTCCTAGATCCTTGGGAGGAGCATCCATTCAGTGGTTTTCAAGATTACCTTCTACGATCAAAACTTTTGAGGAATTGATTAAATTGTTTTATCAACAATATTCCTACAATATTCAACATCCAGTCACCATGATCGATATCTGTAACCTCAAGCAATATCCAGGGGAATCATTCCTAACTTTTCTCAAGAGGTGGCGAAAGAAGTTTTCTCTATATGCTAGACCAATTCCCGAAATGGAGAAACTTGAAATCTTTATCAATAACCTTGTTCCAGAGCTCAATTATCCATTACAAATGCAAGATCATGTATCTTTTGATAAAATGGTGGATAATGCAATCAAGATTGAGAAAGTACTTGTCAAGAAAGGAGAAATCACACTTCAAAAGGACAAGTCTGAATCTGGATCTAGCTCAAAAGATAAAAACAAGAGCTGGAATAGAAACAAAGGTATCATCTCTGATGGTGTTGTTGACACTATCCGCACCCCATCAAAGGCACTAGCCTACAATCTCACCCTTGCCACCAAAGCCATTGAAGCTTCAAAGCAAAAATCTGCTGAACCATCTCCAAAGAAGCCATTCAAACGATGGGACAATAAATGAAAGTTTACTCCCCTGGGAGAATCTTTGGAATCTTCCCTAAGAACCCTGATAGTTGATAACATGATCTCTTTACCACCAATCTGAAACCCTGATCCGAATCCAAAACCATATTGGTGGAAAGATAATGAATTCTGTGCTTTCCATCGGACTAAAGGCCACAGAACTAATGGATGCTTCCACTTGAAGCATACCATTCAAGACTTGATAGATCAAGGGGACATCATGATCAATAATCCTACCAGCAATAATGATCACACAGCATTTACAGAACTGTTTCCACAACATGGCAAGGGAGTTTCCACTTCTCAGCCTAACATGGGGGCAAAAGTCAACTATGCCTACCCTGGAAACAATGCTGTCATCAATATGGTTGAACCATGTCTCTTTGAGAGCTGCAATGTCATCACGATTGTATGAAGAGACAGAAATCATTCCTTAGCTAATGTGATTACCAGATCACAAGCTCAGGATCATCTGAAAGGACAAACACCAAGTTCATCTAATGTCCCTAAGATACCTTTCAATCTCACATCTGCTTCTAAACAGAAGGTTGCCTCGAAATCTTCCAATCCAAAGGATACAAGACCTACATCTTACAGCATCATCCAACAACTCCAGCATACCAATGCCAAAATCTCTATGTTTGAGTTACTTTGAATATCTCCAGCTCACAGAGATATCCTAGACAAAGCTTTGCTCGGCTCTAATGTTCCTGATGATCTAGATCTAGACAGGTTCCAGACTATGGTTGGTCATCTAATGTCTCCGCAATATATCTCCTTTTCAGAGGAAGATGACAAATCCCTAAGTCACCCACATAATCAGCCCTTGCACATAGAAGTCTTGATCCAGAACCATCGAGTCAAACGTGTGTTGATAGATGGGGGTGCAGGCCTCAACATTTGTTCTTACAACTTAATCACACAGTTGGGATTCTCAGAGATGACTATTGATCCTCGAAAGAAGATCACCATAAAAGCCTGTGATGAACAAGAAAGAGCTTCTAAAGGCACCATTGTCTTACCTATCCGAGTGGGTCCGGTCATCAAAGATACCACATGTCAGGTGCTTGATCTACCATTGGCTTACAATATCCTTCTAGGGAGACCCTGGATACATGAAATGCAAGCTATTCCTTCTACGTACCATTAATGCTTGAAATTTCCCTATGAAGGAGTGGAGGTTACTATCCCAGCAGATCTGAGTACAACTTCAATACATTGAAGGAAAGTGCCGATAAGCTTGTTCCCAATAACAGAGAATCTTCCATCAAGCAGCTAAATGTTGCTTCCACATCTAAGCTAGATGACATTGCTAAAGAGATCAATATCAAAGAAAATGGGATGGGAGAATACACTATAGAGCCAGTCTTGTCTTTGACATCTCTCCCAATCTCACCTAAGTCGTATGGACAATCCTTGAAGCAGTCTAAATCAGAACCTAAGGAACCTATGGAAGCATACAAAAGAAATTTTGTGGCGGAGCAAGTATCCAAACAAGAATTTGAAGAGGATGAAGCTGTGTTGGCATGGCTATATAAAGAGGATTTTGAATCTAAAATTGTTCAACCTAGTGAATCTATAGCACCTACAATCCCTTTTACTTCATATGGTCTAGGAAACAAATTGATAGCCAAGATGGGATATTCCGGTCAAGGACCTCTAGGAATCAAAGGTAAGGGTCTTGTGACACCCATTTCACATATTGGTAGAGCCAACAAAGATACTGGTGGCTTAGGCTTTAAGAAGAGACCCTATCATCTCAAAGGTGGTTGTTCTCATGTCATAGAACAAATTGCACCAGGAGAACCCCTTCTTAAGAAAGAAGAAATAGAACCCTCTGATGATGATTCAGATAGCTCTGAGCTTATCCCCTATGAAAAATTTCCTAAAGAGATCAAAGATCTTCTTGATGATAAAGATGATCCTATCAAAAGAATTAATGTAGTAGACACACAAGAACCTACTATAGTGCAAGAGATGGTTGCACCACAAGAACCAACTAATCTCGAAGGCAATCAAACTGATGAAGAAGAAGGGGGTAGTTATTCTGACACTGATTCCCATGAATATGAATTCAAGTCAGAGACTGAGGGTAATCCTTCTTGGGGTATTCATCCTGATTTCACACATTTTCTAAGATTTCCTAGAGATCCTGAATCAGAAGCTAAGTCAAATGACTATGAATGGGGTGCCATTCCAGAAGAAGATGAGCTTATAAAAGAGAAATATATTGATGTTTTTCACCAATATGTATCTCAACCCAATGTAGGTCTAGAGCAAAACAATGAACTTAACGTGTCTGATCCACCTATGGCTGAAGAGGACTCCCATGATGATGTTGAGCCTATTCACGAATTGAACATTTTGAGCTGTAATATCACCTTTGAACTTGAGCATCAGGTTAGGACCAATGATGACATATCCACATCTGTGAACACCATATCCCAAGCCTTTCCCGCTTTGACTATCCAACGCCCTGATCTTATCGACCAAACTTCCACAAACCGAAACCATGGTATGTATACCTTCCCAAATGACTATGCCCTTGCCTACCACCTCAATGCAGTTGAGCCTATGAGAACTTCCATCAATGAACCGAGCGTCAGCATGACCAAGTCGGACATCAATTATCTTAGTCAAAAAAATAAGAGTAAAAAGAAAAAGAAAAAGAAAAAGAGTTTTGAGGGTGAAAACCACTTTGTGGCAGTCTCAGAACTGACAAAAGTAAAAAGAAAAGATGTATCTGAAGGTGAAAACCTCTCTGAGGTGCCTAAGGATTAGATATTTGATGTCCTTCCGAGTCATTTATAGGATAGATCTCCAGTTCTGATTGAGCCAACTCAATCCATCAATTTGGGTACAACAGAGGAACCACAATTGGTACATGTAGCACAATCTCTATCAGAAGAAGAGAAACATAAATTCACTACATTCTTATCAGACAAAAAGATCAACTTTGCATGGAAATATTCAGATATGCCAAGATTGGATCCCAATCTCATTATGCACCATCTATCCATTGATCCTGGAGTAAAACCAATCAAACAAAGATTGAGAAAGATGCATCCTCATGTTGCACTCTTAGTCAAAGCAGAACTAGAAAAACTCCTAAAAGCTAGATTCATTCGTGTCATAGACTATGTTGAGTGGATCTCTAACATTGTACCTATTTCAAAACCAGATGGTTCAATCAGAGTGTGCACAGACTTTAGAGATGTGAACAGAGCATGCCCTAAGGATGATTTTCCGCTGCCTAACATTGACATGATAGTGGACATGATTGCGGGCTATGAGATGTATTCCCTAATGGATGGCTTTTCTGGATACAACCAAATCAAAATTGCTCCAGAAGACCAAGAGAAAACTGCTTTCACATGTGCGTGGGGAACCTTCTGTTGGAATGTTATGCCATTCGGACTCAAAAATGTGGGAGCTACATACTAAAGAGCAATGACATCTATTTTTCATGATATGATGCATAGAACAATGGAGGATTACGTGGATGATACCTTGGCAAAATCCATGATTAGAACTAAACATCTAACAGACTTGAGCATGATCCTCGACAGAATGGAAAAATTTAGTCTTCGACTAAATCTGAAAAAGTGTGCTTTTGGCATCACTTTTGGCAAGCTCCTAGGATACATCGTCTCCAAGAAAGGTATTGAGGTCGATCCAGCTAAGGTGAAAGCTATCATAGAGATGCAACCTCCCAAAAATATCAGTCAAATGAGGATGTTGCAGGGCAGAGTTCAATCTATCAGAAGATTCATATCACAGCTAGCGGAGATATCATAGCCTTTTATAAAAACATTACATAAAGGTGTGACCTTTGCATGGAATGAAGAATGCAAGAGCAACTTTAACCATATCAAGAAGTATCTATCAAATCCGCCTATATTGATGCCTCCTATTCATGGGAAGCCATTAATATTATATGTCTCCACAACAGATACATCACTGGGGGCATTGCTAGCACAACATGATGAGAACAAGAAAGAAAGAGCCATCTACTATATCAGCAAAACTTTAGTGGCCTATGAGAAGAACTACTCAATGATAGAGAAGACATGTCTAGCTGTGATCTTTGCATCGTAGAAACTAAGACACTACATGTTAGCTCATACCACTCATTTGGTAGCTAAAATAGATCCACTAAAATATCTCCGAAGCAAAGCTGCTCTCACAGGTAGACTAGCTAAATGGGTCATGCTCTTGAGTGAATTTGACATTGAATATGTTGAAAGAAAAGCTATCAAAGGACAGGTCATTGTTGATCAATTAGCTGAAGCACCACTATTTGATGATACACCCATGCAAATGGAATTTCCTGATTCCTCTATCATGCACCTCTCTTCTAGAGCATGGCAGTTATTCTTTGATGGCTCCTACACACAGAATGGATCTGGAGTAGGCATATTGTTCATCACTCCTCAAGGATACTCGATAGCCAAAGCATTTAGACTAAAGTTTCCTTGCACAAACAATATTTTTGAATATGAGGCACTTCTCAATGGTATGAAAATGACAATACAGTGGAGAGTTACAGAGATGCACATCCATGGAGACTCACAACTAGTTATCCACCAAGTCAATGATGTGTACCAAACCAAAGATGAAAAGCTCATTCCTTACAAGAGAATGGTAGATGATTTAAATAAATACTTCATCTCTATCACATTTGAGCAAATACCCAGAACGGAGAATAAGGCTACCGATGTAATGGTGACATTATCTACTCTCTTACAGCAGCCCGAACATGAACTACACTACGAGTTCCTGGTGGAGGCCCTATCCTATCCTGCATATGACTCCCCTGAAACCCGCATGATCTGCACTGTTGTAGGTTATGACTCATCTCGCTACAAAAATCTATTCTCCTATCTCCATGATCAAATCATCCCTGAGTCCTTTAACCATTTTGAGAAATGAAACCTTATCCGATCCGCATCCCGATATGTCATCATTGGTAATGATCTGTACAAATGAGGTCTAGATGGTACACTGCTTAGATGTTTAGAATGGGAAGAGTCTCAACATGCATTAGAGGAAGTCCACGTGGGTATATGTAGGTCACACTCAAACGGTTTAACGTTAGCTTGAAAACTTATTAGGGCTGGGTACTATTGGCCTGAAATGGAGAAAGAGGCTATTAAATTTGCTAAAAATTGTCAATAGTGTCAAGTACATGGAAAATTGATTCATGCTCCAGGGAGAGATCTAATTCCCTTTACTACACAATGGCCTTTTCAACAATGGGCATTTGATCTCATAGGTACTATCCATCCGCACTCTTCTAATGGACATACCCATATAATCACAGCTACAAATTATTTTACAAAATGGGTAGAAGCAGTTCCTCTAACACAAGCAATGGGGAAACAGATCTCTATGTTCATCCTGAACTATATCATTTGCAGATATGGGATCCCTCACTCTATAATCACAGATAACGAGGGACAATTCAAAAACAAGGATCTAGATAACTTATGTGCTAAATTCAAGATTACACAACATTGGTCTTCTATTTACTATCCTCAAGGGAATGGACAAGCTGAGGCTTCAAACAAAAATCTCCTGAAGATCTTGCACAGAACAGTAAATAAAATAGGAAGAGACTGGCATCTCATGATCAATCCAGCTCTCTGGGCATACAGAACTAGTATCAGAACGCCTACAGGGGCTACACCTTTCGCTTTAGTTTATGGGTCTGAAGTGGTACTGCCTATTGAGGTTGAAATCCCATCACTTAGAATTCGAATGCATGGGCTTGTCACTGATGAAGACTACATAGTGTCTAGGTTACAAGAACTGGAATTACTAGATGAGCGTAGGCAAGTAGCGTATGATCATCTCAGAGTGTATCAGAAAAGAATGTCTAGAGGCTACAACAAGAAAGTCTGACACAGAGAATTTCAGGTTGGTGATCTAGTCTTGAGAGAAAATCCTAAAAATCAATCCCATCGAGAACGCAAGGGGAAGTTTGAACCCAACTGGCTGGGTCCCTTTGTAATCACTGCTACTTTTGGCTTTGGTGCCTATAAACTCTCAACGACTGAAGGAGAACAGCTCTGAGAACCAATCAACGTTCTCCATCTAAAGAAATTCTATGCCTAAGGCATTCAGTGCTTGGTAAATGTCCTGAAAAAATCTTAAAAATCGGAAAAAGTCCTGAAAAAAATGAACATCTTGGTGAAAACCTAGCAATAGGCACCTTGATGATTCACAAAAAAAATCAAAAAATATCAAAAATTAAAAAAAATTAAAAAAATGAAAAAAATACAAAAAAAAAATGAAAAGAAGAAAAAGTGCCTTGGTGAAAACCTGGAAACAGGCACCTTGGTAGCAAAAATAGAATCTCTGCCAAGATGGTGAAAACCTGACAAACGGGTGCCACTTGTTCAAAATGCTCCATCTATCAGCACAATCTTGGTCTTTCCCAGCTTTCAGTCTTGCTTTAGTTTGTACATATCTCTCGGTTTGTTTCAACATTTCCAGTTTTCAATAAGTCAGTCTATACACCAATCAGCTCAAGCGTCTGTATCCTATCAATGTTCAAACTTGGGGGCAATCAATGTCATATCCTATGGCCTCCAATGTATCTTAGACGTATCCTATCCAGTCCGAGTCCTGTGAAGCATCATGTGAGTCAGTCAGTCAGTCTTGTCTCCAGAAAGGATTTTGCATCTACAACAACAATCAAACATCAAAACTCAACTGAAAACAATCTATGCTTTTTACATGCTTTTATCTCCTTGTATGCTTACTGATTCACATTAAGATTTTTGCATATTCTATCCCTTCAAGCTCTTCGATGATGTCCTTTATAGGATTTAGAGAGTGATGACTAGGGGCATAATCTTTTCTTTGTCTTCTGCTTGTATGTGAAAATCTAACAACTTTGGAAATTATGGATTGAAATGGTGTCCGACTATAAGAGCCTCTATCTCAAATTGGATGGCCATGCGTACCTCAACCATTGATACCCAGACAATTCAAGGAAGTTTGATCTAACTATTGTCTTTTTTGAGTAAGCTCTTTCTCCTACTGTGGAACACAATCTTGCCTAAGGATGTGAATGATAAAGGGTCACTACGGATAATTCACATTGGATTTAGAATGATCTCTTGACTGTTTGATGTGTTTGCAATGCAAGGCGTACTTAGGTCATCATGACATTTATGTTTTGATGCTTGTACAAATTGCTATATCAAAATGGACATGATATTCAGGTCATCCTGGTGTTTGTGCCTTGGTGCTTATATCTACTCCGACATTCCAAAAATAAAATCAATATTCATATATCCATGGTTGTTGACCAGTGGGTGTTGTATTGATTCTTGTGCATACAAATCGATATTCATATGTCTATGGTTTCATAACTAGTGGGCATTGTATTGATTTATCTGGTTACCTAAAAGTTCAATGATGATAACAAATCGACACATGATCAGTGACTAGGTCCTAGGTCTTAGGTTGCATTTCATTTTGCATGTCTCTTTGCATTTTGCATGTTTGCATGATCTCACAATGATTAAACGAACTTCAATGCTTAAATTATTCTTCAAATTGCATCTTCCAGTCTAACAAGAACTGAATCTTACACGAAGGTTCCTCCAATGAAGCAGCAAGTAGAATCCTTTTTCAGGATCAAAATTCAAATCTGAGATCATTCATATTATTAACTACTTGCATAATCAACCTTCAATCTTCATAGAAATCCAGTATTCAACTTAACTGATTAGCTTTCATCAAACTATCAAAATTTCAACTTGATCAACCATGGTCAACTCATGGTCAAACCTAGTCAAACATGGTCTCCAGGACCTCTAAATGATGTAGAATGCATTCTCGAATGTGTTTAACCACTTCTCAAATCAATTAACATGCTTCTAAACTATTAATGCTGACTTTTCTTGTCAAATTTCAATTTTAATCTCGAAGGGGGCATGGTATTGCACATCATTCAAAGTCTGTAAATCAAATTCTATCGATCAAATCTATCAATATCTTTCATCAGTGATCAAGACAACAATCACGTCTAGTTACTGATTCATCAAAAAAGTCCTCATCGCTCGGGGCAAATCTATCATCACTTGGGGCATATCAGATTCATCGATCCATATCAATCTGGTATTCTCTTAATCTTGTAAACTATATCAGTTTTTGCAACCATCGGATCATAGTGTTCTTTCCTTGGTTCTTCGGCAACTGAAGGATTCAGATGTGATACCTGCTAGTTCTACTAAGACAATCAAGTCTAGAACGGGTCACTCACTTCTTTGCAATCCTAAGGTTTGGAATCAGGCATTTTGGACACTTTTTCGCAATCATAGGTTCATTTTCTGTTATAGCGAACATTATCTTTGGTCATTCAGGACCTATTATCTTCATATCAAATTCAATATCAATCAACTCCTATCTCAATATCTCTCAATCGGTTTATCTTTTGAATCAGTTTCATATCTCTATCAAACACAGACTATCTTTGAACCATTGTGCTTCGCACAGTAATTCAAAGAGGGGCAAAATGTAATACCCCAAAAATGGGCTATAAGTTCATTAATCTCCTACATCTTCAATTCGAACGAAATCGACATCAAAGTCCTAACCTAAGGCACATTTAAACATCATCGAATCATAATTGATTATCTTAAATTCTGCATCGGAGAATATTCCTAGTAATATCCCTAATCATCATAATTATCTTTAATTTTATAATTATTTGGCAATAAATCACATTTATCCTAAAGTTTGATTAATTGAATATTTTCATATTTAATTAATTAGATTTAATATCTTGCCACTTAATTGTGTAATTAAATTTAATTCTATCTATTATTAATTGTATTATTTAATTTTGACAATAAATCTAATATCTTATGAATAATTGATTAAATTCTTATTTAATTAATTAAAGCAAGTTGTCATTATTTAATAATATAATTTTTAATAAAAGTTTGATAAAATAGTTAATTAACCCATAAATTAATTATTTTATTTCAAAAATCAGTTAAGTTGGAAATAAATCACTTTATTATTAAATTAATTCATAATTAAAACATGCACAATCATAAAAGCAGACAACTGTCAATTATCAATTAAAGCTAAACTCTATTTTGAGTTAAAGCTTAGCTTTTGCATGTTTTTGTGACTTGATTATCTGTTATTATCAGATAACTCAAAAATCAAGCTGAGTTATTTGAGTGATTTATGGCTTTTATCCATGCACCTCCAAAGCCCTGGATTTCTATAAATTAAGGCTTCAGCTCTTCACAAATCATCTCATATTTTTGCACAATCACACTGGAGAATTGGAGGCTGAGGAATCAACTTGCAAATTCAAAGCGTTGTGAGATCAATTTCAATTGCATAGTTTTTATATCTTAGCATAGAATTTCATAGTTTTCATATCATTGTTAGAATCTTCATTGTTAGATCATTTAGCATCCATAGCATATCAGTTTATCATTCCTTATTGCATCATCAAATCCAAAAAAATAGATTAATTGCACTCAATTTCATATCCATCTTTTGCATTCAAATCCTTCATTTAGGTGTCGTCTAGGTCACTGATCTTGATTACAATCTAAGAACATTAATGTCGCACCTATTAGAAGGCAGTAAATTGCTTGGTTAGATAGTTTTCAATTTTGCACGATTTTGATTATCACTAACCTCTAATGTTTTACTGAGTGTTGTGTCTACAGATCAGGTACAAAATTCACACACACAATGATGATTTTCAATTTTAGTGAAGTGGATGAGAGCAATTTGGGTTCAAATTCCAAGGACAAGAATCAAAATCAGATCAATTTGGAAATGATTGCAGAATGTGGTTTAGTTTGGAGAATCAGTTGCAGGTCATGGTGGAGAGGAATTGTGGAGATATTTTGTGCTAAATGGACAACTGTCAGTGGGTTTTTCAACTGACTCAATTCTGCTATATCTCTAGTTTTTCTCTCATTTGTAAAGGATGTTGAAAATTTTAGCTTCTAGGATAGCTTCAGGCTTTTGAGTCTTATTGTTTGTGTTCATGGTCTTACAATATACAATTTCAACTGAATTTTAATGAAAACAATGGAATCCCTATTCGATTCTTGTAGATGTCTTTGTGTATCTGGTCTTAGTTCTTGTGTGTCAGTTTGTAAGGCATTTTGATACACTAGCTATAAGGTAGATGTGATCTTGTTTTTAAGTTTCTTTCAAGGAGAGAGTCAATCTTGAATACAAGTTCTGAGAATTTAAGGTTTATATATGAATTTGATGTCCAGGTGTTGAAATGAGAGGAGTGGTTTGCAAGGCATTTCATTCGGGTTCTTGAGTTGGTGTTAGGGTTTTCTGGGATTGCATATTTGTTTGACTCTATTGTCGAATAGATAAGGCACTGGTCTTGGCTTGAATGGTAGTTTTCTTCATCAAATCATTAATTGAAATCACTTTACATTTCATGTTTAAGAGCATTAATGTCTATAAATTGCATTGAATAGTGGAAATGCCTTTGGTGATTCCTTGCAGAAGTGAATCTAATAGGTTAGCCTGCCTGAGCTTCCAGGTTCGAAGAGAAGAAGGGTGAATATCCTTGTCATAATCCACTATTTTTCATGTATGCATAAAGGGTTTAGTGAGAGAGTGTTCATGTGTGCAAACTTTGTATGTTTTAGGTATACCCGCTTGGGTATGTGGAGCCTAAAGTGTAGGAGATTCTCCTTGTCAATTAATCTTTTTCTTGCTTGAGTCAGGAGTTTATGAATCAAAGAGTTCAATTAAAGCATTTAAGGCTTGTAATAGGACTCAACAAGAAAAATCACTAACAGATTGGTGACTCTAGTGGGGAACAAATAAATGATAGCAAGTTTAAGATGTTCAATTCCTTGCTTGGCTGAATCATCCCAGGGTCTGGTCCAATTTGGTTATAGAGTCAATTCTTTTCAAAAAATTGTTATATCTTCTCACTGAATGTGAGTGGTGACTCTAAATCTCTATTTGATCAATGTTTGGTAATATGAAATTGATGTATTTTGTGATCCTGACAAACAGTGCATCTTGTGAAGTTTTATGTTTACTGATAAGGAAGGTCCAGGTGTGAGATAAAGGTTCTCAATTGGCTCCAGATTGGTCCTCTGAAAAGAGGTGGTGGCTCTAAAAAGATTTGAAAGGTGATTTGAGGAAGGCTTCAGATTAGTATTTTACACCAGAAACAACACTTCCAGGTAATCTTTTATCAAAGTATAAAATTAGTCCCTAAATAGGTGAATTAGTCACTAAGAGAAGGGAAAATTGGTTTGAAAGTTCATGCCATATTTCTAGATAAAAGATTCAGTTGCTAAAGAGTATCAAAAATATGTTGATGTTTATTGAAGTCAGTGGTTGTATGAAAGTGGATAAGAAATTTTGTAGAGGACATGTGGTGCGCTGACTGGGCAAAATCGACATATGGCAGATGCTCACTGAGTCGCGGAACAAAGTTGACAGTTAGCTGAAAATCTGGAGATCTGGAGGTGGCGGTTAGCTAACCATCATTTGTGCAATTACTGAATGCTAGCAGTTAAGGGATGACCATTCTAAGAACTAGAGATAGCATAGTCGCGTGGAGAGTATGTAGTCGCCCAATCTCCAAATTCCTGATGGTTAATGCTAGCATTATGAGATTATGAGAATAGGCTTAGTCGCCAGTTCTCCAAGTTTGACCTAGGGTTAAGGATTGATTTGGAGATTTAGAGAATGGCCTATTCATCAAATCACCAGAGGTAACCATGGTTAAAGTCATCATTCTAAGATTTGGAGAATGCATGTGGTCACCAGTTCTCCAAATGAGGTAGTTAGCCTTGAGTTAGTCCGAGCAATGAATCAGTAGTTGACAAGTGTCCAGTTTGGTGCTTCCTATGGCCATGTGCTAAAAATGATATAAAATTGCATTTGAGGTTAGGGTCTAGGTTGTCATTGA
This sequence comes from Chamaecyparis obtusa, assembly GCA_027943335.1. NCBI lineage: Eukaryota > Viridiplantae > Streptophyta > Pinopsida > Cupressales > Cupressaceae > Chamaecyparis > Chamaecyparis obtusa. The sequence continues at coordinate 243,323 of BSBK01007860.1, forward strand.
CCCTTAAGGTCATCTTTGACCTTGAGGTCAAAAACCCCAGGACCTCAATCACGAATGCTAGGAAATGCAGAAAGATAGTGAAAACATGTGGAGAGAGAAGTAGAATAGGGGGGAAAGCTAGATCCAAGCAAAGAACCAATCAAGACGCTTGACATGACCCTAGACCACTTACTCGAAGGGCTAAATGCTCTTAACATGGAAGTAATTCCATTTTAAGATGATACACTTATATTTAATTGTTGTTCCTTGCTAGATAGATAGCTCTGAATTTTGGTTAAATTTGCTTGGTGCCTAAAACTCTCCTTCTCGGTGTCTTGAATTCCTCTCGCTTTACTAAATCACTTCCTTTTACCCTTTACCTTTACCGAGTGACCTTTCTAGCTTAGTAGCCAAAATTGTTTTGCTTACTGACTTGTCAAACCTTTATTACCATGCTTTACTGACTTAACATAATCAAATGTTAGGTAGAAAACAATTATTTCAACATGATTTTAACATTGTACAACCTGTATCAGTTGCCCAATTAAGTTCTTCAACTTTGCATCTCATTTTTTCTTCTTCTTAACTTATTCAACTTATATCATATACCTAATGATATGGAAACATAATATAAACCAGAAATCAATTACTTAACATGAATGAAAAGACAATAACCAATCTAACTTTTCTAATCTCTTGTATTCCTCTAATCTTGGTCGGTCTTCATCATCATCACCATTAGATAAACAATCTTCAATATTACTATCAGTTATATTTACACCTTGATCATTTATCCCTAATCCTTTACCTTGATAATTCATTTTCTTGATCATTCGATCTAAAATGGGATAGTTGTTATTTGGGGAACAAGATGTGAGTCCATTATTAGGTGGAGTATACATGGTAGATATGAGATGTTTTTCTTTTTCAAGTGGACCACCATGGATAAATATACATGAGCCAAGGGGATAGAGTGATGGTTGCGGGATAGTTTTAATTGGAGGTAATAAAATATCATGAAGTGGAGGAGATGGGTGTATGTGGTTGAATGTGGACCTCTAATCCAACTACACACACAACATAGTCATTACTCACACAATCGAATTACGAGAATGAGTATGGATTACTCAATTTGAAATTCATGGTGAAGCGACCTGTTGCCTCCTAATTAATTAGGGTGTTTAATTACTCTCAGATTGGAGAGCCCAAAACAATAAGACCGAGTTAATATGGAGGATTTTGAAGCTAGAATGATAAGTAAAGTACAATTAATCTAAGATGAGAATGCAGTTCGTAATCTCAATGAAGTGTAGATTTTAAGCTAAGAACTTGAATGTAAATATGAAATGCAGATTTAAAGCTAAGAGAGCTAGAAAGAAAGATGATAATTAACTAATAACAATAAGCAAATTTACTCTAATATGAGAATGTAATTAACACTAAATGAGAATTAATCTAATTGCAATAAGCTTTGAAAATATATGAATAATGGAGACTAAAATTGGCTATAGTTTAGTTACTCTCAAATTTCTCTCCTTTCGAATGAAGAAGAAGGTTCATTAAATAAGCAAGCCCGAGAAGAGAATGAAGAGGTTCTTGATTTGAAATGGTTGACTCTTCATTCTCAAGGGAGGAGAAAGAGACAAATATTGAAAGATTTATTTAATTAAAAGAATGAATATGTGCCACATGTGGGTGACCTTTAAAGTAATTTGAATTATTAAATTCAAATAAATAGGTGTTCATTCAATTAACTAGATCAATATTAATTCCTTTTTTATGTGTTATTAGCTAAAGAGGGTGGATTTTAATTTAATTTAAAGCACTTAGGACTTTAGAATTAAATTAATTTATCATAGGGGTAATTTAGCTAATAAAGGTCAAAGACTTAGGAATTAATTATAGTGTGAGATTAATGCAAATTAGGGTTTTTACAATTGACATCAAGTCAAATTAAGTCAAGAAGGAGAGAGAAAATTGCCTAGTAAAATAGGACTTTAATGAGATAAAATGCACCAAAATTGATTAGAATTATAGGTGCCAATTTTGGGGTATTACATTTGCCCCTCTTTGAATTGATGTGTGAGCAGCGCGTTGATTCAAAGAATAGTCTGATGTGACAAATGATGAGAGCTTCAAAAGTCTAGGTTAGGATGCCAAGACACCGAACAGATCGAAGCATGATTTTCTGAAGTCTAAGTTAGATTGCAAAGATAATGGATTTTGAGAGCAAAAGAGAATCAGGGTTAGATTGCCCTAATGCCCAGAATGAGATTCAAATGTAGACTTAGGACTGTCTCTAGAATCAAAGTTAGATTTCCCCAATACAAAGCTTATCCCTCTGAGACCTGGGTTAGATTGCCCAGATAACGGTCCAAAAGAGATTTCGAGAGCCATCTCCAAAACTAAGCTTGACTCCCAGGAATTAGGGTTAGATTGCCCAAATACCCAAAAGATTTCAAGAACCACCTCCAGAATGAAGTTTGATCCTTGAGGATCCAAGTTAGATTGCTCAGATACCTAAAGAGATAGATAACTAGATGATAAGATGCGAGGCACGAAAATGCCCCAAGGGAATAGATGCCCCAAGTGATGAGGACTTTGATTCAAATCAGACTGATTCAAGAAATTGATTTGACAAGATTCAAATGATGCAATCAGCCTGCCCCCTTGGGAGTGAAATGGAAAGATGACATGACAGAAAGATGATTGACAACAAAAGGTTGTAGATAGAGAGATCAGAATAGATGAAAGAAGCTGTAGAACAAATTTGGAGTGATTTGGAGGTCCCGTTGACTGAGTTTGACCATGGTTGACCATGGTTGACCAAATTGACTAGAGTTGACTTGAGATGAAGATGCTGAGAACATGATGCTGCCACATGATTCTGGCAAGAAAATGACATCAGAAGACTGACTGCACAAGTGTCCAATCCTAAAGGGTCCCAAAATTTTAAAACACGATTTCGAGCTATCTAGGAGTGTCAGATTTTGATTTTGATCCCAAAAATGGATTCAGAATGGTTGATTTAGCCAAGGGTGAAGTTTGCATGCAAAATGGAGCACTTTTGAAAATTAGGTCAAAAAGCTATATAAGGCCCAGAGGGGTCATTTTCAAATCATTATTCACTTTGTCTTCTTGCTGATTTTGAGTTCTGAGAGAGAAATGGAGGACCTTCCACTGCATATGCATCGATTTGAGTGCTCCTGATGACATGCCCAGCCACCAGGGTATGACACACCTGTAAGTAGTCAATAAACCTCTTTGCATTTCAATTTGTACTGCTTTCTAGGTCAATTTAGGATAGATCTAGCTTAGTTTAGGTTGTGTTCTTCCAATCTCACACAAGGGAGTGGTTTCCTCACATCACTTAGGGTTGTTTCACCCAATGTCTATCTAAAGTATCACGCGAGCTACAACTTGGTCTTAGGCGAAGTTTCTCCTACTCGCACAAGAGCAGGTCCTGTCTCGCGCGAAGGAATAGTTTCCTCATGTGGGAAAATGCTGCAGTGTTGTAAAGTCCTTGCCAAATTTTGTCAAATTTGCATGGAACCAGTCAAGTAGAGTGTCGCAAATCCATGTCTAGGATAGATGCATAGCTGTATTTGTTGTTGTTGTTGTGAAAACCATTATTACTGAGGTACTGATCCAATGTCATCACTTGCTTTGTAGGTTGACTTCCCCGACATCACCTTCCATTCACACCATCCTACCATTACCACATTAGTTCAGAGACTGAAAAATGCAGAGAGTGCTCATATTGATGGACTCATCCTAGGATATTTGCATGATATACCTAACATTTCAGTGAATCATGGTCTTCTTGGTGCACTTGTAGAGCATTTCCATTCAAAAATGAACACCTTTTAATTGCCGATGGGGGAGATGACTGTGACTCTCGAGGATATATACAGGATCCTACGGATACCCATCCATGGTACTTGAGTAGAGTATGATACATAGCCAAGGTAGGGTATAGTAGCATTAAGGACTATCTTTCAAGATGATCTAGTGATGGGCCGGGTCATCTCATGGGATGATTTGATCAGTAGGTATGGTGGTGCTCACCCATTCGCCATAGTTCTAGCTATGTTCTTGAGTTGTTACCTTGTTCCAGATCGAGGTCAGCATGGTTTAGAGTGCGGCTAGGGGATGATGCTGTAGAGGATGCTAGCTAGGCTAGTAGTTTGATTCAGATGGGGTGAGTGTATGCTAGCCCATATGTTCCACGAGATGCATGAGATAGTATATTGCAGTGCGAGGACCATGGCAGCAAGAGTCTTTGTCCTTTAGATCTGGGCCTAGGAGTAGCTCCCAGTTTGTAGACTGATATTCCATGATACACGATAGCCTCTAGAGCCTTACATATATAGGTATGTGGGCATGATGACTCAGCCTTTTCCGGTTAAGATGGAGCAATGGCGAGGACACCTAGATGACATGGTGGCTGTTGTCTGGAGACCTTGGGTTGCCACAGAGCCTTGGGATGATACTCATCGAGAGCTTTCTCATATGTTTGTCTCATGTCCACTGATTGGACGTAGTGTTACTATTATTAAGCACTTTCTTGTCACACTATCTTGCACCAGTTTGGGAGGCAACATGAAATTTCTTAGGAGTACTGCCCCTATGCCCGCTTCACCGATGAGGAGAAGAAGGGGTGGCACATGAGACTTGATCTAGGGTGATGTGTGATAGAGGCATGCATACTGGCTGCATGATGGGACTATATGGTGGATGTCACCAATGCAAGGTTGACACCTGCATACAATGATCACTTGTTAGCATGTCCACATCCTAGATTCACTGATCCGGTCGGTATAGGAGTGTAGCAGCAGTAAGCACCGACACAGAAGGCATGGGGACAACAAAAGTAGCAGGTACTTGCCTAGTAGTAGATACCACTATAGCAGCCTAGGCAGAGAGCATTAAGGCCAAGGACATGGTGTAATACCCTAAAATTGGCACCTATTCAATTCAATTAATTTTGGTGCATTTTTGTCAATTTTACATCTCCAAAGTCCTAGTTTCCTAGGCAATTTTCTCTCTCCTACTTGACTTAATTTGATTTGATGTCAATTGCAAAAACCCTAATTACATTAATCAAATATTAAAATTAATTCCTAAAGTTTTTGACTTTTATTAGCTAAATTACCCCTATGATAAAATAATTTAATCCTAAAGTACTAAGTACTTGGAATTAAATTAAAATCTACCCCCTTTAGCTAATTGCCCATAAAAAGGAATTAATAATTGCTTGATATTCGAATGGACACACCTTTTTAAATTAATAATTCAAGATATTCGAAAGGCCACCTGTGTGGCATTTTCCATTCTTTTTATTAAGTAATTCTTGCATTTTTGTCTCAAATGGAAATGAAGGGTCAAGAGTTTCAAATCAAGAACCCCTTCATTCTCTTCTTGGGCTTTTCTATTTAATGGACCTATTTTCTTCATTCAAAGGAGGAATTTTTGAGAGCATCTATACTATAGTCAATTTAAGTCTCCATTATTACATTATTTTCAAAGCTTTATTGCATTAATTAGCTTAATATCTAATTTTAGTTTAATATTGCATCTCATGTTAGATTAAAATTTTCTTAATTGTTCTTAGATTAATATTATATTTATTTCAATGTCCTTAGATTAAAATTGCACTTCGTCTTTATTTCAAGCTTTTAGTATAATTGCATTTCTTCATTTCTAGATTAATTACACTCATTTCTAGATTAATTCCATTGATTTTTTCATCTTAGCTTTTGAAAATCCTCCATTGTAGAACCGGTCTTATGGTTGTTGGCTCTCCAATCTGAGAGTAATTAAACACCCCATCTACATAGGAGGCAACAAGTCACTTCACAATGAATTTCAGATTGAGTAATTCATACTCTCTCTTGTAATTTGATCATGTGAGTAATGACTATGTTGCATTTGTGCTTGATTTAGAGGTCCATATTCAGACACACATTTTGGCACCCACCGTGGGGTAGAAAATCTAATTTTTGGCCTCATTCTCATCTTTTCTGAAAGGAAATTCAAGCTCGGTTGTGCGTCTATATTGTCTGTGTACAATCTTTGCATGAGAATCCAGAGCCTCCTGCGTGAGATTTCCCTCCCTATAGCAGTTTCTTGCATGAGATTTTGCACCTTCACGCGACATCCTGCACTTTCTCGTGCACTGTGGAGTACTTCCTCATGCGAGATTTTAACACAGTGCTTCAAATTTTCTCAGTTTCTGTCTTTCCAGTTTTAGTTTTCTGATAGTTTCCTGTTTGATGTTGTTTATCATTTCTCTATTATTTTCACAGCGTAACAGTTTTCTGTAGGATGTTTGTCAAAGAACTTAAACATGCTAATGGTTTGATTGCAAGACGATAGTTGAAGAATTGCTAAAACATCGTGTTTGTTTCTTGCTTTTATTCACATAGTCTAAATAGGGCTCTGTTAAAATTTCTTGAGGATTTTGATAGTGAGTAGGGACTTTGGCTTTTCATTACATGGAGGTGATGACCATGAATGAACTCGAAATCCTAATGATCTTACTAATATGAAAAATTCTTGGGGAAGCGGAGAAAGGTAGTGAATCTTTACACTTCTATTAGCCAGGGGATTATGCTCTTCTCTCTTTGAGAGAAATAGAAACCCAAAAGCTTGTAGTTGTGGTGGAGTGAAGCTAACTCTGTGATGAATCTTCTTGATGTGTTTGGGTGAGGAAACAGGATAGAGAAGTATGCTCTTCTCCTTTTGGGAGAACCAAAAAATCTGACCCCCGAATCTAAACCAAGTCTAGTGTCACCTTTAGAGGGCCTGTCAGGAGTTGAACCTCCGGGAACAACCCAAGTGAGTACGCACCTATTGCCGGTGATTCCACCTCACTCTAATAAAGAACATTTTCTTGAGTCTAAAGACTCCAAAACCATGTTAGCTTCCTTCTCAAGACTTTGACTATCATCTTGAGAAGGCTCCGTCTATTATACTGAGCGGCACCACTCCTAGTCCTACTTGCGGGGGTGTCTAACTTTTGGGTGTTGGTGTGGCTGTGAGGCCTCAACCTTGTATCAGGGGCACCAAAGGTTAGTGTGAATGAAAGCCTATTAAAAACTTCCCTTAGCTAGTGGCCTACCCGGTTCACCTCTGAAAGGAGTCATAATCTTTGTGCAGGGAGGGGGAAGAATCTCTCCTATAGATTCCCATCATAGGCATACACCTGGACATTTGGAGGTGGTTGCGACACTAGCCCCTGCTACAAGGGTAACCTTTGAACATACACCACTGAGTCCTTGGAAATACAAAAAACATAGGCACCCTCTAGGGGGTGACACGACTGTGTGAGGTGCACGTATGTGCATAAGCAATGGGGAAAAGGTTTTGGCTTCTCACCATTTTTTTTGTAAGGCTAAGCTATGTGTTTGTTATCAAGTCTTAAACATTGTCCAATCATTATCAAACAAAGACTCCGCTGATTCTATCAAGTTGCTTTGTCATTGATAGGTCTGTTAATGACCACTTCTTGTATCACAACTGCTTCATTTGAACCTTTGTGTCTTTAAACAAATGCTTGAAATCCTAAAAATGAGATTGTTGATTAAACTATTCTTCAAACCTGTCAGGAAACTAGATTTTCTATTAGACATCAATTTAGACTGTACCTCAAAATTCAACTTTAATCTCGAAAACAATGTCAGATTATTAGATTTTGCACTTTTCCCGCATGAGGTTTCACACTTCAAAGCACTTTCTCACATGAGACTTTGTTCTCTCGCGTGAAGACTGGTGTTCTCTCGTGCGGCTTGGTACTATCTCGCATGAGACTGTAGCCCAGTTTACAAAATAGAGACCTATTTGACATTGACTGTTTGACTTTTTATCTGATATGCCTTTTGTCTAAGGTCTATTTTTCTACTTTCTTGTCGTTCACTGTCAGAAACTGGTTGTTTTGAGTTAGGAATTGATTGATCTTTACTTTGACTTGTGTCATCTCTTGTTGGTTTACCTTATCTCTTTATGCCTTTTGTATCTTGTGTTGCGATAGTCTTATCTTAGCTATTCTAGCCACCTCTTTTGATGATTCATAGCAGGTCCATCTCACATCTTTGTTGTTCTAGCCTTTATCTCCTTTGCGTTGTTCTTAGAGACCGAGTTTAGTATTATTCTGAGTCCTCTCTCATTTCCTCTTCATCTATGGCTATCATGACTAGAAGTGGCAAGACTTATCCCATTCAGAATCCTGATCAAGGTAGAAGTGAAGTTCCTAATCAAGAAATAGATCCTCCTAAATCTATTGTGAAATCTAAACTTTGTGAGATATCCTCAATTTCCTCATTGAATACTTTGAAAGATAGTCCATCTCAACCATCACCTCTGGTGTTTCAAGAGTGTTTTAATCCATTGTTTGAAGCGCAACCTAGTTTCTCATTTTAAGATCAAGACAACTCATTTTTCCAAGAGAACTCATTGTTTCACAACTTTGGTAGACCTCTTCCTTGGACTAGTCCTATTATCGTACCTGTTGATCCTACTAAGAATAGTTCTATCATTGAACCTAGTGATACTGTTGATGACATCTTCTCACCTGAATTTGTTAAATCTTTTGATCCTATTCATTCACCAAAAGTCACTTTGACCACACCTTTTCGATCTCATTCACATCAATTTGCTAAGTCTCCATATACTGCACAAGTCTACGACAAGATGGGAGATCCATTTGAATTCCAACCAGGAAAGTATAGTCAAACCTTTGATCAATCTCACAACAATCAATATCATGGTCAATCCTCTAATGACCCACGTCATGCTCAACCTCAAGATGAGAAACCTCATGGTCAATCTCAACATGACCAAAATCAGTCCCATAATGATGATGATTCTTGAAGCAAACCTCAAGGTGATCACCAACCCACCTATTTCTATCATCCTCCTCCATTTGATCAAAACCAAGATGATCAGCAACAAGATTAGGTTCAGAGTATTTATGAGATCCTTGGGAATGAACATGAAGTAATAACTCAACATGATATAGACATTGCCAAAGCTAACAAGGGTCTTATTAAAATGATGGAGATCCTTCTCTTAGAAGAGAAAGAAAAGTACTTTCTTGAGCTAGCTAAACAAGGGGCCAAGTTACCCCGAGACTATCAAGTTGAAACACTCATAGCTAAGGAAGAAGAAACTGAGACCGCAAAGTTGCAAAAAATGGTCTGAAAAATGCAAGATCAAATTAGTCAACTTGCGAGGAATAAAGACAAACCTGCTCAACAATTTATGATGGAAAGCATTTGTCCTTTCCATTTCAATAGAAGTCTTCATATGCCACCTTTTCCTAGAGGTGTGGAAATCCCTAAATATGACAAATACTTGGGTACAACTGATCCCCAAGATCACTTGAGGGAGTTTGGTGCATTGTCCATGGAATTCATACACATCAAACATATCTTATGCGCTTGTTTCCTCATAGTTTGGGCAGACCGACTATGGAATGGTTCTCTAGATTATCTACTAGAATTAAAAATTTTGATGAAATGGATGATCTTTTTCTCCAGCACTACTCACATAATATTTAGCATCCGGTCAACATCCAAGATCTTTGCAACTTAAAACAGCGACAAGGAGAATCTTTCCTAACATTTATCCAAAGGTTGAGAGAATTATGTACGAAGTGTCCTCATAAACTACCAGAGTCTGAGAGACTCGACATTTTCTTGGATAATCTTGTTCTAGACTTTGGATACCAAGTGCAATTGCAAGGTCCTCTTACTTTTGATAGTATGATCAAACAAGCAGTGTGGATAGAGGCCTTCATGATCAAGAAGGATGAATTGACTTTGAATAAACAAGGATTCTCCACAAACAAGGATAAAGGAAAGGCTACCAATAAGAACAAAGATGTAGTAAATGATGGAGTAGTGGATAATGCTACTATGAAGCCTTCAAAGTCTACTTTTAATCTTACTTCTAGTATACATGCAGCTAAGGCTATTGAAAAGACCACAAAAGAAAACCAACAAACTTCAAGATTTGCTAGGAACAAACCTTGGGCTACTCAACCCAAGCATGATTTTACTCCTTTGGGAGAGCCTCTTGATGTGTTCTATAAAAATCTTATAGAGAATCAAGTTCTTACTCCTTTAGAAAAGCATACTTATGACCCACAACCAAGACCTCATTGGTGGAATGATAATGCTTACTGTGACTATCACTAGAACATTGGTCATAAGACTTCAACTTGTCTTCAGCTGAAACACAAGGTCCAAGATTTGATTGATAGTGGTGATATTGTTGTGGATGGCCATAACAAGAATTCGGACCACCAAGATTTTAAGGATCCCTTCCCTCCTCATGAGAAGGGTGAGTCTTCAAATGCTAAGAATACCAATGCTAAAGTCAATTACATGTACATAGATAATGACAATGTTATTGGTATGACTGGACCTGTCGAGATAGAGTATTGTGATGTGATCACTTCTAGAGGGGGTAGCAATGCTCCCAAATCTAGGACTCCTTTTATCTTGCGTAGCTCTACACCTCATTTGTTTGAATCTGAACAATCTCAAAGCTGTGCTAATGTTGTCACTCAATCGCAAGGGAGAGTTATTTTGAAAGGTCCTGATACTTCCACGTCCACTCCGAAGCAAACTATGGATAAGAGACCTAATATTCCCACATCTGCTTCAAAGAAAATTGTGGATAAGACTACTATTGGCCCCCCCAAAAAAACATGAAATCTATTCCTGTAGCTAGCTCAGCTAGTTATAGCATTTTAGATCAACTTCAATGAACTAATGCTCAAATTACCATTTTTGAGTTGCTGAAGATCTTGCCTGCTCACAGGAAAATTTTGGATAAAGCCCTTGCTGAGGCAAACATTCCCAAGGATCTCAATCTTAATTGGTTCCAATCTATGGTGGGTCATTTGACTTCACCTCATTATTTATCTTTTTCTGAAGAAGATGATCACTCTTTGAGTCACCCGCATAATGCTCCCCTACATATAGAGGTCATGATAGGTCCTAAGCACATCCATCGAGTACTCATAAATAATGGTGCTGGCCTTAATATTTGTTCTGCTAAACTGCTCACTCAGCTAGGATATGATGAGAATTGCATAGATCCTCACAAAAAGATTACCATTAAAGCTTATGATGAGGAAGAATGCAAATCCCGAGGCTTAGTCATGCTACCTATCCACGTAGGTCCCGTTGAGAGAGATGTCACTTTCTAAGTGCTTGATATTCCTCTTGCCTACAATATCTTGTTAGGTAGGCCTTGGATTCATGAGATGCATGCTATTCCATCCATGTATCATCAATGCATTAAGTTTGCATTCCATGGAGTAGAAGTCACTGTACCTACAAATACCAATTTCTCCTGCAACACTCTTGCGCAAATCGTAGATAGCTTTGTTCTAACATATAGAGAATCCACTGAGTTTTATGATGCTAAGCTGAAATAAATGGAACAAACTTTGAGACTTAAGGATATAGGCATGGGAGAATACCAAATGGAACCTATACTATCACTGGGTGCTCTACCTCTATCTCCACACTCTTATGGGAGAACTTCTGAAGACAAAAAACTTTCTAATGCTCCTCCTCAAATAGTTTATGATGGCACCTTTGTAAGAGCCTGTACACCTTTAGAAGATGAGGATGAAGAGAGAGCTATCAAAGCATGGATCTATAAGGGAAAAGAAATAGCTAAAACAACCACCCCATCTCCAGATTTAGAGCAAGAACCATACAGTGAGGCCTTCAAAATCATGAAGCACTTCGGTTATAAGGGGAGTGGTCCTATAGGGAAAAATGATAATGGCTTACTAAAACCTATTGAAGCTATGGGCCATTGCACAAAAGATACTAGTGGCTTGGGCTTTAAAAAGACTCCCTTTCATTTGGGGACGAAGAAATTTGTGTCAGCTCCTGAGCCCGAACCTGAACCTGAACAAGAAATTGAAGATGTCACTCCAAAAATGAATCTAGAGGTCAGGTCTGATGAAGATACATTTCCATATCCTATTCCTTTGAATCTTGCGGCACTCTTTTCCAAACCTGATGAGCCTATCATACCTGTTCATATGGTAGAGATAGATACTGATACTGATAGTGATTCTGATAAAAATTCTTCAGTATACTAGTTCACATATGAGGAATGGAAAGCATCACTAAATGATGATCCTAATTTTCAAGGTGAACGATATAGACCACCTTATTTTCAAAAGTACTTTGAACAAGAACAACTCTAGCAAGCTATTAATGCCACAAGGGATAATAATGAGTCTAATGATGCTGCTAATGAAATTTCTATGTCAAGTACTAACTCACATGAATATGAGTTTGACTCTTTGTCTAATGCTACTTATGATGTAGACATAGATATTGTTCATGTGTATGAAAGACTCCTCAAAGTAGGTGAAGGGTCTAGCACTAGTTCACATGAATTAGACACCACTAATGTTAACATGTCCTCCACTTCCAATGCAAGGTCTCTTAGGGATTCGAACACTCCTTTGGATGAGATTGCTCTAGGTCTTGACTTTCTCATCAGCGCTTTTGAGGGTTATACCATGAACACAGTTGAACTAGTCACTACTTCCCTTTCACTCCGCCATCATGATCTAATAAACTGGAACTCCCCTTCTGAATCCAATGAAGTCCTAACATTCTATACTAATTATGATCTAGCCTGTTACCTTCATGCTATTAAACCTGTGATGTCCTCCACCAGTGAAAGCAATGTCAACATGACAAAGGCAGACATCAAGTATCTCAGTGAAAAAATTAAAAGAAGAAAAAATAGGTGCTCTGATGGTGAAAACCACTTTGTGGCAGTATCAGAGCCAAAAATAGTAAAAATAAAAGATGTATCCAAGGGTGAAAACCTCTCTGAGGCACCCAAGGATGATATACTTGATACACTTCTAAGACACTTTCAAGAGAGGTCATTAGTATTGATTGAGCTGACACAGCCAGTCAATTTGGGTACAGAGGCTGCTCCACAGGTCATTCACCTAGCACAAATCATTACCTATTGAACAAAAAGAAGAGTTTACAAGATTCTCTTAGAACAAGAAAATAAACTTTGCATGGACCTACTTTGACATGCCTAGATTAGATCCCAACCTAATCATGCATCATTTTTCCATTGCACCAGGTATCAAACCTGTTAAACAGAAGCTGCGAAAAATGCATCCACATGTAGCACTTTTGGTTAAAGAAGAGCTGGAAAAGCTTCTTAAGGCTGGCTTAATAAGAACTATTGATTATGAAAAATGGATTTCAAAGATTGTTCCAGTCACTAAACATGATAAATCCATTCGTGTATGTATGGATTTCAGAGATCTGAATAAGGCATGTCAGAAAGATGACTTCCCACTGCCTAATATTGATATGATAGTTGACATGACAATAGGATATGAGATGTATTCCTTGATGGATGGATTTTTGTTTGCAAGCAACATTCAGATCATTCTAGCAATTGTGCTTTGATGCTTATGTTAACTTGCTAAATCAAAAGGAATAGGTGTTTAGGTCATTCTGGCTTCTTGTGCCTTAATGCTTACACCTCATTGCGACAAATCTAAGACTTATATCATATTCATATTCTCATAATTTCAATATTAGTGAGGATTGTATGACATATTGTGATCATCCCGTGCTTAAATGAACTCGATGATGATAAATATGGTGAGTCCAACAACCAAGTCCTAGGGCTTACATTCTCATTTTAGGCTTGCATTTAGCTTAGGCTTGCATTTTTCATTCTAGGCTTGCATTTGAGACAGTGTTTTGGTGCTCTCTTGATTGCTTTCTATTCATAAAAGGTCCTCATCTTTTGTTCTGGGTTCTTCTTGGTTGCACAAGTGTCCAGTCCTCACTTTCGATCTTTGAACGTATCTATCTTTTTGGTTAGTACCTGTCATATATTGCTATAATCCTGCATGAGATGATTAGTACCATATACATTACATATGCATTTTCATTTCATTTCCATTTGCATCTACATATACATGTGCATTCACTATAAGCATAAATCATACATTACACATCTGCATGCATTCTATTCATCTACCACTGCATTTCACATTGCATCATCATAAAATAAAACATGTGCATATTCATAAAAGGAAACATGTGCATTTCATACATTTCTATACATATATCTAAGCATGTAGGAAAAAATCTCATAAACATCATACATCAAAGCAATATACAACAAGTATGATGATAGCAAGATGTCGATCTCATATATATATATCTCGATCCAATGTCATAGACAAAGAAGAAGGTTCTACTCGAGCACAGTATAAAAAATGGGCTACAATACACAACAAAAATGTATACATCAAGATCCACTACCACTTGGAGGAGGTGGAGGTGGAGGTGCATGCTACGGTGGAGCCTGTGCTAGTCTCTACAATGGTGGCATAGGTCTCTGCAGTGGAGGCATGGGCCACTGTAAAGGTTCCTGTGGAGGAGCTTGCTGTGGAGGTGCTGGAGGAGGTGCCTATGGAGCTCTGACATAATAAAAAAATGGTGGTACCTACTCCGACTGATCTAGCACAACCCCACAATAAGTTGCATAATAGTATGTTGCCTGAGTAGCCTCATATCGAGTCTCAAATCTCGACTACGCCAGCTCATCTCACAACTACCTAATCTCAGCATCCTGATTAGATACTTGGGTCTCCTCTCTAATGAGTTAGGTATGATAACCATCCCACTCCCACTGGACCTGTCGAACTCTCTCATGGCTCTTCCTGAGAGCCTCTTGCAACTGTGGTATCCTTGCTCCTGCTAGAATATCAAGCATGTCTGTATCATTGTCTGGAGGAGCTTGCTGCGATGTATCTCTTGTCCACTGCTTGGTGGACCTCTGCTAGGCCCCACTACTCCTAGCTCCCAGATCTGAACCCATAGTCCTAGGAGGGATGCTAGTCTACCCTGCCCGAGGTCTCAATACTCTCTACTGCTACTGCTATCCCTATTGGGCTAGTGGCTACTGGGCTGGTGGCTGCTATGGAGGTGTCTATTATGTAGGTGCCTACTACTGCTATGTGGGCTACTACTATGTAGGCTATTGTTGTTCCCCTATCCCCACTAGATCTGTAAACCTTGGATGAGGATATGCAATCAAGTGATCTCTGTATGTAGGAGTCACCCCTGCATTGGTGACACCCACCATGTAGTCCCACCAAGCTGTTGGTATACATGCCTCTTTAGCACATCGCCCTAGATCCAATCTTGCATGCCACCCCTTTTTCTCCTCATCGGAGAAGTGAGCATAGGGGCAGTACTCCTATGATATGTCCTATTGTCTACCAAACTGGCGCAGGACAAATGAAACAACAAACCACTCTATGGTATGGACACTCCGCCTGATCAATGGATGTGAAATGAACATATGTGACAGCTCCTAATGAGCATCATCCCATGGCTCCATGGCCACCTAGGGTCTCCATACTACCACCGCCATGTCATCCAACTATCCCCTCCACTACTTTGTCTTGTCGAGCAAAGGCTGGGTCATGACACCTGTGTACCTATAAATATATGGCTCAAGATCCTACCGTGTGTCATGGAAAATTGGCCTGCAAATGGGGAGATGCTCCCAGGCCCAGATCTGAAGAACAAATACTCCTACTGCCATGGTCCTTGTGCTGCGATACACTATCTCGTGCATCTCATGGTACATGTGGGCTAGCATACACTTGCCCCATCTGAATCTGACTGTGGGTCTGGCTAGCATCCTTTGCAACATCGTGCCCCAGCCACACTCCAAACCATGCTGACCTCGATCTAGAACAAGGTAACAACTTAGGAACATCATAAGAATGATGGAAAAGGGATGAGTGCCACCATACCTATTGATCAAATCATCCCAAGATATGGCCCGACCCATCACTAGATCATCCTGGAATATAGCTCTCAAGGCTAATGTACCCTACCTTGGCTGCGTCTTGTACTCTACTCGAGTACCATGGATGGGTATCCTCAGAATCCTATATATGTCCTCTGGGGTCACGGTCATCTCACCCAAAGAAAAATGAAACATGTTCATCTCTGAATGGAAACAATCTACCAATGCACCAAGAAGACCATGATTCACCTGAATGTCGAGAAAATCACGCAGGCATCCTAGACCAAGAGCATCAATATGGGCACTCTCTACATTTGTGAGTCTCTGCACTAGTGTGGTGATAACTGGATGGTGCATTTGGAAGACAACGTCAACGAAGTCAACCTGCAAAGCAAGCAATGACATTGGATCAGTATCTCAAACATGATGGTTTTTAACACAACAATAGTGAATACAACAAGACATCTATTCAAGACATGTCTCTGTGACGCTATACTTGGCTAATTTTACATAAAATTGACAAATTTTAACAAGGACTTCAAATTTTGCAGTAGTTTTTCATGTGAGAAAACTATTTTCTTGCGCGAGACAAGATTATACCTTATGCGAGCTCCTACAATCTCGCGCGGGAGCCTCTTTCAGCTCACGCAAGCTTTCAGATAGGGCCCACGTGAAGAATACCTAAGTCATGTGAGGAACCTATTTACTCACGTGAGAGGAGACCTAGGCCAGTGCGAGGAAACTACTTCCTCATGCGAGATTGGAAGAACTTGTTCTAAAACTTGCTAGATCTTCCTATTTTGACCTATAAAGTTGTAAAAATTGAAATTCAAGGAGGTTTAATGACTACTTACAGGTGCGTCATACTCTGGCGGTCGGGTGTGTCATCGAGAGCACTTGACTCAATGCATATGTAGTGGAAGACCCTCCATTTTCTCTCTCAGAGCTCAAAATCACAAGAAGATGAAGGTGAATAATGAATTGAAAATGACCCCTCCAGGCCTTATATAGATTTTGACCTAATTTTCAAAAGTGCTCCGTTTTGCGTGAAAATTGCACCCTTGCCTAAATCGACTGCTCTGAATCCATTTTCAGGATCAAAATCAAAATTTGACATCTCTAGATAGCTTTAAATTGCATTTTAAATTCTGGGACCCTTTGGGATCAGACGCTTGTTTAGTCAACCTTCTGGCGTCATCTTCCTGCCAGACCCTCATCTTTGCATCATGTTCTCAAGATCTTTTCTCTTTTCATCAAAGTCAACTTTGGTCAACCATGGATAACCATGGTCAAACTTGGTCAACAGGACCTCTGCTTTGCTTTGATTTACTTCTACAGCTTCTCGAATCTAGTTTAATTGCCTCTACTCTGCAACCTCTTGTTGTCAATCATGTCTCTTATGTCATCTTTTGATTTCACTCCCGAGGGGGTAGGATGATTGCATCATTTCAATTTTGTCGAATCAATTCTTGAATCAGTCATATTTGAATCATCAGTTCTCATTGCTCGGGGCATCTCGGTGCCTCACATCTTGCTATCTAGTCATCTATCTTTTAGGTATCTAAGCAATCTAACTTAGATCCTCCAAAATCAAGCTTCATTCTGGAGATGGTTCTCAAAATATTTTAGGTATTGGGGCAATCTAACCCTAAATCCTGGGAGTCAAGCTTCGTTCTGGAGATGGCTCTCGAAATCTCTCTTAGACCATTATCTGGGCAACCTAACCTGGGTCTCGGAGGGCTGAGCTTTGTATTGGGAAAATCTACCCCTGATTCTGGAGACAGTCCTAAGTTTACATCTGAATTTCATTCTGGGCATTGGGGAAACCTAACCCTGATTCTCATCTTCTCTCAAAGACCATTGACTTCACAATCTAACTTAGACTTCAGAAAATCATGCTTTGATCTATTCGGTGTCTTGGCAACCTAACCTAGACTTTTGAATTTCTCATCATCTGTCACTTCAGACTATTCTTTGAATCAACATGTTGTTCACACATCAATTCAAAGAGGGGAAAATGTAATACCCTAAAATTGGCACCTATTAAATTCAATTAATTTTGGTGCATTTTTGTCAATTTTACATCTCCAAAGTCCTAGTTTCCTAGGCAATTTTATCTCTCCTACTTGACTTAATTCAATTTGATGTCAATTGTAAAAACCCTAATTGCATTAATCAAATATTAAAATTAATTCTTAAAGTCTTCTTTTATTAGCTAAATTACCTCTATGATAAAATAATTTAATCCTAAAGTACCAAGTACTTGGAATTAAATTAAAATCTACCCCCTTTAGCTAATTACCCATAAAAAGGAATAAATAATTGCTTGATATTCGAATGGACACACCTTTTTGAATTAATAATTCAAGATATTCGAAAGGCCACCTATGTGGCATTTTCCATTCTTTTTATTAAGTAATTCTTGCATTTTTGTCTCAAATGGAAATGAAGGGTCAGGAGTTTCAAATCAAGAACCCCTTCATTCTCTTCTCGGGCTTTTCTATTTAATGGACCTAGTTTCTTCATTCAAAGGAGGAATTTTTGAGAGCATCTATACTATAGTCAATTTAAGTCTCCATTATTACATTATTTTCAAAGCTTTATTGCATTAGTTAGCTTAATATCTCATTTTAGTTTAATATTGCATCTCATGTTAGATTAAAATTTTCTTAATTGTTCTTAGATTAATATCATATTTATTTCGATGTCCTTAGATTAAAATTGCACTTCATCTTTATTTCAAGCTTTTAGTATAATTGCATTTCTTCATTTCTAGATTAATTGCACTCATTTCTAGATTAATTCCATTAATTTTTTCATCTTAGCTTTTGAAAATCCTCCATTGTAGAACTGGTCTTATGGTTGTTGGCTCTCCAATCTAAGAGTAATTAAACACCCCATCTACATAGGAGGCAACAAGTCGCTTCACAATGAATTTCAGATTGAGTAATTCATACTCTCTCTTGTAATTTGATCATGTGAGTAATGACTATGTTGCATTTATGCTTGATTTAGAGGTCCACATTCAAACACACACATAGGGTAGACAGATATCCCTACTAGATAGATGGGCTCAGATGCAGGAGCTGGGAGTAGTGGGGCCCAGCAAAGATCCACCAGGCAACAGACGGGAGATTCATCACAGCAAACTCCTCTAGTTGATGACACCGACATGCCAGATGTTCTGATAGGGGTACCATAGCTGTAGGAGGCTCTCAGTAAGAGTCGAGAGAGAGTCAGGCAAGTCCAGCAAGAGTGAGATGAATATCATATGCAACTTATCAGAGAGGAGAGATGTGTTGTTGATAGAGATGCTGAGATCAGACATCTGTGAGAGGAGCTAGCAGTGTCATAGATCGAGATGAGATATGAGGCTACTCAAGCATCTTATTATTATGTAGCTTATTGCATAATTATTCCAGATCTAGCAGAGCAGGTGCCACCATTTACTGAGTACACTAGAGCTCCACAGGCACCTCCACGACATGCTCCTCTTCAGGTACCACCGTAGTAGGCACCCCAAAGATTGATGCCCCCTCCTTAAGGATCACCGCAGGGACCACCATAGGGACCACCACCACCACCTCCTCCAGGTGGTGATGGGAAGAGTTAGCATAGCTCTGATACACATTCTGTAGTCCATTTTTGATACTGTGCTCAAGTAGCACCATCATCTTGTACATGACATTAGATCAACTGATACATATATATATGAGATCGCCATTTTGATATTATTGTACTTTTTTGTATATTGCTTTGATGTTTATGTTTGTTAGATGTTTCCTAGATGATTAGATGTATGGATTAGATATGTATGAGATGCAGATGTATAAGATGCACATGTTTTATTTTGATATATGTATATGCAATGTGAAATGCAATGGTAGATGGTAGAATGTATGTGAAAAGTAATGATTTATGCTTATAGTGGATACACATGTTATGTATGCAAATGAGTTTATGAATGCAAATGGATATGAAATGAACATGCAATGTGTATGTAATGCTTATGGTACTAATCATCTCATACAAGATATAGAAATATATGATAGGTACTAACCAAAAGGATGTTGGAACATCAAGATCAAGGACCAGACACTTGTGCAGCCAAGGAGAACCCAGGACAAAAGATGAGAACCTTCAATGAAGAGATCCAAAAGAAGACAATCAAGAGAGCACCAAACACTATCTCAAATGCAAGCCTAGAATGAAGATGCAAGCCTAGAATGAATGAATGCAAGCCTAGGCCTTGGTTGTTGGACTCCCCGTATTTTCATCATAGGGCTTTTAGCAATGGACATTCGCAAGATGCCATACAACTCTCACTGACATCACAATTATGAGAATATGAACATGACATAAGTCTTAGATTTGTCGGAATGAGGTATAGGCATTAAGGCACAAGAAGCCAAAATGACCTGAATACCTATTCCTTTTGATTTAGCAAGTTAACATAAGCATCAAAGCATAGTTTCTAGAATGACCTGAATGTTGCTTGTGAACAAACACACTAGACACATAGGAGTTCCCTCTTTCACCAAAGGATGCTCATAGTGACCCTTACGTTCACTTAGCAGGACAAGCTTTTTGCAGTTTTACTTGTAGCAGGAAAGAGGTCACTCAAAAGACAAGGAGAAGAACCAACCTCACCAAAGCATCCATATAAAAGGAGTCAAGGTACACATGGCCATCCAATACGAGATGAAGGCTCTTACAGATAGACACCCCTCTTATATAGATTCATTAGATCATTGGAACTAAACCAGCAAGCAGAAAGCAAGAAAAGATCATGCCCCCAGTCTTTGCATCTCTCGGTCAAGATAGATGTCTTAGAGTTGCTCGAGGAGAAATGATAAAGAAAAAGACAAGCACACAAAGAAAAGCTTAGAAAACCTCAGAACATCACAAATCAAGTTTTAGTTCCAATTTTATGTTTGTGATCGAGCGGATTGAAGAATCGGCAGAATATAGCATGAAAAGGTCTCAACAGGATAGCGACAACAGGTGGACGCAGTGAGGATCACTGGTGACTATCACGAGAAATCATCTCAAAGAGAGAATCGAAGAGCTAACAAATTATCGATAGGCAGACACAACATGAGATGCTGGTGACCGATACAAGAGAGAGATTCTCAAGGAGAGAAATTGCAAAGGTACTAGTGAAACATCAGTAGGAAGACACAATGAGAACCACTGGTGACTGATGTATGAGGGATCCTCAAAAGAGAGATCCAAGTGATAGCTAGGTATCATTAGGTAGGCACAGTGAGAACCACTAGCGACCAATACATGAGAGACCCTCAAGGAGAGAGATCTCAAAATAGTTGGGCATCAACAGGCAGATGCAGCATGAGGTGCTAGTGATTGATGCAGAAAAGCATCTCCGAAAGTGATAGGACAATGCCCCCTAGATCAGGGAGGTGTCCCCAAGTTTGACCAGTTCCAATCCATGAAGAGTCAAGCAAGATCTTGAAGATAACTAAGAGCAAAGCATGAGCCAACAAACTAAAGCAGGAAATGAACTGAAGTAGGAAGCAAACTAAAGTAGGAAAGTAGGAATGCAAACTAAAGCAGGAAAGTAGACTGAAGCAAGAAAGGAAGTTGTGCAAGGAGCAGCTATGCGGAGCCAAGTGGTGCTGAGATGAGATAGCTTCAGGAAACAAGAGGTGCCTGTTTACTAGGTTTTCGCCATCTTGGCAGAGATTCTATTTTTGCTAGCATGGCACCTGTTTACTAGGTTTTCATCAGTGGCACCTTTTTCTTTTTTTAATTTTTTTTGTACCTTTCTCTATTTTTTAATTTTTTTTTTTTTTTTGCTTTTTTGAATTTTTTTTTTTTTTTGTATTTTTTCAAATTTTCTATTTTTTTTTTTAGTATTACCAAGGCACCTATTTACCAGGTTTTCACTAGGATAATAGATACATCAAAGAACCTGTTTGCTAGGTTTTCACTAAGATCATTTTTTTAGGACATTTGGCAATTTTTAGGATTTTTGAGAATATATCATTTTTTTGGATTTTTTCAGGATCAATAAGTATGTACATGAGCATGCAGAGACTGTCTCAACTATAGAACTTCTTCAGATGAAGAGCATTGATCAGCTCTTTGATTTGTTCTCCTTCAGTAGTAGGAATCTCTAGAAACACGGTCATTTGTAGCAGTAGTCAGCTGAGAAGTTGTAGAATTAGAACCAGATGTTGTAATAGTGACAGGAGATCCAACCATTAGTGCCCAACTATCGAGAGATCCATAATAAAGGAAATATCACTTAAGTGAGACCCACAAATATCCTTATAGATGCATTTTAACTCTTCATCAAATTTCCGATGCTCTAAACGCTTAGGGAGAGTACGTTCTAGATTTTTCTTAGTCATGTCATTAGCAATAAGGAGATATTGATATGCACTTTGGGAAAAGACAAGATGGAGTGAAGGGTATAAAGTATGAGAGGCAAGGGTGATGGGATGGTGGGAAGCATGATAATTTTGAAAGCTCTAATGGGAACTTTGATTTTCCATTTTGGAATCCACATAGCTTTTGATTTTTTTCTTTCTTCTTTACGTTGAGGTGCTTTTGATGACAATGCTTGTAAGATGGATTTCGTGATCCTTTTTTTTTTTTTGGCTTTTGATTGTCTTCTTTTCTTTGAGGACCTTTGTGGTCTTTTGAACACCTCTATTTCTCTTTTCTCTTTGTAGTCACATGTCGATTAGATGGGACATGGTGACCTTGAGATATAAGTGGATTTTTAATATTTTTATTTTTGTGTTGCACATCCAAGTTACTTCCAAAAGAGTAGAGAATGGTGGATGAAAGAGGCTTATATGGCTGGTTTAGGTGGAGAGTTGGAAATGGCAGTGGACGAGCCACTTATCTTAGGAAGGAAGAGGAAAGAGAATTCAATAGGATGGGCTCAAATGCAAAGATATCAGCATCATCATCATTGTTCATGAATGAATCAGATAGATCAAGAAAGTAATCTTCTATAGAACATTTTCAATTGCGAGTTGTCTTAGAAGAGTTAGATAAGTTTGGAGGAATATTATGTGAGCCTAACTGAGATGACCTATTCTGAGAGTTAGGTCCTCTTTCAAGAGGTAAGAATGCATGAATAGGAACTAGTTTTATTTTGGATCTACCAAGATTCCATGAAACTGTAATAGGATGGGGTCTTACATACCCATGAGTTGTTGGAGCAGTAGAAGTATAGCTTGGAGTAGATGGCCTAGGAGTCATAGGAACGATCTCCATAGAAGGGTGAAAAGGATCATCATTAACAACATATTTGTGTGTAGAATCAACTGGTATCTTTGTAGTAGCATCTGACATGTAATCAGCTAGAGATGTAGTAGGTGGAAGATTTTCTTCATTGCTATTATCTGTCACAGGAAGTGTTTCTTCAACAAAAAGACCTTTCTCAGTAGCAGAAGTAGTGGAGCAATCTAGAATAGGTATACCTGACATAAGGGAGACACCAAATAGTTTCCCCCAATCAATATGTGTGCTATTAGAGTTAGTAGAAGTAGGATTCTATTTAGTAAAATGGATAAAATCCTCCTAGTGAGGACCAGGATCATGTTCTTGAAGTAGATAGTTGGAATCAGAATGTTGAATATTCAAGAGTCTTTCATGTGTCATAGACTGGATCTATGCTTCTTTATTATTTGAATCCTTACATGAGGGAAAGCTATAGCCAGGTTGGTCAAGTTTAAGCTCGTGATATCCCATACCAAATCTATCTTCAGAGGGCCTCTTACAAGAATGCAAAAATGGAGGAAGAGCTGTCAGTGACAAGATGGACTTAATATGATATTCCCCCATGCCAATATATTTGATTTGTAGGGTCTTTTCTATCTCTTTGATTTTAGCATCATGAGATTCTATAAATTCCCCATTGGTCAGGATGAAGCTATCACCAAATTATGTGAGCATTTTGCAAGTGAGAAGGGGAGCATTATGCGGATGGCTCAGGGAATGATCATCTTCTTCAAAGAAGGATAAATAATGTGGCAAAGTCAAATGACCCACCATAGATTGGAACTGACCAAGGCCAAGATCTTTGGGGATGTTTGCCTCAGTGAGGGCTTTATCCATAGATAGTCTTGTTCTGGATGTCAAAGGCTCAGGACCTTTGAGCGCAATCTTCGCATGAGATTGAGGAATAGTATTCACACAAGCTGGAGACTGTGTAGAGTTACAAGAGGGAGGCATAGGGCCTCATATGAAAAATGGAGCTTTGGGTTTAGGGGCATCTTTGCTCCCTAGAGCAATGGTCACGTCACAGTATTCAACATCAATAGGTTCGATCACATTGATGACAATGTCGCTAGTATCATACGTATAGTTGACCACATTGTTGGTATCTTTAGACTTGGGTGATTCACCTTTCCTGTGAGGAGGGAAGAGGTCTTTGAATTCTTGATGATCTAAATTCTGGTTATGGTTTTGCACCAAGGTCTTATAAACCACATCAAGCGGTTCTCCCAAGGAACTAAATTCATGCTTGGGTCGAGAGAGCCACGGTTTTTTTCTATCAAATCTAGAAGGTGGTTGAGTTTCTATCATTGTCTTCTTAGTGGTCTTGACCACTCGTATACTAGAGCTAAGATTAAAGATAGACTTTGAGGGTTTTGGCATCATATTGTCAACAACCTCATTATTCATAATATTTGTGTTTTTGTTGACAATCTTACCCTTATCCTTGTTTGAGGGAGAAGGTCCTTGCTTGTTGTCTTTGTTCAAATTCAATCATCCCTTCTTGACCATAAACGCTTCTATCCTCACAGCTCACCTAATCATATTGTCAAAAGTGAGGGGACCTTGTAAGAGGGGAAAATGTAATCATACTTGGTATCCAAAATTTGGGACAAGATTGTCCAAGAAGATATCGAGCTTTTCAAACTCGGGTAATTCATGTGGGTACTTCATGCATAGTTGTCTCCATCTCTGGAGAAATGTTAGGAGAGGCTCCCCTTGTCACTATTTCAAATTGCAAATGTCCCAGATGTTGACCGGATATTGAATATTCTAGAATTGATCATAACTCTTTTCATTTCGAGACTGACCATGACCTTGGTCATTTGGAGATTTCTCATGACTATCGTTGAATTTACCTCCCCCTGGGAAGTGAAATGGATCTCCCATCTTGTTGGTAGTATTCTGAGAGGTCATGAAAATAAGATCGAAAGAGTCAATAGGTTCATTTCTAGAAAGTGACCCTTCAAAGCCTTGTTGGTGTTGAAACAATGGGTTATAATATTCTTGAAATAATAAGTCAGACTGTATCTAAAACAATGGATTGTAATACTCTTGGAATGAGGAGGAATGTGAGAATCCCTCACAACACTCAGATTTTGTGACAAGTTTAGACCAACCTCTTCCTTGTCCAATACGAAGAATGAGGAATCTATTGCCGCTTCTAGTTGTAATAGTCATAGATGAAGATGAAATGAGGGAAGACTCAGGATAAAGCTAGGACTCTATCTCTAAGATCAATGAAAAGGAGATAAATGGCTAGAACAGCCGAGATGCAAGATGAACCTGGTATGAATCATCAAAAGAGGTGGCTAGAATAGTCGAGATAAGACTATCGCAACACAAGGAACAAAAGCATAAAGAGATAAGGTAAACAAGATGAGAGACAACATGAGTCAAAGCAATAATTGATTGATTCTTAGCTTGATTCAGTCAATTTCTGATAGTGAACTACAAGAAAATAGATAAATAGACCTCAGACAAAAAGTAGATCAGGAAAAAGTTTGACCAGTCAACTGGAATTTGGTCTCTATTTTTGAAAAATTGGGGATAGGCTCATGCAAGAAAGTGTAGAGCTACATGAGGAAGTGCTAGGCTTCATGCGAGAAAGTGTGGAGCCATGCGAGAAAGTGCAGGGCTTCTGAAACTTCGCATGAGAAACTACCAGTTTCTGACAAGTTAACGCAAATCTTGAGATAAAGGATAGGTTTCCAAATGCAAAATGAATGATTCTTAGATGGAAAATCTAGTTTCTTGACAAGTTTGAGAACCGGTTTGATCAACAATCTCATTTTGAGGATTTCAACATTCATTTACAAGAACAATGGTTTAAATCAAGCAATTGTTATACAAGAAGCAGTAAAAAATAGACCTACCAAGGACAAGGCAACTTGGTAGTATCATGGGAGCCTTTATTTAATCATGATTGGAAAATTTTAAGACTCAATAACAAAAACATAGCTTAGTCCTACAAAAAAAATGGTGAGAAGCCAAAACCTTTGCCCCACAACTTGAACGCATACGTGCACATCACATAGTCGTGTCACCCCTAGAGGGAACCCGTGTTTTTAGTGTTTCCAAGGACTCAATAGTATATGTTCAAAGGTTACCCTTGAAGTAGGGCCAGCATCATATACCACCTTCAAATGTCCATGTGTATGTTTATGGTGGGAATCTATAGGAGAGATTCTTCCCCCTCCCTGCACAAAGATTATGACTCCTTTCGGAGGTGATCTGGGTAGGAAACTAGCTAAGGAAAGTTTTTAGTGGGCTTCCATTCATGCTAACCTTTGATACCCTTGATATAGGGCTAGGGCCTCGTAGCCACACCAACACTTGAAAGTCATACACCCCTACAAGCAGGGCTAGGAGTAGCGCTACTCAGTACAACAGACAAGGCCTTGTCAAGATGATAGTAGAAATCATGAGAAGGAAGATAACATGGCTTTGGAGTCTTTAGACTCAAAAAATATTTCTTTATTAAAGTGAGGTGGAATCACCGGTGAAAGGTGCGTACTCACTTGGGTCATTCTCGGAGGTTCAACTTCCGACAGGCCCTCTAAAGGTGACACTGGACTTGGTTTAGATTTGAGGTTTTGATTTTTTGATTCTCCCAAAGGGATAAGAGCATACTTATCTATCCCATTTCCTCACCCAAACATGCAAGATAGATTCATCACCAAGCTAGCTTCACTTTACCAAATCTACACGCTTTTGGGTTTCTAATTCTCTCAAAGAGAGAAGAGCATAATCCCTTGGTGAGTAAAAGTGTTAATGGTTCACTACCTTTCCCCACTTCCCCAAGAATTTGTCATATTAGTAGGATCATTGGGTTCATTCATGGTCATCACCTCCATTTAATGAAGAGCCAAATTCCCTAGCCCACTAACAAAATTCTCAAGAAATTTTAACGAGGCCCTATTTAAACTATGTGATGAAAGCAAGAAATAGACACAACATTTTAGCAATTCTTTGACTATCGTCCTGCAATAAAACCATTAGAATGTTTTCTGTTCTTCGACAAACGACCTGCGGAAACTGTTACGCTGTGAAAAAAAATAGAGAAATAGTAAACAACAGCAAACAGAAACTATTAGAAATCTGGAACAGAAAACACAGAGATTGAAATTTTTTAATAATTGGATCCAAATCTTGCGTAAGGAATTACTCCACATCATGTGAGAAAGCATAGGATGTTGCGTGAGGATGGGAAAGTTCACATGAGAGAGTGCTACTAAGAGTGAAACTTCACATGGTATGCTCTGGATTCTTGTGTGAGAATCTGTACATAGTGCAGTACGGATGCATGACAGAATTCAAATTTCCTATCAGAAAAAAATTGAGAATGAGGCTAGAAATTGATCTTTCTACCCCACAGTGGGCGCCATAAATGTATGCGGTTGAATGTAGACCTCTAATCCAACTGCACACACAATATAGTCATTACTCATACAATCAAATTATGAGAATGAGTATGGATTACTCAATTTGAAATTCATGGTGAAGCGACCTATTGCCTCCTAATTAATCAGGGTGTTTAATTACTCTCAAATTGGAGAGTCAACAACCATAAGACTGAGTTAATATGGAGGATTTTGAAGCTAGAATGATAAGAAAAGTACAATTAATCTAAGATGAGAATGCAGTTTGTAATCTCAATTAAGTGTAGATTTTAAGCTAAGAACTTGAATGTAAATATGAAATGCAGATTTTAAGCTAAGAGAGCTAGAAAGAAAGATGATAATTAACTAATAACAATAAGAAAATTTACTCTAATATGAGAATGCAATTAACACTAAATGAGAATTAATATAATTGCAATAAGCTTTGAAAATATATGAATAATGGAGACTAAAATTGGCTATAGTTTAGTTACTCTCAAATTGCTCTCCTTTCGAATGAAGAAGAAGGTTCATTAAATAAGCAAGCCCGGGAAGAGAATGAAGAGGTTCTTGATTCAAAATGGTTCATTCTCAAGGGAGGAGAAAGAGACAAATATTGAAATATTTATTTAATTAAAAGAATGAATATGTGCCACATGTGGGTGACCTTTCGAGTATTTTGAATTATTAAATTCAAATAAAGAGGTGTCCATTCAATTAACTAGATCAATATTAATTTCTTTTTTATGTGTTATTAGCTAAAGGGGGTAGATTTTAATTTAATTTAAAGCACTTAGGACTTCAGAATTAAATTAATTTATCATAGGGTTAATTTAGCTAATAAAGGTCGAAGACTTAGGAATTAATTGTAGTGTGAGATGTGATTTTGACTAGGATTATAGGTGCCAATTTTGGGGTATTACAATGGGATGTTGTGATTTTGACTAGGATTGGGGGGATGGTAATGGATCTTGAGATGGAGTAGGTAGAATGGTAGGATCTAAATTTAGAGTGGATGAAAATGGATCATGATATGGAGTGGGTGGAAACAATGGATCATATAATAGAGGAAGTGGGATGGTGGGATCTTGAGGTGGAGTGGATGGAGTTGAATGATCTTGATTTAGGTCAATGGATATTTCAACATGCTTTAGGACAAGATCTTGACATGATGGAATTGTTTGGATGGTGTGATGGAGGATGTATGAATGGACTCCTTAGATGGAGTAGATATGAGTATGGGAGGTTTTTTAATTGTAATAGAGGGAAGAAGGGTGGACTCAAGGCTCATTGGATGAGGTTTGGATAATTCTAGGAGGAGAAGGTGGGAATGGAAATTGGATGGAGTCAATAGATGGGGGGTTTTGCTTGTGTTAGGAGATGGAAGAGGATCATTAAATGGTGTACATAGAAGAGGGATGATGGGTGTGGATTATGGAAGAGGAATGATGGGTGTGGGAGGTGGAAGGGACTCATCACCAATGGCTTCAAATGATGGAGTAATATGATATGACTTGTCAACTTTAGGAGAGGGATTTTATGTTGGCTTCCTTGTGAAACTTCTTGGAGACTTGCATGTTTGAGGCTGAGGTGGATGGTTAGAAGATGCAGATGGTAGGAAGATAAGATAGTTTATGTATGAAAGTGTGGCGATGAATTTTAAATTGAGTAGATTGAATGATGAAGTAGAAATGGGTGTGGAAGATGACATGGCTAGATATTCCATGTAAGAAGACATGGAGGTGACTTCTAAACTAGATTGACTAACTAATGGGGGAGGAGTGAAAAATTGAGACATACCACATGAAATGGATTGAGAGATGTAGGTGGATTATGGAATGGGATTTATCATAATGTAGGTGGGAATGGAAGATGGTTGATTAAGATAAGATGGAGTAGATATAGGGGATGAGTAGGATATAGTGGATGGCATTAGATTAGATATAGTTGGGGGTTTATAATGATACATTAGAGAACTAGGATTGACTAGAGGACTAGGAGAATGGATTAGAAAATGGGTTGGAGGATAATGAAATGGTGGATCTAAATTATGTATGTAGGTAGTATGGTCCATGTGGAAAGATGGTATTTGAAATATGATTGTAGGAGAAGATGGAGACATGAATACTGTAGGAGGGGGATATGTGGTGTGATATAGGAGAGATATGAGGATGGATGACATAATGGATTTCCCTTATCAAAGGTATGATAAGAAGTAATGGTGGGTATGCATAGAGGCATAATGAGGTATTTTAGAGGAATGATTGGATTTTGGAGGATTCTTGGAGAAATGTTTCTAATTTTTTCAATGTACTCATCATGATCAATGAGACTCTCATCATCATTCAAATATGATGAAATGGAAAAAAGGTAGTATGACCAAACTCATCATAATAGAATTGTGACATGATGATTTGATGATGAGTTGGAGAAGGATGATGGATGAAGAGGAGTGATAGACTAAATCTAATATTAGGATGACTAATAAGCTCATACTATGATTTGGATTAAGCTCAAGATAGAAGGAAGGATTGATTTTGAGGAAGATGGAATGGGGATGAGGGAGGATAAAGATGACTATATTATACTAGGATATAGGGGGAAAATGAGGACCTAGTGGAAAACGATGATAACAACACTAGAATAAAATGATGTTAGATGAGACCAAGGTAGATAATAGTAACAAAACTTATATGGAATGTATGTGATGGATATGACTTGGGATGACAAATGAGGTTTTCACTATAATAATGATACTAAGTGGAAGTGATGTGGGATAAGAACAAATGGGACTATAGTAAGGACATGATTTTTACTACAAATTTGGACTAAGTGTTTGAATTGGTAAATGTTGAATTTTGATGAGATTTTGACTTGTTTTTGGAAAAAGATGTGTAAGTGAACAAGTACGTCAAACATAATGTGTGTATTTAGAACCAAGAACATTCACAACCTATGATGGATAGGATACTATTTGTTGAATCCCCACTTGAATTTCTCCATATACCTCACACAAAGTGGACATATAGAGATTCTAGTGTCATTGGATCACCTCCATGACATGAAAATAAATAAAATTTCTTACCCCATAGATTAAAAAACTTGAGGATTTAATATCTCACAATGAAGGGTACATGTGGGGCGTCTTAGTTGGCATGGAGGGCCATCAATGTCAAAAAATATATATGATACAAACCAAGGAAGGAGAGACCAAAAGATGATCAATCCTACCTAGCAGAAAGAGTAAACACATGAACGAAACAACAAGGAATAGGAGAGAAAATTCAAGATCCAATATATTAACTAAGATCAAACTATTGGCAATTTGCCTTCATACATGTCGGGCTAGAAGGCCTACCTAGTTGTAGCCTTACAATGTAGCTAAATCAGCCTTTTGATCTAGAATCCTACATCTATTTCTCACTTCCCTCCATAATTACATCAAGAAACAATATATAGCCATCACAACACATAGGTCAGCCCTAAGAAAGATTATATTTCCTAAGAACATAAAAATATGTTACAACATATAGGGAAAGTCCTAAATCATAAGAACTTGATCTATAATTAATGTGAAGCCTTTCAAATCATATTTAGTTCCACACATGATCCAAGAAAGTAGAACATTAATCCACCACCATTCACCGCTAGGTGTCAATTACCACCGTGAATTCAAAATTCCACCAAAGCTCAGGAATAAGAGAAAAATACACTATCCAAGAACAAATTAATCATAACTCAAGCAACATTGATCCAAATTAAGTGAAATCATGGGAAAGTGATCCAAGATAGGTCCTAGATAAGATGCTATGACCGTGCACACTAATATGAACACATGATGAACTTCCAACATAATCTCACAGACAGGAAATATGAATGTAAAGAATAGAACTATTTTTGGTTGATGCGAGATTTCCATGAATCCAAGATGCTCCTATATCCGAGTTTCTTTAGAACCTGAGAAGAATCAAAAGGATCCAACTCAGATTGAGAAATCCAAGTAGAGTCTTCGACCAATCTATTTTCAACTTAACCAAGTGCTCCAAGTATTCCTTTTCTCTAGTGCTCCTTAAAATTTACTATCCAATATTTTCTCAACCTCATCCATTTGCTTCTTAGGATACTCTTCTTTCATCTTTGAATCATTCTTAGGGTCATAATACTCATACAAATTTTCAATGTTGAATATAGGTGATATGTCCATGTCATTAGGTAACTCAAATTCAAACACATTACCACTTTCAATTTTCTTTAATATTTTACAAGATCCAAACTTCATCTTCAGCTTTCTATATGTTCCAATAGGATATCTTCCCTTCTTCAAATGAATCATAACTTCAACTCCAACTACAAAATTCTTACATCTTCTAGTTTTATCAAATGTATCCTTATATCTATGATTCTTATGTTCCAAATTATACTTTACTTCCTCATGCAAATTCTTCATGAATTAAGCATAACCCTCTGCTTCAACACTTATTTTCTCTTCTTGACCAAGATCCTTCAATTCTATAATTCCCTTAGGATGCATACCAGTAAAAAATTCAAATGGTGTCTTTTCTATACTTCTTTTTACTGAATTATTATATACAAATTCTTCTTGTGCCAAAGACAAATCCCAATTATCCGATTTGTCTTCAACTAGTCATATCAACAAGTTACCCAAGATCCTATTCAAAACTCACGTTTGTCCACTAGTCTATGGATGAAATGTATAACTAAACTTCAAATCAGTATTCATCTTCTTCCAAAGTGTTTTCCAAAAATGATGAAGGGTGCTCTCCTTAATACCACAAACACATAATAAAAATAGAGACACAACAACAATTTGCAAGAATAGAAAACAAGCTTCTTATTATCTCCACAAGTGTGGAATTACAAATTTTAGAATTACAATAGGAAAAGCCACATGGGCATTTTCCTTACAATATTATGTAGGGAAAAGCCTCGAATAACTACCTTGAACTACCTAGAAAACACTATGGACCTTCCTTATATAGGAAATTTTCCACCGCTTGAGAAGATTCTAGAATTAAATAGCCATTATGGTTGACCATCCCTAAAATTATTTTATTTATTATTCTTTTTACATTACGGTTGGCTCAAAATAATTACAAATTATATTTTCAAGTAGCCCACCTTCTGAAGGCCATAGCTTTTAACTATAGCTCTGTTTGGCTATTAGAACCACTTTTCAAAAATGGCAAGTCCTGAACTACAACACCTAACTTGTGCAAGCTCCAGTCTACTGTGGTTTGATCTCATTCCAGAGCCTCTAAGGCCTTCAAAATTGAGCTCAAATATTTTGTACCCAAACACTTCAATAACTTCACCAATACAAATGATATGACAATGAAACTCAACTTACAGACTAATATGACTAAGATGAACCTCCAACTGTGAAATCAAAACATTTTGAGCTATAATGACTAGCTTACTAAAAATAGTAAGTTTCCATAAATAGCAACTATGCACAAGATATCCCTTATTGAAAGGAAACCAAAAATATTTTTGGGTGATGCATGATTTCCCTTAAACCTAGGATGCTCCTACATCAAACACCTAAGGTAATTTGAGAAGTGCCCCTATCACATCTCAGGTGTGTAGAGGAAAACCAAGACAATTAACTTCTTCCCTTGTCAACCATGATAAATCTTCTATAGGTCACCCTTTCCATTTGACCAGATATTCTTCATAGTCATGTTCCTTGTGCTTCTACCAACATGACTATCTAGTATATCCTCAATCTCCTTGGTAGCTGAAGTAGTTGCTAGAATAATCCACTATGCTTCTGTGGCCCCATCTTAAACACCCCCTTCATGATACTCTATAAGATCTGAAATATTAAATACTGGTGAAATATTCAGCTCAGTAGGCAACTTTACTTCATAGGCATTTACTGAATCATGCTTTCTTCAGCATCTTACATGGTGCAAACTTCTTCATTTTTAACTTTTTATATGTACCTACAAGAAATTTCCCCTTCCACAAATGAATTATGACTTCATCCCCAACCTGAAATTCTGTATGCCTCATTTTCTCATCTGCGTTAGCCTTATACTGTGTATTCATCTTGGTAATGTGCTTCCTCACCTCCTCATGGATGTTCTTCAAATGTTCCGCACAATCCTCAACTTCAGCACTACTTATCTCTCCTTTTTCTATCTTCCTCAACTCATATGCATTTCTACAAATACTTCCATATATAATGTGGAATGGTGATTTACCAGTGCTCCTATTGAAAAAATTATTGCATGCAAATTCTACCTGTGGTAAAATCAAATCCCATCCTGTTGGCTTATCTCCAACCAAACATCTCATCAAATTCCCCAAACTCCTATTCACCACCTCTGTCTGTCCATCAGTTTGTGGATGATGTGATGAGCTAAACTTTAAATCTTTCCTTAACTTCTTCTACAATGTACGTCATAAATATCCAAAAAACTTTGTGTCTCGATCTGAAACTATGCTCTTTGGAAGACCATGTAGTCTCACCACTTGTTTGAAAAACAATTCCACCACATGAACAATATCATTAGTCTTCCCATAGGGAATGAAATGTTTCATCTTTGAAAATCTGTCAACCACCACAAAAATTGAATCATGTCCCCGTTGAGTCCTTGGTAAACCAAGAACAAAGTCCATACTGATATCCTCTCATGGATTTTCTAGTATAGGTAATGGCTGATACAACCCTATATTCTACTTTACTCCTTTTTCCATTTGACATACTCTACAACTCTATATAAACTACTTGACATCTTGCAAAAA
Source organism: Chamaecyparis obtusa (assembly GCA_027943335.1). Lineage (NCBI taxonomy): Eukaryota > Viridiplantae > Streptophyta > Pinopsida > Cupressales > Cupressaceae > Chamaecyparis > Chamaecyparis obtusa. The sequence goes on from BSBK01007860.1 coordinate 277,561, forward strand.
CTATGGTTGATAATAATTCTCACTAACAAGAGAAAGGGTTTTATCTCGACCAAAATGTCCAACCAATACTCCACTATGCTTTTCCTTGATGAGATTCTCCCTCATAGAACTTCATGGAATGCACAACTTACTTCCTCTAAATAGTATACCATCCTAGATGATGAAATCCAACCACTTCATTCTATCTAGAGTAACAGGTTATGTACAAGCTTTCCAAGCTTCTTAAAAATCAAGATCCTCTAGATACAAACTCTTGAGTTCCTTGAACCCAACCACCTCAATCTACATCTCTGTTAGCAAAATTTGTCTCCTATTAAGAGCATCTGCAACCTTGTTACTATTATAAATAGGAAATACTGAGAGGGGGGGGTGAATCAATATTTCACAAACTTTTTCTTTTGCCCACTTATGGATATAACAGATTACTTTAGTGCATACAAAGATTATCAAGCTGATTAACAAACATAGTAGTAAATAGAAAGAACTCATAACACATGATATGTTCTCGAGGAAACCCTAGCCAAGGGAAAACCCTAGTGGGGATGGTACCCACAAAGATCACTAATCAAAAGTATCCTGTTAGGGATATTGGACCCTGTTAGGAGTCAATTTACAATATATAGTAGATCTATCCTGGTTAAAGGACTTTAGGCCTTGTTAGAAGCCTTAACCCTATTAGGAGTTAGATTACAAAACCTAATCACCAGCTGAGCTCACTACCCAAATAGGTAATACAAAAATGTTTCTGACTGTAATATGGTACTGCTTACAACTTCCTATCAATAGCCTTTGCTACTATCACAATATACAACTATCGCAAGTTATCCTTTCTTTCTTTTTACACATCACATATATTTTTTCATTACATTTCAAGTATGCCTAATATATGAGTTATTAGAGCTAATAAATTTACATGGTTGGCTTCCAAAATCTTTATCCAAGAGTAAAAATCTAGGATGTTGTCCCTTTATAATGTTAAGTCATTATTTTGACAAGAAAAAATAATCCCTTAACTCTTTCGCTAATACTGTCTCCAAAACTGTTCTGTCTGCAAAAATTATCTTTGGTAAACTTTGAATAACTTTGTCCGTACTGCTCCAAACTTTATGTGCACTAAGATGGGGTATCCTCATACTCTATAGAAGCTTCAATTAATTTTGCAAACAAAAATATTGCTCCAGTGGACGTCGCCAACTAAATCTTCATCGGGTGCTCTGTCAGGATCACTGTATCCATACTTAGACAATTTCTTCCTTCAACTTTCCATACTTGCATTCAAGATTCTATGCTCTCAATAGAGATCATATGTTGCCATAATGACAACATCTATGCATCCACATTAGCCAAATTGCCAACAATCTCCCCCTTTGTCATTGGTGGCAACATATGGGAAAATTAGCTAAGTGTGCAAACAAAAATTCAAAGTATTTACACAAAATTGTGGCCAAATGTTATACAACACATATACAATATTGTACTCCATAGAATAGCTCCCCCTATGAGTATCCTTCCTCAACATATATTCAATTTTATGCTATCTTTCCCCCTTTGACAACAATGACAAAGATAGGGTGTACAATTTTTTAAAAAAAAACTTAATACTTTGTTATCATCTATTGCAAAGCCAGTAAGCTTGCAACACAGTCACCAAAATCTGATTTCCATGATTCAAAATCTTTCTCCCATATCTTCCTGATTGATTTAGCAACATTGAGTAGAGTACTCAATCTGTATGCTACTGTCTGACAAGCTTGCAGGGAATTAAAGCTAAACTTTTGAAAAGATGTCTTTGCTGAAAGACACTGCTCAATTTAGTCTTCAACAATTGAGGTCTTGATTGAGATGTGCTCTCTCAAGATGTTAATCCTGAGCATCTTTCTATTCTTCTCCTCAGCTAACATTCTGATTTCATCATTTAACTTCCTTATGTTCTTCTCTACAGAACTTATCTTTACATTTGGGCTTGACAAGGTGTTTGTTTCAGCTATAATTGCATCTATCTTCTCTATGATCTTCATATCTTCTTTAGCTGTTAGGATTTCTGATTTTGTGCATTGAATATACAAACTCTTTCCAGTTTCAAAATGTTTCCTCAAATTCTTTATGCATACATCCAAATTACCAATATCATTTTGAATATTTACACTTAAATTTTGTTGCATTTCTGCTTCAAAGTCTTCCTGAACTTTTATTCTAGCAATATCCTTTAAGTTAGAAAATTCAGAGTCAAAAGAGTTTATTACTATTTTAGCTTTCTCAAGTGGATCCGATTCAAACCTTAGTGCTGATCACACTCTCAAGTTTCTCTATCAAAACTCTAACTTTGCCTTCAAGGTCCTTCACCTTCTTATTCTTTCCAATAATTTTATTAAGAGATGTGATGAACTCAAGCTGATCATCATCTTCAACTTCTTTTCCAAGGTCTTCAAAAGTTGAACCAATTTGTCTCTTCTTACTGTCAGGTGCACTAGGGGTAGTGACCTCTGTCAAAATTTGTTTACCTTTAATTATCTGTTCTGCTAGAACTGATTCTGATACTGCTGGTGCTTCCACTGCCTCTGTATCCTTTTCTAATTCTGTAATCTTCTCTTGCTCTTCTAAAGCCAAATTGTCAACAATGTTTCCTAGATCATGAAATACTGCATCATCTGACTCTAGTGTCACTTTGGTTCCTTCGATGTCCATTCATTCTTTGCCAATATTGATATGTGAAGCAGATGGAACTTCTTCAATACCAACTTCCTCTGCATGCGGTTCCTCTGATTGATTCTGCTGAGGGTTTGATTCAACATGCTTTCCTGCAACTATATCTACAATAACTTGCATTACTGCTTGCTCTGTCTCTTTCTGTACTTCCTCCTTTTTGCCTCCCATTATAAGGATTGTTCTTCTCATAGTTCTCAATAAATTTCCAAGAGACTTCAAGAATCTCTTCAAATGATCTTCATCCTCAACTTCATAGAACTATTTGATTACATGTTCTCTCATCTTTATGTCCTCTTCTTGTGCTCTCTATTTTCTATTCACAAGTCTGTTATACAAATCTTCTGAGATCTTACCATGAATAGTGCTAAGTTTCTTATCTGTCACAATCATATGTGTAATCATTGCATTTTCAAAATTCAATCTGTCAAATGATCCATATAGATCATAGAATTTATTCAACTTAGTGAAATCTCCATGCTTCAATATATCTTCATTAACTCTTTCAATTCTTGGTTTCCAAGTTTTCTTCTTGATTGAAACTACATCATCATCTTTAATTACTACTACATTTCTAGGTATAGGTGGTACAATCACTTTTTGTCTCTTGCCGGGTCCTGTTGCACTCACTTTTACTCTTTTGCTAGGAATAGGAGAAAAAGATTTATCTCCTTCATCTTTTTCAGGTACTTCAACTTTTACCTTTACTATAATAGGATCAACAGGATCTGCACTAGATGCCTCAGGTGGAATTACAAGATTTTCACTTTGCTTCAAGGCTTCTGCAGTCTTCTTAGCTATGTCAAACTCATTACTTGACATACCTGATTCTTTCAGTATTTTCTTCATAGTAGATTCAACTCTCTTACTAGATTGCTTCTTTTCTCTCAAACTTATTGCAGAGTTGAAATTCTCTTCATAGGTTCCAAACCTATTTGCATGACCATCCAACTCACACTTTAACAGTCTATTCACATATCCTACTGTTTCTGCTTCAGATACTTCATAGCCAAGAGGGTCTATGAATTCCATTCTAGGCTCAACTGCTTCAATGTAGGTGAAATCAGTGTCTACCATAAAACAAATGTCATCTTTATGCTTTTCAACTAAGGATTGAGGAATCCTTAATTTGTTCTTAACAATATTCTGAAAAGTCTTCAATACAAGCTTCACACTGTCATTAACTTTATCAAAAAGGTGCTTCATGTAGACTGAGTTTATTCTTTCCATTATGTTCACATTGTCACTCCAATCAACTGTGTAAGGAAATCTTCTCAAAATATGGAAAAACATATAGGTTATCAGAGATGAAAACCTAAACTGTGTGTACTTAGCCTTCTTAATCTTTTCTAAGTTCTCAAATAACTGAATTTTAAAAATTTCACATAGGTCTACTTGTTTCTTCTCAATACACATAAGATAAGCTACATGAACCATTCCTACAGCCATGTCATCTTCCCTTGAAATACCACAAAATTTAGTTGTTAGGATCTTGCAAAGGTACCTAACATCATCTTGCTTAATCTTACTTATCGCAATTCCTCTACCATTATAACTAGATCCAGTGTTGTCTAAAATAATCTTTCTCATGTTCTTTTCATTCAGTGGAATCTCTCCAACTTTTGATAATCCAGTAACATCATGAATTAGGTCGGTAGTTATATCAGTAACTCTATCCTCCATCTAGAATTTCCCATTGTGGATTCTACTTAAAATGATCTTGGTACATTCCTCATCATTAAATTCATACTTCATGGAATATTTGATAATTTCATTATTCTCTAGGTGCCCATAAGCTAGTTTAACTGACATGTCTTGATTATACAATTTCTTGTAATCATCACTAAAATCTACATCTCCCAAAGTTTCAAACTTGCAACCTAAATATCCTTTAACATTCTCAATGTGCAATACTCCGTCTGGTACGGATGATAGTGCTAGTCTGTTATCAATTTCAGCTGGTTCTACTGGTTCTTTCTTAATCTTAGTTCTATTCTTATCCTTAACATTATGAACCATAGAAATATTCATCTTATCGACTGATTAAAGATCAAAAAATACCTCAACTTTGCAAATCTAGGGTTTCGGTATAATCGATGCTGCAAACTGCTTCCAAACTTCTTCAAATCATCCTCAACTCACTTTTTCTTCTTTCAAATCTCCTTTCAATCACTTTTTAATCATGATAACTTTGATTTTGACCTTATAACACTTCACATTAACTCGATCTGACAACGCATTCATTCATTTTGCCGCTAAAACCTCAAAAAGCTGATTCTGCAAACCTACAACCATAAAACTTTTTGCGACCTCGCAAAACACAATATTTTATTTTTCACACTTAACCATAGCATTAGTACAACATAATAATCCTATATCTAACTGCACAAAACTTAACTCATTCAAATTCCTAATCTACACTAATCCTAAGTCCTAAACTACATAAACTTACATAATTTAAGTACTTAAAGAAGGGTCAGGTAAAGATTCATCCTTACCATTAGTTACATTACCTTCCTAACTACTTTCAGTGCTAAATATACCTCCTTGATCTATGCCTTTATCAAATTTTACTTCATCTTTATTGCTACAACAACCTTTCTCTTTGTTTCCTGCATTTTCATTCCTTCTTGCATTGTTCCTAGGGTTAGGGTTATGATGATAACCTCCATTGTTCATTCTACAAAATCTTGCTGAGTGTCCAAACTTGTTGCATATCTGACAAATGATTCCATTGTTTCCAAATCTCTGTCCTTGCTGGTTAATCTATGACCTACAATTTCTAGCAATATGTCCTACTTTGTTGCATCTAAAACATACTACCACTTTTCTTTGATTCATTTATTCAATAGATTTCTTATCTGCATTGTTAGTATTCCCAATCATTCTATCATAATTATTCAAAATTACTTTAGGTCTTCTACATTCATTCGCTTTGTGTCCAAAACTATGACAATTATAACAATGTCCATTAAGAGGTTTAAATTGCTTACCTGTGCAATCTCTCTTCATGTGCCCAATAGTATTACAAGAAAAACATCTACCTTTGAATTCTCTTTGCATACTTTTAGATGATTCTTCCTATTTTGATTCTTCTTTCTTTGATTCTTCTTTCTCTCTAGGTGGTTCTTCTTTAGGTGGATCTTCCAATGTGTTCTCATCTAGCTTTATTTCCTCCACACTTTCAGATGTCTTCAGATCTGGCTTCTTACTTTCATGGATTGTTCTAAACATACTAAATTCAAATCCAGTCCTATCAAAGAATGGTTCTTCAAAAGAAATTTGTTTTCCAGTCTTATTACTATTTCAATATAGCCTTTCAAGTTGTTGTTTAGATTGAGTTAATTCACCTTTCACAATTTTATTATGCTTCTCAAGTTCCACATACTGCACTTCTACTTTTTCAGATTCGGATGTTTCCTTTTTAAGTCTTGATCTTAGATCTTCATTCTCAATTTTTAATTTTTCATTATCAAATCTCAAATTTCCATCTTTCATACTAAGTTTCAGATTTACTATCTTCAACTCATGCTTAAGGATCTCATTTTCTTTTTCTAATTCATCACAATCTTCAACAAGCATATCAGATTTCTTTTCGGATTTTAGATCTTCAATTTTACCTTTTAATTTGTCAATAGCATTCTTTGCATCTTCATATTTTCTTCTTAAGGAGTTTCTTTCATCAATAAGCATATCAATCTATTCAAGAGCTTCTTCAAGATTCTTCTGAAGTTGATCCATATCCATAGAGATCTTACTCAAGCTGCTAAGCTTTCCTTGAATGTTCCTTCTCCGAGTAACTGTGCTCTGATACCAATTGTTAGAAATAGGAAATACTGAGAGGGGGGGGTGAATTAGTATTTCAAAAACTTTTTCTTTTGCCCACTTATGGATATAATAGATTACTTTAGTGCATACAAAGATTATCAAGCTGATTAACAAACATAGTAGTAAATAGAAAGAACTCATAACACATGATATGTTCTCGAGGAAACCCTGGCCAAGGGAAAACCCCAGTGGGGATGGTACCCACAAAGATCACTAATCAAAAGTATCCTATTAGGGATATTGGACCCTGTTAGGAGTCAATTTACAATATATAGTAGATCTGTCCTGGTTAAAGGACTTTAGGCCCTGTTAGAAGCCTTAACCCTGTTAGGAGTTAGATTACAAAACTTGATCACCAGCTGAGCTCACTGCCCAAACAGGTAATACAAAAATGTTTCTAACTGTAATATGGTACTGCTTACAACTTTACATCAATAGCCTTTGCTGCTATCACAATATACAACTATCACAAGTTATCCTTTCTTTCTTTTTACACATCACATATATTTTTTCATTACATTTCAAGTATGCCTAATATATGAAGTATTAGAGCTAATAACTTTACATGGTCGGCTTCCAAAATATTTATCCAAGAGTAAACATCTAGGATGTCATCCCTTCATAATGTTAAGTCATTATTTTGACAAGCAAAAATAATCCCTTAACTCTTTTGCTAATATTGTCTCCAAAATTGTTCTATCTGCAAAAACTGTCTTCGGTAAACTTTCAATAACTTTGTCCGTACTGCTCCAAACTTTATGCGCAATGAGATGGGGTATCCTCATACTCTGTAGAAGCTTTAGTTAACTACGCAAACAAAAATATTGCTCCAGTGGACGTCGCCAACTAAATCTTCATCGGGTGCTCTGTCAGGATCACTGTATCCATACTTAGACAATTTCTTCCTTCAACTTGCCATACTTGCATTCCAGATTCTACGCTCTCAATAGAGATCATATGTTGCCATAATGACAACATCTATGCATCCACATTAGCCAAATTGCCAACAGTTACACTTCTCCTTTTTGTGTTTCAAAATAAATGTGTAACTCTACAAACTCAACCCAATTCAAATGCCTCTGATTCAACTTTCATTGACTATTCAAATATTGCAAAACTTGATGACCAGTATACAAAACAAGCTCCTTAAGAATAAAAGAGTGTCTCTACTTTTTCAATGCCTAAACTATATCATAAAATTCTTGATCATAAACAAAATATTTCCTCTTGGCATCATTTAACTTCTCACTAAAATAAGCAACAGGTTTACCTTCTTGGCTCAAAACAACTCCTATTGTAGTGCCACTAGCATCATAGTCTACTTGAAACACCTTATTAAAATCTGAAAGTTCTAAAACAAGTTGTCTTGTAACTTTTTTTTTCAACAATTTAAAACTTTTATCCACCCCTATAGTCCACTTAAACTCTTTCCTATCCCCGCTCATTGTTTCAGTCAAGGGTCCACAAACACTGCTAAAACTCCCGATAAAATTTTGGTAAAAACTATCCAAACCATGAAAAGATCTTACCTCAGTATGATTCCTTGGAGTAGGCCATTCAAGGATAGCCTTCGCTTTTTATGGGTCAATTTTTAGACCTTCTACTGAAACTAAAAATCCTAAATACACTAACTCCTTCACAAAACTGCACTTCTTCAAATTAATCAACAATTTCTCTTCTCTTAACTTCTTAAAAACCCTATGAATATGCATTATATTCTCCTGCAATGTCTTACTAAAATTCAAAATATCATCTAGGTAAATAATGACAAACTTACCCAGAAGTTCTTTCAGAACCTCATTCATGAGCTGCATAAAAGTGCTCGGTGCATTGGTTAGCCCAAAAGGTATGACTAACCACTCATACAACCCTTCCTTTGACTTGAAGGCAGTCTTCCATTCATCTCCTTCTCTGATCTGAATCTGATGATATCTACTCTTTAGATCTATGTTTGAGAAATACATAGCTCCACTAAAATACTCCATAATATCATCCATCCACAGCAATAGAAACCTGTACTTGATTGTAATCTTGTTGATAGCCCTAGAATCTATACACATCCTCCATTCTCCATTCATCTTTGTTGCTAATAATGCTGGTACAATACATGGACTTAGGCTCTCTTGAATCAACCCCTTCTGCAAAAACTCCTATACTTGTCTGTTCAACTCTTCACTTTCTGCTTGTGTCATTTTGTGTGCTGCCTTATTTGGAAAAGAGGCTCCTGGAATCAAGTCCATCTGGTGACTAATCTTCCTTATAGGTGGTAATCCATCAAGTACATTATCAGATACAATATCCTAAAACTCATTCAACAAATCTACAACTTCTAAAGGTACATCTTCCACTTCCTCTTTACCAGCTTTTGGAATTAAAGAAAAACACATATTCTCATGCCTCATACCCTCTAGGAATTTTTTTCCATCAAAAAAACTTAATCTTGCATTCCTACATACCTTTTCTTCTATGTACTTCAATGTCTTTATCTTATGTCGCACTCCATCCTTTTATATGGAATAGGTATTCTCACAACCATCATGTACAACATGTCTGTCAAACTTTCATGGCCTACCCCACAACATATGACATGCATCCATAGGTATGATATCACATAATACCTCATCATGATATTCGCCAATCTTGAACTTCACTAGGCATTGTTCATTGACCATGATCTTGTGGTTATCCTACACCCAAGTGATCTAGTATGGACATGGGTGTTTCTACCTCTTGAGCTTTAAATTAGTGACAAACTCTCTTGACACCAAATTTTTAGTGCTTTCACTATCAATAACCACATCACCACACTTATCTTCACACTTGCACCTAGTGTGAAATAAGCTCCTCCTTTGCTCAGGTTCATTATCAACACTCAATAAGAATCTTATGTTAACTAGGACTTCTCCTCTTTTAGCATCTTCAAAATGTGATGATTTGACATCCTCATCCACATGTGAAACTCTATCATGGCCTTTAGTTCTTCTATCTATCCTTCCTTGGCATTGAGGACATCCAAATGCCCTATGATATTCTCCACAATGAAAACATATTTAACAGAAGCCTCCTCTTCCTCGCCCTTGCCCTCTTCCTCTTCCTCTCTGATCTCTATTATTTTGATCATGGAAATAATTGACCCCTACTTGCCTCATCCTTCTTTTTTTGATCTTCATTTCGGCCTCCATAAGACCATCCACTAGATCTTCCACCATGACCTCTTCCGCTTTGCCTGCTCTCAAACTTATTGTTCAACTTTTCCTCTACTCTTAGGGAAAAAAACTAGTATGTCTCTTCAATAATGTTCATTCAGACTAAATACAACTCCTCCTGAATACTTGGCCTCAACCCATTAAGGTAATGGGAAACTTTCTCCTTATTAGCTTTTGCATGGCATGCTATAATGAGAACTTGATAGAACCCCTCCATACACTCCTGAATAGATCTCCCTACTTTCTTCAATCCATACATTTTCTTTAGTAGATCAAGCTCATAATCAACGTGAATGAATTATTGCTTCAATTTATCTACCATCCGATCCCATCTTGTGTTTTTCTCCTTTCCTCTTCTATTTCTCTCTAATTGAATCTCCTGCCACTAGATTTTTGCATGACCCTTCAGTATGGCCTTCACAAACTTGACCCAATTAGGATTGTCAATGTCTTCATACTCAAAATATTCTTCTAAGTCATTGATCTAGTCAATCAACTCATTTGGGATAAGATTTACTAAAAATGTAGGAACCTCAATCTTGGAAATCACTTGGAAAAGTGTTTCCTCCTCTTGGTTCAAAATTTTTCCTTCTCCTTCTTGATCAAAATTTCCTACTTCTTTAGCTTCATCGTCACTTTCATCCCTTGTTGCAAGATTCATTCCTATGTGAATCTCTTCTTGTAATGCTCACACTTGTCTCTGGAGGGCTCTAACCTTAGGTGACACACCTCTGGCTCTTCCATCACATTCCCTTTGTGGAGACATTTTTGCACTTATTGCTAAAATCCTAAACCATGGCCCTGGTACAAAATGCCTCATAGTTGGTGATCTATCTACACACTCAAAAAATCCTACTCTGATACCACCTGATGAAGGGTGCTCCCCTTAATACCACAAACATATAACAAAAAAAGAGACACAACTACAATTTGCAAGAACAAAAAATGGGCTTCTTATTATCTCCACAAGTGTGGAATTATAAATTTCAGAATTACAATATGCAAAGCCACATGGGTGTTTTCCTTACAATATTCTATAGGAAAAAGCCTCAAATAACTACCCTAAATTTCCTAGAAAACACTATGGGCCTTCCTTATATATGCAATTTTCCACTGCCCAAGAAGGTTCTATAATTTTAGCCATTAAGGTTGTCCGTCCCTAGAATTATTTTATTTTTCATTTTTTTTATATTAGGGTTGGCTCAAAATAATTACAAATTATATTTTCAGGTAGCCCAACTTTTGGAGGTCGTAATTTGTACAAACTATGATCAACCATGGTCCAATCTCATTCTGGAGCCTCTAAGGCCTTCAAATATGAGCTCTAAGATTTAGTACCCAAAAACTTCAATAACTTCACCAATACAAATGATATGGCAATGAACCTTAACTAGAAAATTGATATGACTAAGATGTACCTCCACCTATGAAATTGAAATATTCTAAGCTTGTATGACCAACTTACTAAGAATATTAAGTTTTCATAAATACCAACTCTGCACAAGATAGCCCTTATTGAATAGAAACCAAAATTATTTTTGGGTGATGCAAGATTGCCCTTACACCTAGGATGCGCCTGCATCAAAAAATAACCCACAAACTTACTATCTCTATCTAAAATAATACTCCTTAATAATCCATTCAACCTCACAATTTCCTTAAAGAATAGATCAACAACATGTACATCATCTGATGTCTTTCTACAAGGTATGAAATGTGACCTCTTTGAAAATCTATCCACCATAATAAAGATAGAACCATTATCTCTTTGTGTCTTCAATACACCAAGAACAAAATCCATGCTAATGTCTTCCCACAGTCTACTATGAATTGGTAATAGTGTATACAGTCCTAGATTAAACTAACTCCTTTAGCAACTTGGCAAACTCTACAACTCCTGACAAACTTCTGAACATCCCTATGAATTTTTTGCATTAATCAAATTCATTATCTTATCAATACTAAAGTTTCCTACAAGTCCTCCTATATGCTTCTCCTTGATTAGATTATCCCTCATTGGTCCTCTTAGTATACCAAATTGAATTCCTTTAAACAACATATCTTCTTGAATGAAATAATCTACCCATTTTCTATGATTATCTATCATTGGTTCTTTACAAGCCTTCTAAGGTTTTGCAAAATTAGGGTTAGTCTCATATAAGGTCTTCAAATCATCAAATCCAAACACTTCTTCTCTCATCTTAGTTAGAAAACTCCTACTTAATGCATCAAAAACTCTATTTGACTGTCCACTTCTATGTTTCAACACAAAAGTGAAATTCTGTAAGTATTTAATCCATTTCATGTGTGTCTGATTAAATTTACTTTGACTTCCCAAATACTGCAATGCCTTATGATCAGTATATAATGAAGATTCCTTAGGCATCGAGTAATGTCTCCACTTCTTCAAGGCTTGAACAATAGCATAAAATTCTTGATCATAACCTGAATATTTCCTATTAGCATCATTCAATTTCACACTATAAAAAGAAATAGGTCTACCTTCTTGACTCAATACTGCTTTAATTGCACTTTCACTTGCATCACAATCAACTTGAAATACCTTGGTGAAATTTGGTAAAGCCAATACTATTAATTTAGATACCTTTTGTTTCAATGTTTCAAAACTTCTATTAGCTCCATGTATCCACTTGAAATATTTCTTATCTCCTATCAGTGTCTTTGTCATAGGATTACATACTGAACTGAAATTCGTAATGAACTTGTGGTGGAAACTAACCATACCATGGAAAGATCTAACCTCTCTACACTTTCAAGTGTTGGCCAATTCAATACCACTTTAACTTTCTTAGGATCCATCTTCAAACCTTTAGCTGAAATAAAAAAAACCCAAATACACTATCTCTTCCCTCATGAAAGAACATTTATTTTGGTTAATCAATAACTTCTCCTCTTTCAAACTCTATAAAACTTATCTCAAATGCAAAAAATGTTCTTCTTTATTCTTACTAAATATTAGAATTTCATGGAGATAAACATTCACAAATTTACACAAGAATTTCCTCAATACTTCATTTATTAAGCTCATAAAAGTACTAGGTGCATTAGTTAAACCAAAAGGCATAACCAACCATTCATACAAACCTTCATTTATCTTGAAAGAAGTCTTCTATTCATATCTTTCTCTAATTTTGATATGATAATAACCACTTTTCAAATCAATCTTGGTAGAGTACTTTTCTCCACTCAAACAATCCATTATATCATCCATCCTTGGTAAAGGAAATTAATACATCACTATGATTTTGTTTATATCTCTAGAATCAGTACATATTCACCATTATCTATTCATCCTAGGTGCTAACATAGCTTGTACGACACAGGGACTCAAAATTTCTCTTATCAAACCCTTCTGCAATAATTCTTGGACTTTTCTATTCAATTCTTCATTTTCTGCTGGTGTCAACCAGTGGGGTGCTTTATTTGGAAAACTAGCCCCCAGTATCAAATCCATACATTGAATAATACTTCTAATAGGAGGTAATCCACTAGGAACATTATCTAAAATGATATCTTTAAATTTTGTCAGCAATTCTTTGATTTCCAATAGTTGTTCATTCTTTGTTCTCTTTTCAGGCTTCCTAGGAATCAAGGCATAACACATACTATCCTTCATCAAATCTTTTGTGAAGTGTTTTCTTTCAACCAAGTAAACTCTAACGGTGGTGCAATTTTCATTCGTATATTCTTTTATCAAAGATAACAAGACCTATCTCATTCCATTAGCCACAATAGTGTACCTATTCAATCTACCATCATACAAATCTTGTCCATTGTATTTCCATGGTCTACCCAACAAGATGTGATAATAATCCATCAACATAATATCATAAAGAACTTCACCATGATAAGATCCAATCTTAAGTTCTAGAAGACATTATTCACTTACCAATAACTTATGATTGTCCCTAATCCAAGCAATCTGATAAGGCTTAGGGTGTTTCATCCTTGGTAACTACAATTTTGTAACCAACTCATCTGATGCAAAATTATCTAAGCTTCTATTGTCAATGATCACCTTTAAATATTTACCAACAACCTTACACCTAGTTTTGAATAAGTGTTTCCTCACCATAGGGTCTTCATCAGTTTCTTCATTCCACAAAGGTCTCATACTCATTAGGTTTTCTCTTTCCTCTGGTCTATTCATAGAATTGGGTGAAACTTATTGACAAGTGCAATCCTACAACTGATACCAATTTTATTCCTTTAATTACCATTTGTACACTCAAATGACCTATGTCCCTCTTCCCCACATTTTTAACAAGAGCCCTTAAACCAAGTTCTATCTTCAGTCTTGTAATTATTATTACCTCTTTAGTAACTTCCTCTTCCTCTGCATGAATTCTCTTCCTTCCATTCTAATTTTCCTTTTTTTTTATTTGTCTTGTCCTGATCAGCATGAGACCTTCCACCATCACCAAATGATCTACCTCTTCCTCTAGGAAATATTCCACCTCTGCCTCTTTGTCTATGTTCATGTCTCTTTTTCAAATTCTCTTCTTCCTTCAATGCAAATTGATATTCTTCTTCAATGATATTCATCTAGACCAAACTAATTTCATCTTGTATAGATGTTCTCAACCCATTTAGGTATGTTGTAATCCTTTCAATTTCATCATCCATATGTCTAGATATAATATCCAATTGATAGAATTCCTTAGTATACTCCTTCACAATATTGTCCCTTTGCTTCAAGTTCTTCAACTTTCTCAACAAGATAACTTAATAATCACCCGGTAAGAATTTACCTTTTAACTTGTTCACCATCTTAACCCAAGTTTTGATCTTTTCCTTTCCTCTACTTTGTCTATTAGTTTGTGGATGTTCCCACCACAAAGATGCATGTCCTTTCAATTTTATGCTTTCAATCTTCACCTTGTTATTTGCAAGTGTGATTTCATACTCAAAATTATTTCCCCATCTTAGAGATCCAGTCCAATAATTCATCAGAATCAAGCTTGCCATCATAATTAGAAGGATTGAAATTTGATTTTCCATTCATTCTTGTCAAAGCTCTCAAGAATATTTCATCACCTTGTTCAAGATCAAGAACTTTCTCACCAACTTCCTCAGCTTCATATTCACTAAAATCCTCAATAGGTCTTCCTCTTTTTTGGCATGTCTCTACAAATTCAAGTCTAGCTACAATTTGCATCAACAATTCCATCACGGGGATCAACATATCTCTTTCCAAAAATTATCTTGTAACCCTCTACAAGTCCAGGTTAGATTCACAAGTCCTCTCCCTACAACCAAATTCACTTAGGGTTTACAACAAGATCTAAATTAACACTGATTACGTAAAGCACATAAAAAAAATCTAATACCACTTGATGCACACCAAGACAGGAGGGACCAAAAGATGATCAATCCTACCTCGTAGAAAGAGTAAACACATGAAAGAAACATCAATTAATAGGAGAGAAAATGCAAGATCTAATATATTAATTGAGATCAAACTATTGGCAATTTTCATTCATACATGCTAGGATATAAGATCTACCAGGTTGCAATCTTACAATGTAGCTAAATAGCCTTCTAATATGTCTTAGATCTATAATCCTACATCTATTTCTCTCTACCATCTATAATTACATCAAGTAATAATATATAGCCATCGCGACACACAGGTCGTCCCTAAGAAAGATTACATTTTCCAAGAATAGGAAAATGTGTTACAACAAATAGGCAAAGTCCTAAATCATAAGAACTTGATCCATAAACCATGAAAAGCCTTGAAATCCCATATTTAGGTCCACACATGATCCAAGAACATCGAAAAAATGTTCTGCTATTCACTGCAAGTCGTCAATTACCACTGCAAGATCAAAATTCCAACGGTCAGGAATAAGCAACAAATACACTACCTGAGAACAAATGAATCATAACTCAAGCAACATTGATCCAAATGAAATGAAATCATGGGAAAGTGATCAAAGATAGGTCCTAGATAAGATGCTATGATTGTGCATGCTAACATGAACACATGATGAACTGCCAACATGATCTCACAAACAAGATAAAAGAACCAAAAGAAAAGAACTATTTTAGGTTGATACAGGATTGTGATGAACCCAAGATGCTCCTGCATAAATATAAGATTTTTGGCTTCTAAAAATATTATCTCATTAGTAATTTCATATGTTTGAGAGGTTATGCTTGTGGTAGATTATACCCATTAGGGGGATTCCTCAGCCTATGGAGGTTGTGCTCTATAGGTTTTATGCACAACACAGGTACTAAGTGAGAATATCATCATGGCATAACATCACTCATTAGTACGACCTTTAGATCAAGCATTGTATTTTTATATAAGGATTGGAAGAACTTGGATTTAGTAGTTATCGCTTGGGTTGTTCCCTCTCACCAACCACACTAAGGCATCTCAGGAGGTAGACCCTCAACCTAAGAAAAAGTGAACATTTCTATCATTTTTCTCTTGCACCCAATACCACAAACTAAAGGGGAGAGGATAGTGTGTGTTAGTAGTGGGATCGCCCTATAGAATGTACACATGTACCTAAAAATAAAGACATGGTGTTTATTTTATGCCCAAATGAAAATGTTTAATTTAAAGAAAACACATAAGAGTACAAAGTTTTACTTTAATCCAAAAGAGTAAGTTCTTTTTAAGCCCAAATGAAGGTTGTTACTTAGTTTATTTGATAAAATAAACCCCTTGTAAAATTGTTATATGGGGTCTTTGACAAGCAATTGTTGCACAAACGTTAGAATGATCAAAACACCACTCAAGTGTTAGCGGGTTAGCCAAAATATTTATCACTGATATTGATAAATACAAATAGAAATAAATCTTATACGAACACATAGTGTTCTTGCAAAATTAAATTACCTACAAACCTATTGGAGTTGGTGGTGTTTCCACATAACCTACAAAATTGATAAAAAAAAGTTAGTAACAATGCATTCCCATAGGTTTACAATGCATTTGCATGGATTCACATTGCATTTATGTGGGACCACAAATCCGCCATGTTTTCAACCCACGGGATGGTAAACCCACTATTTTTTCAACCTATAGGAATGTAAACCCACTGCATTATGGTTCCACAAAAATGCAAAATTATTGTGTTAATAGTCCCGCGAGATCACTAAATTGTGTTCCCGCTAGAGTCTTTTGTAGAGAGTAAGATTAAAAATAGGTGAGTAAGATTGCATTCTTGGGGAATTTTCTGGCGAAGTCTTCAATCCATAGAGTGTTCTCGTCAGAGTTTTTCTAATGACATGTGTAGAATTCAAAACCTACAAGTGATGCATGAGCTTTCAATCTCATGGTTCCTAGTATAAAATGTTAGAAAAAAACTTTGAAAACATCAAAAACATGATAAAAACAGTTAGAAGGTTAATCCGAATGATCATGAAGTGGGTCACATGGGGCATGCCAAAATGTGTGCAATAAAAGTGTGAGTTCAAAATAGAATGCAATAACAATTTAGAACATTGAAACTACATTATTAAAATGACATTTAGATTAGACATGAAAAAGAGAACTAAATAAGCACAAAGGGAATGAAAACCTCACAATCCCAATTAAGAAGCTCCCTTTGTTGAAATTATTTGTCTAATAGATTGGATGTGTGCTCACAAGGATATTCAAGCTTCAAGGATTTGGCATGATTTTTGCATCATAAGGATATCATTTCTATGATTTTGAGCTCAAAATGGCATCATAACAATGCATAAAAGGTGGGTTATTTGTGAAGGATTAGAGTTTCAATTCATAGAGTGGAGGGAGGATGAATGAGAAGTTTAGCTTAAAAGATGAGGAAGGTTAAAGATGCATTTTGAAGGAAGCACATGGATTTTACTTTCTCAAATCTATAGCATGGTGACAAGTGTCACCATGTGAGGAGTTGTGAGAACATTGGGGGATGTGGAATATTTTCCATAAAGGCATATCTTGTCCCACATCTCAAAAGGCCAAAGTTGGAGAATGTGACCATTTAAAGAAGAATGGAGGGATTTTGGAGAATGTGAAGAGGCTTAGGATGTGAAAAAGGAATTAAAAATTCCTTTGGAGGGGACAAGAGTTTAAGAGACCCATGTGGGTCATTACACATGTCCTAGGGGATTGGGATTGATGTGACAAGAGTTGACTTAAGTGGCTAAACCAAGTTGATTAGGAATGTGAAAATGATTAGGAAGGGTATTAGATGAGAGGTTAGGATTAATTAGTGGTCAAGTGGGATATGTAGGAGGATGTGATGGGAGGAGAGAGTATGAGTGGAGGGTTAATTAAGAAAATGAAATTATTTACTTAATTAAATGAGGAATTAGCATGTGCAAGTGTAATTGTTAGGATTCGTGTGCTCAAATGGGATTAAATATGATTATTTAATCCAAAATGGAAGAATATGGGGATTTATGAATTAATTAAAACTAAAAAAGATATTTGTTTAAATTAATAAAAGAAGGGGATTGATTAATTTAAATGGCTATGGGTTCTCATTTACTTAATTAATTAAAATTTAGCTAGCTAACTCTGTTAATTTGTCTAGACAGATAACATTGATCAATTAAATAATGCATAATTATTTAATTAAAATGAGAGTAAGATAACTAAATTTAATTAAAATTATTAATCAAATTTAGGTGTCTATAAAAAGATAATTGGAGTACTTCCTTTGAGGGGGATCGAAAGATGAAAAATAATTTCATTGAATCATTGGAAGAAAGCTTGTCTCACAAAAGAAGCTGGGGGAGCTCATATATGAAGAATGGAATTGCAAATTTTATCTCTTTAGGTTAAATTAGGTTCGAAATGTTGGCAATTTGGCTAAGTAGGATATCATGATGTTGTCATTATGGAAACATATATTCAACATTAAGACACCATGATTGAAGGATAAATTTTTGGTTGAGAACTTAAGAAAATTGTCTAAGTATAACAATATTTATCTCTTAGCAAAAAGGCTATTTTGATCAGCGAAGTTCACAGAAGTATTTCTAGCACAAGAGAACTTGAGCATAGATTATATGAGGTATGTTGAAGCTACAACTAAGAGCGCAAGATTGTGCGACATGTATAGACAAAGTTATTAATGTTTTATAGAAATAATGTTGAGCCAACAAAATAAAGCAACAACAATTAAATAAATATTTTGGTTAAGGGATTATTTTGTTTAGCAAAATAATGACTTAACTAATTAGAGATGACATCCTAGATGTTAACCCTAAGTCTGCAAGAAGTAATGTTATGTTTTGGAAATGTGCAAGTTGACTGAAAAGCTATGTTTTTTATAGCTTGTATAAAGGAAAGTAATTTATAATGCAAAGTTGTAAGACTTATGTAATGCTACAATATTGATGTATAATGTTATGAAAAATCTAATGTATGATTAGAGTAGTGCGAGTTGATAAAGCTAGATCATAATATTAAAGATATTTAGCAGCGGTAAAAGGTTTTTGCATTTTATCTTTTGTATTGACGATTATAATTGAAACATTGCATGTTGGGCAACGGGCTCATCTTGCATACATTCATATTTTGTAATACCAACTCCTAACAAGGTTAAATAGACTCCTAACAAGGTCAATATCTTTCACAAGATACTTTTTGATGAGTGGATCATTTGTGGGTATCATCCCCACCAGGTTTTTCCCTTGGCCAGGGTTTCCTCAATAACAAACATGGTGTTATGAGTTCTATTGTTTTATGGTTGTGTTTTCTATTTAGTTTAGTTTCTTATGCAAGTTACAAGTTAATTAAATATATCCATACTTGGGAAAAAGCAAAATTTTGTGAAATACTGGTTCACCCCCTCCTCTCAGTATTTCCTATTTCTAACAATTGGTATTAGAGCATAGTTACTCAGAGAAGGCGTAACAACTTCAGTAAGATCTATATGGATATGGATTAGATGCAGAAAAACTTAGAATCTAAGCTCTTGAGAAGATTGATATTCTTACTGAAGAAAGAGATACTCTGAAGAACAAATATGAAAGTGCAAAAGACTACATTGAGAAATTAAAAGACAAGATAGAAGATCTTAAATCAAAGAAAGAGCTTGTAAATCAAATCAAGGATAGTGATAATGTTTAAAAACTGAAAAAGGAGAATGAGAACCTAAAGCATGAACTAAAGATTGTAGATTTAAAGTTAACCTTGAAAGATGATAATAGTAAAATTGAATCAGATATGAAATCTGAAAATATAGATCTAAGGTCTAATCTTACCAAAGTAACATCTGAGCTTGAGACTACAAAGTTGCACTATGCTAAACTTGAGAAGTATAAAACTATTGTGAAAGGAGAGCTAACTCAATCTAATCAACATCTTGAGAAACTGTATTCCAGCAGTGAAATGATTGATGAACAGATTTCTTATCAGACCTACTTATGATAAAACTTTTCTTGGATATCTTGAAGAAAAATTCTCAAAGAAGACTGAAGAATGTAAAGAACCAGATTTGGTAATTCAAAAACCTGAGAACAAAGAAGAAAAAAAACAAAACAAAGTTGATTCTAACTAATCAGAAGATGTACCTAAGCAACCTAAGCAAGTTGAATTACCTAAAGAAGTGCGAAATAAATTCAAAGGTAGATTCTATGCATGAAATTCATTTGGACACATGAAAAGGGATTGTACACGTAAGCAATTTAAACCTATCTTTGGTTATTGTTATAATTGTCATGGTTTTGTTCATAGAGCTATTGATTGTAAAAAACCTAGATCTAGTAATAAAGATAATAGTAGAATGTTTAGAGGTACTAATCTTGCAGATAAATTAAAAGACCTACTAGAGCAACACACAATATAGGAAATGGAGTTATGTGTTATAGATGCAACAATTTTATAGATATATTGCTAGAAATTTGCAGATCACAGATCAGTCAGTCAGGACCGAGATATGGAAATAATGTCATAGTTTTTTAGATTTGTAACAACTTGGGACACACATAAAGATATTGCAGAATGAACAATATGAGGAATCCTAATCCTAGAAGAAATATGAACTATGCCAGAAGACATATGGATAACAACAACAGTCATAAAGGAAATAGCAATAACATGGAAAAAGTTATATTTGTCAAAGCTACAGATCAAGAAAGTGCATCTACAATATCGGGAAGTTAGTTGGGTGAATAATTTGAAAGTAAGTTAGAATCACTTTTAAACTCATCTCAAATTGATTAAGCATCAAATTTAATCAATTAAATGCCAGAATAAACATCAAAACAACATAGAATTTAGTAGAATTTGAATCAAGCCTTGCAAAGTTAATATGTGATAGTAAATGATGTAATGAAGCTATGATTAAGAGCACGTACAATTCTGAGCATGTATGAAAGAACACGAAGTGAAAGAAGTTCATTGACAGACAAAGACAACTTTTTGGCATGAACACACTTATACAATTAATGCGGCAACACTATTTTGAAGGATTTAATGAGTAAAAGCAGATTATTGAACAACATTCGATCATTCATGAGATTACAAGATTTTTAGAGATTGAGAAAGAGGAGATTGAAAGCAGTTTGAAGCCTTTGGATATAGTTTTTCATCATATTGATGCAATAAGCCCTAAATCATGACATTAAAGTATTTACACTATGAGCTTACTGTTAAAGCTACTATTTTCAGTATAATCATGGATCCAACCCTAGTTCACAATATTAATAATACCCCTAGAGCTAAGTTGCGAAGGGGGCCAGTTGAACCTACATAAGATGACTCTAGTTTGGTTCTATCGTCTACACTAGATGAAGTTCTACATTTGGAAGATGTAAAAGGTTATTTAAAATGCAAGTTTGAGATTGTAGGAGACAATAGTATGACTGAAGAGTATGATAAAACTTACAATTGGGACATGAATTAAAAGGAAGGTTACACTCATTTAAGTTAATTAGATATTGTGAAGTACATGTTTCATTATGAGTTTTAGAATGAAGAATGGAACAAGATCATACTGAGCAAACTTCATGATGGGAAATTTTGGTTAGATGATAGAGTGATAGAAATCACAACAGATCTAATTCATGAAGTAATAGGTCTTTCCAACCAAGGTGTAATTCCACTAAATGAGAAAAATGTGAAGAAAATAGTCATAGAAAACACTAAGTCTACATACAATGGGAGAGGAATTATGATAAGAAAAATTGAACAAAATGATGTGAGATATGTTTGTAAGATAATGGCTACTAAGCTATGTGTCAATTCAAGAGAAGATGACATAACCGTAGGAATGGTACAAGAAACCTACTTAATGTGCATTGAGAAATTTGAAGTTGATATGAGTGAAATTATGAGAATACAACTTATTGAAAACCTTGAGAAGATCAAGAAGACAATGAAATCTTTATTCATATTTTCATCTTTGATAACTTATATATTTTTCCATCTTTTGAGAAGATTTCCTTACACTATAGGAGCAGATTGGAATGATGGGAGATTTACTATAGAAAGAATCAACAAAGTATATCTAAGACATCCTATTGATAAAGTCAATGAGAGTGCAACATTGGTAATCAAGACATTCCAGAATGAAATGAGGAAAAGAACAAGAATTCCACCCTCTATGGTTGAGAAGTACAAGAATGATTTATGCTTTCTAGTTGACACATATTTTACCTATATAGAAGCAGTAAAAGCTAGAGTTGAATTCATAGACCCACCTGATTATGAAGTATTTGAAGAAGCAATTGAAGGTTATGCAAGTAGAATTCTCAAATTCATATTAGATTCCAAGACTCCTAGATTTGGAACATCTGAGGAAATATCAAGCCCAAAATATCAGACCCAACTATAAAAGTCAGCAAAGAAAAGAGTGGACACAACAATAAAGAAAATATTAAAAGAATTAGGAATGAAAGAAGATGAATTCAATATTGCTAAACAAAAAACATCAACAATGAGAGATATTGGTCAAAATGAAGTATTGGCAGTACCACCATTGGCAGCCAAAGAAATCTTTGCACCAGATATTCAAAATATTGATGAGGATATTACAGAGGCAAGGGAAATGAGCATATCATGTGATAAGCCACCAAAAATAGCTAGAAGAAATTCAACAAGATCTAATTCCACTACACTTGCTAAGAGAGTCAAAGAAAAGGCTAGTGGACCAGGAAAAAGACAGAAAACCATTTTCACTCCTGTGGAAATGAAAAGAGTACAGGAAGAGGAATCCATGTCTATTAAAAGAATGAGAGCTCAAGTGCAAATTCAATCACAAGAAAAAGAAGAGGCAGGCATCAACAAGAAGAAGCAACGGAAGCCTAAGATAGAGAATGTTAACCCCTTAATCATCAATAATGGAGATTTCACCAAGTTGAACAAGTACAGATTAGATGTATAAAAACTTTGAAAAGATAAATCTTGAGAATGCAGTTGTCAAACATATGATCAATGTAGATAATAAGTTTGAAAACATAAAAGATAAAATACCAAATGAATTATATGATAGACTGATAAACATAAACAAGAGAGAAATTGAAGAGGATAAAAGTATTAGAAAAAGATTTGTAAGAAATCTTTGTGAAGTTAAGGATGAACAATATTTCAAGGAAATAATGAAGATTCTTGGTACACATATAAGGAGGAAAAGAAGAACCATTCTGATTATGGGAGGAAATTATGAGGAAATAAATAAGGAAACAAAGAAATCAACTGTAAGAGTAATGACATCTGTACCAGCAGAAACACTAAGTGAGTTAGAACAAGACACCCCAGTCTCAGTAACAATTATGAAGACAAAGGAGACATCACCTGTGAAAGAGACATTGTAGACTACAGTTACTACACCAACAATAGTTATTAATGATGAAACTGGGTAAGTGCACAAAGACGGGGGACCAAAAAATGGGTATAAGATGCCACTTTTTTCTTGAAATTAGCAAATTGTAAACTTCAACAAGAAATTGAAGATAGTTAGAGTCAAAATTTTAAGATGCGACAAAAACAAGAGTTGTAATACTCTGAATCTAGTTCCTAAACTACTAACTTATTTTGAAAATCATGTAGATTAAGGCCCTCAAAAAGGGGGAGCACAAAAAGTGGTCCTATTTTTTGTGAAAAAACATAACATAGCATTTGGTGTGCTCCCCCTAAAATGTTAACTTTTTTTTTGAATTTTTTTAATTGCTCCAATGAGAAGTTAGCTAACACCACTTAGTTTATCCTATAACTTTTTGGTAATTTTTTTATCAATGTATAATTCTTGATGAATTTACGAAGTGTACACATCCTGAAAAACATAAAATTTTTGTGTGCTCCCCATATAAATCATTTAAAACTAATCTAAAATCAAATTTTATTTTTTTTAAAGTGTGTAGAATGGAGTCTAGTTTCTAAAAATGTAACTTGTTGTAAAATTTGATGAACGAGCCAAAATCTATGCCCAAAATACTACACATTGGTTTTTTACAAAAAACAAATATACACACAAAAGAAATTAGAGTTGAAAAACTTAACATAATCAAAATTCAAAATAAATTATATGCTTAGATAGCTAACAAAGAGATCTACAATATCATGTTGTCTTATTTTATGTTCTTGAGCCACAAGTAAACCTGGCGAGGAGCACACAAAAAAAGATGTCATTTTTTTGTATGTTTGTTGGAAAACACGTCTCAAGCCTATTTGAATCGTCTAAGCCTTTGGGTTGGATCTCCAAGGAAAATCCAAGCCTTAGGATTGGTAAATTCCAATGCCTTACAAAGCACGTGCACCCTGTAGGGTGAGTGCACTATTGAAATCTATGACTTCCATAGGGCATGTGCCCTATGAAAGTCATAGATTTCAATAGTGCACCCACCCTATAGGGTGTGCAGCCTATTTATGCCATAGATTTAAATAGTGATGAGAAATAGTCAGAGTGAGAGGACGAGAGAGAGAGAGAGGGAGAGAGAGATAGAAAGAGAGAGAGAGAGAGAGAGAGAGAGAGAGAGAGAGAGAGAGAGAGAGAGAGAGAGAGAGAGAGAGAGAGAGAGAGAGAGAGAGAGAGAGAGAGAGAACTCTCTCTCTCTACACCTTCCTGTTCTCTATATTTTCCCTTCTTACCATCTTTCACCCCATCTCTCTCTCTCACACACACATATATGATCTCTCTCTCTCTCTCTCCCTTTTTCTTGTTTTGCATAGGGCACACGCCCTATTCAACAGTATGCATAACACTTTTTAGTTTTGCATAGGGTGCACACTCTATAGCGTGCTCACGCTATGCAAAACTAAAATAAACGGTCTTCTTTGCCAAGGATATCTTGAAAGAGGCCCACTTTTTCTGTATGTTGTTTGAGTTCTGCATGTTATCCGACAAGTATTTGCTTTTCATGGTGTTGATAGTGACAAAGAAGCATATTCTATCAATTTGCACCATCTTTTTATTTAAAAATCAACATCGAATTGTGAAAGTCAATCATTATCACCGAAATTTATCAATTGAGGTAAGTTTTTTTTTTTTTTACATGTCAAATGTGAATAAAAAATGTTTTGGTTTATAATTGGTATGATATAGACTTGTTCAATACATAATTGATATAATTGTAATAAATTTATATTATAATTTATCATATTGTAAGAGGTTTATATTATAATTTGACTTATTGTTTTACATTTATATTATATTTTTAAAATTGTAATCAATTAATATGTAGAAATCATCATCATGCCAAGGAAATGAGAAAAGAATTTAACATCAGAAGAGCATGAAATAGACAAAGAGAAGAAAAGGGAAAGAATGAGATAACTTCGTGAACAAAAAAAAATTAGATACCATAGAAGAAGATTTTTCTTTAGATGAGGAACATGAAACATCAATAGAAAGTAAGAGAGAATTGGAATTGGAAACAAAAAGACAATGAATGAGAAACTTGCATGCAACAAGACAATTGAATTATGAAGATGCAGACACATCATCTATGAGTTTCCAAGTTGAAGAGACATCATCATACAATGTTGGAGGCACACCAATGTATCATGTTAAAGGCACACCATTGTCTACTTCTAAAGGTGTGGGCACACCATTGTCTACATCCCAAGGTATAGGCACAACATCGTCTCATGTTGAAGGCACTCAAGACGGCACACAATTCACATATAATTTTTTTGATGCTCCTAGAATTATTTATCAAAAGCCAAAATATTTGATTGATATTGATACTAACATTTTGCAAGCAATGCCTAACAAGATTCCCAAGCGTACTTGTCAAAGAAATGCTAATCGTATTTGGAGATCATTTTTTGAGAATTTAAACATGACAGGAAGATGTCAACTATTTGTTGAAATGATGAGAAATCTGAAATTTAGGCCCATCATGAAGATTCTTGGGCTAAGAATGATGGATGAGTCAAGTGAAAAATCTATTGTAAAGAATCTAATGACTGCATATGAGAGTGTGGGTTCTACATCACGCACGAAAGGTAATAATGTCACATGACATGTACTTACATCAACGATAGTAAGCACTCAAATGAAGAAAGCTTGACTCATTAGAAAGACAAGAAAAACATTGAAAATAAGTAGAAAGTATCTAATGAGAGCCCTGGGAAGGCGTCAAAGAGTGGAAGATCCAAATAGCAATGAGTTATGGGCATTTTCTAGTAGACTACCGTGAAAAGATAAAGCAATTGTTGAAGCTTTGAAATCCTTGATTGAAGAATTTTGGAAGAATAATACACCGGTATCTCCTAATCAAAGAGATATTGTAAGAAGGAGGATTGGTAGTCGAATTCATGTCCCACATCCAAAACATTTTTTGGATTCAACTCAGACACAATTCTTTGCAAAATTTATGCATATGTATCCTCAAATTAAAATTAGTCAGAGATATTTTGAAATGTGTAAACCTTTTTATGTGAAGATAAATCACACATGCACAACTTGTTGTTGTAGGGTACATATTGAATTTTTTAACCATTTTGAAAGAGTGGATGGTCAATAATTTTACAAGCTCTCATGCTTTAATGGTACATGCATAGATTGTGGAGGTTTGCGACATTTGCCAATTTGTCAACATATGTAGAGTACACATGCAATCGGTAATGAAATAGTGGAATTTGGAAAATATAAGAATGTGACATACAATCTAAAAGATGGAAAAGAGGCTAAAATATGTGATTTAGTAATTGAAAAAATTCCATTGTATCAGTTCATGGACATTTTTTGTAAAAACATTATTTATGAGTAAGCAAGGCATACACATAGAGCATGATGGTTTGATATGAAATTCAAGTTGTGCAAGGACAAATTCCCACTTAATACCATTGTTTCATTTGTGGACGTTTTAGAGAACTACACACTACAACCATAGAATGAGGTGCAAACAAAGTATTACAGTTCTCAATAAGTTTCTATATTTGTTCATATAGCATTCATGCATGCACCAGACAGTACAAAGGAGAACATGAAGATATTTAGGGAGTATCTTTTTTATATCATTGATGATCATTCACATTCTACAGAGTTTGTACACAGTTTCTTTCAACTATTTTATAGTCATTTGGCAAATACGGGCATAAAATATCATCGACATATTATATGGTGAGATAATTGTGCATCACAATTCAAGAATTTTCAGATGTTTTATTGGTTATGCAAGATGCATAAGATTACTGGAATTCAATATATGTGGAATTTCATAGAGATCGATCATGGAAAGGGAGAGCACGATGGTGCAGGTGCATGTATTAAAAGAGCCTTAACATGTGAAGAATTAAAGTACAAAGAGAAAGCAACATTGTTAGATGTGCGATGTATTGTCTTGTGGTGTAATGCTACAATGGGTCCAGTTAATGAAGGTGAGTCTATAGTTCATAGACTTTTTTAGTTGATGGATGAAACTAACATTGCACCATATGAGGATTGTTGTGCATTGATAGGATCGAGTGAGTTACACTCTTTTAGAAGTTGTAATGTAGGTTCATGGAGTATCCAAAAACAACATATGGCGTGCTTTTGTTCATCATGTGTAGATGAAGATTGGGATGGGTGTGAATCAAAGGAATGGGTTGACGAATGGTATACATGTATTTTGAGTCCACTTGCCTCCTATCATCCCCATGAATCACTACAACTGACAGAAATGGAATCATCCATTAACTTTGATCGCTTATCTGATCTAGTACAACTAGGTAAAATATTCCACATAGAAATAATCTCAAATTTAGTAATTTATCATAAATATTTAGTAAACTAATGTCCTCATTATGTTTATATCATTACAGGACATGTTTTTGTTATTATTGCACCTAAAGACAATGAAGAAGGGACAGATTATTATTTGTGTCATTGTGTTGAGGAAAATAAATAAATTGGATCACTTGGTTATCGATGGTGAAGAATTAGAATACCCTATAGGAGCAGTGGTTGTAATTGGCACATGGCTTAGATGGTATGCTATGAAGAACCCTAGGTTGTGGTTGTTCAAGGATTGGTAGACACAGAAAGATTCTTCATTATTCAAACCTCACCATTGCATAAAATGGCCACTTGATCAGATATGGGGGAAGACCGCATAATGAAACTCTTTGGAAGGTTTGTGAGTCACACCATGAGGCAATACTTGAGACAATCAAGGGTAGGGAAGATCCAATTGGTTCATTGGACTAAATGGAGATACAAAATATTGTAACATGTCAAATTTGTATAGCACTATAAATTGGGTGCACTGTAAATTGCTCATGCACTACCCCATATGTATAACAGGAAGTTTGTAAGATTTAATGACAACATTTCTCTTCTATTTTTTGGGGCAATACCAGAGGTTTTCTCATCTCGGCTCTTTCGTCCAGTGCTCCTATTGAGCTGAGTTGTAAAAATATTTCTCATTATTAATAAAAAAAACTTTATGATTTTATTCCAATGACTTGCAGGAACATAATACTTGGAAGGCCATGGAAGAGCCTTAAGAAACAAACTAATTTCAAGGATGCACTGTTTCATTTCCTTTCCAACTTCTCCCTCTCTGAAATAGAAGGTTTACATTTTAACATAAACCTGACTGGTAACACTTCCTTCACCCCCTAACCCTTCAACAAGCCCATTTTAACATATACCCAAGCCAAAACCAACTTCTAAACAAGCCTTCCATAAACACCATGTACAAAAAACCTAAAATCTGCCAACAAAACCTAACCCAGAGGAGTAGAAAACTTGGTAATAGCCATACTTCCTTCAGAAGAAGCATGCCTAGCCAGCTCTCTAGGCAGAACAAACTTGACATCAATCTCAATTTCTCTGGAGGAAAGTGTCACGATCTTGTTATATTCCAATAGAGAACCAACCTTAGGAGAAATCTTATCAAAAATATCAATCATGAAGCTCTCCATGATATCCATGGCATCACTGGATATTTCCTTGGAGGCATGCAGTTGTTTCAACACCTTGTATATAAACCTCTTGTAACTTTCTACACTTCTCTTCCTCTTCTTCTTCTTATTCTCAGATTTCATGGCTTTGACTGTTGAATCCTTTGTGGGCTTTAGCATCACTTTCTTTTCTTTTCTCACCTTTGGAGAAGCCTTTACTTCATTATCTCCTTTCATACCATCTGCTTTAACAGTTGTGGAAGCCCTAGAAGATTTTGGATTTTGTTCCTATTTTGTTGTTGCATTGGGAGGGATGGTCCTATGTTGGTCCACACAACCTATGAATCTACCCTACACTCCTCACACTTCTCTATTCACGCCTATACATTTTCTTCCATTACTAGGTTTTACCTTCTTCCCTTGCTAGCATAAGACTTGTATTTTCTTATTCATACGTGATGGAAGGATATTATGCACTTTTCCTCCTTTAAAATACTTGTAAGGACTACATTCTTTGAGAATGGGGAAAATATGGACTATCATCTACCCACTCAAAAATGCAGGCATCTCCATCCTCTAGTTAGTTTGCTTTGAATTTGTTTGTGTGTCCTTCAAGGAGATATTGCAGGGATGAGTCCTAGAGTGAAAAGAAGACTAGAATATCTTAGGCTATGTTTTCATGACTTTAAGGATGGTTATATTTCATATGCAAACCATTAAAGAATAAACCTAAAAGGTTGGCTTAATATTGCAAAAGTTGTAAATTCTTGTCAAAGTTGTCAATTTGGCAAAAAGTGCAAAAATGGGACAAAGAAGGAAGAATTATTGTCAGGAGGATAGATCATTCCTAGAAATCATTAACATACCTTATGAAATTCTACAAGAAGATCCCAAGCCCTACTTGATAGGAAAAGCCAAAAAGACAAAAAGTTACTATGTCAACGTTTGGATTTTACATAACAACTTTCATGAGAATGTTGCAGATCGAGCTAGGAGAAGAAAATGATGAATGTAACACATCAATCCATGATGGGAGGTTACATAGGATGTGGAGAACCTATTCAAAACCATGAGATAGCATTTTTAATAGCAAGCAAGAAGTTTGATAGAAGAAATTCAGAGTTTTTGAGGGGTATCATTGTTTTTGTGTTTCTATTGCATGTATGTGAAAGAGGCAGAAAAACCTCATATTAAATATTTATCCTTGTTCATATGATAGGGATACACATTTTCTATTCACACCAGGGTTAGATTTGAGGTCATTAAACTAATGTTTTAAAGGATTTTCTCTCTGACTGGTACACTTTTTCCAATTTTGTAGTGTTGTTGTCTTTTGCTTGCATGGAGGATAAAATGTATTAGAAGTTGTGTTTTAGTATTCATTTCTTTTTCTCCATGTTCTTATAATTCTTTTTCATTTATATTTCAAGTTGAAAGGAGGTCATATTCTCATGCTTTGAAGAGTTTTTTTGTAGGGTATTTCTGCTGTCATAGTGGACAGTCTCTGAGCTTCTTTTTGTTTGAATGCAATGCTAAATGGATTGAAAAATATGATCTAACCTTGGATCCATGTTTATAATGCTCATACAGACCTTTTTAATTCATTAATAAAGTTGGTAATATTTCATTTTGATAGATTTTAAAAATCATTCATTTCTAGGCAGTTTGCTGCCCCTGTTTGAGTTTTCCATGAAAATATTCTTGCCACTCCCATTCCCACCATAGGAATCTTGTGGGTTTTTTTAATATATGGGAGTGAACTTGTATATTGTGTTTTGTGTAGAAGGAGGGGCCCCAGAAACAAGTTTTGGCATTTTTAACATGGTGTCCTAGGCGAGTTGATAGCACCCGGCTAGGCAACATCAGAGCTTAAAGGCAAAAGACAACGGGTTGAATGCATTGAAAGCTTCAATAAAATATTGGAATAAGTTAGGGGGATGTGTAAAGGATTAGGATCCAGAAGGAGAATTTCCCAAGTGGAGTTTTAATATGGTTTTGAAGTGACCCTAGAGAAGACTGTTTTAAACAAGCTAAAACCCTCAATTATTGGCCTAGAGTGGTTTTCCAATGTACAGACAGCTTGAGGAGTTGTGACCTTGAAAATATTATAGGTCTCCATAGATGGAATTCAGATATCAAAACTATTTTCAGACTTGTTAAGGTAACTTTAGAGTTAAAGGGAGAAAACCTCTCAAATAGGGCTAATTCTAGTAGCCCTATTTTGATGCAAAGAGGACAGCTTTGTAAGTTTGAGTCACCAAACTCGTCTAGTTTCAAGGAAGAAGCTTGAATGGGATTGAATAACATATAAACACATTCCCCATTCATTTTGAAGCATGAAGAAACCATTTTGTGTGATTATGCAAGGTGGGCAGCAAGATAGAGTCACTGGTTTAGTGAATAATTAAGTTGGTGTAACTAGGTGGGACATTGGGAAGGATAGAATTGTGATCCTATACAGAGTAGGGTATCTAAGTGAACCCTAATAGGCTAGGAGAAAGCCTAAGAACATCCTTATAGCTAGTAAGGGCACCATAGCAACCCCATCCCTACTTACATCAGGAGATCTCCGAGGAATCGTACAGGCCATTCCCTTCTGTCATGATCCACAAGAGTCACCATTGGTCTTTCTCTTGGTCATTTGAGTTTATCTACAAATGTGTTCGGTGTTGTCTACAGAACAAATTTTCACATAAAATAAGCAACATTACCTTAAGAACCATCTAAACACTATTATTAAAAAATACGTAACAAAACACAGAAACCCAAAATATCCTTTAGACAATAATAGATTGGCTTATTGAACCCCTTGTCAAACAGACTTGCAGATTATAGGAGACTGTAATATAATAGAGATAATTTTCAATTCATTTTTAGTGTCTTCTATTGATTTTCTTTTCAACTCAATAGATAATTTATTGTCCCTAAAGTGATCAAAACTCATCGAAATAGCACTTGTGGAAGGATCGAAGCATTTCCTATGTGACTCAAAATCACTCTAGATCTTCTCAGAATGAAAAACATAAATATATTTTTCATAGCCATTCTTCCCATATATCTGAACTCTGAAATACATCCCACAGATGTATTTAAACACTAAAAAGTCCCCAAACTCTATCGCATGTTGATATACAAAAATTTCCCAACCTGTGCCAAAAAACTCAATTCTAGTGCTTGTACTACATGACTGGTGCCAAAATAGGGCTCTCCCAATCACTAACTGTGACCCCAAATCTAGTCAATATCAAGAACACCACTAATTTCCTCTGGAAAGATAAATAATAACCAAGGAAAATTCCTTACATCATAAACTAATCCATATCACATTTTATGCAAATATTTTATTTCACTGGTCTTAGACTACACTTTGAGCCGAAGTGTCCCTCAAGGTCCAATAGTGAGCCAAAGTCATAGCATGGAACCATGTGTTCCAATAGCTCTGAATGGCTAGGTAAATGCTAGTGGCAACCTCATTTGCCACACCTAGTAATTCAAATGTTGTTGATGACTCTGGGTTGAAGTGTCCCTCAAGGTCCCTTCAGCATGAAATTGACGATCTTTACGGGGTCATATCTTAGAGCTCATGAAAGGTAGCATGGATCCATTAGGTGCTACGGGACCATGTTGCTAGGTCCTACAATAGCTTGTCTCAGTCTTGAGAGATTTAATTTCATTTAAATTTGGCAACACATTCTCGGTTGATGTCAAAACTAAAAGTGTTCCTCAGTTCAAACGGCCAACGTTGAATATCTTTCCAACCATCGGTCGTAGCATGGAACCATATGTTCCAACAGCTCTGAATGGCTAGGTAAACACTAGTGGCAACCTCATTCACTACACATGGTCATTCGATCCCCGTCGACGAATCCAAGCCGAAGTGTCCCTCAAGGTCCCTTAAGCATGAAATCAGTGATCTTTGTGGGGTCATATCTCAGAGCTCATGGAAGGTAGCATGGATCCGTCAGGTGCTATGGGACCATGTTTCCGGGGCCTACAATATCTTATCTCATTTTTTAGAGATTCAAGTTCATTTATATTTGGCAACACATTCTCAATCAATGTCACAACTCAAAGTGTTCCTCAATTCAAACGGCCAACGTTGTGTATCTTTCCAACCGTCATTCATAGCATGGAACCGTCTATTCTAATAGCTCCGAATGGCTGATTAAACTCTAGTAGAAACCTTTTTCATCACACCTAGTCATTTGATCTGCGCCGACAACTCCAAGTCAAAATGTCCCTCAAGGTCCCTTTAGCATGAAATCAACAATCTTTACAGTGTCATATCTTGGAGCTCATGCAAGGTAGCATGGATTTGTCAAGTTCTATGGGACCATGTTGCTAGGGCCTACAATAGCCTATCTCAGTTTTGAGAGATTCAATTTCATTTAAATTTGGCAACACATTCTTGGTCGACGTTAAAACTCAAAGTGTTCCTCAGTTCAAACAACCAATGTTTCATATCTTTCCAACCATTGGTCATAGCATGGAACCATCTATTCCAATAGCTCTGAATGGCTAGTTAAATGCTAGTGGCAACCTTGTTTGCCACACATGGTCATTCGATCCCCGCCGATGACTCTGGGCCGAAGTGTCCCTAAAGGTCCCTTAAGCATGAAATCAATGATCTTTGCGGGGTCATATCTCGAAGCTCATGCAAGGTAGCATGGATCTGTCAAGTGCTATGGGACCTTGTTTTCGGGGCCTACAATAGTCTATCTCAATTTTTAGAGATTCAAGTTTGTTTATATTTGGCAACACATTCTCGGTCGATGTCAGAACTCAAAGTGTTCCTCAATTCAAATGGCTAATGTTGTGTATCTTTCCAATCATCGGTCATAGCATGTAACCATCTATTCCAATAGCTTTGAATGACTGAGTAAATGCTAGTGGAAATCTTGTTTGCCACACCTAGGCGTTCAATCCCCGCCAATGACTCCAGGCTGAAGTGTCCCTCAAGGTCCCTTCAGCATGAAATCAATGATCTTTACGGGGTCAAATCTTAGAAATCATGCGAGGTAGCATGGATCTATTAGGTGCTACGAGACCATGTTGTCATGACCTACAACAGCTCGTCTCAGTTTTGAGAGATTCAATTTCATTGAAATTTGGCAACACATTCTCAGTCGATGTTAGAACTCATAGTGTTCCTCAGTTCAAATGGCCAACATTGCATATCTTTCCAACCATTGGTTGTAGCATGGAACCGTCTATTCCAACATCTCTGAATAGCTGGGTAAACGCTAGTGGAAACCTTGTTTGCCACACACGGTTGATCGATCCTCATCGATGACTTTGGGCCGAAGTGTCCCTCAAGGTCCCTTAAACATGAAATCAATGATATTTGTAGGGTGATATCTCAAAGCTCATGTGAGGTAGCATGGATCCATCAGCTATTATGGGACCGTGTTTTCGGGGCCTACAATAGACTATCTTAGTTTTTAGAGATTCAAGATCATTTATATTTGGCAACACATTCTCGGTCAATGTTAGAACTCAAAGTGTTCCTCAGTTCAAATGGCCAACATTGCGTATCTTTCCAACCATTGGTCATAGCATTAAACCATCCATTCCAATAGCTCCGAATGGTCAGGTAAATGCTAGTGGAAACCTTTTTCACCACACAGTCATTCGATCCCCGCCGATGACTTCAGGCCAAAGTGTCCCTCAAGGTCCCTTAAGCATGAAATCAGTGATCTTTACAGGGTCATATCTCATAGCTCATACAAGGTAGCATCGATCCATTAGGTGGTACGGTACCATGTTGCTAAGGCCTACAATAGCCTGTCTCAATTTTGAGAGATTCAAGTTCTTTTAAATTTGGCAACACATTCTCAGTCAATGTCAGAACTCACAGTGTTCCTCAATTCAAATGGCCATAGTTGCATATCTTTCCAACTATCGGTCATAGCATGGAACCATCTGTTCCAATAGCTCTGAATGATTGGGTAAATGCTAGGGGAAACCTCATTCACCACACATGGTCATTCGATCCCCACCGACAATTCCAGGCCAAAGTGTCCCTCAAGGTCCCTTAAGCACAAAATCAATGATCTTTGTGGGGTCATATCTCAGAGCTCGTGCGAGGTAGCATTGATACATTAGGTGCTACAGGACAGTGTTGTTGGGGCCTACAATAGCCTATCTCAATTTTTAGAGATTCAAATTCGTTTAAATTTGGCAACACATTCTTGGTCGATGTCAGAACTCAAAGTGTTCCTCAGTTCAAATGGCCAACATTGCGTATCTTTCCAACCGTCGGTCATAGCATCGAATTGCCTATTCCAATAGCTTTGAATGGCTAGGTAAACACTAGTGGCAACCTCATTCTCCACACACGGTCATTTGATCCCTTCCGATGACTCCGGGCCGTAGTGTCCCTCAAGGTCCCTTAAGCATGAGATCAGTGATCTTTACGGGGTCATATCTCGGAGCTCATGCGAGGTAGCATTGATCTGTCAGGTGCTACAAGACCGTGTTGTTGAGGCCTACAATAGCTTGTCTCAATTTTGAGAGATTCAAGTTCATTTAATTTTGGCAACACATTCTTGGTTGATGTCAGAACTCAAAGTGTTCCTCAGTTCAAACGACCAATGTTGCGTATCTTTCCAACCGTCTATCGTAGCATGGAACTGTCTATTCCAACAGCTCTGAATGGCTGGGTAAACACTAATGGAAACCTCATTCACCACACACAGTTGTTTGATCCCCGCCGACAATTCTAGGCCAAAGTGTCCCTCAAGGTCCCTTAAGCATGAAAATGATGATCTTTACGTGGTCATATCTTAGAGCTCATGCAAGATAGCATCAATCTATCAGGTGCTACAAGACTTGTTGCTAGGGCCTACAATAGCCAGTTTTAGTTTTCAAAGATTCAAGTTCGTTTATATTTAGCAACATATTCTCGGTCGATGTCAGAACTCAAAGTGTTCCTCAATTCAAATGGCCAACGTTGCGTATCTTTCGAAGTGTTGGTTGTAGCATCAAACTGTCTATTCCAACATCTCTAAATGGCTGGGTAAATGCTAGGGGAAACCTTGTTCACCACACACAGTCATTCGAACCCCACTGACAACTCCGGGTCGAAGCGACTCCAGGTCGAAGTGTCCCTCAAGGTCCCTTCAGCATGAAATCAGTGATCTTTATAGGGTCATATCTCAGAGATCGTACGAGGTACCATTGATCCATCAAGTACTACGTGACCATTGTAATACCCCAAAAATGGGCTATAGGTTCATTAACCTCATACATCGACACATCAAATGAAATCAACATCGAAGTCCTAACCTAAGGCACATTTGAACATCATCGAATCCTAATTGATTATCTCAAATTCTGCATTGGGGAATATTCCTATTTAGCCTAATTATCTTTGATTTAATGATTATTTGGTGATAAATCCTATTTATCCTAAAGTTTGATTAATTGAATATTCTAAATATTTAATTAATTAGATTTAATACTGCCACTTAATTATTTAATTAAATTTAATTCTATTTATTCCTAAATTGTATTATTTAATTTTGACAATAAATCTAAAATCCTATGAATAATTGATTAAATTCTTATTTAATTAATTAAAGCAAATTGTCAATTTTTAATAATATTATTTTTGAATAAAAGTTTGAAAAATAATTGATTAACCCATAAATCAATTATTTTATTTTTCAAAATCCGTTAAGTTGGAAATAAATCACTTTATTATTAAATTAATTCATAAATAAATCATGCACAATCAGAAAAGCAGACAACTATCAATTATCAATTAAATCTAAATGCTATTTTGAGTTGAACTCTGCTTTTGCATGTTTTTGTGAGTTAATTACCCTTTATTTAAAAAATAACTCAAAAATCAACCTGAGTTATTTGAGTGATTTATGGCTTTCTTCCATGCATCCTCAAAGCCCTGGATTTCTATAAATTAAGGCCTCAGCTCTTCACAAATCATCCACAAGAATTGCATAATCACGCTACCGACTTGGAGACTGAAGAATCATCTTTGCGAATCCAAGCTATTGTGAGATCATTCTTGTTTTTGAGTATTGCATATCATTTATAATTCATCTTAGATCAATTCATTGCATATCAATTTCATCTTAGATTCTAGATTCATATCAGTTTTGATCATATCATTGCATAGAAAAAAAAAAAAAAGATTAATTGCATTCATATTTCATATCAGTTTTGCATTCAAATCCTTCATTTAGGTGTCATCAAGGTCATTGATCTCGATAACAATATGAGAACATCATACTCACACCTATTATAAGGCAGTAAATCACCTGGTTAGTTTAGCTTTCAATTCATTGCACGATTTCGATTTTAGCTAACCTCTAATGTTTTACTGAAGTGTTGTGTCTACAGAATAGGTAAAAAATTCACACACACATTTTTGGCACCCACCATGGGGCCCTGAAATGGGTTTCCAATTCAATTCTATCAATTTCTATCTTTTTCTCCTCGGTTTCTGTGCAAAACTATGATTTTTAATTTCTATCTGTACAATCTTCGTATGAGTTTCTGACAAAAGTCATTTCGCATTGTACCCACTATCGTACGATAGTCTATCAAATTGAGGATCATGTCGTACTGTACACACTGTCATTTGAAAGTTCAACTATCATTTCACAGAACATCCAGTGTCGTACAAATTTCTGGACTATTGTCTGGGATCATACCCACTATCGTACAAGTTTCAAACTATCATCTGGTAATAGAACCATTGTCGTACAAGTTTCAGCATCAGGTTTCAACTGTCATTTCATTTTTAGGGTAGTTTGTCATATTTGGTTTTCAGATTTTGACTAACGGCTAATCTTAATAATTGAAATTCTCTATTTTTTATTGACTCCTACTGGTTTTGATTGGAAAAAGTGCAAGAATTGCTAAAAATAGGTAAAAATCTACTAAGCGCATTGCGAGGAATTCAGGTAATCTTCTCAGCTGATAAGACTTCAATTTTGGATCTAAAACGAACATCTCATGTGTCTAGCTTGAGTGACTTTTATTGTTTTCCTATCACAAACTTCATTTGGGCTATAAAAATGAACATAGTTTTCTTTAAGCATCTTTGTTACACATAGTAATTAGGCCCCATGAACATTATTTGTGGATCTTGAGAGAGTGGGTTTCTAGTGAAACTCTTCTCAATGAAGGATCCCTTGTAGGTGGGGAGGATACTGAGGGAGTCTCACGTTCCACTAGATCCGTGTGTCTTCAACTTTTGATCGAGGCATTCTCTCTTCGGAGAGGTTGATAGATCCTAAGAGGTTGACGTCATAGATCTTTGTGAGATAATCTTGGTCTTAGTGTGTTGGATTAATCTGTCTGCTTTGTTTGGGTTAAAAGTGAAAAGGCTAGGGGATTATGCTCTACTTCCTTTTTGGATAGTACCAGAAACCCAAATCCTTGAATCTGGAACCAGTCTCCATGTGGTATATTTTGTGAGTCACCTTTAGAGAGGGTTAACCATAGTGGACATTCCCTTAATTGGGTCAACCACATTAACGGAACCTTGAGCGGTAATAGCCATTTTCGCCATGGTAGTGACAACTGCTATATAAATGTCCTTGTGGAAGAAATCTTCACAGGTGTGGTTCATTGTTGGGTTGTCAGATCTCCCTAGCAGCTCCTGATTGATTAAATTCTCAGACTATGTCAAAACCCTAGTGTGCTAGGATTGGACTTCACCCCTTTGGATCATAAAAGTTGCAGAGTCAAACCATTACTAAAAACCCTAGCGAGGCCAAATTTTCATTTTCTAGGGTATATGTGCATTCTTGCAAAACATTTTTGGAACATACACAATTAGCGCTTCTGAGGATTAGAATGAATAAAATCACTTGATTGTTCATGCACAAGGTTGCTTTTGCCCTTGTTCATTGTTTTCAGACATGCTTGAAATCACTTGCTTGCTGTTTTGCATGCTTGTTTATCTATCTGATTATTGAAAATAGACAAATATGTTACAATCCTCAAATCTGGACATTAAAATTTGCAAACAATCTGAATCTGAAAACTCAAAATTTGCAAAATCTGAAGTAAAATTCTTTTCTGGAGTCAAAAGTCATCTCAGGAGGTCAAAAAGTCATATGAGTTTCTATCAAGTGTCATTTCATTACTGCCCATCTGTCGTATGTTAAAGAACCCAGTGTCGTACAAGTCTTTCTACTAGTCAAATTCAAAAAGTCAAAACCTGCTAGCAACTGTCGTGTGAGTTTTGCAACTGTCATACGAGCTTTACAACTATCATTTCATAGCATACCCACTATTGTATGAGCTCTTCAACTATTTTTTCATAGCATACCCATTGTCATACGAGTCTACAGAGTGTCATTTGGGAAAATTTTGAAAAGTTGTCAGAAAATCATCAGAATTGCCAGATACTTAGCTTTTTCAGCCTATTCCCAAAATTTGTCGAACAAATCACTGTGTCAGGAATAGAGTAGTAGCTATTGAGAATCCAATCATTATCCTAAAGTGGTCTTTTGAATCCAATCCAACCTTTTATTTAATCAATCTGAGTCTTTATCATCTTGTGTCAAAACCTTGTCATAATTATCAATCTTCAATCAATCATCAAAATGACTAAGTGTTGTGATATCTTGTCTACTATCTTTTGGGAATATACCCATACATCTAGAGCATAGTATTCTTCACCCACATCTAATTGAATCTTCAACCAATCAAACCTTGACAAGGTTTCATCATCTGGTCATCTTGATTCAATTCATTCTTCAGTTGTCTTCATCTTATTCTTTTGCTTCACCCAAGGTTAATGGTGGAAACTAGAGCTTCCTCTCACAAGAAATCTAGGGAAATATCTCATACTTTACCTTTGACTCACATAGGTCCAACTTTTGAGCAACTCCATGATTCTAGTCTTTATGAAGACGACAGTGCTAGCAACCTTCAATTAAAAACTGGGTACATTCCTCCTTCATCAACTCACAGAGGTACCCAACAAAACCCACATCAATCTATTCCAGGGAGTTTGCAAACTCCTACCATGTCTCAAGCAGGGAAAAAATTTGGCTCTCAAAGAGTTCAATCTCAACATGGTGCAAATCAGGAACCCACACCTGAAGAAATTTATCAATATCAAAATGATGATAACTTCAAACGAATGATGAAGCATTTCTTGAAAGAAGATAGAGAGGCATACTTTTTAAAATTGGCTCATCAAGGAGCTAAGCTTCCTCCTAATTTTAATGTCAAAGATATCATCACACATGAGGAAGAAACTCCGATAATGGCCATGACAAAACAAATAGATGCTTTACAAGTCAAACTGAATCAACTCGAAAAAGAGAAGGAACCCAAAGAGTTATCCATGGAGGCAGTATGTCCTTTTCCATTTGACAAAGACTTGTACATGACACCATTTCCAAAAAGAGTGGAGATGCCTAAGTATGATAAGTATGATGGACACTCAGATCCTCAAGATCATGTCAGAGAATTCTATACACAATCTATGGAGCTCATGCATGAACCAACTTATCTGATGCATCTCTTCCCTCGATCTCTAAGGGGAGTAGCCATCCACTAGTTCTCTAGATTGCCTTCTACTATCAAAACTTTTGAGGAGTTGATCAAATTGTTTTATCAGCAATACTCCTACAATATTCAACATCCAATCACCATGATTGATATCTATAATCTCAAGCAATATTCAGGGGAACCATTCCTAACATTTCTCAAGAGATGGAGGAAGAAGTTCTCTCTATATGCTAGACCTATTCCAGAAATAGAAAAACTAGAAATCTTCATCAATAACCTAGTTCTAGAAATCAATTATCCTCTACAAATGCAAGATCATACATCTTTTGACAAGATGGTGGACAATGCTATCAAAATTGAAAAAAGTGCTTATGAAAAAAGGAGAAATCACACTTCAAAAAGACAAGTATGAATATGGATCTAGTTCCAAAGATAAGAACAAAAATTGGAACAAGAACAAAGGCATCATCACAGATGGCATTGTTGACACTATCCATGCCCCATAAAAGGCACCATCCTACAACCTAACTCTTGGTTCCCAAGCCATTAAAGCTTTAGAACAAAAGTCATCTGAACCATTTCAAAAGAAGCTAGAATACAAATCTTGGGATAAACAATGAAAGTTCACTCCTCTTGGAGAATCTTTAGAATCAGCTATGAAAAATCTACTGGCTGATAACATCATCTCTTTGCCAGCAATCTAACCACCTGATTCTGAGCCTAAGCCAAAATGGTGGAGAGAAAACAAATTCTATTATTTCCATCGAGGTAAAGGTCACAAAACTAATAACTACTTATGGTTGAAACACACCATTCAAGATCTGATCGATAGGGGAGACATCACAATTGACAATCCTAAGAGCAATAATGATCATACAGCATTCATAGAACCATTTTTGTAACATGATCAGGGAGTTCAACTTCTCCACCTAATATGGGGGCAAAAGTCAATTATGCTTACCCTAGAAATAATGCTACCATCAATATGGTTGAACCTTGTCTCTCAAAGCATTGCAATGTCATCACAATTGT
Organism: Chamaecyparis obtusa; assembly: GCA_027943335.1. Lineage (NCBI taxonomy): Eukaryota > Viridiplantae > Streptophyta > Pinopsida > Cupressales > Cupressaceae > Chamaecyparis > Chamaecyparis obtusa. Next base: position 319,120 of record BSBK01007860.1, read on the forward strand.
AAGAAGAGATAGACAAAATCAATCCACCAACGTAGTTACTCGATCACAAGCTCAGGCACATCTAAAAGGACAACTCCCAGATTCATCTAATGTCCCTAAGATACCCTTCAATCTTTCATCTGCTTCCAAATCTTCCAATCCAAAGGATATAAGGCCTACATCTTATAGCATTGTCCAACAACTCTAGCACACTAATGCCAAAATCTCTATGTTTGACTTGCTTCGAATATCTCCAGCTCATAGAGCTATCCTAGACAAAGCTTTTCTCAGATCCAATGTTCCTGATGACCTTGATTTAGATAGGTTCCAGACTATGGTTGGACATCTTACATCTCCGCAATATATCTCCTTTTCAGAGGAAGATGACAACTCCTTGAGTCACCCACATAATCAGCCTTTACATATAGAAGTCTTGATCCAGAACCATAGAGTCAAACATGTGTTAATAGATGGGGGCGATGGCCTAAACATTTGTTCTTACAGCTTGATCACACAATTGGGATTTTCAGGATTGGCTATTGATCCTAGAAAGAAAATAACTATCAAAGCCTATGATGAACAAGAAAGATCTTCTAAAGGCACCATTGTCTTACCTATCAGAGCAGGTCTAGTTATCAAAGATACCATCTGTCAAGTGCTTGATCTACCTTTGGTCTACAACATCCTCCTAGGGAGACCATGGATACATGAAATGCAAGCTATTCCTTCTACATACCATCAATGTTTGAAGTTTCCTTATGAAGGAGTAGAGGTTACTATCCCTGTAGATCTGAATACAACTTGCAATACATTGAAGGAAAGTGTAGATAAGATTGTGCCTAATAACAGAGAGTCTTCCATTGAACCAACTAAAGAAGCATCCACATCTAAAATGGAAGATCTTGCAAAAGAGGTTAATATCAAAGAAAATGGGATGGGAGAATATATTATAGAGCCAGTCTTATCTTTGACATCTCTCCCTATCTCACCTAAGTCTTATGGACAATCTTTGAAACAGTCCAAGCCCAAACCTAGGGAACCTCTTGAAGCATATAAAAATAATTTTGTGGTAGAACAAGTATCCAAGCAAGAGTTTGAAGAGGATGAAGCTATGCTATCATGGCTATACAAAGATGAACCTGAATCCCACAATGTTCAAACTAGCAACTCTACAACACCACAGATCCCTTCTAAGTCATACAGTCTAGGAAATAAATTGATAGCTAAGATGGGATATCTAGGTCAAGGACCTCTAGGAGTCAGAGGAAAAGGTCTTGTGGCACCTATTTCACATACGAGTAGGGCAAATAAGAATACTGTTGGCCTAGGTTTTAAGAAGAAACCCTATCACCTCAAAGGTAATTGTTCTCATGTCATAGAGTAGATCACACCAGGAGAACCTCTTCTTAAGAAAGAAGAAACAAAACCATCGGATAGTGATTCAGACAGCTCAGAACTCATCCCCTATGAAAAATTGCCTAAAGAGATCAAAGACCTTCTTAATGATAAAGATGATCCAATCAAAAGAATTAATGTAGTAGAAACACAAGAACCTACTATCCATTAAGAGATAGTTGCAACACAAGAACCAACTAATCTTGAAAACAATCAAGAAGAGGGAGGTGGTAGTGATTCTGAGACATATTCCCATGAGTATGAATTCAAATTAGAAACTGAGGGTAACCCTTCTTGGGGTATTCACCCCGACTTTACTCATGTTCTAAGATTTCCTAGACATCCTAAATCAGAAGCTGAATCAAATGATTATGAATGGGGAGCCATTCTAGAACCAGATGAAGATGAGCTTATTATAGAGAAACATGTTGATGTTATTCACCAATATGCACCTAATCCCAATGTAAGTCTAGAGTGAAATGATGAACCTATCAAGTTTGATCCACCTATGGCTGAATTGGACTCCCACGGTGACATTGAGCCTATTCATGAATTGAATGTCTTAATTTGTAATATCACCTTTGAACTCAAGCATCGGGTTAGGACCAATGATGACAGATCCATATCCGTAAACATTATCTCCCAATCTTTCCCCACTTTGACTATCCAATATCCAGAATTTATTGATCAAACCTCCACAAATCTGAGCCATGGTATTTATACCTTCCCAATTGACTATGCCCTTGCTTGCTACCTCAATGTAGTTGAGCCTATGAGTACTTCCATTAGTGAACCAAGCATTAGCATGAAGGAGTCGGACATCAAATATCTTAGTCAAAAAAATAAGAATAAAAAGAAAAAGAAAAAGAGTTCTGAGGGTGAAAACCACTTTGTGGCAGTCTTAGAACCTACAAAAGTAAAAATAAAAGATGTATCCAAAGGTGAAAACCTCTTTGAGGCACCTAAGGATGAGATATTTGATGTCCTTCCGAGTCATTTATAGGACAGATCTCCAGTTCTAATTGAGCCCACTCAATCTATCAATTTGGGTACAACAGAAGAACCATAGTTGATTCATGTAGCACAATCTTTGTCAGAAGAAGAGAAGCAAAAATTTACAACTTTCCTAATAGAGAAGAAGATCAACTTTGCATGGAAATATTCAGATATGCGATTGGATCCTAATCTTATAATGCATCATTTATCTATAGCTCCAAATGTCAAACCTGTTAAACAAAAGTTGAGAAAGATGCATCCTCATGTTGCACTCTTGGTAAAAGCTGAATTAGAGAAGCTCCTAAAAGCTAGATTCATCCAAGTTATTGACTATGCAGAGTGGATCTCCAATATTGTACCTATTTCTAAACCAGATGGTTCAATTAGAGTGTGCACAGACTTTAGAGATGTGAATAGAGTGTGCCCTGAGGATGATTTTCCACTACCTAACATTGATACGATAGTGGACATGACTGTGGGTTTCGAGATGTATTCCTTAATGGATGGTTTCTCTGGATATAACCAAATAAAAATTGTCTAGAGGATCAACAAAAAATTGCTTTCACATGTGCATGGGGTACCTTCTGTTGGAATGTCATGCCATTTGGGCTTAAAAATGTTGGTGCTACATATCAAAGAGCAGTGACATCTATTTTCCATGACATGATGCATCAAACTATGGAAGATTATGTTGATGATACTTTAGCAAAATCTATGATTAGAACTGAACATCTAAAGGACTTGAGCATGATCCTAGACAGAATGGAAAAGTTTAGTCTCTGACTAAATCCTAAGAAGTGTGCTTTTGGTGTCACTTCTGGAAAGCTCTTAGGATACATAGTTTCAAAGAAGGGCATTGAAGTCGATCCAGCTAAAGTAAAGGCTATAATGGAAATGCAACCTCCAAAGAATATCAGTCAAATGAGGACGTTGCAAGGAAGAGTTCAATCTATCAGAAGATTCATATCACAGCTTGTTGATATATCACAACCTTTTACAAAAACATTACATAAAGGTGTGACCTTTGCATGGAATGAAGAATGTGAGAACAACTTTAACCATATCAAGAAGTATCTATCAAATCTACCTATCTTGATGCCTCCTATTCATGGGAAGCCATTGATCTTATATGTCTCCACTACAGATACATCACTGGGGGAATTGCTAGCACAACATGATGAAAACAAAAAGGAAAGAGCTATATACTATATCAGTAGAACATTGGTTTCATATGAGAAGAACTATTTAATGATTAAGAAAGCTTGTCTAGTTGTGATCTTTACATCACAAAAACTGAGACACTACATGTTAGCTCATACCACACAATTGGTAGCTAAGATTGATCCCCTCAAGTACCTACTAAGAAAAGCTGCCCTCATAGGTAGATTAGCTAAATGGGTCATGCTCTTAAGTGAATTTGACATTGAATATGTGGAATGAAAAGCTATCAAAGGATAGGTTATTGCTAATCAATTAGCAGATGCACCTATGATTGATGATACACCAATGCAAATGGAATTTCTAGATTCCTCTATCATGACTCTTTCTTCTAGAGAATGGCAATTATTCTTTGATGGATCCTATACATAGAATGGATTTGGAGCTGGCATATTGTTCATAACTCCTCAAGGATACTCAATCCCAAAAGCATTCAGATTAAAGTTTCCTTGCACAAATAATATTGTAGAATATGAAGCCCTTTTGAATGGTATGAAAATAGCAATTGAATGGAGAGTAACAGAGCTACAAATTCATGGAGACTCTCAACTTGTTATTCATCAAGTCAATGATGTGTACCAAACTAAAGATGAAAAGCTCATTCCTTACAAGAGAATGGTGGATGATCTTAAGAAATATTTCATATCTATCACATTTGAGCAAATTCCTAGAATGGAGAACAAGGCTGCTGATGCAATGGCAACATTATCTACTTTATTACAATAGCCTGAACATGAGCTACACTACGAGTTCTTGGTGGAAGCACTATCTTATCCTGCATATGATTCCCCTGAAACCCGCATGATCTGCACTGTTGTTGGTCATGATTCATCTAGATACAAAAACCTATTTTCCTATCTCCAAGACCAAATCATTCCCGATACCTTCAACCACCATGAAAAGAGATACCTTATCCGTAATGCCTCCTGATATGTCATCATTGTCATGATCTATACAAATGAGGTCTAGATGGTACGCTACTTAGATGTTTAGAATGGGAAGAGTCTCATTGTGTGTTAGAGGAAGTCCATGATGGTATTTGTGGGTCACACTCGAATGGTTTAACACTAGCTAAAAACTTATTAGGGTTGGGTACTATTGGTTTGAAATGGAGAAAGAGTCTATCAAGTTTGCTAAGAACTGTCAAAAATGCCAAGTGCATGGCAACTTAATTCATGCTCTAGGGAGAGATCTAATTCCCTTTACTACACAATGGCCTTTTCACCAATGGGCATTTGATCTTATAGGAGCCATACATCCTCATTCTTCTAATGGACATACCCATATAATCACAGCTACAGATTATTTTACAAAATGGGTAGAAGCAGTCCCTTTGACACAAGCAACTGAAAAGAAAATATCTATGTTCATATTGAACTATATCATATGCAGATATGGGATACCTCATTCCATAATCATAGATAACGGTGGACAATTCAAGAACAAAGACCAAGATGATCTATGTGCCAAATTCAAGATCACACAACATTGGTCTTCTATCTACTATCCTCAAGGGAATGGACAAGCAGAGACATCTAATAAGAATCTATTGAAAATCTTGCATCAAATAGTTAATAAGATAGGAAGAGACTGGCATCTCATGATCAATCCAGCTCTCTGGGCATACAGAACAAGTATCAGAACACCTACAGGGGCTACACCTTTTTCTTTAGTTTATGGGTTTGAAGCGGTATTGCCTATTGAGGTTGAAATCCCATCACTAAGAATCAGAATGCATGGTCTAGTAACTGATGATGACTACAAAGCATCTAGGTTGCAAGAACTTGAACTACTAGATGAGCGTAGATAAGCAGCATATGATCATCTCAGAGTATATCAGAAGAGAATGTCTAGAGGTTACAACAAGAAAGTCAGACACAGAGAATTTTAGGTTGGTGATCTAGTCTTGAGAGAGAATCCTAAAAATCAATCACATCGAGAACGCAAGGGGAAGTTTGAACTCAACTGGTTGGGTCCCTTTGTTATCACTGCTACTTTTGGCTCTGGTGCCTATCAACTCTCAATGACTGAAGGAGAACAACTCCGAGAACCAATCAATGTTCTCCATCTGAAGAAATTCTATGCCTAAGACATTTAGTGTATGGTAAAATGTCCTAAAAAAAATCTTTAAAATTGGAAAAAGTCTTGAAAAATGAACATCTTGGTGAAAACCTAGCAATAGGTGCCTTGATGATTCACAAAAAAAATTGGAAAAATGAAAAATACAAAAAAATGAGAAAAAGAAAAAGTGCCTTGGTGAAAACCTGGAAACAGGCGCCTTGGTAGCAAAAATAGAATCTCTGCTAAGATGGTGAAAACTTGGCAAATGGGTGCCACGTGTTTCAACATGCTCCATCTATCAGTGTGATCTTGGTCTTTCCCAGCTTTCAGTCTTGCTTTAGTTTGTACATATCTCCCAGTTTGTTTTTGCATTCCTTGTTTCAATAAGTCAGTTTGTACACCAATCAGCTCAAGCATCTGTATCCTATCAATGCTTAACACTTGGGGGCAATCAATGTCATATCCTATGGTCTCCAGTATACTTTAGATGTGTCATATCTAGTCAAGGTCCTTTGAAACTTCATCTGAGTCAGTTAGTCTGTCTTGTCTCCAGAAAGGATTTTTGCATCTACAACAATGCAATCAAACATCAAACTAAAAACAATCTACGCTTTTTACATGCTTTTATCTCCTTGTATGCTTACTGATTCACATTGATATTTTTTCATATTATATCCCTTCGAGCTCTTTGATGATGTCCTTTGCAGGATTTAGAGAGTGATGAGTGGGGGCATAATCTTTTCTTTGTCTTCTGGTTGTATGTGAAAATCTAACAACTTTGGAAATTTTGGATTGAAATGGTGTCTGACTGTAAGAGCCTCTATCTCGAATTGGATGGCCATACGTACCTCGACCATTGATACCTAGAAAATTCAAGGAAGTTTTATCTAACTATTGTCTTTTTGAGTGAGTTCTTTCTCCTACTGTGAAGTGCGATTTTACCTAAGGTGTGAATGATAAAGGGTCACTACGGGTAATTCACATTGGATTTAGAATGATCTCTTGACTGTTTGATGTGTTTCAATGCAAGGTGTATTCATGTCATCATGACGTTTATGTTCTGATGCTTATACCAATTGCTATATCAAAATGGACATGATATTTAGGTCATCCTGGCGCTTATGCTTTGATGCTTATATCTAATCGGACATTCTAAAAACAAAATCAATATTCATATATCCATGGTTGTCATAATCAGTGGGTGTTGTATTGATTCTTGTGCATACAAATCGATATTCATATGTCTATGGTTTCATAACTAGTGGGTATTGTATTGATTTATCCAGTTACCTAAAAGTTCAATGATGATAACAAATCGACACATGATCAGTGACTAGGTCCTAGGTCTTAGGTTGCATTTCATTTTGCATGTTTCTTTGCATTTTGTATGTCTGCATGATCTCACAAATGTTTGGAAACACTTCAAAGCTTAAACAATTCTTCATATCAATTCTTCACATCTAACGAGAGCTGAGTCTCACTTGAAGGTCTCTTCACCGAACCGCAAGTAGTAACCCTCCTGGGTTAAACATCCTTTTGACATAACACTGAGTACTTGTCTTCATGAACCTGCAAAAACATATCATGTGTATCGCTGCATTTACATCCCATATCATTACCATTTGTTGCATTACATTACATCCATTACATTTGCATAATGTCGATACATATGAAAGAAATCATTGCATTGCATTGATCCATACATACATTCTACACTACTCATAGCATAAGCATAACATGATATCATCATAAATCCAAACATGACAAGTACACATGAAGTCACGATCTAAAATATCAATCTCATATATATCATCAACTCAAAATGTGTCAGGGGTGCACTACTAGCACAATATACAAAAGAATGAACTCCTGAGAGCTATTAGAGTCAGAATAGTATATCAATGATAAAAAAGAATAGAGTATATCAAAACATAAGAACAGGAATCAACTATTGGCACGCTCCTTAGTATTTGGTGGAGGAGGGGGTGGTGCATCTGGTATAGTCTCTACTCCCGGTGCCCTAGCTCCCTCTGAGGCTGCCATATAATTTGAATACGTGGGTACTCTCTACACAGCAGGGACAATAGCATAATATGAAGACACATAATATGAAGCCCGTGAGGTCTGATGGGTCACCTCTATCTGTAATCTCCGAACCTCTACACGAAACTCTATATGAAGCTCTATATGCTACCTATCTGCCTCTAGATACCTCTCCTCCCACCTAGCACTTTGTACCTTCAGGTCTCAGACCTGAGCTCTAAGACATCAAATAGTCTCTGATGAAGTAAGAGGAACAATAGGATCTACCTTAGCTGTTGGCATCTCTATGTCCCGTGCTAGCTGCTCTAGCTGCTGGTCAGTGGTATCTGCTCTATGCACCTTACGGCATCTAACCTCAGCTCCTAGATCAAAAGTGGTATCTACCTGTAAGGGATCTACATCACCACCTACAAATTGCTTAGCTGCTAAAATCTCATCTGCAGAACCAACACTGCCCAAAGTGCCACTCTCACCCTTGGTCCATCTCTGTGAACCTGTGGATGTACTTGTTGAAGAAGTAGAAGGACGAGGGGGCCTCATATGTCTTAATGGTCTCTATAGTGGAGCCATCACTCTTTGTCTAGGTGGTGTAGGATGCACTACCTGAGGTCTCGAGCCCTGTCCCATGGGAGCACCTGTAACATCCATCACCTCCTCAATGGAGGGTATCAACTTAGTGGGATTCGAGAATCTATGAATGGGGTGATTAGAAAGCCAAGAAATGTATCCATCTATGACCCTTGCATCAACAACTTGTGGATGGTAGTCCCAGTCTGTACCTATGATAGTATTGTACTCCTCTAAACATAAAGAATAAGTGAGCATCTGTGTCCATCCGAGCCTGATCTCACGAACAATACAGGCATATGCAGTATACTCCTGTGGGGCATCCTATCTACGTCCATACTAAGGCCACACTCTAGTAATAAAAAATCTCTCCGAAAAGGTGGGAGACCAACCAATAAGTACCCGACTTTGAAAAAGAAAACTATACTGCTCCCTTGCAGTGGGCCAGGCCTCTATCTACAAGTAAGGTCTCCAATGCACAAAAGTCATATCATCCAAGCATCATCTAAAATACTTAGTATGGCCCATGCGGACCTATGTGACATAACCAACATATGTGTATATCACTGGCTCCTATGGCTGATGCTATGTCTAAAAAACCAGTCTCAAAACTGGGATATGCTTCTAGGCCCATATCTATAACACAAGAGCTCCAAAAGCAAAACTCTTACAATCCTAATACACAACCTCATGCATCTCTAAAAACATATGTGCCAAAAGACACTGACCCCAAGCAAGCTCAGTGGGAGTCACCATAAGAAGTGCTACCATCAGGGCCCATCCCATCAAGAAACCGTTCTACTGACGGCCTGACATGATAAGCTCACCGATCATCCCAGTAATAATGCACTCTAAGTGGTGCATCTGACCATATCTCTGTACAAGGGTCTCCCAGGAAATGGACCCCGTCAACTGTGTGTCATCTCCGAATAGACGCCTAAAGGCATGAAGATCGGTCTGCCCAGTACTCACATACTCAGGACGCCGACTGCTATGGAATGGAATGCGTCGTATACTATAAATATCCTCTAGAGTCACAGTGATCTCTCCAGTCGGTAAATGAAATGTCTGGGTCTTAGAGTGGAATCTCTTGATAAGTGTAGTCAATAGGCCATGGTTTACCCTAATATCAGGTAAATGGATCAAATACTCAAAACCACATGTAGTAAGATGAACCCTCATAGGGTCAGGAAGTGAAACACATAGTCTCTGTGTCACTGGATATGAATGTCGGACATGAACATCTAGATATGTGACCTATATCATACAAAAATAGGGAATTCTATCAGAAATTGGGTTCAACAACAGGCTAATAGTATAGAAATTGGATAGTTTGGTACTTTAGAAGGTAGGTCAAAGAGTCAGTAATCAGGCAGAGCAATCAGAAAAGAAAAAATCTTGACCTAAAATTGAGTTTTGAGTTCATTATTTTTCATACAACAGTCCAAACTAGCATCGAAAGTTGTACAACACTCTACAGTAGCCCATATGACAATACATGGTCATACGACATAGGATTCATTATCGTACGAGTTTCCAGGGACTCGATGAAATGTCGTACGACTCATGGGTCCCCTTCATACGACACTGGGTGGGTCATGAAACGACAAAGCAAATCCAATTCAAATGTCGTACGAGTCTGGGATGGGACTCGTACGAGTTTTCACACATGCAAAATTCAAAAAAGCAAAATGCATATGAATAAAGTCTAAAATGCTATAAAACATGAAAATTTGAATTTTCAAAGGGGCACAAAGGTCCACATACCAGATGTCCATACTGTTGAGGTCTATCATGTCTCCGGCTGCGCTCAAATCGATGCGAACTCATAGGTACCTTTGGTTCTCGCTGTTCTACCATTTTCTTGCTCAGAGCGCTCCACAAGATCTCCAAAGTCAAATGGTTAAACTGAATTGAAAATGACCCCTCCGGCCTTTATATAGCTTTTGACCTAATTTTCAAAAGTTCTCCGTTTTTCATGAAAATTGCACCCCTGGCTAATTTCGATGTTCTGAATCCATTTTTGGAATCAAAATTAAAATCTAAGATCATTTATTATGTCAAAATCGTGATTTAAAATTTTTGGGCCTAGGACGGTCTACTGCTTGTACATTTGACCTTCAATCATCACAAAAATCTAGTATTCAACTTAACTAATTATCTTCCATCAAACTATCAAAATTTCAACTTGGTCAAACTATGGTCAACTCATGGTTTATCTTAGTCAAACTTAGTCTCTAGGACCTCCAAACGATGCAGAATGCATTTTCAAATGTGTTTACCCACTTCTCAAATCAATTAGCATGCTTCTAAACCATTTAAAGCTGACTTTTCTTGTCAGATTTTAATTTTCATCTCGAAGGGGGCATGGTATTGCATATCATTCAAAGTCTGTAATCTAATTTGAAATCATATATTTGCTAAAATCATATCTTTCCTTAGTAATCAAGACAACAACCACGTCTAGTTGTTGATTCATCAAAAGTCCTCATCGCTCAGGGAAAATCCATCATCAGTTGGGGCATATCATATTCATCGAGATTCATATCAATCTGATATTCTCCTAATCTTGTAAATTGTATCAGTTTTTGCAACTATTGGTTCAAATGTGTTATTTTCTTAGTTCTTCGATAATTGAAGGGTTCAGATGTGATACCTACGTGATTCTTCTAAAGACAATTGAGTCTGGAATCGGTCACTCACTTCTTCGCAATCATAAGGTTCAAAATCAGGCGTTTTGACTTTTGTTTCATTGGTTCATCGCTGTTATAGTTAACATTATCTTTGGTCATTCAGGACCTGTTATCTTCATATCAACTTCAAATCAACTTATGTCTCATATCAATATCAATTTCAATTTCAAACATCAGTTTCATATCTTTATCAAACACAGACTATCTTTGAACCACTACACTTTGCACAACAATTCAAAGAGGGGCAAAATGTAATACCCCAAAAATGGGCTATAGGTTCATTAACCTCATACATCGACACATCGAACGAAATCGACATCAAAGTCCTAACCTAAGGCACATTTGAACATCATCGAATCCTAATTGATTATCTCAAATTCTGCATCGGGGAATATTCCTAGTAATATTCCTATTTATCCTAATTATCTTTGATTTAATAATTATTTGGTGATAAATCCTATTTATCCTAAAGTTTGATTAATTGAATATTCTAAATATTTAATTAATTAGATTTAATACTGCCACTTAATTATTTAATTAAATTTAATTCTATTTATTCCTAAATTGTATTATTTAATTTTGACAATAAATCCAAAATCCTATGAATAATTGATTAAATTCTTATTTAATTAATTAAAGCAAGTTGTCAATTTTTAATAATATTATTTTTGAATAAAAGTTTGAAAAATAATTGATTAACCCATAAATCAATTGTTTTATTTTTCAAAATCAGTTAAGTTGGAAATAAATCACTTTATTATTAAATTAATTCATAAATAAATCATGCACAATCAGAAAAGCAGACAACTATCAATTATCAATTAAATCTAAACTCTATTTTGAGTTGAACTCTGCTTTTGCATGTTTTTGTGAGTTAATTACCCTTTATTTAAAAAATAACTCAAAAATCAACCTGAGTTATTTGAGTGATTTATGGCTTTCTTCCATGCATCCTCAAAGCCCTAGATTTCTATAAATTAAGGCCTCAGCTCTTCACAAATCATCCACAAGAATTGCATAATCACACTGCCGAATTGGAGACTGAAGAATCATCTTTGCGAATCCAAGCTATTGTGAGATCATTCTTGTTTTTGAGTATTGCATATCATTTAGAATTCATCTTAGATCAATTCATTGCATATCAATTTCATCTTAGATTCTAGATTCATATTAGTTTTGATCATATCATTGCATAGAAAAAAAAAAGAAGATTAATTGCATTCATATTTCATATCAGTTTTGCATTCAAATCCTTCATTTAGGTGTCATCAAGGTCACTGATCTCGATAACAATATGAGAACATCATACTCGCACCTATTATAAGGCAGTAAATTGCCTGGTTAGTTTAGCTTTCAATTCATTGCACGATTTCGATTTTAGCTAACCTCTAATGTTTTACTGAAGTGTTGTGTCTACAGAATAGGTACAAAATTCACACACAAAACTGTGTTGTTGGGGCCTTCAATAACCTGTCTTAGTTTTCAGAGATTCAAGTTTGTTTAAATTTGGCAACACATTCTCGATCGATGTTAAAATTCATAGTGTTCCTTAGTTCAAATGGCCAACGTTGCGTATCTTTCAAACCGTCGGTCGTAGCATCAAACCATCTGTTCCAATAGATCTGAATGGTCGAGAAAATGGTAGGGGAAACCTCATTTGACACACATTCATTCGAACCCCATCGACGACTCCGGGCCGAAGTGTCCCTCAAGGTCCCTTTATTATGAAATTAGCGATCTTTACGGGGTCATATCTTAGAGTTCGTGTGAGGTAGCATCAATCCATCAGGTGGTACAAGACCATGTTGCTAAGGCCTATAATAGCCTATCTCAATTTTCAGAGATTCAAGTTCATTTAAATTTGGCAACACATTCTCGGTAGTTGTCAAAACTCACAGTGTTCCTATGTGCAAACGACCAACATTGTATATCTTTCAAACTGTCAATCGTAGCATCGAACCATCTGTTCCAACAACTCTGAATGGTCAAGTAAACACTAGGGGAAACCTCATTTGGCACACATAGTCATTCAAATGCCGCCGATGACTCCGGGCCAAAGTGTCCCTCAAGGACCCTTTAACATGAAATCAGTGATCTTTATGGGATCATATCTCAGAGCTCGTGCAAGGTAGCATCGATCTGTCAGGTGCTACGAGACCATGTTGCCAAGGCCTACAATAACCTATCTCAGTTTTCAAAGATTCAAGTTGGTTTAAATTTGGCAACACATTCTCGGTCGATGTCAGAACTTAAAGTGTTCCCTAGTTCAAATGGCCAACGTTGCATATCTTTCAAACCGTCAGTTGTAGCATCAAACCATTTGTTCCAAAAACTTTGAATGGTCGGATAAATACTACTGACAACCTATTTTGGCACACACAGTCATTTGAATGCCGCCGACCACTCCAAGGTGAGCAGTAGTATGAGTGCAAATATGTATTTAGATGCAAAAGGGCTTGTGGTCCACTTTGAAATTTGATCATGGAATGTTATTTGGATCATGTATTGATCATATTGTAACCCAATCTTAAATGTAAGTCTTAATGGCACTAAGAAGCCTAAAAGGTACCTAGGGGTCACTACGAATGGTTATGTATTGATCCTACATTAGGGGTTGATGGGAATAACCTATAAGGGTCTATAAATATGTACTATAGCCATTAGAGCCTTTACATAGTGTTAAAAGTACTAAATGTGAACAATCTTGTAAATAGCCTATATTGGCAATATAAGCCAAATAGGGCTTAATTGGAGTTAGTAGGGGTTTGTAGGAAGTATAAGTTAGTTTGGTTTGTAAAGGTTGTCTCTAAACCTTTTATAAGTAGTTAGAGTGGGAAAAGGGTGTTGGGTTGTCAAGTTGACAACTTTTGTTGTCAACTTGACAACTAATTCTAGTGTTTGTCATTAACAATCAATCAGTTAGGGGACAATTAGAAATTAGTTTGTAAAAGCATAAGGTTGCACATCCACATCCGCCCTAGTAATCTTATTAATAAAAGAACTCTTGCCAACATTAGGGTACCCACTGATCAAAATAGGCCTAGTATTGGGGTCAATAGACGACAACCTTGCCATATGCTGCCTCACATGTTCGAGGTCATGTCTTTATATTGTGACTATCCCGTGGAATAGGGAACACACCAATGAATATAAATGTTTGATTCCACGTGATCTTGGATAGGTTGTGACATAAAAATATTTCCTTATATTATATTTATACATTTCTATATTTATTTCATTACTTTTGTTATTATTACAGTCAAGGAATTGACTGTTATTGAGGACATTGACTAGCATTTGTAGCACAGTCAGCAAGTTAAACATACATCAATAAACATACAAGCATAACTATAAGGCATGGGAAGTTTCCAAAGCATAAGACATCCACATAAACATAAATTAGTATACATCAATACACCAAACACATGAATTGCATACCTAAAACATAAAAAAAAATAAAAATTGTAGGGCATGAGGCCAAATATATATGTCCACTAATGTCATACATTAAATATATTCAATATAGTTAAATTGGTTTCCTCAAAGCCAAATGGATGTACAACGTATTACTTATACAATATACAAAACATATGTCCACTAATGCCATATAGGCATACAATCCATATCCTTAATCTAGTCCTTTCCCACCAAGGGAAGAAAACAAATCTCGAGCTATCTTCGATCATCACATCGATGGAGATGTAGTGGATGATGTAGTCTTACGAGTGCGCTCACTCGTCCTCTTGTCTAAACTCTTCTGTAGCTCGAGCTGATAAAAAAAATTTAAGCATCAATAACTAATATACATCAAAATTGAATTATACAATGACATAAAATTGAATATTCGCTTACCGCTAGCAAATAGTCACTATGTTCATCCACCAAAGGCACATGCTGGCGATCTGGAGTAATAAGTCCATACAACAATGATCAAAATAATAATTAAAATACATACATGAATATCATTATAAAATTCAATACAAACTATTAAAATAATAATTAAAATTAAGTGATCTCTTTCATACCTCGGTCAGTGCTTCAGAACTAGCTACTGCTGCAGCTACTCCATGATCCAAAGTATCACGAACAAAAGGAGGGGCTTCTAATGTCAATAACTGAAAATGAAACAAAAAAAAGTATTATACAGTTATCAAGATTACATATATTTTTTACAACCCTACTAATGAGTAAATGATACCTTTGTGAAGGTTCCACCGCGTCCTTCGGTGTACGGTGTCGATGTCGAAGCTCCAACATTCAACTAGTGTAAATGTACATGGAAAATTATAAGATAACCATTCATATAATAATGTACTACTAACATGTTAATTATAATGCATTATTACATATATACCTATGGACTCAATGGTGACATCACAAAGCCAGGTGAAAGAATGTGATCATCGTGCCTCTGGATTTTGATCATAATTTGTCTAGTAATTTAGTTATTCATTCATTTATTAATTAAATATAATCAAGTAAATCAAATTAATATGCAAATAAAGATACCTCAAGGAAAGTGGCACGATGCCCTTCGTTGCCTATTGTGAATGTTGATGGTCCACCAGTGAATGTCTAATACACATGCACAATAAGTTATGATACAATTATTCATATAATTACATAATAATCAAATATATTAATTAAAATATTTTATTCGATACATACTTGTGGAATTGACAACGAAGTGTAGAAGGGGACATAAGGATCATTACCACTGCCACTGACACTCTTGCCCTGAATTTTCATCATAATCAATAGATACTAAATTAATTAGTTATTCATTTATAAATGAAATACGATCAAAGCAATTAAATGAACTTAGAAATATTTACCTGTGTGTCAATGTCAAATGTCATAGTTAGAAAACTATCAGTCATCCTTCTAGGATCCTCTTCCTCTCTCTCGCCAGTACCAAATGTGCACAAGCATCCACATGACCAACAAATATGCCCCCTTGAAGATTGACCATGGTCACTCTCAACTAAAGGAGTGGCACACTGAATGAGAGTCTGTGTCAGAGCACTAAACGTGCCTAGTGTGTCTGCCTCTACATGTTCCTTCACAATGGAAGGAATAGTAACATGATCCACTTGTGGCTTGCCAATAGGAACCCTAGGTGCGTTAAGGTCACGATGTGTCCCAGCTCTATCAAATGATGACCCCCCTCCTCTATCCAAAGAATCTAGATAGTCAAAGTAATTTGGCACCTCCTTGAGTACAAACTCGCAATAGAGTTTCCTCAAGAAATATATAAGAACCTCATGATTGTTACAGGGAGGTGAATCAAAGACCATCCACCATCTCTCCCAAAAATTGCTTTTAATGTCTTCATTTAAGCACCAATGAATTGGGAACCTCCTTGTTGTAGTTCTAAGAGTATCTGTGTCCCCTAGTTTTTTAAATAGCTTGCAAATGTCAGCTTTTGTGATTTTTTTCTTTTTTATGTCCGCATAAGATAATTTATTTGCATAATATTGTTTTTGTTCTTCTCTTTTATCCCGCCATAAATTAATTTTCCCACTAACCGAGCTTATGTGGGTCAATATTGCTTCCAATGATTTGGCAAGTCTTTCCCTTCTAAGATTTGTACCACTAGAATCTTTTAACCTCGTAATTAAATAATCTAATTCTTTTTGCCCTCTTTCAATTTGGTTCATCAATTTTTCTTGTGTTCTAAGAGAAGGTTTCTCGATTGGTGGAGGCAATTGAGGTTCATTTTCTTCATTTGTTTCTTCATTTGTTTCTTCATGAAGAGATGGAGGGTTTGGTTGAGGGAGATTATTTCTTCCTGGCAATTAAAAAAACTAGATTTTAAAATCTTCAATACACATAAATTTTAACAAAAACAAATTTTAACAAAACAAATTGTTACAAAACTAAAATTTTAAAACAAATAAGAGGCATGGGTTGTAAAAACACTTACCTCTTCTTCCAGATCAAACTTGACGATGTCGTGGAGCTATTTGATGGATGAATCAATGAAAATAATGGATTCACAAGCCTAAACAAGACTACATATGCACTTGGGAAGGCTCCTTTTTCTGCAAATGCGGGTTTGAGGAAAACAAAATAAGCTTTCCAACCTGCGGGAAATAATATATAAGCTTTTTTCAAAGCGTGTGCGCGCTATAGGGTGCACGCACTTTGAAAAATACTAAAAAGTGTTTTTCAAATCGCATGCACCCTATAAGGTGCACATCATGCTTTAGATTGCCCAAGCTTAAGGCTTGGGCAACCCAAGCCATAGGGGCACACGCCCTTTAGTGCATACGCACTATACTTGATGGGGGACCAAAAAGAAAAGTGGCACCTTTTTGGTCCCCCATCTTTGTGCATATACCCAACTATGGAAGTAGAAGGCACAAACATCACCATTAATAAAGAAGAAGATCCTTTCGAAGACCAAGGAGAGGATGTTGGCAATTTGGAAGAGATGGTGGATGAGGAAGAAGAAAAGGAAGAAGAATTGGAGGCATTGGAGAAGACATTAATATAAATTGATGTTGAGTTACAAAAGAAATGGAAGATAGTTGAACAAGAAGTCACTTTAACCTTACCTAGGTTGAAGCATGTTGTAACCGAACAAGAAGCACAAATTAATGAAGGAGAAAAAGAGGAAGAAAGAAAAGAAAAAGAAGTGAAGCCTGCAGAGATAATACCACAACACATATAGTTGGACACTCCATAGAAGGACACACCAACAAGTACATCTAAATCGCCCATTGAATCATTTTTAGCAAATTTGGGAGCACAAGTTGATGATGATGATCAAATAGAACTAATTTAATCTTTGAACAAAATAATTGGAAAGAACAATAAAGTAAAAAGTTTGGAGGGATCACTACTTGAGGTAACTAATAAGCTACAAAATGTTATATCTACACAGATCAGTGAAGCTGATCTACAAGCTAAGGCAAAGGAAGTGACTAAAGCTTTTGATAATGAATTTACCACACTATTAGATATTGCAATAGTTAAGGCACAAACACTTCATGATGCACAACTATTTCAGACAACTTGTTAGAACATTAAGAATTATTTGGATAACATTGATGTTTGTATTAAGGAGTTGAGGAAATGTTTGGAAAGAGGAAAAATATTGTATGGTTAGTGTGCCCTTTCACACAATCACATCTCAG
Organism: Chamaecyparis obtusa; assembly: GCA_027943335.1. Classification (NCBI taxonomy): domain Eukaryota; kingdom Viridiplantae; phylum Streptophyta; class Pinopsida; order Cupressales; family Cupressaceae; genus Chamaecyparis; species Chamaecyparis obtusa. The sequence continues at coordinate 337,214 of BSBK01007860.1, forward strand.
ACATCACATAGAAGCTAAAGAAAAAAGAGGAAGAATTACAAGTCACAATGAATGAATTACAAAATCCAAACATGAAGATCACTAACATTGAGAAGAAGATAAGCAAGATACATGATGAGATAAGCCTATTGGAGAATGAAAAGGAAATGAAGTTAAAGAGATTTGCACTACTTAGAGAATATTTGACATTGAAAATCAGTAATGTGCAGAATCAACTGGAAGAATGTCTTTCCTCAAAGACATCATATGGTAAATTTGCTTATCCTAATCTAAGAGTAGTTGAGATAACATCTTATGGGCTATGTGAACTACTTAGTGTATCATATTCAATTAAGACTACATGGGATAAGGAGATTGCAAACCTGAAGGTGAACTTTATAGATTGCATTTCAAGCCTTCCATCTCTGCATAATTGAAGACAAGAGGTATATCAGAAATTTTGACCTGTATATATATATATATATATATATATATATATATATATATATATATATATATATATATATATATATATATATATATATATATATATATATATATTCATACCTTTTGCATTGTTGTCAAAGGGGGAGTAATAGTATGAGAAAATTGCTATATATATAAGGTATAGATATATGTGGAAAGGATATAGTATAGTCAAAGGGGGAGTATTCCTATGATGGACTGATATAAGTAGATATGTATGATCAACAGGATTTTGCAAATCTTATAATGGCCATGTAACACAATGTACAAAATGTTATAAGTTTGTTTTTGAAGTTTTTGTTGTAAAGTTTTGGGACTTAGCCAATTTTCCGATATGTTTCCATCAATGACAAAGGGGGAGATTGTTGGAAATTTGGCTAAGTAGGATATCATGATGTTGTCATTATGGCAACATATATTCAACATTAAGACAACATGATTCAAGGATAAAGTTTTTGATGAGAACTTAAGAAAATTGTCTAAGTATAACAGTATTTATCTTTCAGCACAGAGGCTATTTTGATCAGTGAATTTCACAGCAATATTTCTAGCACAAGTGAACTTGAGCACAAATTATATGAGGTATGTTGAAGCTATAGCTAAGAGCACAAGACTGTACGACATGTACAGGCAAAGTTATTAATATTTTTAAAAAAATAGCGATGAGCCGACTGAGCAGAGAAGAGACAAGTAAATGAATATTTTGGTTAAGGGATTATTTTGTTTATCAATATAACAACTTAACTAATTAGGGACGACATCCTAGATGTTAACCCTAAGTCTGCAAGAAGTAATGTTATGTTTTAGAAATGTGCAAGCCAACCAGAAAGCTATGTTTGTGATAGTTTGTATAAAGGAAAGTAATTTGTAATGCGAAGTTGTAAGACTTATGTAATGCTACAGTATTGATGTATAATGTTATGTGAAATCTGATGTATGATCAAACAAGTGCAATGATAAAGCTAGATCATAATATTGAAGATATTCAGCAGCAGTAAAAGGTTTTTGCATTCTATCTTTTGTATTGAAGATTATAATTGTACATTGCATGTTTGGGCAGTGGGCTTATCTTGAATACATTCATATTTTGTAATACCAAATCCTAACAGGGTTGAGGCTTCTAACAAGGCCTAAGTCCTCTAACAAGGACCGAGACACTATACAAATGTAATAGACTCCTAATATGGTTAATATCTTTCACAAGATACTTTTTGATTAGTGGACCATTTGGGTACCATCCCCACCGAGATTTTCCCTTGGCTAGGGTTTCCTCGATAACAAACATGGTGTTATGGGTTCCAATTTTTTATGGTTGTGTTTGTTATTCAGTTTATTCACTTTAGTTTCTTATGCAAGTTACAAGTTAAATAAATATATCCATACTTGGGCAAAATAAAAAGTTTGTGAAATACTGATTCACCCCCCCTCTCAGTATTTCCTATTTCTAACAGGAAGATGTATAGAGCACCCTAAAAATTATGGTGCAAGATCTTGCAAAATAAACATTCGGATGAAATGGATCCAGCTAGGATTTAGATAATTGCCAACTCAAATGGAGGCTCTACAGTCTAGGAATTTGTGTGGGAAAGAAAAACATTATTAATTGAGCACTTAGCATGGTAAGTTAACAATGGGAGGTGTGTTGATTTCTTGCATGATTCATGGAATGGTCACTAGCCAATCATGGATGAGTTAGGCACTATTGAATGGTTACATAAATATCATCTCTTTGTTTGGGCAAGTATCGTAGACTATGTTTGGAATGATGATTCTAGTGTCGGGTAGAACTACCATTGGATTGGGGTAGCTATGATGCCAATACCAAGGGTAGACTAGCAAAATTTATCAGGTATTCTCAAATTTTGAAAGATAACGTTATTAGAAGAGGTAGACGAGCTTATTTGGAGTGAAAAAAATTGGCGAATACATGGTCAAAATGGATTACATTATAAAAAAATCTCAAAGGAATCTGGAAGAAGGGGGTCCTTCCCAAGGCCAATTTCTTCCTCTGGACAACACTACAACAAAGAATTAAGATTGGCGAAATACCAATGAGATTGGGTTTTCAAGGTCCAAACATTTGTCCTATGTGTAGGGCTGCCAACAAATTTGTTAATCACTTGTTACCCAATTGTATATATGCTCCAATGTGTTGGGATTAGCTTCATAATACACTTAGGTGGTTATCTCCAAGACATGAATACCTTTTGGAATTTTCATTGAGTTATCCTTGACTGGTAAAAGGAATGCTACATGGGGTGATGCACCCTCCTTGCTTGTATGGCATGTTTGGAAGGAAACGAACTGGAGAATATTTTTCAGACAAGATCTAATTTTCTTAGAAGTGATTGGGAAAATAGAAGACAACATTTTTTAAGTTGTCAATGCTAATCTATATAGCTCGCCTCATTCCCATTTCACTTTGTGGGATAATGAGATACAAAAAAGGTGGGCAATTTTGAAAAGGCCTACAAGAAATATAAACAACAAAACAAAATCAAGAAAATAATCCAATTGGATAGCCCCAAGGGAGGGGAGAGTCAAACTCAATTTTGATGGGGCTGTAAAAGGAAATGTCATATTAATTGGGATAGGGTGCATCATCGGGGATGAATTTGAGGATTGTGTTTGGCCATTATCTCACAAAATAGGGATTTCAACCAATAATGAAGCAAAAATGGAAGCACTTGCTTGTGGAATTTGATTGTGTGTGCACAAAGGTCTAAAGGAAGTAGATATCAAAGGAGACTCTCAAATATGTGTTAAAGTTGTTTGCAAGTACACCCAAAATTGGAAATCGAAATCATGGCTAACTAAGATCTAGAGGAAAGCTTAGATAAACTTGAATATTTCATAGTCACACACATTTATAGGTAAGAAAATAAGTGGTTGATCTTTAGGCCAATTATGGGGTCACACAGACAAATATCGAGGAAGTTTAGATTTGGCAAGTCTTTGGAAAAAGTTGGAGGATATGGTGAAAAAAGAGAGGCAAGTGATAGGCACATGGTTCTTCACATAGTATATCCTAGCTATGGTTGGTATAATTCAAATTTTCTATTAGATAAGTTTTGATCAGATAGTTGGCAGAAATGTTAGCTTTTTGACCACGTGGCATTATTACAATGGCATGTTTGTTGTCATTGGTCTTGTCTTTGGGCATGTTTTGTCCTTTGAGATTATGTTTATTTCTTAAGGCAGGCTTAGGACTCTATACCATACTTGGAGTAGTTTGGATCCCTTCAAAATATGAGGGATTTTTGTGTTGGAGTTTGATGAGCGGTCAAGGACGTATGTTGTAGGGATGCAGAAGAATATGATTTGGTGTGAAACAATCCTTGATAGTCGAGTGATCAGAAAATAATGGTGATGGGCCAACAATGGTAAAACATTATGGCTTCTCATTCTAGTGTCCAATGTGGATGCTTGGAGGAATTGATGAATGAGTAGCTCACAAGATTTCTCAATAACAAGAGAAGGTTGTTGTTGGTTACACATTGTGGGGCAATGGCCAGGTCCATGATGGCATGGTTTATGATGCTTTCTTCATGGTGGTAGTGCATTTTTTAGGCAATTACATGTGGGGGATCCAATTCAACTATTTTCTCATTGTGTATTGTATAGCATAGAGGTGAAGCCTCTTTTTCTATAATGTTGGCTAGTTTGTTCGACTTGGAGGTGGACAGAAAGAAAGGGAAGATAAGAAAAGCATATAGACTCTTAGGAAAAGCATAAATCAAAACAATTTATCATATACAACATAAAATTAAATAACAATAATAAATATATAAATATTATATTATATATTAATAAATATATTAATATTGGGTTGGGGACCTCGCTCAATTGGGGCGAGCTTCTTGTTATGAAGCACGAGGTCACACGGTCCAGTCTAAAAATAAATAAATACATTAACATTATATCATATATAAATATGTAAAAATATAATATTGTGTTATATAAAATATATAATATTAAATAATAATTCTCCATGATGACCCTTATTTTCATCAAAGATCAAAATTTTGCATTTAACTTCAAGAAAGTTAAATTCTTGTTTTGCAAAGAAAATTTCAACATTGGATATTCTAAAATTTTGAATATTTTATTGTTTCAAAAATACTTATTTATGTGATTGGGGTGGAACTTTATAGCTAATTAGATTAAAATTTTTGCATTTTACACGATATAATTTTATCCTTACAGCAAGTTTATGCCTAAAAAATATTTGACATTTCAAAGAATTAGAAATGAAAAATGGGGAGAAACTTTACAGCTAATCACATAGTAATAATTCAGGTGAAACTTTACAGCTAATCAAATTGCAAATAATTCTAAAATTTTGAATATTTTATTGTTTCAAAAATACTTATTTATGTGATTGGGGTGGAACTTTATAGCCAATCAAGATTAAAAATTTTGTATTTTACACAATGTAATTTTATCCTTACAAGTAATCACATAGCAAATAATTTAGGTGAAACTTTACAGCTAATCAAATAGCAAATAATTCTAATGAAAATTTGATACCTTAACTTTAGAAAATATTGCAAGCTAAGTGGGTTTAACTGTGGAGGAAACTCCATGGTTAATCATGTTTGAGTTGGAGTCTAGTAGGATGGGTGACTCCCGAGAAGGCTCAGTGTTTTACCTCTATGAGCATCACCTAGATGCAATGAGGATAAGTGTTTCATTTATTCATGAGAGATGGATTCTTGTAAACCACTACTCATAAAACAAAGGTCAATATGTTTACCTGTCCTCCAGTTTCCGAAATTGGCTGAAAACGAGGTCCTCAAAAGTCCACTAAATTTATTCTGAATGTTTATCCTAGTATTGAGATTCATTCCTCAACTTCACAATAAGGAACTCATGACTCAGCATTTAGCAAGTTTTTAGAAATCACATGTTTGTAAGTTGTGGGTACTGATAACATTCTAATTTCATGAAGTCAAAGGTCACATGAATATACTGATGTAAGTCAATACATGAAAAAATGGTTGAAATTTGATAGCAGAGTAGCCTAAATCACTTATAGATGGTGTTCCCAGTTTAGAATAAAATTGATGTTATAGAAAATTGCACCGAGATGACTTCAAACTTCCATAACCACTGTATTTTGCAATCCAACAACCATGCACAAAATCTTAAGTTGTGGTACTCTGTAATGTCAAGGTTCTCCTCACAAGTCCATCTTTGATGCTTGTCTTATAGTGTTGAATCTGTTGGTATTGGGGGAACATATGTAGTATATATATATGGTGGGTACGAGTGGAAGAAATCATCAGTTATTTGTTTAGAAGGCCATAAAATCATCAGTAGTTTGATCAGAAGGCTATAAAAAATATTGCAGCCATGGAGATCTTGATGTTGGTGTTTGCAATAGCATGTTTTATTGTAAGAGCAGAACTAGTGTACGGTTGGACTGAAGCGCATGCCACATTTTATGGTGGTGGTGATGCCTCTGGAACTATGGGTCAGTTTGATTTCACTTCTTTCCTGTTACAGAGCTTAGTATTTTCAGAATGCTTTTCAACTGTAGTTTCAATCTAGTTTTTATTTTTAACATTTTAGATCAAACTTTTATACCTTGGATATTATTTTATCTTGTTGAATAGGAGATTGAATGAAAATAAGTAGAAAAGATGATGTTGTTGTTGCAGGTGGGGCTTGTGGTTATGGTAATTTGTACAGCAGCGGATATGACGTACACACTGCAGCTCTGAGCAGTGCTCTGTTCAACAATGGAGCAATATGTGGAGCCTGTTACAAGATAAAGTGTGATGTTAGAAAGGATCCTCAGTGGTGCCTATCTGGAAAATCCATTACAATTACTGCTACTAATTTTTGCCCACCCAATAATGCTCTGCCAAATGACAATGGAGGGTGGTGCAATTTACCTCTTCAGCATTTTGACATGGCACAACCTGCATTTTTGCAGATTGCTCAATACAAGGGTGGAATTGTGCCTGTTCTTTACAAGAGGTAGGCCTAATTATTTCTTATTCTTTCCATTATCTATATTATACTCATGGTGAAGATGTAAATTTTATTACAGAAATTACATGCTAGAATTTAAACTCTAAGATGTGCAAAGTAGAAAATCCAATTCCTAATTTCCAATTCAGATCTGTGTAAAGAGCTCTCGACTCTTATAATCCAATTGGCGCCCAGCCTGGAAGTGAGAAGGAAAAAAATGCACCTAACTATTTTTTTTAGCTTTCATTAATTTTTATAAGTAGTTTCTAAATCTGATTGTATGTAGATTTTTAATATCATAGTTCTGGATCACATTCCGTGATCTATCATCACACTCCCTGATCTATTATCAGAATGTGGAAGAATGTCAAAAGATGTAAAAAAAAAATAAAAAAAAATATAAGCATTCATTTTCTTAACATTTTCTCAAAGTATATGATCTAGAACATCAATGCCAAAAATTGAAATACAATCGAATTTAAAAACAATTTAGAAAATTCAATAGAATGTAGAAATCTGATAACATTGAGTAAGCTGATTTGTTAAAAATTTCAAGTCAACTGCATATTATGAAGTTTTAGATGATCTGAACCATTTGACATTGATTCAGGGTTCCTTGCAAAAGGACTGGCGGGATCCGTTTTACTATAAATGGCCGTGATTATTTTGAACTAGTGTTAATAAGCAATGTGGGTGGAAGAGGAGATATTGTAGCAGTTTGGATAAAGGGGGCAAACACTGGATGGCAACAAATGAACAGAAACTGGGGAGCAAATTGGCAGAGTAATTCTTACATGAATGGACAGGCTTTGTCATTCAAAGTGATGAACAGCAGAGGAAGAATTATTACCATGTACGATGTGGCTCCTTCCAATTGGGGATTCGGCCAATCATTCACTTCCTCTGTAAATTTTCGATAAGTCAAATTTGCTGCAATTGGTTGCTGCCCTGCAATATTTTTAGGTCTGCGATACTCATAAAGATTTCTGCAGAGGCTATGTGTAACAACCAGAATTAATCCTGCAAGTTACATTCAATAAGTAAAGGACAAATTATTCTAAGGTGAAATTGTTAGCATTAGATGCCATTCATGGCCGATCTGCTTCTCTTCCTACTCAGATCTTTATAGAGTAGCTTAATCTTTCGTGTGAAAGAAAATAGAATTCAACTCTTTATCCAAATCAGTTTGTTTTTCTGATAAGTTCGTTTCAATCTTTGTGCCAATTTGAATTACTATCTGTAGGAATATTTCATCATAAATCTTGCGGCTAAATTTGTTTTAGCTATAGAAACGGAGAAAAAGAGTGAAATGCAATATAAACCCTAAGTACAGAAAGTAAAATACAATATACCAGAATTGTGTCAATGGAAACCCTAATCAGTCATTTTTTTCTTCCGGATTTCACAGATCCGTGTTTGGGTTTTTAAAAGAGCAATAAGCAACTATTTTTGCAGATCTGAGCCAAAATTACAACATTAATTTTATTTTTTTCATGTCTGTAAAATTATAGCTATTTTATTGTAGATTTTTTTGTTGTTTTCTATCATAAATCTTTCTGATCATGAAGAATTCATCCTGAAAATTTTGTAAATTTTCGCTGTATTTTCTGAATTCCCCTAAAAAGTCAATAGTAGAAAACAGCCAAATCCCTTTTGACGTCTTTCTTTTTTAATTTATATTTATATTTATGTGATATTTTTTTAATAAGAGTTATAGAATAATTTTTAAGTAGTATTTTTAACAATATTTTATGAATTTTTCATAATATTTTGATAATATAATTTTTGCAAAGTTTATAGTATTAATTTTGGTAAGACAGGATATTATTGTATTTATTCAATTATATTATTAGTTCCTTATAAGAGAGGATATTAATGATTTATTTAATTCTATTATTTGATTAACTTAATCAATGTTTACATAGAGTTCAAATTTTTGAAAAATATATATATTGTAAATTTAATTAATTTATTATAAAAAATTATTTTTCTATTGGTAATAATAAGTGTAAAATTCATTTTTTTAAAACATTTTTTTTAATGGGTAATAGATCATAGCCTATAAATTTTATTAACTTGTTAAAAAAATTACATTCCTAGTTTAAGAAAGAACTAGACAAAGAAAACCTCCCATCTTGCTCATATAAAATTAATAAAATATTACAACAAATAATTATATCACCAACCCATATGAGACATACATATTTAGTTTACAATACAAAATTCCATGTTGATATAGACCAAAAAAGGTATGTAACACTTTCTAACATCCAATTACTCTCTATGTCCAAATCTTTCTAAGAATTTGCCTCCTTTCCAGCATTGAGGCCATGTGATTCATGATTTCAAATTTGCAACATCAGAAATCCTCTATTTATTTGTCACATTTTTCTAAGAGATTATTATTAATTATATTAATATATTATAAGAATTGTATTATTATTATTATTTTAATTTTGACTTTCTTATTTTATGCATTTCTTATTTTGATATTCTAAAACTATTTTAAGTATTGTATATTAAATCACATAATAACACTTTGAAGGTCTGTATAATTTTATATTTTTTATTAAAGATTTTTTTTTAATAATTTACTTATGTTTTTTATTTTTTATTTTTCAACTTATCATCTAAACAAATATTGCTTTCCCTTTCCCACTTATGCAATTATTTTTATAGAAAGTTGGGCTATTTTATTTCATTAAAAGATTCAACCATTTTATATTTTTAGGTCAATATAAATTGAGTACTAATTTGTTCTATTATATTAAAATATAATTTTAAAATAATTTTACTAGAATTGACAAAAAAATTATTATTATTATTATTTATACAAAAGAAATTTTCTTCTTATTTGACATCAAAATTCATGCAAAATTCTTATTCTAATATTTAAGATTTTAATTTTGATTTCTTAATTGAATTATTATTTCAAACATTCCTACCAACATTTTGGGAGGAACTTAGCTACTCTGTGACCTTATTTATAAAGACTAGAATAGAACTAAGCTCGTGTGATTTAGCTACTATCCAACCTAATTCGTGACCACTTCTATTAAAGATCCTATTTTATATAAAATACAACATCACCCATGTCAATCCATTATCCAATATTCTTCCTTAAAGTTTCCTCTGTTAATAACCATTGTAATGAGAGAAGAATGCCTTGAGTTTATCACGAATTCAATACTTATCAACACAAATTCATTAAGAATTTTACAGATATCAATGCAACTTATAGCAGGTAAATAATTGTCCATATTTGAGATGTTTAGATTGAAACTACAACAAAACCACAAAATATATGTTGTGGGCTTATCTTAACCTCGAGTAAACATTTTCAAGGAGAAAAGTAGTGAAGAGATGTTTTCATTACATCTTTAAAAGCTAGCTATAAATGAAATATATATTGAGTGTAAACAAAATATTTACATTTTCAAAGTACTCCTTAGATCTGTGATTAGCATGCAAGGCTTTCTTCTTAACATAGTTCATTGACTAGGACTTACACTTCATACTAAATACTAACATATGATCCAAACTGGTTTATCATTATATCGTAAATATATATAAAATCTTAGTAAGGATCTTTCCTCTGTATCTAGAACCTTCCCTACTCTATGTTAGTATAGACTCAACCTCAACACTCTAGGTTAGAGTAATGATGCAAGAGCATCTCGGGTCCTTGGCAATCCTGTGTCACCAAAATATGTTTGAAGTTTTTTGTGTTGCTTGGTTCCTTCTTTGACTGAGTTGGTTCAATGTTGCTTTGTTTCCTTTGTTTACCAGTGTTGGTCGGTTATCTCTCTGGTGCTCAGTGAATTTCCCTGGCGCTCGTTGATGCTTGTCTGGCGCTCAGTTATCCTTGCTTACCAAGTTGTTTATTTTGGATTTCTATTGAGGTCAGCTCTTGCATTTAATTTTGTTCATGGATTTAATGATGCTATCTATCATTGGGAAGTGTGTGGACCTAGATTTGGTCGTTCCTTCTATTGATGGTGGATCTGAAGGCCGACTTGTTCGGTAGTTTCTTGTATAAATGTAGTTCTTTGGTTGTAGTTTAGGGAGGGAGTTCAGTTAGAGGATAAAAGCGAGAAGATTAGAGATTATTGGTAGATCCTCACATGTTGGAGGACTTTTGTACTTGATTGTAATATCTGGCCTAAACTGGGAAGGCCTTACAACCCGACATGTATGAATCAAATTGAAGTAAATATATGAAAGTTTATGCATTGTCTCTCTCACTTATGTGTTTGTTGCTTCCACGTGTGATCTCTGTAAGGTGGATCTGGTTAGGGTGTGTCTTTGGCCCCTCTCCTCATCCTCCTTTGTGTCAGGTGGTATCAGAGCAAGGTGAGATTTGGATCTAGCTTTGCAAATCTAGGTTTGAGGGTTCCTTCTTGTCAACCCCTAAGTTGAATTGTTGTGGGGTAGCAGATTGCGATCTGACCTACAATTGCAAAGGGTTTGAACAAGATGGTTCATGGGAGGTGAGATGTAGATCTAGGATTGACAAATATGTTGAAACAACTTGCTGCTAGATTAGAAGTTGTTGAAACAACCAAGAGGAGAGGAAGACATCTTGAAGATGTTAGTGATGATGAAATTGAGGAAGAACAAGTTAATGTAGAACCTGCACCTGTGATGGATCAGGGTGAGGAAAGATTGTTGAAAGCTTTGACAAATTTTAAGTCTACACCACACTTTAATCCTCCTAAGTATAGTGGAAAATTGGATTCTAATGAATTAGTGGATTGGATCACCAAGATGGAAAAGTATTTTGAATATGAAAATGTACCTGAGGAAAAGAAGGTGAAAATTGCAAGCCAAAGTTGAAAAGTCATGCATCCTTATGGTGGGAACATCTGTAGTTGGATATAAAAAGGAAAGGCAAAGACAAGATTAAGGTATGGAATAAGATGGTGAATAAATTGAAAGGAAAGTTTTTACCTTGTGATTATCAGATTAACCTAGTTAGGTGAATGCAAAGTTTGAGGCAGAAAGATAGCTTGGTAAAAGAGTATACTAAGGAATTCTATAGACTAGATATCAGATCTGGACATGATGGAGATGATGTGGAAAGAATTGCTAGATACCTGAATGGATTGAGAGTTTCCATCCAAGAAGCATTTAGTTTGGTCAAATTGGAGAACATTGAAGAGGCTTATCAATTTGCATTGAAGGCCAAGGAGAAATTGAACAAGAGACATGAGAAAAGACAAAGAGGTAGAGGTGGTAGATTCCCTAGAGGAAGAGGTAGATCTTATGGTGAAAATAGTAGATCTGAACCTGAAAAGACAAATCTAGATAAAGGCAAGACCGAGTGGAAAGGTGAAAGTTCATCTAGAGGTAGAGGTAGTAGTAACTACTGAGGTGGTTTCTGAGGAACTTGTTACAATTGTGGAGAAGAAGGACACATATCATTTGAGTGTACACATGCAAGTAAGAAGGTCGGTAGTAGTAGAAATGCTTTGGTGCAAGAAGAGTCACCGAATGAACCTAAGAAGCAAAATCACTTGATGGTAAGGAGAGCACTTTGGAGTGAAAGTCATAAGGAAGATCCTGTAAGGAAAAGTTTGTTCAAGACCAGATGTAGAATTTATGATGAAGTTTGGAAGGTAATCATTGATAGTGGTAGTTCAGAGAATCTGGCATCTGAGGAAATGGTCACAAAGTTGCAGTTGAAAAGGCTGAAACATCCAAAGCCCTATCAGATTTCATGGATCAAAGATGAGCATACACTCTTGGTAAGTGAACAATGTTATGTGAATTTGAAAATTGGAAAGTACTATGATAAGGTGTTATGTGATATCATGCCTATGGATTATTGTCATATTTTGTTGGGTAGACCTTGGCAATATGATAGACATGATATATATGATGGGAGATTGCATAAATACACTATTTGGGCTGATGGAAGAAGACAAATCTTGTTACCTTTGATTGAAGAACCTGTTAGTAATGTGTGTACATTTGTGAAAGTTTGTTTGATGGAAGGAATAAAGTTTGTTAAAGATTTAAAGAAGAATGATGTATGTTTTGTTGTGATTCCTAACAAATCGAGTAAGAAAATGGAGGATAGTATCCTTGAAGAGATTGATAAGTTACTCACCAAGTACAGTGAGATCATTTTTGATAATGTACCTAATGGTTTTCCAATAAATAGAAGCATTGATCATTGCATGGATCTAATCTATGGAGCTAGTTTATTGAATAAGTCACCACATCAGTTGACACCTACCGAGAATCGGGAATTGAACCGACAGATTCAAGAATTGTTGCATAAAGGTTTGATATGAGAAAGTTTGAGTCCTTGTACAGTACCTATTGTATTGGCACCTAAGAAGAATGGAGAATGGTGAATTTGTATTGATTCCAGAGCAATCAACAAGATAATAGTGAAATATAAGTTTCCTATACCGAGAATGGATGACATAATGGACAGTTTGACTGGAGAAAAGTAAATTACCAAAATTGATTTGAAAAGTGGGTATCATTGTATCAAAATCAAAGAAGGTGATGAATGGAAGACTAATTTCAAGACAAAAGAAGGTTTGTATGAGTGTTTGGTTATGCCTTTTGGTTTAACTAATGTACTGAGTACATTTATGAGATTGATGTTTGAAGAAATTCTTAGGTAAATTTTTTATTGTATATGTTGATGATAGTCAGTAAGACCATAGAAGAACATTTGTTGCATGTTAAACAAGTATTGTAGAGGTTGAAAGAAGAAAAGTTGCTAATAAATCTGAAAAAAGTGTTCATTCATGAAAGAGGAGATTGTGTATTTGGGATTTGTGATTACAGCTGATGGTTTGAAAATGGATCCTAAAAAGGCTGAAGCTATTTTGAATTGGCCTACACCTGAGAATTATAGTGAGGTAAGATCATTTCATGGATTGGAAAGTTTTTACTGAAAGTTCATTAGGAGCTTTAGTTCAATTTGTAATACTATGATTGAGACTATGAGAGGAGACAAAAGAGAATTCAAGTGGACACATGGAGCTAACAAAATTTTTGAGACTCTGAAGCATAAGGTTGTTGAATTTCCTATGTTAGCATTGCTTGATTTCAATAAGGTATTTGAAGTGGAATTTGATGCAAGTGGAAGTGCAATAGGAGCTGCATTGAGTCAAGAAGGTAAACCTGTTACTTTCTTTAGTGAAAAGTTGAATGATGCAAAAAGGAAATATTCTGTGTATGATCAAGAATTCTATGCTAGTGTTCAAGCATTGAAGAAATGGAGACATTATTTGATACTGAGTGAATTTGTGTTGTATACCGATCATAAGGCTTTATAGTATTTGGGTAGTCAGAATAAGTTGAATCAAAGACATATGAAATGGATTGAGTATTTGCAGATTTATACATTTGTGATAAAACATAAGAGTGGAGTCACTAACTGAGTTGCTGATGCATTGAGTAGAAGATCTTTGATGACTGAGATGAAAATTGAAGTTCTTGGTTTTGATGACATGAGAGATTCTTATGAATTTGATCTTGATCTTTATGAGTCGTGGAGAAAGTGTAGAGCACCTATTCAAGATCAACCGAGTACTAAATGGGAAGAATATTTCATTCAAGGAGGTATGTTGTTTAAAGGTATTCAGTTGTGTATACCGAGAGGATCAATGTGAACTAATTTAATAATGGAGAAACATAGTAGTGGTTTGGCTAGACATTTTGGTGTTGATAAAACATTGAATTTTCTTAAGGAGAAATACTTTTTGCCGTAGTTGTATAAAGATGTTTAGAAATTTGTGAAAAGTTGTGGAGTTTGTCAAGTTGCAAAAGGAGTAAGTCAAAATATTGGATTGTATATACTAATTTCCATTCTTGAAAAACCTTGGATTGATATCAGTATGGATTTTGTTCTTGGCTTACCGAAGACAATAAGAGGTAATGATTCTATATTTGTTGTTGTGGATAGATTTTCTAAAATGGCACATTTTATACCTTGTAAGAAGACATCAGATGCAATACATATAACAAATATTTTCTTTAAGGAAATTGTCAGATTGTATGGATTACCAAGGAGTATCATCTCTGACCGAGACAGTAAATTTGTTGGATACTTTGTGAAAAATCTTTGGAGAAAGTTTGGCACCAAGTTGAAATATAGTTCTACATTTCACCCATAAATTGATGGACAGACAGAAGTTGTGAATAGAAGCTTGGGTAATCTTTTGAGATGTTTAGTTGGAGACACACTGAGTAATTGGGATTCTATGTTGGCACAAGTAGAGTTTGCATACAATAATTCAGTAAATAGGAGTACTGGAAAAACACATTTTGAGATTGTAAATGGCATACAACCAATAGGTATAACAGATTTGAGGGATATTGCTGATGAAAAGAGAAGTGCTGAAGCAGTGAAGTTTTCTGAGTACATGAAGATGTGAAACATAAGCTGGATAAAAGTAATAAAAAATACAAAGATAGAGCTAATAGATCAAGAAGACATAAGACTTTTGCAGTCTGTGATTAAGTAATGGTTCATTTGAAGAAAGGCAGATTTCTTGTTGGAACATATGGGAAGCTAAAAATGAAGAAGTGTGACCCTTGTAAAAATTTGAAAAAATTTGACAGTGGAAATGCATATGAGATTGAGTTACCTGATGATATGGATATATTGCCTATTTTCAACATTGTTGATTTGTATGAGTACCATGAACCTGATGAAGAAATGATAGTACCAAATGATTATCCTAAGAAATAGATGGAAGAAGTTGAATATATTTTAGAACAAAGAATTGGCAGAAGTATAAGAGGAAAATAGTATATGGAATATCTAGTAAAGTGGAAGAATAGACTGATTGAAGATAGTTCTTGGATTTCACAATCTGAGTTGGATTTAGCTCAGGTTGTACCTCCTTCATGATTCAGAGAATCATTTCAAATAACCCAAGGTGTTTGATGCAGGAGCATATCGGGTCCTTGGCAATCTTGTGTCACCAAAATATGTTTGAAGTTTTCTATGTTGCTTGGTTCCTTCTTTGACCGAGTTGGTTCAGTGTTTCTCAGTTTACTTTATTTACCGGTGTTGGTCGGTTATCTCTTTGGCACTTGGTGAATTTCCCTGGTGCTCGATGATGCTTATTTGGCACTTGGTTATCCTTGCTTACCGAGTTTTTTATTTTGGATTTTTGTTGAGGCTGACTCTTGCATTTAATTTTGGTCATGGATTTAATGATGGTATCTATCATTAGGAAGCGTGTGGACCTAGATCTAGTCATTCCTTCTGTTGATGGTGGATCTGAAGGCTGAATTGTTCGGTAGTTTCTTGTATAAATATAGTTCTTTGGTTGTAGTTTAGGAGGGAGTTTAGTTAGAGGATAGAAGCGAGAAGATTAGAGATTATTGGTAGATCGTCACATGTTGGAGGACTTCTGTACTTGATTATAATATCTGGCCTAAACTGGGAAGGCCTTACAACCCAACATGTATGAATCAAATTGAAGTAAATATATGAAAGTTTCTGCATTCTCTCTCTCACTTGTGTGTTTGTTGCTTCCACGTGTGATCTTTGCAAGGTGGATCTAGTTAGGGTGTGCCTTTGGCCCCTCTCCCCATCCTCCTTTGCATCAAGTAACCATGGTAGTATTTTATAATAATTGCAAAATACATTTTCCCTCACCTTGATGTCGTAATAATTGTAAAGATACTTTAATAATTACCTCTATTAGTAAAGTGATTGCCAAGGATGATAGTATCACCATCTCCATGTGAAAATTAATGTCCTGATTGAATATAAGATTAGAATAAGCTTAACATGTTCTAGCCCTTGACTTAGGAGAGTTGATAATATAGGTGGTATTTTTTTAAAGTCAAAATCACATCCTAATTATTTTTCCACATTAGGAACCTACTAAGACATCCTTAATTAAGAAGTCTAATGTTCAAGCAGGTTAATTTCACCAAATTGATAATGCATATTGAGTTGTGGCTATTTGAGTAATACTCACTTATGATTATAAGTATACTGATATTTTTAGCTTGCAAAGATATATTGGCAATCAATATTTTGATCTACCCATTGATGCTTACTAATGTCCTTTCTTTCTAGGTTATATCTTAGAGTTCAGAAAACAAAAATGCTTTGATTATCTTATTAGAACAAACCATTTCAAGTTTACCTCAAATGATATAAGGACGTTTGACCATACCACTTGCTTGAATATTATATGTTAGTATTTCATAACAAAAAAATTTAGTCTTCAACTTTTCGGGGTCATTTTACCAAAATTCACTAGCCTAGCAGAAAATATTATCATCTTACATTGCTATTTCTATCATAAAGCATCTCAGTCCAAGGTTGTCCCAAGGAGAGCTTAATAGGATACAATCCTATTTTCAATAACGAATATATTTTCATGGTAAAGGTGTATACCATATTCTACTAGTATACTCTTCCTTTGAGAATAGTTATCTGAGCATACCTTCTACTACCACCTTCTGAGAAAAGGATTCTAATTACTACCTAATGTCTCAATCTAGTATCCATCTACCTCGATATTTTCCAATTCATCTACCTTTTTGTTTCCCTCTCTATATATATGATTAATGGTATATTATTCAAAATGCCTTAGCAATTCTACAACTTTTCCCAATTTGGAATTCAATTTCCAATTCAGAGTTTCGTTGGATCTAAGAGCATTCACTATAATTTTTGAATTGTCTTCTATGGCTATTTTCTCTAGTTGTAGATCTTTACAAAGGAGTAATCCTTCTACTAATGCTGACATTTCAGTAATGTTTTTGGTGTTGATGCCTATTGGTTTAGCTAATTTAGCACAAACTTCCCCATTCCAATTATGGATGATACACCCTATACCCACCACCCCTGGATTACCCCTAGAAGCCATGTTAAAGTTTAATTTGTACCATCTAAAGTCAAGTTTAATCCATTGACATTGTTCCCTTTTTGTCTTTTTCCTTTGCATTATGATCCATATTTTGGGGTATAATTAGTCCAAATCAATTCTTTCTCAAATTGTTGTCCGAAAGTGTAAACCTTGTATCGTCTAAATTTCCATTTTTCAACTTGCTATTCACAATTTATGTTATGGATGCTTCAATCTTGTTAATCAAACCTACCCATTCCATTCTCTTTTCTTGAAAGATTCATTTATTTCTTTCTTTCCAAGTTTCCTAGGTCATAATAGATGGGTTAATTTTCCATAGAACTTTGTAGAGGTTTATATGGCATATATTTCCAACCATCCTATTAGTATGTCTGTAATGCCCCGCCAGGGAAACTAGGAGAATTTAACCTAATACATGTTACTATGTTTACATAATAATTTTTTTCTTAAGATTTTACAAACAATAACGATCACAATGTGGAAGTAATACAATCATAAGATATAAACAAGTACATAAGTACAACTCAATTACAGTTAACAATTCTCAAGGGTCCCATGAAGTATTACTAATTTAATATTTTAGATTAAGAATAATTACAAATATCTCAAGCACAAATGAATAAAAAAATGCATCCAATACCATAAGGTATAAATACAATGAAACAACATCCTCTGCACAATTCGTAGGGTATTCCATGATAACCAAATACAAAGTAGTGTAATATCTGAAAGGAATCAACTTTGAAGCACTGACACAAGATATAATTATAAACACCAAGAATGATACAAACAAGCCTCCAATGAAGAATAAGAAGAAGGTAACAACAAAAAGTATCCTCCAACACCTCTACAGGAACATCAAAATCTCAAATGGTAAAAGAAAACACTACCACACGACCTCGTGGAACCAAAGGTCCACTCCCACCATGTTGAGGAGATAACAAAAAACCTCACTCAAATAAAAAACTCAAAAAAACCAACTAAGAAAAGGGTTCTAAAGGATTTATATCTCAAAAGGTACCACCAACTAATGATAGATAAAATATAATAGACATCCAAATACCAATCACCAAATACTCAAAACAGACCATTGGGTAATAATGAAATAACAAAGATACACCACCAGAGGCAAATACAAAAAAATATGGAGGAGACTTAGGCTACATACTATGATAGTGTCATCACATTACCATCTACTTGATTTACCCTAGACTGGCCACACTGGACCTCGGGCCCTCAAGCATTGAGTTACCCTGGACTGGCCACTCTAGGCCCTGGACCCTCAATATGACCCATGTGGAACTCAAATACCCTCTCAAGAACATGATGAATTATAATCATACCTACTCTCTAGGTATCATCTCATTCCCATCCTTAGCCTAGAAAAGTGCTCAAGGCAAAGGCGAAACATAATCTCTAAATTATCTTTTTAATGAACTCTATAAATTTTAATTACTATGTTATCACTTATTAACAAAACTTATGATAGGTTACCCTAGTGCTGACCACTTTGGGTCTCAGACCCCTATTGTAAGCCACTCCCCTAAGATGCACCTATTTAACCTCCCCTAGGATCACAATCATAATTAATCACTTAGGTTTTATAAAAGCATAATAATCAAATTTCAGTCCACAAAAGGATGACAGGGACATACACTGGTCCTTAAACCAAAACATCATAAAACACACTCTCAAGGAGTTTCACATAACCATAAGATTCCACAAAACAAGCTTGAATCCAAAAAAGATCGAATCGGTACAACATAATAATGCATGATATAGGAACGCATATGCAACCATAGAAAACAAACCCAAAATAGCCCTAAGATCAAATGCAACAAAATCCAAATGCGAAGACAAATACTCCCTAAGCTTATGGTTTAACAATCTCCCCATAGGTCTCACTACCCATAAAAAATAGAAAAAAAACATCTGTCTATAAACACAACAACTAATTTAAATAGCTAATGATACTTAATTGACAATCAATAATATACACTAATATCATTAATATTTAAATTAAATAACCTAAATTAAATATTAAATATTAACTAAACTGATTTTAAATTTAAATTAAATTAATAATTAAACAAACTAATTTAAAATTATATTAAAATTTTAATTAACTAAATTAAATAAATATTAACTACATTTAATACTAAAATCTCTTTCCTAGGCACTGGTAATCCATCTAAAGAGATCCATTTAAAACCTAAAGATGGATCACCATTTGGAATTTCAATGTAGTCCTTCACCAATCTTCCCCAATTTGTTTCAAGGTACTCTCTAATATTTAGTACGTTGGGATTGTTTCTTATAGCAGTGTAACCCCCCAAGAGTCGGTCCAAAATAAAGCCTTATCTCCTTCAGCGATATCCCAGGATATTTTTTCATTTATCAAATCCTTACATTAATTCAAAATAAAATTCCAGAACCTCTTGGCGGGTTGGTTTCTCTAAAAAAACTTTCTAGAGTATCGTTAGTTAAATATTTCTTTTGGAGCAACTTTACCCATTTGCAATTTGATTCTTTGTAAAGTTTCCATACTAGCTTGGTTCTTAGAGCCTTATTTTGTAGTTTTAGATTCTTAAGGCCTATTCCACCATCTTCATTGGGTCTACATACCTTATCCCAAATTATTAAAGAAATATTTTTCTTGTCTGAGGTTCCTTGCCAAAAGAAGGATCGCATTTTCTTATCTAGCTTATTTTCTTCTTCTTGTGTGACAAGAAGGAAGGATATTTGATATGTTGAAAGTGTTTCTAATACTTTTTTCAACATGGTAGTTCTTCTAGGTAATGAAATCCACTCTCCTTTTCATCTATCAGTCTTATGATTAATTCTTTTTTTCTAATGGATCCCATAGATTACTCATTTTGATTCCTTTGTCCATGGGGATTCCTAGATATTTACTTAGCAGTGTTCCTTTTTTAAAGGGACATGATATCACATCTTGCTAACTCATCCCTTTTATCCATGTTGAAAAATAAGATTTCTAACTTATCTTTATTAACCAATTATCCTGATGTTTTGGTGTATTTTTTTAGTATATTATTATATTGTCTAGCTTCCTCTTTAGTTTCTTCACCTGCCAACATGGTGTCATCAATGAATTGTTGATGAGTGATATTTGGTATTCCTTTTGTGACCTTTATCCCTTTGATTATATTATATTCTTTTTCTTTTTTAATGGACCTTCCCAATGCTTCTTCCATAATTATAAATAAAAAAGGTGTTATAGGATCCCCTTGCCTCAAATCTTTAAAATTTTTGAAGTATCCTTCTGTAAATTTATTCACTAAAACTAAGAATTTGGGGCTAGATATGCAATGATATATTAAATTTATCCACTACTTTGAGAATCTGAAGGCTTCCATGCATTTTCTTAAGAATATCCAATCTACTTTATCATAGGCTTTCTTAATGTCAAGTTTCATCAACATGTTGGGTTCCACATTATTCTAGATTGACTGTATGGCTTCCTAAATGATAATAATTCCATCAAAGATTAATCTTCATGGGACAAACCTGGTTTTCTCTTTTGAAATGATAGAGGGTAATAATAACTTAATTCTATTAGCCAATACTTTGAATAGAATTTTTTATGTTCTGTTACATAACGAGAATGGGCGGTAATCATCCAAATTCTCAGATTTTTCTCTTTGGGATAAGAGTTATTACGATATTATTGATTTCTTTTAGGATTTTCCCTAAATTCATCATACTCTCTAATGCTTTAGTTAGTTTTATGCCAAGGAAATGCCAACATTTTTGGAAAATATGGGTTGCAAAACCATCTGGCCCAAGGGCTTTATTTGGATGTAGTTGATATAAAGTTGTTTCTACTTCCTTTAGCGATATTTTCTTATTCAACATTTTATTTTGTTCATTAGTTTTAATCTTAGGGATTTTTTCTAACATCTCTTTTTGTGATATTAAATTTGAGCCTTCGAAGTTGTTGAGAAAATTATAGAAATAGTCTACTATCTTAGTGGCTATTTCTTGAGGGTTGCAAATCAGGTTACCATTGGACCCTTTAATGCTTGTGATTCTGTTGATATTCATCCATTGTTTAGTGCTATTGTGGAAGAAGTTTGAATTTCTAGATCCCCCTTAGCCTACCAGATTTCTTTGTATTTTTGCTTCTAATATATTTCTTGTTTAGTTAGGAGATCCTCATATTTACTTAATAGTTCCTTCTCTTTAAGGTATTTATATTGGTTCATTCCTACTTTGATCACCTCTTGGTTTAGATTGTCAATCTCCTCTAATCTTTCTTTTTCTTTGAAGATATATTTAAAGTGATCCTTATTCAACTTCAATTGTCTTTGTTTGATTCTTTTTAGTTTTGTGTTGAATAAAAAGATCTTGGATCCCTCTACTTGTTCCTCTTTCCACCAATTTTCTACTACACTTACAAAATCTACATCTCGCAACCACATTTTTTTAAAATTTAAATGGCCAATTTCTTGGTTTTGATTCTTCCTCAATTTCCAATAGAATTGGGAAATAATCAGACCCCCCATTTGATATTTTGTTGATTTCAAGTTATTCTAAAATGTTCCTAGATTTCCTTTTAAAAAGAATATGTCCATTTTTTCTGCTATATGACTAAATCATATTCTCCTATTGTTCCACGTAAAACAACCATTATTTGTTACAATTTCCATAAGATAAATATTTTGTACCCTATCTTTGAAATCACTTTGTGATTGTGACTGTGTTGAAATTTCTTCCTCTTTTTTTTTTAACTGCTCAATATTACATTGAAATCTTCACCCAATATACAGTTTATTGTGGATTTTGACTTAGGTAGATTCTAATTTCCATCCACACTCATTTTTGGTTTTTGGTTTTTGTTGGACCATAAACATTAATGAGAAAGAAACATGTATTTTTGTTTACACTTATTGCCCATCCTCCTTGCTAATTTTCTATTATTGATCATATTTTTGTATTTCACCTTCCTTGGATTCTAGATGATAGTCAGTCCTTCTAAGGCTTCTTCCGTTGGCATATTATTGATTTTCCAAATTCCTAGTTTCTTACTGAATTTTATTCCTTCTTCACTATTTAATTTGGTCTCTTGTAACATAATAATTTTTTCTTTAACAATTGTCAAAGTACACTTAATGAAGCACTTCTTGTTAGGGGCATGCATGCCCCTAACATTCCATTTTATGACCTTCATTTATCTTTTGGAAGTTCCTTCCATTTCCCTTCTTGAAATAATTAAGTTAACTTAGCTTGATCTTTTTCAACCCATGCCTTGTTAATCAACTCATTGATGGATTTTCTACCTCTCTTTTTTAGTATTTTACCACAATCCAAGTTGTTTTTATCTAAGTGGCTAGGGGATAATCCCAATTTTCTATGTATTTCTATGCCAAAAAAAGGCTTCATTCTCTTCTATTTCCTTGCGATCAAATTCCATGATTTTCTCTATTAGCCATTTATTTTCCTCCTCCTCCCTAGCTTCTTCTTCTGTTTCACTCTCCATTCCTTTAGGTGAGTTAATACCCATCATTTCATAAATGGATTGTAATTCTGGGGGGATTTTTTCTTCATCTACTTCCTCCCAAATGTATCCTTCTTCTAATCCATCTTACCCTTCTTCAAGTTTTTTTTCTATCAGGAGGAGGAATTGCTTCAAATGCCTTATCAATAACAACCATTTGGTTTTTACTTCCTCCTGACATGAATTTTCCTTTGTCATTAATTCATTTATGATTTTTTTTTTATCTACCAGTGTCTTTCTCAGTTCTTCCTAAGGTTGGGTTTGAGAAATATTGTTTTTATTTTCATCTTGGTTATTTATAATAAACCCTCCTATTTCATTGTTAAAGTGTATGTTGATCCCTTCCTCGTGTCTAAAATTCTTCCTAGAGCTAACCCTAGTTTCTTGTTGTGACTAGATTTTCAATCATGTGATTACATTACCATGGATGGGGCGAAGATATAATACAGGTCAAATGAAATATAACCAAAAACATATAATCCATATTTATTCAATATAATGTCATACATTCATATCCTCAAATATCCTTGAAATAAATAATGCACACATGAAAGTAGCCTAAAAGAGTTTGGCAATAAAACTAAAAAGCAAACTATGGCAGGGGCATTACAATGTCTTTAAGGTTATTGGGTAAGGTTGAGAACCAATTTAGTTTATTGCATACTCATTCCCATCACTGATAGGTGAATGGAAATTCCACTAATAAATGTTTTATAGTTTCTTCATTGGCTTCACATAATATAAATTTAGTAGGTCCTGCAAATCCAAATTTCTTAAACCAATTTTCTATTAATATTCTTCCTTGCATGGTAGCCCACTGAAACATATTGGCCTTTGGAAGACATACCTTGTCCCAACACATATATATGGTGAGCTCTATTCTTTCCCATGGTTTTTCCTTTAACAAAGCTACATATGCAATCTTGACATTATACTCTCTAGTCTTAGAACCTAGCCAAATGAGTTTATCTTCTCAGATTTTTGGTGTGATATCCCTAGTTGCTAGTATTCTTTGTAATACTAAAATATCTTTCCTAGGCACTGGTAATCTATCTAAAGATATCCATTTCAAACCTAAAGATGGATCACCATTTGGAATTTTAATTTAGTCCTTCACCAATCTTCCCCGATTTGTTTCAAGGTACTCTCTAATATTTAGTAGGTTGGGATTGTTTCTTATAGTAGTGTAACCCCCCAAGAGTCGGTCCAAAATAAAGCCTTATCTCCTTCAGTGATATCCCAAGATATTTTGTCATTTTTCAAATTCTTACATTAAACCAAAATAAAATTCCAAACCTTGGAACCTCTTGGTAGGTTGGTTGTTCTAAAAAAACTTTCTAGAGTATCGTTAGTTAAATATTTCTTTTGGAGCAGCTTTACCCATTTGTTGTTTGATTCTTCATAAAGTTTCCATACTAGCTTGGCTCCTAGAGCCTTATTCTATAGTTTTAGATTCTTAAGGTCTATTCCACCATCTTCCTTGGGCCTACATAACTTATCCCAACTTTCTAAAGAAATCTTTTTCTTGTCTTAGGTTCCTTTCCAAAAGAAGGATCACATTTTCTTATCTTGTTTAGTTTTTTCTTCTGTGTTAGAGGAAGGTGGGAAATTTCATATGTTGATAGTGTTTCTAATACTTTTTTCAACATGGTAGTTCTTCCAGGTAATGAAAGGCACTCTCTTTTCCATCTATTAGTCTTTTGATTCATTCTTTTTTTCTAATGGATCCCATAGATTATTCATTATGATTCCTTTGTCTATGGGGATTCCTAGATATTTACTAAGTGGTGTTCCTTTTTTAAAGGGACGTGATATCACATATTTTTTGTATTTTCATCCAAGT
This sequence comes from Chamaecyparis obtusa, assembly GCA_027943335.1. Lineage (NCBI taxonomy): Eukaryota > Viridiplantae > Streptophyta > Pinopsida > Cupressales > Cupressaceae > Chamaecyparis > Chamaecyparis obtusa. The sequence continues at coordinate 361,884 of BSBK01007860.1, forward strand.
TTTCTATAATAAACCCTCCTATTCTATTGTTAAATTGTATGTTGATCCCTTCCTCATGTTTAAAACTCTTCCTAGAGCTAACCCTAGTTTCTTGTTGTGACTAGATTTTTGATCAGGTGATTACATTACCATGGACAGGGCCAAGATATAATATAGGTCAAATATGAAATATGAAGTTGAAGATATATCCTTTGTAAAAAAATGGAAATTACCATTTAATAACACATATTTTAATATTTCCTCCTAACAATCAATGAACAAAAAATTACTTGAAAGGATAGTAATACTTACCTGGTCAACGTATGTCCACTTCCACCATCTTGCAATACTTTCTGTAAATTGCCCTAATCCACACTAGCTTGCAAATGGTCCATATTTTTTTACAATGATACCATTTGTCCTCTATTATTGAGCTTTTGATAATGGCAGTTGTGAAATCTTCTCTCAAGAGGTTGTGTTCTTTTGGTTGGGATTTCCTTTTCCAAGAACTATTTTGTTGTATTTGTTGGAAACTACAATTGAAAAAATTGTTATATTGTCATTGATGTCAAACCTTAACTCGTAAGATAGTTTCTATCTAGGAGAGTACCATATCTATTGATTGATGAAGAGGATTTGAAAAAGGAGATAACAAGAGAGCCTAAGGAAAGGTTGAGTTATTTGATACTTCAATGGGTACTTGATTAGTTGGCACATTGATAAGATAATGTTTGTTTATCTCGGTAAGAAGAAATTTATGGAAAGGTACTTAACCGAGAAAAAGTGAATAAATATAGTTTAAGCCGAGTGCTGTTAGTGTTGACCAAGCGCTAGTATATGCCGAGTAAATCTAGTGTTGACCGAACATCAGTAATTGTTGAGTGACAAGAAATTACCGAGAAAAGATAGTGTTTTTTGAGGAAGACAGTTTGTAGTGATGACCGAGATACAAAGTGATGACCAAGTAGATGAACACAATATTGATCAAGTGTCAGTAATTTACATTTGAAGAAAGAATTGAAAATGCTAGCTGACATAGTTGAATTCTTGGGATATGTAAAACATGTTGACATTATTAATGAATTGTATGGAGCATTTAATGCATGGTAAATCATTTTATTATGGATTCAAATAGAAGTTTAGAGATGTATCTAGAAGGAAGGATGTAGAACATAATGATAGAAGGATTCAATGAATCTAACCTAAACCTAAGATCTACAGAGGAGATTAAGAAGAAAAAGATTAATCTACCTGATTGAAGAGGTATAAAGGAAAACCTAATTGTGAGGTTATTATGTATGAAGAAGAGGTTGATGTTATTGACTGATAAGTCTAAGAAGAAGGCTGAAGGTGAAATTGTGAAGGAGCTAAATAGGGTTGTGATTGCTTGAAGTGAATCCCGAGCACATCAAAGATGGAGATGGAAATGGAGATTAGTCAATAAATTAACATATATGTATGAAGTCGATCTATATTTGCAAAGTGAGTTGTATGTTTTTCAGATCAGAAACTACTATTACTTTCTAACCATTGTATTATTCTAAATCCTTTAATCAAGGTTAACCTAACAGTCATTGTATAAATCCTTAAATCAAGGTGACATTCTAATGGGATGTTCTTAAGTCCTCTAACTAGGACACTTTTGATGGAGTGTTTTAAATCCTTTAACAAGGTCACACCTAACAGTGTGTTTGTAAACCTTTAACATAGTTGGCTTTTCACAAAGCTCACTTCAGACGAGTAAAAATCAGTAGCATGTTACAAAGTGGTTTTTTCCAAGTTGGGTTTCCACTATAAATCTTGGTGTTATACTTGTGTGAATGTTTTGATGTGAATGTTGTTATATTCTACAAGTTAATTACTTTTGGACAGTGGACTGCATGTTGTATGTTTCTGATATATGCTATAGAGACCAAGTTGAGTTGCTGATTAGATCTAAGTTGTTGAAGTACTAAAAAGTTTAATTGGTACATCTGGACTCGAGGATAACTAATTCACCCCTCCTCTTAGTTATTCTAAATCATTCTAACAATTGGTATCAGAGTTGTTGGTGCTCACAAAGAAAATTTTAAAGGTACTTGAAGCTAATGATCAAGATGTATAAAAAGGAGGTACCAAAGTTGAACAAAGAGAACTTCCCTGCATGGTAGAGTCTGATGAAATTGCATCTAGTTGGTATTGGTGATTTGGTGAAGTACTATGTGGAACATGACTATGTTATACCTATTGCACCTTTGACTGTTGAGGATATGAAAGAAAAACAAGAACGCAATCAAGTAATTTTGGAGATTACATCTGCTCTAAGCTATCCAGAATTTGAAGATATCAAAGGTTGCACTACTACAAAGCAAATGTGGGACACTCTTACAACTATCTATGGTGGAGATACAAATGTACTGAGAGCAAAATTTGAAAGTTTGAGAGGTAAGTTTGATGAAATGAAAATGCAAGAAGGTGAAAATATTTCTCAATACTGTGGTAGAATTAAGGAGATAGTGAATGCTATTAGAGGAGCTAATGGAAACATTGATGATGAAACTATTATTGGTAAAGTATTGAAAACTTTGCTTCTTATCTATGCTATCATAATTTTTTCAATACAAGAATCAAGATGTAACCCTGGTAATGTTCTAACTCTGGAAAGTCTTGTTGGCAAGCTTACTACTTTTGAGCTATCTAACTATGATAACTACATTGTTCCTAATGTTGAATCTGCATTCAAGTCACAAATGGTATTGCATAAGTCTAAGAAGGAAAAATAAAAGTGTGTGAAAATTGATAGTGACAGTGATAGTGATAGTGATAGTGACACTTATGATAAGGAACTAGAAGATCTTGAGGCACTCATAGCCTAAAGGCTACAAAGAGGAAAAGGGAAATATAAAGGTAAACTTCCTATAATCTATTTTTCATGTAACAAAGTTGGTCATATTGCGGAAAGATGCCCTAATAAGATTGACAAGGATGAGAGAAGGGAAAGCAACTACAAAGACAAGAGAAATGATAGAGATCACCGAAGGTACATAGACTACAAAGACAAAGGTAAGAAATCCTGTTATATTGCTGAAGAGGAAATCAATAGTGAAACTAGTGAATCTGATGAATGTGATACTGAAGTTGTTTATGTTGCTATGAAAGATGATTATGATGAAGATGAGAAAATTGCACCTATTTCTTATGTGAGTAAAGGTGATAAATGGATTATTGATAGTGGTTTCTCACATTGCATGACTGGTGATAAAAGTAAATTTGAGACCCTAAATCATTAAAAAGGTAGAAGTGTTAAGTTTGGTAATGATGCACCATGTCTTGTGAGAGGTAAAGGATCAATTAAGCTAACTGATAAGATCACATGTGAAAATTCTTGTTGGGTTGAAGGTCTTAACTATAATTTGTTGAGTGTTGTATAGTTGAACAATACTAGTTACCAAGTGGAATTTCATCACAGAAAGGTTAAAATATTTGATGCCACTGGTGAACTAATTGGAAGTGGAGAATAGACAAGAGGTAACTTGTGTTAGGAATGGGAACACTGAGAGGGGGGGTGAATCAGTGTTCACTGTGTTTTATCTTTTCACTTAATCTTTAAACTAAACTTAAATGCTTAAGTACTGAAATGAACATTCACATAAACATGAAACATGAAATCAACACATAACACCAATATGGTTACGGGGAAACCCAAATAGGTAAAAACCCTGATGGGAATTGACACCCACTAATATTCTGTACTAGTGTTTTATGATCCTTGTTAGAAGATCCTTAACCCTATTGGGAGTTTCTTTACAATGCATTAAGTATAGTAGACCTTGTCAAGGGTCGGACCCTATTAGGAGTCTTTTACAATAAACCCTGTTAGGGGTGTAGACGTATTGTCCTAGAGCTCACTACTCAAGTGGTGAAGGCCACAACCTTCTAATCTCAGATACACACTATATCTGTTGGATGAACTGTCACTGTGACACTACTTGTCAGATCAGTTCCTTTGATGCGCTGATGCTTTGATCTCTTGCAAAGATTTAATACATCTTATAGTCTCTTCATACACTTTTCCTCTTCTTATCACAACTCTATATTAACATCCATACTAATTACAATGGGTACATCTCATATTTATATGCGCATACAAAACAAATAACTAGGTCGGCCCTTTAATCGATTACATACAATGCTTCCAATTGAATTGGATCAAGCATGTTTACAAACAAACATATTTGTATGTCAACAGCCTAATTAAAATAGGTGCATAGCCTTTACAACATTAGAATATAACTTCAAATCAAAATGCTAACAGTCAGTTGCTTACTCTATTCTTCTCTGGCACACACTGGCTGTGTAACTTCAACTGTCTGTAACTTTGTCATACTTGCATATCTGATCATGCACTCATAGACTAAGCATGAATATAGTCTAACCAACTTATCTTCTAGGGTGCACACCATAAATTGGTCGTACACATGTGTGCTAATGCTCTGAGCTTAAGGAACTCTGTACATTGTCCAGTCTTCAACACTTAGCCGATTTCTAATCTTCCCATCAAGTGCGCTGACTCCAAACTACTATATGAATTTGTTGCCATAATGACAACACTATACTAAGTCATATACATCATTGTAGCCAACTTTCCAACAATCTCCCCTTTTTCATTGATGGCAACAAAGGAATATGGCCAAGTTGCTAACTATTCCTTAATACAAAAACAATTGTCTTATATCTCCCTTATACATAACTATAACCATATTCTATACATACTCCCCCTTTGGCATTAATGAGAAAGGTGCTTCAAAACTATATACACAACTACTTACTATGATAGAACATCCATATATGCTATTTGCAGGTTTTGGATCTTCTTCTTCCAAAATGTGATCAGTGAATTTACAATCTATAGATGGGCGCATAATGCATATTGTAGCTTCTCCATCTTCTCCAAGTCTATGCTTGGACCTTGATCATATGTCACCATGGTGGCATCGATGTCCTTGATATTCTGATTGAGTATATCTAGTGAGGGCACAAGATCATTCCTTAGCTAAGTCTGCCTAGCCCTTATCTTGGACATTTCCTTTTCTGCCTTCTCAATCTTATCTATTTGTCCTTGGTAGACATTATTGCAAATGTTCACATCAAATGATGGATCTTCCACTAATTTCCTTATGTTGTCTATCATAGCTTCAACCTCTTGTATCTTTTTGTATAGGTCAATTGTCAACTTGTCCTGGTTCATACAGTCTGCAATAATCTTTCTACCCTTTGCTACAAACTCCTTCAAGGATGCTTGACCAGTCTTTAGTGAGCTCAGGTCAAGTGCATATTTTCTAACCAATTCACTAAGCCTCTTCTTCAAATATTTCTCTTCTGCAACTACGGATGCAGATTCTTCCAGGCTAGAGAAATTACTCTTGAACTGTGAAATGGTTGTACTCACATCATCAATGGAGTGCACCTTAGAAACTTTCTTGTCTACTGGTAACAAATTGTTCAAGATGTTTACTGATTCTACAAGGAGGGGATTTCTCATCACTTGTTTCTCCTTGGCTTTCTCCATAGCTAGGACATTGCACTTGATCAGGTCTTCTTCTCCCCAAGAGTCCAAACTGGTTGTGTCAGGAGTCAAACTTGACAACAATGTTGTTGAGGGTGATGACGTAATGGGAGTGCTAGCCACTATTTCTTGTTTAAATCTTATTTCAATAGAAGGCTTATCTATTGTTCCTTTTTCCTGTTCTTTTTCTTCTTCCATCTTTTCTTCTTCTTTCTTTTCTTCTTTTTCTATTTTTTCTTTTTCTTCTTCCACTTTTGTCATATCTTCAATCATTACTTCTTGTGGATTGGGAGAATTGTTACCACATAAAATTTTAGCTTCTTGTGTGCTCACAAAAGCTTCTTCAAACTTATCCCGCTCAGTGTTAGTGGTCGCCATGGCTATCTCTACATTATCAATGATAATGGTGCTATCCTTTAGTGACTCTGTCATGGGCACAGACTTATTTGCCTCTGTTTGTGTTTCAACTGTAGGCGCTAAGTCCTAAGGACCTATCACTAATGTATTAGTGGGCTCTACTACCTTGACTTCCTTTGAGGGTACTTGAGCTGTGGGCGCAGTAGGTGGATACATGTGCCTATTCATAAAGACCTTCTCAAAGGCTTTCTCTATTTCCTTGGCAATTAACTCAAAGTTTTTATCCATTATATTCAATGTTCTTGTCTTGGTCCTAAGGTGAGGCTTCACTAGATCTAACAATAACTTTTTCTCTTCTAGCTCGCATACAGGAAGGGTTTTATCTAAAATCTTCTCTCTTATCCTTAGATCATCTTCAATAGCCTGTCTCTTTTGGAACTCTAAGATATTCCATACATTATTAGGAATCATAGTCTTCAGTTCTAGGATTGTCTTCTTAAACTTCAACATGTGTTTGAAAATCATTCCATGTATCTCTGATTTGTCTATATCACTATATTTCTCATATAACTTTCCTACTTGATCAATTATGCCTTCATCAACAATTTTTGTGCTTAACATACTCAGACTAGATTTGGAACTTACTTCAAGAGGTGCTTGAGTGTTCCTTCTATTTATTGTTACTCTCAAGGATGGATGACCAGTGCTAATCTCTTTCTTCCTCTTAGACATTGCCTTCTACTTAGGAGGAGTAGTAAGGTCAATGGTTTCCTTGGGCGTAGAAGGAGTAACATCAGTTTTACCCTTCTGAACATCAGATTTTTCTATCTTCACCTTCTTCAACTTAGGATCATCTGATTATGTTTTTGTTGCATCTACGCTCTCTAATTCCAAAGCAATATTCTATTCCCTTGCTTTGTCTAAGTCTTCTTGAACCACTCCATCAATTCTCAAGATCTTTGATGTAACCTTGGAAACTTTCCTTTTTGTTGTTGCACTATTTAAGACTGCATCAACTTCTCTTGTTTTCTCTTCATAGGTTTCCCATCTTGGCTCATGAGGGTTTTTAGGGGCTGACAACAATACTTGTGCATAAGCTTCTAGGACTTGTTCATTAACCTCATATCCAAGTGGATGGATCCACTTTGTCCTTGGTTCAACAACCTCCATGCATGTTGTGTCAGTCTCAACCATGAAACAAATAGTATCCTTATACTTTTCAACTATCTTCTCTGGAATTATGAATCTCATCTACATCTTAGCCCTGAATGTTTTCAACTCTAGTGTCATGTAGTCCTTGAAAGTTCTCTCAGTACATGCCTTAAGAGATATTTGTGGCATTGTGGGAATAGATTTTTCTATATACAAATCAAATACTTTTCCAACAATATGGAAGTACATATATATGATTAAAGACCCAAATCTGAATATCTTGGTCTTGTCATGCTTGATGGCCTTAATGTTATCAATTAACTATGCGCACAAGATCTCACACAAATTGAACTCTCCATTTTCTTTCACTAGTCTTATGTCAACAAGAATTGTGGCCATAGACACACTATTTACCCTACTAGTGTGTTGGAACCTATATCCTAGTATCATGGACATCAATTTGATGTCATCTTGCTCAATAGGCTCTATAGTCATACCGTGTCTATCACTTCTTGATTTGCAAGTCTATTCAACAATTTTCCTCATATCTTTTCCCACTGGAAGGATGACATTTGTCCTTGAGAGGCATGTCATCTCATGAATTAGGTCACCAGTAATTCTAATGGGCACTTCACCTATCCAAAATAGATCATCATGAATCTTGCTTAGTAGAATCTTGATCCATTTCGATTCATAGAATTCATATGTTGCATCATACTCCACTATAGGGTGATTATCCCACTGCGCATACTCATCCATGAAGGTTTTTTCTAGTTTCAACATAGTTTCCATGTGTGCTCTTAATCTTTCCAATCCTACTGGTTCTTTCTTACAGTGAATGTATGCCCTAATGTCCTCAACATGCATAACACCCATAGGCGTGCGGGAGAATGCCCCTTCTAGGTCATCTAAAGTGGATTTGAATAGGTGCCTCTTAAATACATATATTTTCTTCTCTATAACATCAAATACTATAGGAGTAGCCATCACTTACTTTTATAATGCTTTCTCAAAGGTTTCAAGAGATTCTGAATCAACGTGATGAACTAGGCTTTCCGCAACCGATCAAATGCACAGCAAGTCACTTGATGAATCAAACTGCAATCCTTCTCAATCAACTGCTAGGGCTCTTTTGCTCTCCAATCGCTCTGAATTTGAATGCAATGAGAGATTTAAAAACTTCTATGTACTTTAAAGTAGAAAATATGCCATTAATGCTTGTCGTGTAAACTAGGCTGTCACTTGAAAATTTCTATCTTTCATTCTGCAAAGAATTAGCTAGTGCGCTCTTGCACATAGGTTCTACTAGTCTCCAAAAGCTTAAGTCAAAAGGTGTATACTTTGAGAGTGAGTATACCAGCCACGCAGGGGTCTAGAGCTAAATTAGCTCCCCCTATGACCCTGAGGGCCATTCATTCATCCAGATGTAGAGGGTGCATCCACTGTGGATGCATCCAATACATTCTCATTGGCCTTATCCTTCTTTTCTTTTGACCAAATCAAGCTCGCATCCTCTGAAGCTTTCACAAAATTGACTTCTCCTTCAGGATCCAAAACTGGTTCTTCAGGGGGGCTTTCCTGACCTTGCATCCTTGATTTGCAAAACTTTGAGATGTGTCCAGCCTTGTTACATGAGTGACAAATGACTAGAGGCCTTATATTCCTCGATGCATTGACATGAGTCACCATTTTACATTGTCTAGCTGAGTGACCATTATAGTTACATATCTGACATGTAACATTCTGAGAACTTCTTTCATTTGACTAATTTTGATTTCTCTAATTATATTGAGTCTTGTTCTTCTAACTTGTCTTGCAATTCATAGCTCTATGACCAAATTTATTGCATGAATAACAGTAACCATTAAAAGGTCTTACCTCTATACAATTCCTTGCTATGTGTCCATGCTTGTTACATGCATAACAAGTGTGGTCTACTGGCTTGCACTCATTCTTAGGTGGTTCAATATGATCCTTAGTCTGACTTCTAGTCTCCTTAGCATCTGAGGTGCCTTCTAGTGCTTTCATTCTTTCTTGCATGTTGTCAATCTAATTTTGTGCTTCATTGTATCCAATGCAACTAGTATCTCCTTTAGCTCTTCTTGCATACAACTGAGATTCTATCAAATCAGAACTGGTGTGTAATTTTTCAATGTGATTCTTAGCCTCTTTCAATTCAGATTCCAAGCTTTCTTTGTTGTTCCTTTGTTCCAAGATTTCCATGTTTTCTTTCCTTAATTCTTCATTGAGTTGAAGGTTCTCTTTGATATGTTCTTCATAGACTTCCTAATTGTTAATAAGTTTATCATCAAATTCTTCAAGTTGTTCTTTCAAGGATGCATTTTCTTCATTCAGCTTCTTGACCATTATCCCTAGATCACTGGTAGAGCATTCTTTCAAATCCTTTCTTAGCCTTTTGATGACTAATTGAGCATCACTGAGTTTTTCCTTTAGTTCTTCAATTTCTCTTTCAGATTTGTCCAGGTCTTCAAGAGTAGCTTCAAGATTTCTTTTCAGATGTTTCATTTCTTCTTTTTCCATGATCTCCTCAAGTGATTAAACTTCTTTGTTGAGGACCAGAGCTATGATACCAATAGTTAGGAATGGGAACACTGAGAGGGGAGGTGAATCAGTGTTCAATGTATTTTATCTTGTCACTTAATCTTTAAATTGAACTTAAATGCTTAAGTACTGAAATGAACATCCACATAAACATGAAACATGAAATCAACACATAACACCAATATGCTTATGGGGAAACCCAAATAGGTAAAAACCCTAGTGGGAATTGATACCCACTAATATGTTGTACTAGTGTTTTATGATCCTTGTTAGAAGATCCTTAACCCTGTTAGGAGTTGATTTATAATGCATTAAGTACAGTAGACCTTGTCAAGGGTTAGACCCTGTTAGGATTATTTTACAATAAACCCTGTTATGGGTGTGGACGCATTGTCCTAGAGATCACTACTCAAGTGGTGAAGGCTACAACCTTCTGATCTCAGATACACACTATATCTGCTAGATGAACTGTCACTATGACACTACTTGTCAAATCAATTCCTTTGATGTGCTGATGCTTTGACCTCTTGCAAAGCTTTAATACATCTTATAGTCTCTTCACACACTTCTTCTCTTCTTATCACAACTCTATATCAACTTCCATACTAATTTTAATGGGCGCATCTCATATTTATATGTGCATACAAAACAAATAACTAGGTCGGCCCTTTAACCGATTACATACAATGTTTCCAATTGAATTGGATCAAGTGTGTTTACAAATAAACATATTTACATGTTGGCAAGATAATTACAATAGGCGCATAGCCTTTACAACATTAGAATATAATTGCAAATCAAAATGCTAACAGTCAGTTGCTTACTTTGTTCTTCTCTAGCACACACTGGTTGTGTAACTTCAACTGTCTGTAACTTTGTCATACTTACATATCTGTTCATGTTCTCATAGACAAAGCATGAATATAGTCTAACCAAATTATCTTCTAGGGTGCACACCATAACTTGGTTGTACGCATGTGCACTAATGCTCTGAGCTTTAGGAACTTTGTACACTATCCAATCTTCAAAACTTAGCTGATTTCTGATCTTCCCATCAAGTGCGCTGACTCTAAACTACTATATGACTTTGTTGCCATAATTACAACACTATACTAAGTCATATACATCAATATAGACAACTTTCCAACAACTTGTTCTATCTAGACCTATTTGAAGAAACATGTTTGTTTGCACAATTTGATGATGTATGGTAATGGCATAAGAGGCTGTGTCATGTGAATTTTGACAATCTGGTAACTATTAGTAAAAAGAAGAAAGTTAGAGGCTTGTCGAGATTCAAAAAACCTGATAATGTGATGTTTAAACAATGTTAATTGGGAAAAATGACAAAGTCTAGTTTTAAGAGCAAGACATATACTTCTGAAAATATTTTGGAATTGGTTCATACTGACCTTTGTGGAGCTATGGGTGTACAAAGTTATTGTGGTGATAGGTATTTTATTATGTTTGTTGATGACTACACTAGGATGATTAATTTAATGTTTTTGAAAGAGAAATCTAATGTATTTCAGTTGTTTAAGTGGTATTTGAAAAAAGTTGGAAAAGAAATAAGTATAAGATTGAAATGTTTGAGATCTAATCGAGGTGGAGAGTTTATATCAAATGAGTTCAATCTGTTCTACAATGATAGAGGAATAAAGAGACAGATGTCTGCACCAAAAACACCTCCACAAAATGGCATAGCAGAGAGAAGAAATAGGTCAATTATGGATTGTGCTAGAACACTGATGATTGAAAAGAATGTTGCACAAAAGTACTATTGAGAATCTCTAAGTACAACTATTTATACCTTAAACTGAGTACAAATCAAGAAAGGTACAAATGCTACACCTTTTGAGTTATGGCATGGTTATGCACCTAATTTGAAGTATTTTAGAGTCTTTGGGAGTAAATGCTATTTACTGAAAGATAATAGGAATGGAATATTTGATAGAAAAAGTGATGAAGGCATATTCCTAGGTTATTCCACTAAGAGAAAATCTTATAAGTGTTTGAATTCTAACACTAACAAAGTTGTGGAAAGTGCAAATGTTATAGTTTATGAATATGCAGAAAAGAATGAATTGGAATAAGAGAAAGAATCTGAAGATTACAAATCTTTTGTATACATGGAAGAAGGAGAGGAAAGTAATACACTTGAACCAGATGCAAAGTCATGGATAGGTAATGTCGAGCATCAGGAGGATGCTGTCGAGAAACAAGAAGAAGAAGCAGATAATTTTCATGATGAGCTTGAAGGATTTCTTGATCCAAGCAAGAAAAATATGGTTTGCAAGTTGAACAAGGCATTGTATAGATTGAAACAAGCCCCCAGAGCAAGGTATGAGAGACTGCATAATTATTTGATAAAAATTGGATTTTCAAGGACAAATGACAATAGTAATTTGTATATGAAGACAAAGAAAAGTAAAGGGATTTTGTTAGCTGAAATTTTTGTTGATGATATCATATTTGGACGACAAGATGCCCTATGTCAGAATTTTTCAAATGAGACACAAACTAAGTTTGAAATGTCTATGTTTGGTGAGATCAAAATATTTATTGGTTTGTAAGTTTATGAGATGGAGAAAGGTATACATTACTCAATCTAAATATGTTAAAGAGATACTAAAATTTTTTGGTATGGAAGACTCTAGACCAGTGAGTACTCCTATGGCTACTGGACAAAAACTATCCAAAATTGATGATACTGCTAAAGTGAATCAAACCTTGTATATATATATATGATTGGAAAGCTAAAATATGTTGTCCATAGCAGACTGTACATTTCCCTAGTAGTTGGGATTGTGGCAAGATTTTCTGCCAATCCTAAGGAAAATCATATGATGGAAGTGAAAAGAATCTTGAGATATTTGAAAGGAGCTGAGGATTATGGATTATACTACAAGAAGAATGACAAATTTGAACTAAGATTTTACACTGATGCAGATTGGACTGAAAATGTTGATGACAAAAAAAGTACAAGTGGTGGAGCATTCTTTCTAGGAAAGAGATTAGTCTCCTGGACAAGCAAGAAATAGAACTGCATTTCCCAATCTACAACAGAAGCTAAGTATGTGGTAGTAGTAATGAATTGTTCAAATTTAGTATGGATTAATAAATTGTTAAAAGGAATGAAGGAGGAAATCATTGAGCCAGTTATTATTTTCTATGATAACATAAGTGCTATTAATATATCAAAGAATCCATTGGTGCACACTAAGACTAAGCATATTGCTATCAAGTATCATTACTTGAGAGATCTAGTTCAAAACAAAGAAGTGAGAATGGAATATGTGGATACAAAAGGAACAATTAGCATATATATTCATAAAATATTTACCTAAGGATGCTCATGAATATCTTAGAGGTAAACTAGGGGTGATTCCCCTAACTGAGGCTGCCTAGTTAACTGAGGATGCAGAAAAGGTCACACTTTAGGAGTTTCATAGAGTTTTGATAAGTGAAGCAAAGATGATAATCAGTCATAAGCAAGATGACAAAAGGAGAATACAACATATAGAACTGAAATGAAAACATCTATATTTGGAAGATGTAAGTGATAGATATAAGCTTTGGCATTGTTGTCAAAGAGGGAGAAGATTCAAATGAAAACACAGAGGGAGAAGATTCAATGAAACCTGAGAGAGAGAGATACAGAAAAGATTCAGAGTGAGTAATTGAGTAAGCAGTTAGGCAATAGAAAGTTGTGAATCAAAATGAAGCTAAAGATACTATAAAAATATGATACACAGAGATTTTGAATTGTTTGGTAAATCATGTGTTATTCATGTGGTGTTGCCATCAATTCCAAAGAGGGAGATTGTTGGAAACTACAATTGAAACAATTTTTATATTGTCATTGATGTCAAACCTTAACTTGTAAGACAATTGCTATCTTGGAGAGTACCATATCTATTGATTGATGAAAAGGATTTGAAAAAGGAGATAACAAGAGAAATTAAGGAAAGATTGAGTTATTTGATACTTCAATGGGTACTTGATTAGTTGGCACATTGATAAGATAATGTATTGTTTATCTAATTAAGCAGAAAGACTAGAAAGGTAGGCTTAACTGAGAAAAAGTGAAGAAATCTAGTTTAAGCTGAGTGATGTTAGTGTCAACCGAGCGCTAGTATATGCCGAGTAAATCTAGTGTTGACCAAAAATTAGTAATTGTTGAGTGATAGGAAATTAATGAGAAAAGATAGTGTTTTCCAAGGAAGACAATTTGTAGTGATGACCACGGAGATGAACACATTATTGACCAAGTGTCAGTAATTTACATTTGAAGAAAGAATTGAGAATCCTAGCCGACATAGTTGAATTCTTGGGATATGTAAAATGTGTTGACATTATTAATGAATTGTCTAGAGCATTTAATGCATGGTAAATCATTTTCTTATGGATTCAAAGAGAATTTTGGAGATGTATCTAGAAGGAAGGATGTATAACATAATGATGGAAGGATTTAATGAATCTGACCTAAACCTAAGATCTACGGAGGAGATTAAGCAGCAAAATATTAATCTTCCTAATTGAAGAGGTGCAAAGGAAAACCTAATTGTGAGGTTATTATGTATGAAAAAGAGGTTGATGTTATTGAATTATAAGTCTAAGAAGAAGGTTGAAGGTGAAATTTTCAAGGAGCTTAACAGAGTTGTGATTTCTTGAAGTGAATTTTGAGCAAATCAGAGATGGAGATGGAAATGGAGATTAGTCAGTAAATCAACATATATGTATGAAGTGGATCTGTATTTGCAAAGTGAGTTGTATGTTTTTTAGATTAGAAATTATTGTTACTTTCTAACCATTTATCAGTCTAAATCCTTTAATTAAGGTTGACCTAATAGTCATTGTATAAATCCTTTAATCAAGGTGACATTTTAATGGGATGTTCTTAAGTCCTCTAACCAGGCCACTTTTGACATAGTATTTTAAATCTTTTAACATGGTCACACCTAATAGTGTGTTTGTAAACCTTTAACAGGGTTGGCTTTTCACAGAGCTCACTTCAGAAGAGTGAAAATCAATAGCATGTTACAAAGTGGTTTTTCCCAAGTTGGGTTTCCACTATAAATCCTGGTGTTATACTTGTGTGAATGTTGTTATATTCTTCAAGTTAATTACTTTTGGATAGTGGAGTACATGTTATATGTTTCTGATATATGCTATAGAGACCAAGTTGAGTTGCTAATTAGATCTGAGTTGTTGAAGTACTAAAAATTTTAATTGGTACATCTGGACCTAAGGATGACTGATTCACCCCCCCTCTCAGTTATTCTAAATCATTCTAATAGTATTTGTGTGGATGGAATTTTGTTTCTATTGTTTGACATTGTCTGGTATCTTTGAGGATTAAGGGGTTTCCCTTGTCTATAGGATCCTTGGGTATTAGGGATCTGATTTCATATTTTACTGCTTTAAACCCTAGATTATCATGCGTGAGGGATGAGGAATCCTTTTTTCATAATCTAAAGGTATTTTTCCCCGCTTGAATGTTGTTGAGAGAAGATTTTCAAATCAAAACATGATATCCTTTGTTTTGTTACCAAGTTGGGGTTTTGAAATTAGAGAGTTCTAGGCATTATTTCTTTTATGCCTTAACTGCTCCTTTATTTGGGTGAATCCCTTATTCCTACCAATTGCAATTTGATTTTCCCCTATGGTGAAATTCGACATTTGAGATGTAAGAGAGATTACCCAAAATAGATTTTTGAAACCCCTATTGTTCCAATCTGCGCTTCTGTGATTTGAGTCCTCCTTAGCTTGTTCTTTCAAAGCTTTTCTGGATTTCCTTCCCATGGCAATCTATTATCCTTGGTCTTTGTAGAGAGAAGGAGGAGGAATCATATCCTTGCTTAAATCTATTTTGTATGTTTGCATTTTTCTTCATATGTAGAGTAGAGCCTTTTTAGCCATAAAATGTTGTAAACTTGTTAAATAATAAAATTAACTTTAAAAGTATGAATGAAAACAAACCATGCATAGTTGATAAGAAATAATAATTATTTAGAAAATTTCTTTTTAAAACACCTTTTTTATATTCAATTCATTAAATAAAATGTAGTAGAAGAAAGACAAGAGAGGAAGGTACATTAAGTTAAAACAAATAAATTTCAACTCTTGGTAGCCTATTTAATGAAAAATGAAAAGAAAAACTTCTATGATTTTACTATCCTTTTTCCATAATCGAAGTAGCTCTTTTCTATGTAAATATTTGTGATCTTCTCCAATGTGCAGTTTTACCCTCTGTAATCTTTATAAAGGTGTGAATTTAGTTGCTATTTAAAATCTTTCATTGTATAATTTATTTTTTATTGATTTTTTACAAGAATTTACTTGGTTTTTACTTTTACTAATTTTTTAAACAATATTTTTATTAAGGTTGTTTTAACTTTATTTTTATATAATAATAATATAATATAATATTCTACAATTATGGTTCTTATTATATTTACATAATTTAATATTCTTATGTAATATTTGATTTTAAAAAACTAATTAAATTTTTTAAAATTAATTTTAAAAATTAAATAAAATTTATTTAATATGAAGTCATTGTAAGAAATTTATTTAAAATATAATATATTTTTTTAATGTAGAATAGAATATGGAGTTTAATATAAATATATTAAATATTAAATAGAAGTCTCTATTTTAGATTACAGGAATAGGGTATAACACTTAGAGGGAAAGTAGACCTCGTGTTTTACCAGTGGAAGCTCTTGCCAATCAAACTAGCTCCTAACCCATTAAAATTTATTTAGTAATTTTTTACTAGAGCGTTGAACCAGTGTGATCACATTTGGGGGAGCCCATCCCTATGGTGATATATATGGCTATTGAGGCATTAAAACCTCCTAGATTTATCATTCTCTATTTATATCACCTTCTTTTATCTCTCCTTATATCTCTGCAAACCCTTACAACTCCAACTGGCTTCCTCTCTTTATCTCTCCAATTCTGAGTGCCGTCCTATCCCTCCAAGATGTATTATCTCTCCACCACTCAGAAACCCCCTTATCACTCCATCATGGTCAACATATCTCCCTCTCTACAATCTAAACCCTTTCATCTCCATGTGGAAATAAAACTCCTTATATATCCTAGTGCCACCAAGCACCTCTACATAGCACTCCACCTCTTTGTGTACCTCCAAGTCCATACCAATATCCATGCTAGTCACCTCACTTTAAGACTCCACGTTGGCATAGTCTCTCAATTACCTTCTACTCCATGCAACCAATGACCTCAACTTCCTTGGTCACCCGAATGTTAGTCCACCAACATCGCACATGCAAGGAAATGACTAATTGAGGCTCAAACCTGGACCACTATATCCAAACTGCTTTGCAACGACAAGCTTTTTCATTGCACTGCAAAGTCAACCTCATAATATATATTTTAATATAGAATAAACTATGTAGTTAAATATAAATATATTCAATATTATAATAAACTTAAATAATTTTTAATTGTATCATATTTTATTTATAATAAAGATATTTTATTCCCAATTTAACAAAAAGTATAATTAACTTTGAAACTAATGGTATATATTTACATATGTATATATAATAATAAATTTATAATTATTTTTTTAAATAATAAAATACATCACATTATATGCATTATATGTTAGAATAACTGAGAGGGGGGTGAATCAGTTATCCACAATCCCAATTCCAAAATGTAAAACTTCAAAACAAATTTAGCTTATTCTGCAACTCGGTAAACAATAATACTAAACTATTTGTGCTTTTATCGATTACCAGTTAATTGTTCATAGTGATTACCGACCAAATAAAATATGTAATATGAAAAGTATGATATCCAAACAATCACAACATAAACACATAACACAAGAGATTTAACATGGAAACCCTGTTAAGGGAAAAACCACCTGGGACCGGTAACCCAAAACATTTTCACTCTTCTGAAGTGAGCTCGGTGAGGAGCCAACCTTGTTAAAGGTTAAAAAACACACTATAAGGTGTGACCTTGTTAGAGGATTTAACACTAATAGTTATCATCCAACCAGCATTCACTATGGGGTTGACAAGATAACAATGTACATTCTATGAATGATATATAAGACTTTCAAGTATACTCGGTTAAGAGATTTTATCTAATTACAATGGTTAAACTGTAACAGCAGATGATATTAATACAATACAACTTGATTTGAAAATGTCCAGATCTATTCTTAAGCTCATAAAAATCCTCTGATCAATATTTCTATTCAATTCATGAACATTCTATAACTTACTGTTCCTCGATAAATTCTCTCTAACGCTTGGTTAGCTCTGCAGTTTGGTTCTCTTTTAACCAGTATGATCAGGCATGCATGAAGCTTGTTCACACGATATCTCTGTAGTTTTCTTCCTCTTGCATAAGTTTCATTGTGAAACCCTAATCTCTTAAATAGACAAGTAAACCATTTTATTCTCATCCATCAGATTTTTCCACTTAATCTCCTTTGTTGATTTTTTCGCTTAAACCTTCCTCGGCAGATGTGTTTATATTTCATCCTTTAGATCTTCCTTTAATTTTTCTATTCATTGATCTCATAACAAACTTTATCTTTTCACTCTGATTTCGAGGTACTTTCTAGCTCATCAATTTCTGTCGGCTAAACTAATCATTTAGTTCTTTTGTTCATACTCGGTTAACAAAGAAATGCGTCAGTGAACACAAGCTCGGTTGATATTGTCACTCGGTATACACACACTGGCTCGGTGTATACTGGAATGCTTCATTAACCAACTACACTACTTTGTAACATTTTGCTTCTATCTCCATAACAGATTAATGCAACATAATCAAGTCAACAATATGAAGTCATAGACTCATCAATAAGTTACCAAGAGTATTCCTTATCCTCATCTGTCATATCCATTACACTGGCTCTCATTCTTTCTATGTCAATCTTTCTTCTTGTTCCTATCTATCATTCTTTCTATGTCCATCTCTTCCTCTCACAATCAATCCTTCTTTCCATATCTCTCCGCTTCTCTTTCTTAAATTTTTCTTTCTCTCTCTCCCTCTCTTTATCTCTCTCATATTTTCATACTCACTTTTTTATCTCTATTTTTATCTATATCCTTTTCCATTGGGAATTAGTGTTCACATCTAGGTATTAGAGATATTAGAGTGCATAAAATAATTTGGTTTAATAAAATTAAGTTGTTAATAAATAATTTGATATTATTAATGTCATATGGTTTGTTATTGTTTATTAGATAGATTATTGCATTAGTGGTACAAATATATTGATAACTCAATATATTTAGATATTTTTTTGTGGGAGTTTCTTAAATAATAAGATAAGAGAATCCTATAAATATGTATTATATTTGAATGAAAAATATAAGAAAAGAATCACCTATTACATTGAATCAAATCATTTTATAGCTTCTATTATTCTACGTGAAATCTGATATGGTATCAGAGTTGTATCGATTTTGTGCCTATTATATTGTGATGTAGAGATATTATTGGCATTGAGGTAAACTAAAGCTCCTCATTTTAATAAGGTTTGAAGCCACGATTGGTAGATAATGTATTATAAGAGTTGGAGATGCCTCGAGTTCAGGCACATCAATAGGAGTTGAAAACACTTATTATTTCAATGTTTATCACTCCCAGCATTCAATCATTATTTGTGAGGCTCCAATCTTAGTGGTGTGAGGTTTCAACCTTGTTTTTGCATCATTAATTATTTTAAGATATTATTATATTATCAATGATCTTAGATTCCCTCATGTTAAAATTTCCTTCATTTATGGATCAACATTTGTAGATCTGAGGATTGTTAGTTTTGTGCAAAGTAACAAGAATCAAAATTGGAAAGGCCAAATCGAATCATGAATCGGCCATGAATCGGAATCGAATTGGCCATGAATTGACAAATTTAGAAAACCCTAGATTTTAACAATTTAAAAAATCACCGAGCTGATTCAACGACTCGTAAAAAATTGGCCAGAGTGAATCAAATCGCTAAACCGACGATTCTAGTGATTCACTAATGATTCTCATTGCTATGGTTTTGTGTGACAGTAGGAGCTTAATATGCCTTTTGTTTATGGAGAATAATTGAATCAATTTTCTCCAAAGAATTGTTATATTAGATATATGTGCGTTCAATATAATCTTTAGATTTTGATTGTATTTTGTATGAAAGAATCTTGAATACAGTTATTAAAATAAACCCCAGCACGGATCTGTAGGGGTTGTGATAGGCAAGACATAAGGTGTTTTCCCACTTATATTCTTTCCTAGTTTTATCAAGAGGAGGAAAACATAGAGGCATTTATTTAGATGCTAATTATCTCTTCCAAGGCACACCCATCTCATAGGAAGAGAAAATACCAAACCCCACTACATGGGCCGATTAAATCCTACATAAAGCTAACCCAGATCAAAGTTTGTTATGAGATCTAGAGTCCTTACTTGCATAAAGAATGCTATAGTTGTGGTCATGTACAAGAAAACAACAACAATGGAGCATTTGGGTCTTGAGGGATCACAAGTGATCATAAATATATGGTTTTTTTTATCGTATATATTGAGTTAGTCATTTAACTTAGAACTTTGGTCTCATATGGGTAAGTCATTTAAAATTCAAACATGAATGGTATTATTTTCTTTGAAATAGGAACCATATTTACAATTTATTAATGGTTATGTTAAAAGTATTAAAAATAAAAAATGTCAAAAATAATCATCCTAATTGGATGCACTCTCACTTGTATGTGACATCTATTTTGAAGGGGGCATTCCAAAATTGACCCCCAAAAGTCAAATCTTCTAAGTAGGTAGCCACCATAATGGAATTTCGAGGCACAAGAGGTTGGAGGATACTTAATGAACTCTCATCAGTTACTAGCAATGAGGTCATGAATTGCATTAACGACAAGTTAACTTGAGCCAAAATGACTAAAGCTAGGATCAGTTTCCAAGTGGCAACAACAATCCTCTCATATCATTTGTGATCAAAGTGGCACTAATCTACAATGGTGCTTACATATGTGACAATGAAAACTTGGTTATCTTTCTATTTATATTGTTTTTGGATGTGTATGTCCCCAATCACAATTCTTGATTGTTTATGAATGGATGTGTTTGTCCCCATCCACAATCTCTGGTGTAGGTGGATGAATGTGTTTGTCCCCATTCACAAGATGGTGAAGTGATAGAAGTGTTTGTCCCCAATCACAAGAGGTGGTGACTATGATTGGATGTGTTTGTCCCCCATTATAATTGTTGTGAGAAAATGTGTATGTCCCTGATCATAGCCATGTAAAAGTACAAACATGTGTCACATTTTTATAAAGGAAAAGATCAACAACACACTAACCGTTCAACTTTAACGACATAAATGTGGTGTTTATGTTTAGAAATTGAAGCTGATGTAAACTAATGAAATGTGTAAAATTGGATAAATTTCATGCCTATAATTTTAAAAAAATAAATTGAATAAGAATTGACACAGTTTTTTAATTTTTGAAGTCCATTTTTCAGTTGTTGAAAATTTGGGGTCTAGTTCCCGCCAAACAAGTATATACAAATAATATTTTTTTCCTTTGATTTCAAACTATGTTATAGATGACATGTATAGCTAGTGCATAAAAGAAGAAAGATTGGTTTTTGATGTATATTTTTTCTGATATAACTACTCAAAGTCAAACTTATCTGAAATCGACAGTTTTCATCTCCCGACAAATTTCCCCTATCAAATCTACACCATTCAAAAAAAAATTACATATTCTTGAAGAGGACTCTCTCCTCGATTGTTAAATATAAATTTTAATTTTTTTTATATGATTTACTATTTTTTTCTTTATTTGAAGCAATATCTTCTCAAATGTTAAAATACCTACTTGCAGTATTTTGGAATTATAATATATTAGATCTAATCAAAATACTATAAAACTTATATGACAATAGTCTTGACTCTGAGCTCTAAAAAAGTGTATTTTTATAATTTTTTAAAAATATCATTATAAAGAGTAGGAGTTATTGAAACATCAATTTTTTGAAATTATTTTATTTCTTTGGTAATTGGACCCAAATTGGTATAAAATATGCATTTAATAGATGTTTCCAATTGGAAAAGTTGAAGAGCTTATCTAATGAATCTAGCTAGACTATATGTTTGAAAAATAATAATTTTTAGTTGGAAATACTCAAATTTAGTTGTGCTAATAAGTTAGCCTAAAACGTGACACAACTTTGTGCTTTTACCTAGGCTCTTGCTCCTTATTTTTGGATAAATGTGTTTGTCCCTATTTAAATTTGATGTAAAATCTTGGATAAATGTGTTAGTGACGCAAGGATGAAGGATGATGGGGCCAAAGGCACACCCAACTACCAACAAGCCTGCAAGATCAACACATGGAAGCAACAACCCAAGACTAGGAGAGAGAGAGAATGCAAAACACTTAATTTATTGTGCATCACAAAACTTCATACATGTCAGGTTGTAAGGCCTTCCCGATTACGGCCAATACAATAAAAAATCAAATACAACCATTCCTCATGCATGCGAGGATATCCAATCTTTTGATTGTATCCCCTCAATCCACTCTGAATCCCCCCTTTTCTAATCTTAGAACATCTCTACTTATATATACAAGAGACCACCGAACAGGTCAGCTCTAAAGATCCTTTAGATCCAACATTGGAGAAAGAAATGACCCAGATTTAGGTCCAAATGCTTCATAATGATTGATGCAACCATTAACTCTGTGACCAAAATTAAATGCACATGTCCGCCTCAACAAAGATCCAAAATAAACCACTCAGTGAGAAAGACTACCGAGCAACTAAAACCAATTCGATGAACAACCAAACCAACTTGGTGAAAAACCAAATCAAGAAACAACCAAGCCTCATCAGTGGAAACAATAATACTTCACCAAGAGCCCAAAAGCATCTACCGAACACATCTAATGACTCTAACACATTTTTGGTGATACAGGATTGCCAAGAACCCAAGATGCTCATGCATCAGACACCTGGGGTTGTTTTGAAATGATTCTTTGAATCATGTAGTACGTACAACCCGAGTTGAATCCAACTCAGATTGTGAAATCCATGAACTTTCTTCAATTGGTTTGTTCTTCCACTTTACTAGATATTCCATGTACTCTTTTCCTCTTGTGATTTTTCCAACTCTTTATTCCAACATCTGCTCAACTTCTAATGTTTGCTTCTTAGGATAATCATTTGGTACTATCAATTCTTCATCGGATTCATGATACTCATACAAATCTACAATGTTGAATATAGGTGATATATCCATGTCATCAGGTAACTCAATGTCATAAGCATTTCCACTCTCAAACTTTCTCAATATCTTGCAGGGACAAAATTTCTTCATCTTCAATTTTCCATAGGTTCCAACAAGAATTATTCCTTTCTTCAAATGAACCTTTACTTCATCTCCAACTACAAAAGTCTTATGTCTTCTTGATCTATCTTCTTTGTCCTTGTATTTCTGATTACTATGTTCTAACTTATGTTTGACTTTCTCATGCAATGTCTTCATGAACTTAGCAAATTCTTCTCCTTCAACACTTCTCTTCTCTTCTCCAACAATGTTCTTCAAGTTTGATATACCTCTCGATTGTGTGCCATTAACAATCTCAAAAGGTTTTTTTCCAGTACTCCTATTCACTAAATTATTGTATGAAATTTTTTCTTGTGCCAACAAAGAATCCCAATTACTCAGTTTGTCTCCAGCTAAGCATCTCAACAGATTACCCAAACTTTTATTTACAACTTATGTCTATCCATCAGTCTTTGGGTGAAATGTAGAACTATACTTCAACTCGATACCCAAATTTTTCCATAGAGTCTTACATAAATAACCAAAAAACTTATTATCTTAGTCAGAGATGATACTCTTCAGTAATCCATGTAATCTGACAATCTCCTTAAAGAAAAGATCAGCTATATGCATTGCATCTAATGTTTTCCTACAGGGTATGAAACATTCCATTTTAGAAAATCTATCCACAACAACAAATATAAAATCATTACCTCTTGTTTTCTTCGGTAAGCCAAGAACAAAATCCATACTGATATCACTCCAAGGTTTCTTAGGACTAGAATCTGGTGTATACAATCCAAAATTCTAACTTACTCCCTTTGCAACTTGACAAACTCCACAACTTCTCACAAATTTATGAACATCCTTATAAAATTATGTCCAAAATTATCTATCCTTAAGAAAATTCAATGTTTTATCAATGCCAAAATTGTTAGGAATGGGAACACTAAGAGGGGGGGGTGAATCAGTGTTCTATACTTAATTACTTTTTCTTTAATTTTGAAACTCAGCACAATTTCTTAGATACTGAAATGAACATCAACATAAACAAGATAAACAATCACAACACATAACACCAATATGGTTACAGGGAAACCCAAATAGGTAAAAATCCCGATGGGAATTGACACCCACTAAGAACTACACTAGTGTTTTATGATCCTTGTTAGAAGATCTGCAACCATGTTAGGAGTTGTTCTTTACAATGATTTTAGTACAGTGACCTGGTCAAAGGTCAGACCTTGTTAGGATTCTTTTATAATAACCCTGTTAGGGGTGGGGACACACTGTCCTAGAGCTCACTACTCAAATGGTGAAGGCTACAACCTTCTGATCTCAAATACATACTATATTTGCTGGATGAACTGGTGTTGTGACACTACTTGTTTGATCAATTCCTTTTGTGCACTGATGCTTTAGCCCTTTGTAAAGCTCTAACTTATTCTATATTCACTTTTCATGTCTTTGTTCTACTTATCTTATCTCTATATCCACGTCTATTCTTTATTACAAAGGTGCATCTTATATTTATATGCGCTAACAAAACAATTAACTAGGTCAGCCTATAACCGATTACATACAATGCTTCCAAGTGAATTGGCTCAAGCGTATTTACAAACAAAGATGTTTACATGTCTATAACCTAATTACAATAGGTGCATATCCTTTACAAAATATTATTATAACCACTAATCAAAATACTAACAGTCAGTTGCATACTCTGTTCTATTCTGGCATTTATTGTCTGTACCACTTTAACTGACTGTATCTTCGTCATACTGTCTCATCTGATCACACACTTTTAGACATAGCATGAATACACACTTACCAACTTAACTTCAAGGGTGCATACCATAACTTGGTCATACGCATGTGTGCTAATGCTCTGATCTTCTAGTGCTCTGCTAACTGTCCAGTCTTCTATACTTAGCCATATTTTGACCTTATGATAATGTGTGCTGACTCCAAAAAAATATATGAATTTGTTTCCATAATGAAAACACTATATATAGTCATATACAATAGTATAGTCAAATTTCCAACAATCTCCCTCTTTGTCATTAATGGCAATAAAGGAATATGGTGAAGTTACTAACTGTATCCTTTTACAAAATTCTTTAATATATACTCTAACTTATATCTCCCTTATACTCTGTACTATACTTCTTCTTTACATCATATATAATACTCCATACAATACTCCCCCTTTTACATTAATGAAAAAAGTGCTCAAAAAAGTGTATCTAAAAGTACTTACAAAGAAAGTACATCCAGATAAGAAATCTGCAAGTTCTGGATCTCTTGTTTCCAAAATACTATTAGTGCATTGATAGTCTGTAGATGGGTGCACAAGGCATATGTCAGCTTCTCCATCTTTTCCAAGTTTGTACTCAGACCTTGATCATATGTCACCATAGTCACATTGATCTCCTTGATGTTCTGGTTAAGTACATCTAGTGAGGGTGCCAGAGAATTCTTGAGTTGTGTTTGCCTTGCCCTTATCTTGGAAATTTCTTTCTCAGCCTTTTCTATTTTGTTACACATGTTCACATTGGTGGAGGGATCTTCCACTAATTTCATTATTTTTTCTATCATTTCCTTTTCTTCCTAAATTTTCTTGTAGTGATCAGCATTCATCTTATCCTAATTCATACAATCAACTATGATCTTCCTTCCCTTAGTTGCAATCTCATTTAAGGATGCTTGACCAACCTTCAATGAACTGAGGTCAAGTGAAAAGTTTCCAACTAGTTCACTCAATCTCTTCTTCATATTTTTCTCTTCTACAACTTGGGATGCAAATTCTTCCAAGCTAGATAAGTTTTCTTTGAAGTTTGTCAATATGGTACTGACATCATCAACTAAATGAACCTTAGACACTTTCTTGTCTAAAGGTAGCAAGATATTTAGAATGTTTACTGAATCAACAAATAGAGGTTTTCTCATCACTTTCTTCTATTTTTCTTTCTCCATAGCAAGGATAATTATCTTAATTAGGTCTTCTTCTCCCCAAGATTCCAAGCTTGTGGTGTCTGGTGTCAAACTTGACAATAATGATGATGAGGGAAAGGGAGTGATAGGAGTGATGTCCATCACTTTTTTCTTTATTCTGATTGGTATTTCAATAGATGGCTCATATGTTGGTTCACTATCTTTCCCTTTTTCCTCTTCTACCTTTTCTTTTTCTTTTTCTATCTCTTTTTCTGTCTCCTTTTTTTCTTCTTCACCTTTTAGATCCTCTATTAACACTTCTTCTTGTAGCTTAGGTGAATTGTCACCACATATAATTTCAACCTCTTGTGTTCTCACAAAGGCTTCCTCAAATTTATCCAAGTCTTTATCCGTGGCCGCCATTGCTATCTCTACATTATCAATAAATATTGTATCATCTTTTTGTGTCTTAGTCATGGGCACAGACTTCACTGCCTCTGTAGGTGTTACCACTGTAGGTGTTACCACTGTAGATGTTACCACTCTAGGTGTTGA
The DNA here is from genome assembly GCA_027943335.1 of Chamaecyparis obtusa. Taxonomy (NCBI): domain Eukaryota; kingdom Viridiplantae; phylum Streptophyta; class Pinopsida; order Cupressales; family Cupressaceae; genus Chamaecyparis; species Chamaecyparis obtusa. The sequence goes on from BSBK01007860.1 coordinate 388,304, forward strand.
ATCCTAAGGACCTATTACTGGTACATTGGTGGTCTCTAACTCCTTGGATTCCTTAGAGGGAACTTGAGTTGTGGGCACAGTAGGTGGGTACATGTGCCTATCCAGAAAAACTTTCTCAAAATCTTTCTCGATTTCTTTAGCTACCAACTCATAGTTCTTATCCATTATGTGCAAAGTTCTCAACTTTGTTATGAGGTGTGGCTTCACTAGATCTAAAAATAATGTTTTCTCTTCTAAAGAACATACAGGGAGGCTTTCATCAAGAATTTTTTCTCTTATTCTTAGATCCTCCTCAATGGCCTGTCTTTTCAAGAACTCCAAGATGTTCCACACATTATTTGGAATAACTATCTTAAGTTCTAAGACTGTCTTCTTGAAATTGAGCATGTGTTTAATTATCATTCCATGAATTTATGATTTATCAATCTCATTGTATTTCTCATAGAATTTCCCTATTTGATCAATTATGCCTTCCTTAATAATCCTTATTTTCAATACTTGAAGACTAGGTCTAAAACCTACCTGCGGAGGTGCTTGAGTGTTGTTTTTCTAACTTCTGGTTGTCCGTGAGGATGGGTGGCTTGCACTAGTATACATCTTCCTCTTGGTCATTGTCTTATACTCAGGAGGTGATGTTAGATCAATTGTATCTTTGGGTGTAGGAGGAATAACATCTTGTTTACCTTGTTTATCCTTTGGATCATCAGCCTTCTCAATCTTGACTTTCTTCATTTTAGGATCATCAGTTTTAGCTTCCACTGTGGATGCGCTCTTAATCTCCAAGGCTATCTTTTCTTCTCTTTCTTTTTCAAGATCTACCTATGTTACACCATGAATTTTGAGTATTTTAGATGTAATCTTAGAGGCTTTCCTCTTAGTTGATGCACTGTTAAGAACTGCATCAATTTCCCTTGTCTTTTCTTTATAAGTTCTCCATCTAGGTTTATTAGGGTCCTTAGGTGCTAAAAGAAGTACTTGTGCATAAGCTTCCAAGATTGGTTCTTCTACCTCATAACCAAGTGGATGGATCCACTTTGTTCTAGGCTCAATTGCTTCCATAAATGTTATGTCAGTTTCTACCATAAAACAAATGTTGTCTTTGTATTTCTCAACAATACTTTTTGGTATCATGTACCTCATTTGCATTTTGATCCTGAATGTCATCAATTCTAGTTTCATGTAATCCTTCAATGTGCTCTTAGTAGATGCCTTAAGAGATATTTGAGGCATTGTAGGAATACTTTTGTGTAAGTACAAATCTGAGATCTTTTCAAGTATATGGAAGTACATGTAGATGATTAGAGACCCAAACCTAAATATTTTGGTCTTATCATGCTTGATGGATCTAATCTTATCAATCAATTGTGTGCACAAGATCTCACACAAATTGAACTCTCCATTTTCTCTAACAAGTCTGATTACTACAATAATAGTAGTTGCAGACAAACTATTCACCCTGTTGGTGTGTTGAAACCTATAGCCTAGTATCATAGACATCAATTTGATGTATTTCTCTTCAATAGGTTCAATTGTCATACCACACCTATTACTTCTAGACTTACATGCATGTTCAAATAATTTCCTCACATCCTTGCCTACTAGAAGAATGGCACCTATCTTAGAGAGGCCTGTCATTTCATGAATGAGTTCTCTTGTGATTCTATCTAGCACTTCACCTATCCAAAATAAGTCATCATGAATCTTATGATGAACTACAACAGATTTAGAACCTAATTGAAGATTAGTGATTAGAGATCACTGAGTTGTTGATTAGATATGTAAGATGATTAAATCGGTAATATGTTATCATTAATGTCAACTAGTTTTGACATCACTTATCTTGTAAGTTAAAAATACCTAAACATCTGTAGAAAGGAGAAAAGAGATGAAGAAAAGATATATCTACATGAGAAATATGAATTTGATAGATGAGGATAAGGAATACATTGGGTAACTGATTGATGGGTCTATGACCTTATGTTATTGACTTGATTATGTTGCATTTATCTATAATGAAAAAAATAGCTAAAAGACACAAGGTAGTGTGGTCAGTTAATGAAGCATTCTAGTATACACCAAGAAGTGTAGTGTATACCAAGCACAATATAAACTAAGCTTGTGTTCACCGACACATTTCTTTGTTAACTAAGCAGAAAGAAAGGAACTAAATGATTAGTTTAGCTGATGGAAGTTGATGAGCTGGAAAGTACCTCATGATCAGAGTTGGAGATAATGTTTGTTACAAAGATCAACGAATAAAAAAATTTGAAGAAGATCTAAGGGATGGAAATAAAATGTGTTACTGACACATCAGTTGAGGAAGGTTTAAGTGGAAAAACCAATGAAGGAGATTAAGAGGAAAAATCTTATGGATGAAAAGAAAACGGTTTACTTGTCTATTTAAGAGACAAGGGTTTCATTATGAAACTTATGCCAGAGGAAGGAGACTACAAAGTTATCACATGAACAAGCTTCATGCATGCCTAATTAGACTAGTTAATTAGAACTGAACTGCAAAGTTTACCGAGCGTCAGAAAGCTATAACCGAGAGATAGTAAGTTACTGAATATTGTTGAAACAAAATTGATATATTGATTATAGGATTTGAATGAGCATAATATATATTTGAACATCTTCAATAGAAGTTTTATTGTAATCAAATCACCTACTATTACAGTTTAACCATTGTAATCATATAGATCTCTTAACAGAGTGGACTTGAAAGTCTTGTAATGTCATTCATAGAGTGTACATTTGGTATCCTGTCAACCCCATAGTGAATGTTGGTTGGACGATAATAATTAGTGTTAAATCCTCTACCAAGGTCACACCTTATAGTGTGTTTTGTAACCTTTAACAAGGTTGGGTCTTCATCAACCTCACTTTAGAAAAGTGAATAATTTTTGGGTTGTCAGTCCCAGGTAGTTTTTCCCTTTACAGGGTTTCCACGTTAAATTTTTTGTGTAATGTGTTGACTATGATGATTGTTGGTTATCATACTTTACATGTTGCATATTTGATTTGGTTGATATTCACTTTAACTTCTTAACTAGTAATCGGTAAAAGCACAGACAGTTTACTATTTTATGTTATCGAGTTGCAAAAGTTTGTGTAAATTGTTTTTGGATATACATTTTGTATTTGGGACTGTGGATAATTGATTCACCCTCCTCTTAGTTATTCTAAGAATTGGTATCAGAGCATTGGTTGCTTGGAATAGAGTTTTAAGGACTTCAGCACAAAGATCACAAAATGTATAAGAGGGAAGTGCCAAAGCTAAACAAGGATAACTTCACAATATGGCAACACCGAATGAAGCTGCATGTATCTAGAATTGGGAATTTTGCCCTCACTCTAATGGAGAATGGCTACCTTGCACCACTTACTGGACCTTTGACTCTTGATCAGTTAAGAGATAGACATGAGCATAATGTCACTATGATGGAGATTGTTGTTGCTCTAACAGATGCCGAATTTGAAGATATCAAAGGCTGTACTACTACTAAGAAAATGTGGGATAAAATTTCTCAAGTTTATAGTGGTGATGTAAATGTCAAAAGAGCCAGAGCTAAAAGTTTAAGAGGAAGATTCAATGATATGAAGATGAAAGAAGGTGAAAACATAGTGAAGTATAAAAACCAAATAAAGGAAGTTGTTAATGCAATAAGAGGATCTGATGGTGTTATTGATGAAGACACTGTGGTAAGCAAAATTATTAGAACCTTATTACTGGTTTATGCAATCAGAATATCTGCAATCCATGAAATGAGGTCTGGACCTGGTAGTACTCTCACTCTTGATAATCTGATTGGTAAACTAGCTACATTTGAGCTTAGCAATTATGATAATAGTGTTGTACCGATTGTTGAATATGCTTTCATGACTTCTCTGAAGATTGGTAAGTCTAGTAGTAGACAAGATGATAATGATAGCAATAATGATAATGAGCTTGATGAACTTGAAGCTATTATGGCTAGAAGATTACCTAAAGGTAGAGGTAAATATAAGGGTAAGTTACCTTTAGCATGCTTTAACTATAAAGAAGTTGGTCATATTGCTTCTAGATGTCCAAATAGGAAAGAAGATGATAGAAACAAAGACCAATCTGGTGAAGGAAGCTATGGGAGAATAAATAATAGAAGTTACTGACACTAAAATAAAGACAACTGAGACAAGAATGATAAAGGTAAAAAGGTATGTTACATTGTTGAATAAGATGATATTGACATTGATTCAGATGATAATGTAGAAGTAGTATTTTTTGCTATGAAGGATGATTCTGAGGAAGAAGAAAGGTATGTAGAAACAACATTGATTTCTAAAGTTGATAAAAATGATACATGGATCATAGATAGTGGCTGTACACATCACATGATTGGTGATGAAGAAGAATTTGATCATCTTGAGCAATACAATGGAGGATCTATAAAAATGGGTAATGATACACCCTGTATGGTTAGAGGTAAAGGATCCCTGATGATAAATGATAGAATTAAATGTGATAATGCTTATTGGGTAGAAGGACTAAACTATAACTTGTTAAGTGTGGCACAACTGAATAATTATGGTCATCGAGTTGCTTTTGAGAGCAAGATAGTAAAGATATTTGATGATGGTGGAAATTTTTTTGGAACAGGAGCATAATCGAAAGGTAATCTATTTTATCTTAACAATGATGAGTCTTCTTGTTTAATGATGAAAAATGAGGATGCATGGTTGTGGCATAAAAGGTTATGTCATGTGAATTTTGATAACATGATTAAGATCAGTAAAAAGAAAAAGGTTAGAGGTCTGCCTAAACTAACAAAGCCTGATCATGTTATGTGTCATGAATTTTAGAAAGGTAAAATGACAAAATCTAGTTTCAAAAGCAAAGATTATTCAATAAAGAAAATACTTGAGTTAGTTCACACCGACCTATGTGGTCCCATGAGAACTCAAAGTTACTATGGAGACATATATTTCATTCTTTTTGTTGATGATTACACTAGATTAATGACTGTCATGTTCTTGAAGGAAAAATTAGAGGCATTTAAAATGTTCAAGTGGTATAAAGAAAAAGTAGAGAAAGAGACTGGTATAGAATTGAAATGCTTGAGATCTGAAAAAGGTGATGAATTTATTTCTGATGAATTTACTAACTATTGTAATGAGCATAGTATTAAAAGATAGGTCTCTACACTGAGGACACCTCAACAAAATGGAATTCCTAAAAGGAGGAATAGGTCAATTATTGACTATGCAAGGACATTGATGATAGAGAAGAATGTATCTCAGACATACTAGAGAGAGGTTGTTAGCACAACTATTTATGTCTTGAACTGAGTACAACTGAAGAAGGACACTAATAAAAAACCCTATGAGTTATGGTTTGGCCACAAACCCACAATAAGTTACTTCAAATTTTTTGGAAGTAAATGCTTTATTCTGAAAGATGAAAGAAATGGAAAGTTTGACTCAAATGGTGATGAAGGGATATTTCTTGGATATTCCACTAAAAGAAAAGCATACAAGTGTCTAAATAAAGTTACTAATAAAATCATTGAAAGTAATAATGTCAGGGTTGATGAGTTTGATGATAAGAATACAGAAGAAAGAAGAAAGGAATTGGAAGACTATGGTAGATTCACTTACATTGAACAACCAGAGTATCTACCGAAGCCGCAGACTCTGAAAATCGGTCAGCAAGAAAACAACACTGGAGGAATAGGAAAGAGAAACCGATGAGTAGGAAGGACCTATTGAGCAAGAAAATGAACCTGCATAGGATGAACAACAGAGAAGAGATCAAGTATTGGCAAGATTTGTCAAGAGACATCATCTTGAAACCCAAATAATTGGAGACAGACAAGCTGACATGATGACAAGGAGTAAGATGAGACAAGGTACATGTTTAGTTTGTGAATATGAACTGAAGAATGTAAAAGTTGCTCTGGAAAATGAATAATGGGTTAATGCAATGAATGAAGAAATAGAATAGATAGAGAAAAAAAAGACATGAACTTTAGTACCTAGACTTAAGGATAAGAATGTTATCGGTACTAAGTGGATCTTCAGAAACAAGCTGAATGAAAATGGAGAGGTAACAAGGAACAAAGCTAGATTGGTATGCAAGGGATATACATAGGAGGAAGGAATTGATTATGGTGAGACCTTTGCACCTATTGCTAGATTAGAAGGAGTCAGAATGTTACTTGCATATTTTTCACACAAAAAGTTCAAAGTTTACCAAATAGATGTTAAATCAGCTTTTTTGAATGGGATACTTGAAGAAGAAGTCTACATAGAACAACCAAAAGGGTTCGTGGATCCAGACAATAAAGATATGGTATGTAGATTACATAAAGCTTTATATGGTTTGAAGCAAGCACCTAGAGCCTGGTATGAAAGGCTACATAATTATTTGTTGAGTATTGGATTTGTTACAACTAGTGAGAATAGAAATCTGTATATGAAAGGAAATTCAGATGATACTATCTTGATTGCTGAAATATTTGTGGATGACATAATATTTGGAGGACAAGATCATATCTGCAAATCATTTTCCGATGAGATGAGAAAAGAGTTCGAAATGTCTATGTTTGGAGAGATTAAGTTCTTTCTAGGCTTACAGGTTATTCAGCAGAATGATGGTATATTCATCACACAATCCAAATATATCAAGGAAGTACTGAGAACATTTTGCATGGAAGATGCTAAACCTATTGGAACACTAATGGCTACCAGATGTAGACTGACCAAGGAAGATGAAACTACAAAGGTAAACTAGACATTGTACCAATCAATGATTGGTAAGTTGATGTATGCAGTTTATAGTAGACCTTATATAGCACATGTTGTTGGGATAGTTGCTAGATTTTATGCAAGTCCTAGGGAGTCACACATGGTTTCTACAAAGAGAATCCTAAGATGCCTAAAGAAAATAGAGGATTATGGATTATGGTATCCAAAGGAAGGCAAGTTTGAACTCAAAGTCTACACCGACGCAGACTGGGATGGAAATATAGATGATAGAAAGAGTACAACTAGAGGTTCATTTTTCTTTGGTGAAAGACTTGTTACATGGACAAGTAAGAAACAACCTTGTATTTCTTAGTCCACTGTCGAAGCAGAGTATGTTTCTTTTGCTACAAATTGCTCAAATATTACATATATCAAGCAAGTGTTGGAATGTATGAATGAGGCAATCACTGAGCTGGTGATTATATATTATGACAACACTAGTGCAATTAATATTTCAAAGAATCCAGTGATTCACTCTAAAACAAAGAACATATGTATCACTACTTAAGAGAACAAGTACAGGAGAAGCAAGTTAGATTAGAATTTGTTACATCAAAAAAGCAACTTGCAGACATATTTACCAAGCCTCTACCAAAGGAAACTTTTGAATATTTGAGGACTAGACTTGGGGTCCATCCCCTGTCTACCAATCACTAATGTGATCTGGAGGTTGCATTAGCCTAATCTTATCAGAAGATTATTCATGTTGATGCAACAGAGTTCACACTTTGGATTCTGTCTAAAGTTGTGAAAAGTTTGAAGAACTGGAATAGATTTGCATAACAGTATACAAAGATATAGTACAGAAATCAGACAATAGAGATTTACTTGGCTACTACAGAGTTGTATGTTGATGTGTTTCTTTGGCATTATTTTCAAAGGGAGAGATAAACAATATGAACTAAGAAGAACACTGGAACACATATCAAAGGGAGAGAGAACTAAAATGAAAGGGATAGATAAACTGAAGAAGTCAGGGAGAGCATTGAAGATAAGTTGATGAGAACATAAGAAGGAATCTAAGAGCTGAAAAGATTTTATCTTCGAAAGATAGTCTGCACCTGCAATGTTGTTCAATAACGTAGTGATTAAACATATTAAGCTAGGGAGAGCTTATACTGAGTTACAAAATTTATTTATAGAGTTGTAGAATATATGTTTGGTATGTGTATGGTACACTTCATATTTCTTGAGTTTCCATCAATGCCAAATGGAGAGATTGATGAACTACAACTAATTTAGAACCTAATTGAAGATCAGTGATTAGAGATCATTGAGTTGCTAATTAGATATGTAAGATGATTAAATTATTAATATGTTGTCATTGATGTCAACTAGTTTTGACATCACTTATCTTGTAAGTTACAAATACCTAAACATCTGGAGAAAGGAGAAAAGAGATGAAGAATAGATATATCTACATGAGAAAGATGAATTTGATAGATGAGGATAAGGAATACATTGGGTAACTTATTGATGAGTCTATGACCTTATGTTATTGACTTGATTATGTTGCATTCATCTATGATGAAGAAAAGAGCTAAAAGACATAAGGTAGTGTGCTCAGTTAATGAAGCATTCCAGTATACACCAAGCAGTGTAGTGTATATTGAGCATAGTATAAATTGAGCTTGTGTTCACTGACACATTTCTTTGTTGACCAAACAGAAAGAAAGGAACTAAATGATTAGTTTAGCCGATGGAAGTTGATGAGCTAGAAAGTACCTCGTGATCAGAGTTTGAGATAATGTTTGTTACGAAGATCAACGGCCAACAAAATTCAAAGAAGATCTAAGGGATGGAAACAAAACATGTTACTAACACATCAATCGAGGAAGGTTTAAGTGGAAAAACCAATGAAGGAGATTAAGCGGCAAAATCTGATGGATGAAAAGAAAATGGTTTACTTTTCTATTTAAGAGACTAGGGTTTCATTATGAAACTTATGCCAGAGGAAGGAGACTATAGAGATATCATGTGAACAAGCTTCATGCATGCTTGATCAGATTGGTTAAGGAGAATCGAACTGCAAAGTTTACCGAGCGTTAGAAATCTATAACCAAGAGACAGTAAGTTACTGAATATTGTTGAAACAAAATTCATATATTGATCAGAGGATTTGAATGATAATAATATAGATCTGAACATCTACAATAGAATTTGTATTGTAATCAGATCACCTATTGTTACAATTTAACCATTGTAATCAGATAAATCTCTTAACAGAGTGGACTTGAAAGTCTTGTAATGTCATTCATAGAGTGTACATTTGTTATCCTATCAACCCCATAGTGAATGTTGGTTGGATGATAATGGTTAGTGTTAAATCCTCTAGCAAGGTCACACCTTACAATGTGTTTCATAACCTTTAATAGGGTTGGGTCTTCACCAACCTCACTTTAGAAGAGTGAACAATTTTTGGGTTGTCGGTCCCAGGTGGTTTTTCCCTTTATAGGGTTTCCACGTTAAATCTTTTGTGTTATGTGTTGACTGTGATGATTGTTGGTTATCATACTTTACATTTTTCATATTTGATTTGGTCAGTAATCACTTTAAGTTATTAACTGGTAATCAGTAAAAGCACAGACAGTTTACTATTTTATGTTACCGAGTTGCAAAAGTTTGTGTAATTTTTTTTTGGATATACATTTTTAATTTGAGACTATGGATAACTGATTCACCCCCCTCTCAGTTATTCTAACATCCTACTTAGTAATATCTTTATCCACTCAGATTCATAAAACTCATATGTCGTAGCATACTCAATAATGGGATGGTTTTCCAAATGTATGAACTCATCTAGGAATGTTTTGTTTGGTTTCATCATGGACTCAAGGTGTGACCTTATCCTATCAAGTCCAATTGGTTCCTTCTTACATTATATATACACATGAATGTCTTCAATGTGCATTACACCCATAGGGGTTCTTGAAAATGCACCTTCTAGGTCATCTAGGGTTGACTTAAAATGGTGCCTCTTAAAAATGTATCTCTTTCTCTTAGAAACATAAAAGACAATTGGTGTAGCCATGACTTACTTGGTTAACACTCAAAATAGGATTCCAAAGACTTCTAAATCATCACATCTGACTAGGGCTTCACAATTGATCAATCACACTTCTTCACTGGTAAATCAAGCTCCAACACTTCACAATCCAAATGCTATGGCTCATGTGGTTTCCAATCACTCAAACTTGAATGCAATGAGTGATTTATAAGTTTTTGTAGACTATAAAGTGAATTTCTGCCATTAATGCTTGTTACGTAAACCAAAATTTGACTAAGAATTTCCAACTTCCATTCTGTAATCAATTAGGTAGTGTGCTCTTGCACATAGCATCAAATAGTCTCCAAAATGTTAATTCCAAAGGTGCATACTCTGAGGGTGGGTATACCAGCTGCGCAGGGGTCTAGAGCTAAATTAGCTCCCCCTATGACCTTGAGGGTCATTCATCCAGATGTAGAGGGTGTATCCATTGCAGATGCATCCAATACATAACCTTATCCTTCTTTTCCTCTGTCCAAATCAAGCTCACATCTTATGTAGCTTTCACAAACTCAAATTCTCCTTCTTCATTCAATATTGATATTGCTAGATTTTTAGGGCTTTCCTGAATTTGTGTTCTTGATCTATAGAACTTTGAGATGTTTCCAGCCTTGTTACAAGAGTGACAAATAATTAGAGGCCTTAAATTCCTCGACGCATTGATATGGGTTACCATTTTACACTGTCTAGCTGAGTGACCATTATAATTACATATTTGACATGTAATACTCTGAGAACTTCTTTCACTTGGATGATTCTGATTTCTCTAATTATGTTGGGTCTTGTTCTTCTAATTGGTTCTACAATTCATAGCTCTATGACCAAATTTATTGCATGAATAACAGTAACCATTGAAAGGTCTTACCTCTTTACAATTCCTTGCAATATGTCCATGCTTGTTACAGGCATAACAAGCTCATTCTATTGGCTTGCACTCATCCTTAGATGGTTCAACATTGTCTTTAGTGTAATTTTTAGTCTCCTTAGCATCTGAAGTGTCTTCTGGTACTTTCATCTTTGCTCGCATGTCATCAATCTGATTTTGTGCTTCATTGAATCCAATACCCCTGGTATCTCCTTTAAGGTTTCATGCATATAATTGTGACTCTATCAAATCCTTTCTTGTGTGCAATTTGTCAATGTGGTTCTTTTTCTCAATTAATTTAGATTCCATCTATTTCTTGATGCTCTCTAACTCCAAGATTTTCATGTTTGCTTGTCTTAGTTCTTCATCTAACTGCTTGTTCTCTTTGACCTGTTCTTCATAGGCTTCTTGATTGTTGAGTATCTCTTCATCCAATTCTTCAATCTAATCTTTTAGAGATGTATTTTCATCATTTATCTTTTTAACCATTTTTTCCAAATCACTTATGGAACAATCTTTCAAGTATTTTCTCAGTCTTTTGATGACTACTTGAGAATCATTGACTTTTTCTTTTAGTTCTTCAATTTCTTTTTCAGATCTGTCAAGGTCTTCAAGAACAGCTTCAAGATTCTTTTTTAGATGTTTCATTTCTCCCTTATCTATGATCTCCTCAAGTGGTTAAACTTTTCTTCAAAGGACCAAAGGTCTGATACCAATTGTTAGGAATGGGAACGCTGAGAGGGGGGGTGAATCAGTGTTCTATACTTAATTACTTTTTCTTTAATTTTGAAACTCAACACAATTGCTTAGATACTAAAATGAACATCAATGTAAACAAGATAAACAATCACAACACATAAAACTAATATGGTTACGGGGAAACCCAAATAGGTAAAAACCCAAGTGGGAATTGACACCTACTAAGGACTGCACTAGTGTTTTATGATACTTGTTAGAAGATCTGCAACCCTATTAGGAGTTTTTCTTTACGATGCTTTTAGTACAGTGACCTAGTCAAAAGTTAGACCCTATTAGGAGTATTTTACAATAACCCAGTTAGGGGTGGGGACACACTGTCCTAGAGCTCACTTCTCAAGTGGTGAAGGCTACAACCATCTAATCTCAGCTACACACTATATATGTTGGATGAACTGGTGTTGTGACATTGCTTGTCTAATTAGTTCCTTTTGTGCGCTGATGCTTTAGCCCTTTGTAAAGCTCTAACTTATTCTATCTTCACTTTTCATGTCTCTGCTCTACTTATCTTATCTCTATATCTGCTTCCATTCTTTATTACAAAGGTGCATCTTATATTTATATGTGCTAACAAAATAATTAACTAGGTCGGCCTATAACCAATTACATACAATGCTTCCAAGTGAATTGGCTCAAGCATGTTTACAAACAAAGATGTTTACATGTCTACAACCTAATTACAATAGGCACATAGCCTTTACAAAACATTATTATAACCACTAATCAAAATACTAACAGTTGGCTACATACTCTATTCTATTCTGGCATTTACTGTTTGTACCACTTCAATTGACTGTATCTTCATCATATTGTCTCATCTGATCATGCACTTTTAGACATAGCATGAATACACACTTACCAGCTTAACTTCAAGGGTGCATACCATAACTTGGTCATATGCACGTGCACTGATGCTCTAATCTTCTAGTGCTTTGCTAACTATCCAGTGTTCTATACTTAGCCATATTCTGACCTTATGATGATGTGTGCTAACTCCAAAACACTATATGACTTTTTTGCCATAATGACATCACTATATCTATTCATATACAATAGTATAGTCAACTTGCCAACAAAAATGTCTAGCCAACCTACTACTATGTTTCTCCTTTATCAAATTAGTTCTCATTGATCGTCTTAGTATACACAACTGAATACCTTTTAAACAACATACCTTCTTGAATGAAATATTCTTCCCATTTAGTACTCAATTTATCTTGAATAGGTGTTTTTCACTTTCTCCATGGCTTAGAAAAACCAGGGTCAATTTCATACAAATCCTTCATGTCATCAAAACCAAGAACTTCAATTCTCATTTCAGTCATCAAAGATCTTCTACTCAATGCATCAGCAACTCAATTAGTGACTCCACTCTTATGTTTTATCACAAATGTATAACTCTGTAAATACTCAACCCTTTTCATATGTCTCTGATTCAACTTATTTTGACTACCCAAATACAATAAAGCCTTATGATCAGTATACAACACAAATTCACTCAGTGTCAAATAATGTCTCCATTTCTTTAGGGCTTGAAAAATAACATAGAACTATTGATCATACACAGATATTTCCTTTTAGCATCATTTGAATTCTCACTAAAGAAAGCAATAGGTTTACCTTCTTGACTCAAAATAGATCTTTTTTCCCTGCCACTTGTATCACATTCAACTTGAAATACCTTATTGAAATTAGGTAAAGCTAACACAGACAATTCAGAAACCTTCTACTTCAAATTCTAAAAACTTTAATTAGCTCCATGTGTCCCCTTGAATTCTCTTTTATCTCCTCTCATATTCTTAGTCATAGCATTACAAATTGCACTGAAATTGTTAATGAACTTTCAGTAAAAACTTGTTAAACCATGAAATGATCTTACCTCACTAGCATTTTTAGGTTTAGGCTAATTTAAAATAGCTTCAACCTTCTCAAGATCCATCATCAAACCATTATTTGAAATCAAAAACCCTAAATATACAATCTCCTATTTCATGAAGGAACACTTTTTTAAATTAATCATCAACTTTTCTTCTTTCAATCTCTGCAATACCTGTTTAATGTGCAACAAATGTTCTTCTCTAGTCTTACTAAATATCAAAATGTCATCAAGGTATATAATCACAAATTTACCCAAGAATTTCTTCAAAACCTCATTCATTAATCTCATGAAAGTACTTGGTGCATTAGTTAAACCAAAAGGCATAACCAACCACTCATATAAACCTTCTCTTGTCTTGAAAGAAGTCTTCCATTCACCACCTTCTCTAATTATGGTCTGTTGATATCCACTCTTCAAATCAATTTTAGTAAAATACTTTAAACCACTCAAACTATCTATTATGGCATCCATTCTTGGTATAGGAAATTGATATTTCACTTTTTTCTTATTGATTTCTCTGGAATCTGTACACATTCACCACTCTCCATTCTTCTTAGGTGTTAATATAGTTGGTACTACACATGAGCTCAAACTTTATCGAATCAAACCTTTCTGTAACAACTCTTGGATTTGTCTATTAAGTTCCTCATTCTCGGTAGGTGTCAACTATTGCGGTGCTTTACTAAAAATACTAGCTCCAAGGGTCAGATCCATACAATGATCAATGCTTCTCTTCAAGGGTAAACCATCAGGTACATTATAAAAAATGATCTATTTGTACTTGGTGAGCAATTTATCAACCTCTTCAGGGACACTATCCATTTTCTTCTCACTCAGTTTGTTAGGAATCACAACAAAACATACATCATTCTTCTTCAAATCCTTAACAAAATTTCTTCCTTCCATCAAACAAACTTTCATAGATGTACAAACATTACCAACAGATTCTTTAATCAAAGGTAACAAGGTTTTTCTTCTCCCATCAGCCCAAATAGTATATTTATGCAATCTCCCATCATATATAGCATGTCTATCATATTGCCAAGGTCTAGCCAATAAAATATGACAACAATCCATAGGCATAATATCACACAACACCTTATCATAGTACTTGTCAATTTTCAAATTCACATAACATTATTGACTTACCAATAGTGCATTCTCATCCTTGATCCATGAAATTTGATAGGGCTTTGGGTGTTTCAACCTCTCCAACTTCAACTTTGCAACCATTTCCTTAGATGTCAATTTCTCTAAGGTTCCACTATCAATGATTACCTTCCACACTTTATGAACAACTCTGCATCTGGTCTTGAACAAACTTTTCCTTACTGGATCTTCCTTATTACTTTAACTCCATAATGCTCTTCTGGTCATCAAGTTATTTTCCTTCTCTGGTTTATTCAGTGAGTCTTTGTGCACCAAGGCATTTCTACTACTGACAACTTTCTTTCTTACATGTGTACACTCAAATGATATATTTCCTTCTCCTCCACAATTTTAACAAGTTCCTTAGAATCCACCTCTGCCATAGCCACCTTGGTAGTTACTGACTCTTCCTCTAGAAGAACTTTCACCTTTCCACTCATTCTTGCCTTTATCTTGATATTTTTTTCTTGATTAGATCTACTATTTTCACCATAAGATCTACCTCTTCCTCTAGGGAATCTACCACCTCTTCCTCTTTGTCTTTGCCCATGTCTTTTGTTCAATTTCTCCTTAGCTCTCAAGAAAAATGGATAAGCTTCTTCAATACTTTCTAACTTAACCAAACTGATTTCCTCTTGAATAGAAACTCTGAACCCATTCAAGTATCCAGAAATTCTTTGTACCTCATCCTCAATATGTCAAAATCTAATGTCTAATCTATAGAATTCCTCAATATAATATTTTATCGAGCTATCTTTCTGCTTCAAACTTTGCATTCTTCTAACTAGGTGTTAGAAGTATTAAAAGAATCAAAACAAGATCAAGAAGATAATCCAAGAAAGTGAAGTGCAAGGAGTTTACCATAAACAAAATATGAGAGAGTTTCAAGATCAATCACCAAAACCAAGAGAATACTCCAAGAATCCAACAAGAGCCAAGAGATTTTTGTAAGGGGAAAAGAAAATAAAAACCCCTGTGTATATTATGAATGAGGCATGCAAATCCTAGAGAGAGAGAGAGAGAGAGAATGAGCAAGAAGCTCAATAAAATAATGATAGAACTAAAATGCAATAGGAGAGAAAATTGTGTGTAGGAAATGTGAGAAAAATTGTATTAAGTGTGTGGAGAAGCATCTCTTAAGTAGAGATGAGTAGAGGAATTTGCATGTAAATCCCATTTGTATGAGTGCCACAATCATACTAAGTGTGTTCCAAGTGTGAGAATCCTCATAAGGAGGAGAAAACTAATTTATGTATTAAAGGAATTACAAAATATGAGTTGTCCTCCCACTTGGACTAGAGGACAAAATTACATGTAGATATTCCTATAGGAATATCCTAAAATAAATAAAGGAGCATACCTTGGTTTATCCTCAAATTAAATAAAACAACCAAGGAAATATTACTAAATCCTAACACCCCCCTTTAATATTTACTTGGGGTGATTACATCAATGGGTATCAAACCTAAATTTTTGCAATGAAATTCAAATTTTTCTCTAGAAAGAGGCTTTGTCAAAATGTCTGCAACTTGATCTTCACCCTTGCAATAGATGAGGGACACTTTCTTTTCTTCAATTTGTTCTCTAATGAAGTGGTGGTGTAGAGAAATGTGCTTTGACTTTGCATGGTAAACCGGATTCTTTGCCAAGGCTATTGCACTTTGATTGTCACAATATAATGGTGTAGGTTCTTGTTGAGGTAGACCCAAATATTCAAGTATTCTTCTAAGCCATAAAGCTTCTTTAGAGGCATGAGTACAACTTTTGTATTCAGCTTCGGTAGAACATAGAGAAACAAATTGATCTTTGTTACTTTTCCAAGATATAGAACCTGAACCAAGAGAAAAACAGTACCCACAAGTATATTTCCCATCATTGGGGTCTCCACATAAATCTAAATCAGTAAAACCTTTTAAAGAAAAATCAGAATTGACATCATAAAATAATCCTAATTTAATAGTACCTTTAATGTATCATAATATTCTTCTAGCAATTTTGAATTGTTTTTGTTGAGGTTTGGACATGAATCTTGAAACTAAACCAACACTAAAAGATATATCAGGTCTAGTGATAGTTAGATAATTTAAACTACCTACAAGTTGTCTATAAGGAGTAGCATCTATAAATGGAGATTTCATATCTATCATTAACTTAGTTCCTAATTCACATGGAATTGAAACATGATTAGCATCATTCATATGAAATTTATCTAGAAAATCTTTAGCATATTTACTTTGAGAAATAAAAATACCCTTAGGGGTTTGCCAAATATGCATTCCTATAAAATAATGTAAAAGTCCTAAATCAGTCATTTGAAATTTTTGATTAAGTTGGAACTTAATATCAAAAGTTAAATGGTTAGAGCTAGAAGTAAGAATCAAATCATCAACATAAATAATGATAATAACAATGTCATCTTCACTATGCTTGATATACAAGTTAGGATCATTTTTACTTCTATCAAAATCTTGAGAAATAAAGAAAGCATTAATTTTGGAATACCACTCTCTAGGAGATTTCTTTAAACCATAGATGGATTTATTTAGTTTACATACTAGATGTGCATGACCTTCTTTAATAAAATTAAGAGGTTGAGACATATAAATTTCTTCATGAAAATCAGCATTTAAAAAAGCACCTTTAGCATCCATTTGGTGAATAGGCCAATTCATTTTAAAAGCCAAAGCAAGAACTACTCTAATGGTAGGCACTTTTGCAACAGGGGCAAATGTCTCATTATAGTCTAATCCTTCAATTTGAGAGAAACCTCTTGCTACTAACCTAGCTTTAAACTTACTAATTTCATTATTGGCATTCAGCTTAGTTTTATATAACCATTTGCATGAAACTAGATTTTTACCATGAGGTAAGGGAACTAAATCCCAAGTATTATTAGAAACTAAAGTGTCATATTCTTCTTGCATAGCATTTTTCCAATGAGGTTGATTTTTAGCTTGAGAAAAGGTTTGAGGATCATTAGAGTTCATAATAGAAGACATTAAAGCATAATTACAATAATTAACTCTCCTAGATCTAAGACCACCCATTATAGAAATATAATCATCATCGTCATTAAGTAAATATTTAAACCATTTAGGATTTCTCTTAGAAGTAACATAAATATCACTATGAGGAGTATCATTATCATCATGATCAACATTATCTCTATGAGGAGTATCATTATCATCATGATCAACATTATCACTATGAGGAGTGGATATATTATTACCATCATCATCATCATCATTAGTATTACTAGTAGGAATAGAAATAGATGCATTAGGAGTAGGGTTTAGAATAGGAGGTTGGTCCTCCACAATTTCAATAGTGCCTCCTATAAATTCATCATCTTTGACCTTGGAGCAATAATGGACTTCATTTTCTACAATGTAAACATCTCTTGCAATATGCACCTTGTTAGTAGTAGGATCATAAACTCTATAACCTTTAGTAAATTCATCATACCCAACAAAAATAAATGCAGAAGATTTAGAATCAAGTTTGTGCCTTTTTTGTTTGGGTGTGTGAACATAAACAATAGATCCAAAAATTCTCAAATATTGTAAATTTGGTTTTCTACCAGACCACGCTTCCTCAGGGGTTATATCTTGCAAAGCTTTAGTAGTTCTATTAAGAATATAAGTGGCACAAGCCATTGCTTCAACCCATAATTTGTAAGGAATATTTTTGCATGCAACATACATCTAGCCATTTCTACAATAGTTCTATGCTTCCTTTATACCAAACCATTTTGTTGTGGTGTATAAGGAATAGTAAGCTGATGTTTTATACCAAAGGATCTCAAATAAGAATAAAATGCATTGTTAACATATTTAGTACCATTATCTATTCTAAGAATTTGAAGCTTAAAACCTGATTTCCTTTCCACAAACATATGAAATTCAAAAAATATATCAAGAACTTGATCTTTACTATGCAAGAAATAGATCCAAATTCTTTTAGTAAATTCATCAACAACGGTAATAGCATACTTTGAACCTTTAATGGAGGTGTTCTCCATTGGTCCCAAAAGGTCACTATGAATCAAATGTAGCTTATGAGATGCCCTCCATGAAGTACCATGAGGAAAGGGCTCCCTTTTCATTTTGCCACTCATGCACCCTGTGCATGTAATTTTAGATGGAACAATATGTGGTAATCCTTCAACCATGTTAGATTTGAGTAATCTATAAATATAATCATAATTAAAATGGCCAAGCCTTTCATGCTAGACATTGAAATCAATATTAACTTTCAAATAGTACCTTGATGAGGCAAACTCATAAAACTTAAACAAATTATCATGATCCAACTTAGCATTAGCAACAACATGATCATTCTTAGGAGCAATAATGTAACACATGTCCTTATGAAATTCAATTTGTAATCTTGATATAATTGAGCAACTAAAAGAAGATTGGATTTAAACTTAGGAACATAAATAACATTATTTAATTTTCCATTTGGAACATTAACATCACCAAGTCCATCAACTTTGCAACTATGATTATTAGCTAATTGAATAGGAATATTTGTTTTATTAGGTTGCAAAGAATCAAACACTTCTCTATGAAATGTAACATGGTGAGAAGCCCCACTATCAATAATCCATTATAAGGCATGAGAAGCTTTAAAACAAGTAGTAAAAGCACGACGAGATTGATTACCTTGAGATTTGAAATTATTTTGATTATTGTTATTCATAGGCTTCTTATCATTTTTCTTTTTAAAACAAACCTTAGTTGTGTGACCATCTTTTCCACAATAATTACAATGAGGTTTCTTATTTTGTTGATTATTATAATTATTATTATTGTGATTAGAATTATTGTTATATGAGGACCTAGAAATCTATTGTTATTATAATTATTATTATTGTTATGAGGATTATTATTGTTATGATGATTATAATTATTATTATGAGAATTATGATTATTATGAGAAGAATTATGATTACGAGATCTATTATTTTGAATTTGATGTTTAGACACAAAAGCATGTTCAGAAGATCTAAGAGTACCAAATTGCAATAACTTAGCTTCCTCTTGTCGTAAAAGATTTTGAAATATGTCATAAGTTAACTGAGCAGCTAAAGTAGGAATAGAAAGTTGTGAATGAATGTTGGCAATAAATTGTTGAAACTCTTTAGGAAGACATTTCTTGAGAATAATAGTAATTAGTCTAATATCACTCAAAGTAACATTCACACCATTTAATTGAGTTTTAATAGAATCCAATTTAAGTAAAAATTCATCCATGGATTTAAAGTCAATATACCTGAGGTCTTCCAAGTTATCTTAGAGCTGAATATTATGTGATTCAGTGTGATGAACTACAACTAATTGAATACCTAAATGACTTGAAGATTAGTGATAAGAGATCACCGAGTACTAAAATGATAAGTAAGATAATTGAATCAGTCATTATGTTGTCATTGATGTCACCTAATTTTGACAGTACTTATCATGTTGGTTGCAAACATCTAAACATCTGTTAAGAGGAGAGAAAAAATAAAGAACTGAGATATCTACATGGAGAAAGATGAATACGACAGATGAGGATAAGGAATATCTTGGGTAAATTATTGATGAGTCTATGACTTCATACTGTTGACTTGATTATGTTGCATTAGTCTATTATGAAGTTGGAAGCAAAATTGCACAAAGTAGTGTGGTCGGTAAATGAAGCATTTCAGTATACACTGAGCCAGTGTAGTGTATACCAAGCGACAATATTAACTAAGCTTGTGTTCTTCAATGCATTTCTTTTTTAACCGAGTATGGATGAAAGTATTAAATGTTTAGTTTAGCCGACTAAAATTGTTGAGCTAGAAATTGTTATGATTTCAAGGTTGAGGATAAAGTTTGTTATGAGATCCATGACTGACAAAATTTGAAGAAGATCTAAATGATGAAATAGAAATGATTTATTGACACATCTGTTGAGGAAGGTTTAAGAGGTAAAATCAACGAAGGAGAACAAGCGGCAAAATCTGATGGATGATAATAAAATTGTTTACTTGTCTATATAAGAGATATGAGTTTCACTATTGAAATGATGCTAGAAGAAAGAAGATTGCAGTGATTTCACTTGAATACAGTTTCATGCATGCCTGATCAAACTAGTTGAAGGAGAACCGAACTACAGAGTTAATCGAGAGTCAAAGAGCTATTACCGAGGGACAGTAAGTTAATGAATGTTGAGAAAGTGAATTGATATATTAATCAGAGGATTTGTATAGGCTTAGAATAGATTTGAACATTTGAAAAATAATTTTAATTATAATCAGATCAACTATTGTTTCAGTTTAACCATTGATACAGAAAAATCTCTTAACCGAGTGGACTTAACCATCTTATGTTATGCCCCTATGTCATTCAATGAATGTACATTGTTATCCTATCAACCCCATAGTGAATGTTGGTTGAACGATAATTTTTAGTCTTAAATACTCTAACAAAGTCACACCTAACAATGTGTTTTGTAACCTTTAATAGGGTTGGCTCTTCACCCAGCTCACTTCAGAAGAGTGAAAATTATTTTGGGTTACCTATCCTAGGTGGTTTTTCCCTTAACAGGGTTTCCACGTTAAATCATTGTGTTATGTGTTTTTGTGATGATTACTTTATTGTCATACTTTGCATATTGCATATTTGATTTGGTCGATAATCGCTATGAATTAATTGATTGGTAATTGGTAAAGGCACATACAGTTTAGTAGTTTATGTTACTGAGCTGCAGAATTTGTTGAAATTCTTTAAAGTATTAAATCTTTGTATTTGGGACTGAGGGATAACTGATTTAACTGATTCACCCCCCCTCTTAGTTATTCTAACATCGGTGGAGCTATCATAGGTTTGTTGCAAAATGGCCCACGCTTGATGTTCTTTGGTGCAATGTCCAATCAAGACATATAAGTCAGGAATAACCGAAAGACCAATTAGTCCAAGAGCTTCTTCATTTTTAACTTGTCATGCATATATGCCAGTTTGAGCAGCAGAGGCGACTAGTTCAATAGTGGTATCTCTAGCAACTTGGAGTAAATTTTTAAAATGAAATATAAAGGAGATGTGTGTTTTCCATTGATGATAGTTAGAGCTATTTAACTTGATGTCTACATGACTAAATAATTTAAATGATTAAATTAACTTTAGCGAAGTGAGATTCAAAGAATATCTAAATTTAAGGAACAAGAAAAATAAATTAACTCTAAGGTTAAGTACACCTTGATTAAGACAAATTGAATTCTTTAAAAAATTAAAATTTTATTAAATGATTTAAAATAAAGAAGATAAATTCATTAAAATTAAAATTAAGGGTGAATTTGTGAATAAAAAAGTATAAGAGATAATGTATTACTAGTAATTAAGATTTGTTAATACAAATTGATAGAAACAAAAAAAAATTAATTTAAATACTTTTGTTAAATAGAATGGATTTGATAAATGAAACTAAAAATTTAAAATTTTAACAATTTAATAATTTAAATTTAAATTAAAAAACAAACTAACTTTCAAATTTTAAACAAACAAATTTTAAAATCGAACTAATATTTAAATTAATATCAAACTAATTTTCAAATTTGAACAATTTTAATCAATTTAATTGAAAAGATCAGTCAATTTATTTTTAATCAAGTTTAAAACTGTCAAATTGAAAAGATCAGTCAAAGAAACATAAATACCAAGCTGTAAATAGAAAAAGACTAATGCAGAGGAATCAACAAAAGACCAAACCAGTAATGCCAAGTTTAAGAATTGCAACGATGCAGTCAGCAAGGAAGAATACCAGACAACAAAAATAGCTCAATATTAAGCAAGAATAGAGAGAATGGAGCAGTTGCAGCCAAAGTAAAAGAAAAAACACAGTAAAAAAATATAATGAATTGAAAAACAAAAAGGCTACGCAAAAGCAATTAAGACCTGCGCACCAACAAAAAGAAGTAAAAAAAAATACAATGAGGGTGAATGTAGAAGGAGGGCTCACATAGAATGAAGAAAGGCAATGCCAAATGCAAAGAAGGTTGCACCAAATGAAAAGAAGGTTGCGCCAAATGAAAAGAAGGTTGTCCAAAAACCAATGAAGGTTGTGCCAAATGCAAAGAAGGTTGTCCAAAAAAAAATAGGTTGCACACAAGGGAGGAGGTAGCTATAAGTGCTAAGAAAAACACAAAGTCTACAGAAATAAATAAAAAGGTAGAGACAAGTGTTGTCAATCAAGAATACACCTAACTTAATTGAAAATATAGCCTTCCTGTTGAAACATGGAAATGAGCTCTTTGTGGGAAAGAGAACGAATCTTTAGATTCTAGGTTGGTTCCTATAGATTTGAAATATCACCTAATCCTAACTTTTTAAACTTTGAGAAAAAGGTAGAAGGACAACTAAAAAAAATGAAACCTAACTAAGAGGTGATACACCAAAATGAATGCAGATTTCTCTGAATCACAAACCTGTACCTATCAGATACACATTACTAAATTCTGTAATTAAATTCACTTTTCAACACCTAGGATGGTTTAAAACTCACAATTAGGGTTTGGTACCACTAATGATAAGAATTCAACCAACAAATAGATAACTTGTACAAAAGGTTAATTCTTTACAAATTAGAAAAGGAATTGGAACAATTCACTAATCTATGCTTGAAAATACAAACACTTAAATACAAAAAAATTGAAAGGCTCAATGATAGAACTTAGAAAAAATATGCGAATAATAAGGCCAGCTTTATAATCTTCAAACTCTGCAAAAATGGCTACAAAATATGAGAAAAAAGGCAAAGGAACAATATGCTCACTTAATACCTCTTTTTTCTAAAACTCTGAAACCTTACAAATGAATATCAAGTTCAATTTTATAGCCTCTAAGGCCAATCTCGAAAATCAAACTCCCCTCTCTAAAGAGCCTCTAAACAAATAGATCTCCCTAAATTTAAGACATGAAAAATAAACAAATAATTTAGGCCTTAAATTTAGGTCTTCCGTAACTGTTAATAATTGAGGAATTATATAATACATCTCAATTATATTTAAAAAAATATTCTAAACCCAAGCTATAACTAAAAAACCCTAAGATGCAACTCAAATTATCAAAACCTAAACATGCAAGTGCAAGTCTAAACCAACCTAACATGCACATTGCATTATGGTCAACATGACCTCTTTTAAAATATCTCAATTTTTATAAAGACATGTGATAAGGATGCGTGGCATGTTGAGGAAGGTCTCTGTATACTGCAGTTGTATTGCGGACTCCAAATTTAATTAAAATTTGGCAAAGGCTTTTATTTCATCTCTTCTATCTCTCTCATTTGGTATTTTTGCATTTGGGAGAGAGCTTAGGGTTTTTTTGGTGCCGCCATGTCTGTACTTGTTCTTTTGGGTTCTTTGATGTTAAACTTGAGCTCCTGCGCATGCCAACCACTGGTTCTCTATGTTAATCTAGAAAACTCAACTTGATCTGGGTGTTCACAGTTTTAACCTAGACTTTCACTGTTGTTTTTATCCCCCTTTTGCATGAGGAATGTTTGGCTTCCAGCATGAATGAAATCTTCAACTGTGACTGAGATTTAATCTTGAACTAGCATTTGGCTTTGCTGAAGATAAGTATCTACATATTCCTTCTTACGTTTTTCTGCTTATCTTGTAATACTAAAAGTTGAACTATATTCTATTATATTAAAATGTTGAAGATCTATAAGTTTCTTCAGTTGCATAAAATCTGGTTTTGTTTATTTTCTGCATTTTTTAGTTTCATTATGTATATAACAAAATCTGGACTGTCATCTCTTTTGCGTAAAATGCTATAGATTTCTTTGTTGTATCATTGCATAAAAAGTCTAGGTTTTTATCTATGTATTTATACTACAGCAACATGCTAAAATTTACATTTGATTGATACTCATTTGTTGTTAAAATGTTGGAGATCTCTCTTCTACACCATTGCGTGAAATCTAGGCTTCATCTATTTGTATTTGTATGGCAGCATTTAATTGATACTTAATGTTATCTTCATTGTCCTTTCTTCTTTTCCTGATGTGATTGATCACAACCAGCATGTTTGGGCTTTATTGGGCTGTAGCTTACATATGCAGCAAAATATTTTGAAGTTATTATTTGAAACCTTGCATAAACTTGTAAACCTTAGTTTTTCACAAATTTGAGCTTTCATCTGGCATGAAACATAACCTTGTTGATGTTCACCGTGATTTCTCATTTCTATTCAGTTGTAACATTCACTGTTTGACAGTGAGCAATATATGCTTTGACTAAAAAACATACTAGACTTAAAAAATGTGCTAGAGTTAAACATTGGTTATTACAACAAGCTACCTGATCTCCCATTATATATTTGATTTTTTTCCCTTTTGAGTTTTCTAATGAACAACTGAAAGATATAATTTCTAATACCCTTGCATTTGGTTGATTATAAACATGCTATCCATTATGCACTATTCAATTTGTATTTGAACATTCCAGTTTTATGATTGTTGAGAATAATTCAGTTTTCTTTTATTTAGAACTTTGATAGTGGCTTTTGATAAGAAGCTTGGGCTTCTAGTACTTCAAACTGGGACTCTCTATTTCCACTATGGACTCTTATTTGAACTAGAAACATACCATAAGCTGTTTGCATCTTCATTTTTCAGCATATGCTTACATTTTGCAGCCTTTTAATTAAAATCATACTCTGTCTTTATGCATCATGTCTGAATGTACAAATGTCTAGTTCATAAAAACTGATAGTGCAATTTGTACTTTGTGACTTCAATTAGAAGAATGCATTCATATACAAAAGCACCTGTCATTTCCATTTAATATCTGTATATTGCTTTGAAATAACAGTGACATCCTTATGCATATGAAAACTAATATAAGACTACTATCTTTATGCACTGTTACTGATGTGCAAAAGTGTACTATTTTTCCTTTTATTCAAAGATATTAGTATACAAAATAGCATATGAATTCTCTATTTTTTGATATATTTTTGCATGCTTATTTATTGCTTGATTTGTAATCATGTTCCTTCCATACTAACACTTTGTTCTTAGCACTTGATCATCCATTTAGCATCTTCATTTTACTCTGCACACTGAACTATCACTCATGGGGTTTCAACACAGGCTCGTGACTTCCATGAGTCATATTCATGACATGCAGCTCATCTTGAACATGTACTTTTCCTGCATACACTGTAATGATTGTGTGTCATGTTTAGTCTTCAATCTGCACATGAAGCAAACAATATTAGTATAAAAATGATTACCTTCTCTATTTTATTCCTTCTTCATCTACAATTTTTTTAAAATTTCAACACTATGTTTCTTTCTACATTCAACTTATGTCTCTTTTTCTCTTACATTGATCTTTTGTTGAAGTACAACTTTGAAAGTATGAATGTAGCATGTTGTTTTAGGTATCCGTGTATTGCTTAGATCCAATTTGGATCTAACTATTCTCTCTCCCTAATGCATGGAAAAACCAGAAGAAGACTTGGGATGTATCACAAACAAGGCATGGTCAAAGACATGAAGATATCAATAAATCAGCCTCAACATGCAGAAGACCTCTTAAAGGCAATGCATAGACCCCTAAACCTTTTGATGCTCTTGTCTTCCTTTCAAAATTGTACATCCTTTTATGTTTACAATTGAAAGATGTAACCTATTATGGAATACTTGTTTATTACATTCACTTCGAATGTTCGATGTAATGATCATTTATGTAATTGAAAGTTTAAATCTGATCAATACTTAGAGAACAACATCAGTATTAATATGAATGCAAAAAGCAAAGTACTTTATCTTCAAAATTTGAATAGTAGTATCAAATAGGTGTACCTTGATGCAATTTCTATAATGTTTACAGTTGTAATGTTGCATATTTACTTCTTTTCCTCAAATTTTTAACAATTTTGCAACTTAAAATAGCAACTATCAAACCCATATATCAATGTAGAATAATTGTCAATTTACAAATTTAGTGTTAACTAAAATGATAACATTTTTTGGTGACCTCTTAGGGGTGTTTTCCTGCTGAACAAAACAAACCAGTTGCCTTTTGTATTCTATTGGGCACAAAGTCTTGAATTTTGATAAAACTAAACCTTCTCAAACCTTAGAAAACTTAGAAAATTCTAAAAACTTAAACACACCGCTCAACTGCAAAACTGAAACTAAAACTAAAACTAAATACCTCATGCTAGCTATTAGGGAATTTGTACTTGTCTTTCCTCGGCATTATCATATGGTTGTTAAATCAATTCTATGGTATGATGATGCTGATGAAAAATAGTTATTGATTTGCAAATAGCTCACATGAAGTAGAAAATAAATTTGAGTCCATTTTCTGAATTATATCAAGTACTTTCTCATTAGAAATTTGTCTTCTTTATGAAGCCTCCAAGTTGTTAGAAAAGTTCATGGATGACCTATTTTGGAGTGTGGCCATTATGCCTAATTTAAAACCTTAGAATATCCAATGTTTCACTTTAGGATTAATGTATACATTTCTGAATAGTTCTGCCATGAAGTTGTCTAACTTGTAGCCTTCAGAAAACTACTGATCGAAAACTAAAACATGTGATGGAAACACTTAGAGGAAAACAAAAAACAAAAAATTAACCTACTGATGTAGCTCATGATAATAAGATATTTGGTCTCCTATGATGTAGAGCATTGAGTTACAACTTAGCTCTATTATGATGGACGCTCATTTATGAAGTATGATGCACTACAACAACATGCTTATTTTATGTAACTAACAACTAACTGTAACTAACTGAAAGAAAACTATCTATGTACAAAGCACTTATTCTGATTAACTCACCTCAAAAATAACATTTGAGATGGATCCCATTAACTGGGATTTGAAATTCTTCTCCTTCCATAGTTGAGAGATGAAAAGCATTATGAGCCTTGCATCCTGTAATCACATATGGACCATTCCAAATAGCATCAAACTTTGAATGTTTACCAGGTCTACTCTTCATCTCATCCCATTTAAGTACTAAATCACCTTCTGTAAAGACTCTTGCAATAGCTTTTTTGTCAAATGTCTTCTTCATTTGATCATGATGTTCCTTCAACTTCTGTAAAGATCCTTTTCGAATCTCTTCTAACTCTATCAATTCAGCCAATCTTACCTCCATAGGTTGCTAGTCCAGCAATTCTAATTCCTTGATCAAGCTCAAACTTGGCAATTCCACTGAAATTGGCAATCTTGTGTCTCTTCCATAAACCAACATATAAGGTGAATTACATGTTGAGTGCTTTGGGGTGATCTTATTAGCCCATAAGGCCAGTTTTAACTTGTTGTTCCAAACTTGTTGATTATCTTCAATAGTCCTCTTGATGATACAAATCAAATTTTTTTTTGTTGAGTCAGCTCGTCCATTACTCTGTGGGTAATAATTAGACAAGGTACTAAGATACACATTATTTTTAACTTCCCAATCAGAAATTCTTGTGCCTAAAAAGGCTAAGGCATTATCAAAAATAATAGATTCAGGTGCTCCAAACCTTGCAATCAGATCTTCATAGAAATTAAGAACTGAAGATTCATTGGCATCTTTCAATGAAATAGCTTTAGTCTACTTTGTAAAATAATCTATTGTTGTCAATATATATCTATGACCTAAACTTGATGATGGGTTTATAGGACCAATAAAATCTAAACCCCACTTATAAAAAGGTTGTTCAATTTGAATTGGATGAAGAGGTAAAGCTGCTAACCTTTGCTTGTTTGAGAAAACAACACATTTCAAACATCTTACCCAAATGAAGGCATCTTTGTATAGGTTTGGCCAAAAATAACCAGCCTTCAAAATCTTCAATGTTGTTGTCCTTGCAGCAAAATGGCCACTTGTTGGTCCATTATAATCCCTTCTATATAGCACATTATTCAATAAACAATAAGGTATAGATTGCAATCTAAAGTATCTTCTTTTTTATCTATCCAAACCTTCAGGACAACATCTTGTTTGCAAGAAAGTAACCATTTCTTTCACCCAATCATTCTGCAAATTTGGAACAACAACTTGATCATGGTCTTCTGAAGCCAAAACCACTTCAAAATCATCTTTAAGAGTATTATCTCCATTTACAACAAGTTGTTCACATAGAACATTATCTCTTACCAGCTTGGTAACTTTAATTCCAATGTCATAATCCATTGCTTTTGTGATCCAACCAGCTCTTTTGGTGTTGAAATATTTATTCAGCAAAAACTCATTGACAGTAGGATGTGCAACCATCAGATTTATCTTGTTGTTAGAAAGTATATGTCTGAATTTTTTCAGACTTCTAATCATAGCAAGAACATGTTTTTCAATAAACGAATAATGCAATTCATAATCTTTTAATCCTTGGTTGAAAAATGCTATTGGTTGTTCATATCCTATATCATTCTTCTAGACTAACATGGCAGCAATACTGTCAACATTCCCATATGCATATAAAATAAAATCCTTTAAAAAATCAAGATTTAATAAAGTAGGGGTTGTAGCTAATGCTTCCTTAATTAGTTCAAAACTGAGTTTACCTTCTTTAGTCCATTTGAAAGCAATATTTTTCTTGAGCATGGTTGTTAATGGCATTAATAACTCTGCAATATCAAGAATAAATCTTCTAACAAAGTTAATTCTTCCTAAGAAACTTTGAAGACCCTTTTTGTGAAGAGGAAGAGGTAATGCAAGGATAGCACTTACTCTTTCAGGTTCAATGGTAATTCCCTCTTTTGAAACAATAAACCCTAACAACTTACCTTCATGGAAAGCAAATATGCTCTTCTTAGGATTTAGAGAGATTCCATATTCCCTACATCTCTCAAAGATAACCCTTAAATGATTAAAGTGATATACTACCTTTTTAGAGAAAATAGTTATGCCATCCAAGTAAACTAGTGCAAACCTATACATTAGATTTATGAAAGCCTTATCCATGGCTTTTTAAAGGTTGCACCTACATTAGATAGACCAAATGGCATTTTATAATAAGCCATGGTTCCCCATTTGGTTGTAAATGCAATCTTAAATCTATCCTCTTCCTTCACCAAAATCTAGTTGTAACTAGAGAAACCATCTAGCAATGAAAACCGTTCTGAACCTGAAACAACCTACAAGATTTAATCCATTGAAGGCAAAGGATGCATGTCTTTCAATGAAGCTCTATTCAAGTCATGAAAATCAACACATAGTCTGATTTCTCCATTCTTTTTCCTAATAGGAACCAGATTGGTGTAATACCCCAAAAATGGGCTATAGGTTCATTAACCTCCCATATTGAAACATCGAACGAAATCAACATCAAAGTCCTAACCTAAGGCACATCGACACATTATTGAATCTTAATTGATCATCCTAAATTCTGCATCGGGGAATATTCCTTATTCGTATTTATCCTAATTATCTTTAATTTAATGATTATTTGGTGATAAATCCTATTTATCCTAAAGTTTGATTAATTGAATATTCTGAATATTTAATTAATTAGATTTAATACTACCACTTAATTATTTAATTAGATTTTTTTATATTTATTCCTAAATTGTATTATTTAAATTTTGACAATAAATCAAGTATCCTATGACTAATTGATTAAATTCTTATTTAATTAATTAATGTCAATTGTCAAATTTAATAATATAGTTTTTGAATAAAAGTTTGATTTAATAATTGATTAACCTATAAATCAACTGTTTTATTTTTAAAATCAATTAAGTTGAGGATAAATCACTTTATTTATTTAATTAATTCATAATTAATTATGCACATCCAAAGAGAAGTTGAACTTTAAATCAGAAAATCAATTCAAGTTGTTTTAAAAATAAACTCAACTCTCTTTCGAGTTGAAAGCTGATCTCAACTTCTGATTTAAATTAAAAAGTTGATTTGCATGATTTTGTGAGTTAATCTATCTCTAAATTCTTGATAACTCAAAAATCAACCTAAGTTTATCAAGAGTGATTTATGGCTTTTTCCATGCACCTCCAAAGTCTTGGATTTCTATAAATTAAGGCCTTAGCTCTTCATTTGGATCCATCCATGAATTGCATCCTCATGCTAGCGAATTGGTGATCGAAGAATCAATCTTTGTGAATCAAAGTTGTTGTGAGATTTTCATTGTTTTTGAGCATTCATATCATTTAGCATATCATTATTAGATTAATTGCATGTCATCTCAAGTTTCTCATATAGAATAGATTCATATCATTTTATCTCATCTTATTGCATAGAAAATCCAAAAATATAGATTAATTTGCATTCATCTCATATCTAGATTCTGCATTCAAATCCTTTGTTTAGGTGTCGTCAAGGTCATTGATCTTGATCTAATATGAGAATATCATACTCACACCTACTAGAAGGCAGTAAATCACCTGGTTAGATTAGTTTTCATTTCACTACACAATTTTGATTTCTGCTAACCTCTAATGTTTTACTGAAGTGTTGTGTCTACAGCTAGGTACAAAATACACACACACATTTATGGCACCCACCGTGGGGCCTTGAAATGGGTTTCCATTCCAATTCTATCAATTTCTATCTATTTCTTGTCATTTTCTGATCAAAACTGTGATTTTTATTTTCTGTCCGTACATTTTCGTACGACTTTTGTCAGAAAGTCATTTCGGGAGATATCCACTGTCATATGACAAGTTCAAATTTTGAGGCTCATATTAGAGTGTACACATTGTCATTTGAAATCCTGATTGTCATATGAACAAGTACCCAAAGTCGTATGAGTTTTCAAAATGTCATCTGGCAAGTAACCTAGTGTCATATGAGTTTTGACTCCAGATTCAATTGTCGTTTCATATTTTCAGGTAGCTATCCAGATTTGGATTAATAGCTAACATTAACAATTGAAATCTTCTATTTATGATTGGTATTTTTTGGTTCTGATTGGGAAAAGCGTGAGAATTACTAAAAATAGGTAAGAATCTACTAAGTGCATTGTGAGGAATTCAAGTAATCTTCTCAGCTGATAACATTTTGATTTGGACTAAAATGAACTCTCGCGTGTCAAGCTTGTGTTACCTTTATTACTTTCATATCATAGATTTCATTTTGGGCTATAAAATGAACATAGATTTACTTTCTGCATATCTATTACACATAGTAAATAGGCCCTATGAACACTATTTGTGGTTCTTGAGAGAGTGGGTTTCCAGTGAAGCTCTTCTCAATGAGAGAACCCTTGTAGGTAGGGAGGTTACTGAAAGTGTCTCACGTTCTACTAGATTTGTGCATCTTTAGCTTTTGATTGATACATTCTCTCTCTAGGGAGGTTGATAGATCATAAGTAGTTGACATAATAGATCTTTGTGAGATAATCTTGGTCTTAGTGTGTCAAATTAATCTATCTGCTTTGTTTTGGTTAAAAGTGAAAAGGCTAGAGGACTATGCTCTACTCCCTTTTTGAGTAGTATCAAAAACTCAGATCCTTGAATTTGGAACCAGTCTCCATGCGGTATCTTTTGTGAGTCACCTTTAGAGAGGGTTAATCATAGTGGATATTCCCTTAATTGGGCCAACCACATGGATGGAACCTCAAGCGGTAATAGCCATTTTCACTGTGGTAGCAGCAGCCGCTATATACATGTCCTTGTGGAGGAAATCTTCACAGGTGTGGTCTCATGTTGGGCTATCAGATCTCCCTAGCAGCTCCCAATTGATTAATTTCTCAGACTGTGTCAAAACCCTGGTGCACCTGGATTGGAGTTCACCCTCTTTAGATCACAAAATTTGTAGATTTAGACCATTACTACAAACCCTAGAGAGGCCAAATTTTCATTTTTTAGGAATGTGTGTGTTATTGCAAAACTTTTTGGAACATACACTATTAGCACTCCTAGGGATTAGCACATTTAGTCACTTGGTTGTTCATGTGCAGGGTTTCTTTGTCCCATGTTCACTATTTTTAGACATGCTTGAAATCACTTGCTTGTTGTTTTGCATGCCTGTTTATCTATCTGGTTACTAAGAACGAATCAATCCTATACAATCTTCAAATCTAGACAGATAATTTTGTGAACAATTTGAAACTAAAAACCTAAAATTTGCAAAATCTAATGTCAAACACCTTTTTGGACTCAAAAGTCATCTCATAAAGTCAGAAAGTCATATGACTTTTGGCTATTGTCATTTCAGAACCCCCAGATTATCGTATGATAGCTTGTATAGTGTTGTATGAGTTTTGCCACTAGTCAATAACAAAAGTCAAAAATCTTGCTAGCAACTATCGTGTGAGTTTTGCAACTATCGTATGAGCTTGTCAATTGTCATTTTATAGCCTACCCACTATCGTACAAGCCTGTAGAAAGTCATTTGAGAAAAATTTGAAAAATTGTCAGAAAGTGTTAAAAACTATCAGACACCCATCTTTTCCAGCCTATTTCCAGAGTCTGTCGAGAAAATCACTATGTCAGGAATAGAGTAGAAACTAGAATGAATCCAATCATTTTCCTAAAGTGGCCTCTTGAGTTTGATTCGGCATTCTATTTAATCAATTTGAGTCTTTTTCATCTTATGCCAAAACCTTGTCATAACTATCAATCTTCAATCCATCTTCAAAATGGCTAAGTGTTGTGAACTCGTGTCTACTATCTTTTGGGCATCTACCCATACATCCAGGGCATAGTATCTTTCATTTACATCCAATCTTATCCTCAATCAATCAAACTTTGACAAGGTTGCATCATTTGATCTTCTTGAATCAGATCTTTCTTTAGTTGTCTTCATCATATTCTTTTTCTTCACCCAAGGTTAATGGTGGAGACTAGAGCTTCCTCTCACAAGAAATCAAGGGAGACATCTCACACCTTACCTTTGACCACTATCCAGGGTCCAACTCTTGAGAAACTCTATAATTCTAGTCTTTACAAAGATGATGGTCTTGGTAATTTTTGATTGAAAACTAGTTACATACTCCCTCCATCAACTCACAGAGGTAGTCAACAAACCCCTCCTCAATCTAATCCAGGGATTCCTAAAACTCCTACCATGTCTCATAGAGGGACACATTATGGGTCCCAAGGACATCAATCTCAACATGGTATGGATCAAGAACCTACACCTACTGAAATTTCTCAATATCAAAATGATGATAACTTCAAAAGAATGATGAAACATTTCTTGAAAGAAAATAGAGAAACATACTTTCTAGAGTTATCTCATCAAGGAGCTAAACTTCCTCCCAACTTTAATGTGGAAGATATCATTACACATGAGGAAGAAAATCCTATTACAGCAATTAAGAAACAAATGCATGCCATGCAAGTAAAACTTAACAAAATGGAAAAAGAAAAAGAACCTAAGGAGTTCTCCATGGAGGCTCTGTGTCCTTTTCCATTCGATAAAGACTTGTATATGCCACCATTCCCTAAGAGGGTGGAAATGTCAAAATATGATAAGTATGATGGAAACTCTGACCCTCAAGATCATGTCAAAGAATTCTATGCTCAATCTATGGAGTTCATGCATGAACCGACCTATCTGATGTGTCTTTTCCCCTGATCTCTAGGAGGGTCAGCCATTCATTGGTTCTCTAGGATGCCTCCTATAATCAAAACCTTTGAGGATTTGATCAAATTTTTCTATCAACAATACTCCTACAACATCCAACATCCAGTCACCGTGATTGATATCTGCAATCTCAAACAATATCCAGGAGAACCATTCCTGACATTTCTCAAAAGATGGAGAAAGAAATTCTCTCTATATGCTAGGCCTATTCCAGAAACTAAGAAGTTGGAAATCTTCATCAACAATCTTGTTCCAGAAATCAACTACCCTTTACAAATGCAAAATCATACATCTTTTGACAAGATGGTAGACAATGCAATCAAAATTGAAAAAGTACTTGTGAAAAAAGGAGACATCACACTTCAAAAGGACAAGTATGAATCTAGTTCTAAGGATAAGAACAAAAATTGGAACAATAATAAGGGCGTCGTCACAGATGGTGTTGTTGATAATCTCCATGCCCCATCTAAGGCACCTGCTTTCAATCTAACCATTGGTAGCCAAGCCATCAAAGCTTCAGAACAAAAGGTGTCTGAATCATCTCAAAAGAAGCCAAAGTACAAATCTTGGTCTATTGATAATAAATGAAAGTTCACTCCTCTTGGAGAATCTTTGGAATCAGGCATGAGAACTTTGCTGACTAATAACATCATCTCTTTACCTGAGATATGACAATATGATCCTGACCCTAAGCTGAAATGGTGGAGAGAGAATGAATTCTATGATTTCCATCAAGGTAAAGGTCACAAAACTAATAACTACTTGCGCTTAAAGCATACCATTCAAGACAAGATTGATAATGGAGAAATCATGATTGATAATCCTAAAAGCAATAATGATCACACAACATTCACCGAACCATTTCTGAAGCATAGCCAAGGAGATTCATCTTCTCAGCCTAATGTGGGTGCTAAGGTCAATTATGCCTATCCTGGAAATAATACTGTTATCAATATGGTTGAACCAAGCCTATCTGAGTGTTGCAATGTCATCACCATTGTAAGAAGAGATAGAGAAAATCAATCAGCTAACACAGTTACTCAATCACAAGCTCAGGCACACCTACAAGGACAAATCCCAAATCAATCAAATGTCCCTAAGGTGCCTTTCAATCTGTCTTCCACTTCTAAATAGAGGGCCACAACTAAATTTTCAAATCCTAAGGACACGAGGCCTACTTCATACAGTATTATCCAACAACTCCAGCACACAAATGCAAAAATATCCATGTTTGAGTTGCTTCAGATATCTCCATCTCATAGAGCCATTCTAGATAAAGCTCTACTTGGATCCAATGTTCCTAATAACCTTGATTTAGACAGATTCTAGGCTATGGTTGGTCATCTTACATCTCCATAGTATATCTCCTTTTCAAATGATGATGATAACTCCTTGAGTCATCCGCATAATCAGCCCTTTCATATAGAAGTCTTGATCCAAAACCATCATGTCAAATGTGTGTTGATAGATGGGGGCGCTAGTCTGAATATTTGTTCTTACAACTTGATCACATAATTGGGATTTTTAGAAATGGCCATTGATCCTAGAAAGAAAATAACTATCAAAGCATATGATGAAGAAGAAAGATTCTCCAAGGGAACAATTGTCCTGCCTATCAGAATAGGTCCTGTCATCAAAGATACTATATGTCAAGTTCTTGATATACCTTTGGCTTACAACATCCTTCTAGGGAGACCCTGGATACATGAAATGAAAGCTATTCCTTCTACATACCATCAATGCTTGAAATTTCCTTGTGATGGAGTAGAGGTAACCATTCTAGCTAATATGTCAACAACTTGCAATGCATTGAAGGAAAATGCAGATAAACTTGTTCCTAATAACAAAGAATCTTCCACTAAGCAAATAGATGTAGCATCCACATCTAAGATGGAAGACATTGAAAAATAGGTCAATATCAAAGAAAATAGTATGGGAGAATATACTATAGAGTCGGTCTTGTCTTTGACATCTCTCCCTATCTCGCCTAAGTCTTATGGGAAAGCTCTAAAATAGTTCAAACCAAAATCTAAGGAACCTCTTGAGGCATATAAAGGAAAATTTGTTGCAGAAAAAGTACCTAAGCAAGAATTTGAAGAAGATGAAGCTGTGCTTGCATGGCTCTACAAAGATGAACCTGAATCCAAAGTTGTTCCACCTAGTGACTCTAAAGTATCGAAGGTTCCTTCTAAGTCATATGGCCTAGGGGATAAATTGATAGCTAAGATGGGATATAAAGGAAAAGGACCTCTAGGACTATAGGGTAAAGGTCTTCTGTCACCTCTTGAACATCATGGTTGAGCCAATAAGAATACGACAGGTCTAGGATACATGAAGAAGCCTTTTTGTCTTAGCAAGAACTCCCCACATGTTCTAGAACAAATTGAGCCTTCCGTAGAAAATCAACTAAAGGGGGAAATAACTGAACAACCTGATAGTGATGATTTAGACACCACTAATGAGCTCATTCCTTATGAGCATTTGCCTAAAGAAATAAAAGACCTCCTTGAAGCTGAAGATGATCCAATAAAAAGAATTAATGTAGTAGAAACACAAGAACCTACTATAGAGCAAGAGATAGTTGCAACACAAGAACCAGCTAATCTTGAAGGCAATCAAAAAGAGGAAGGTGGTAGTTATTCTGAGATAGATTTCCATGAGTATGAATTCAAATCAGAATCTGAGGGTAACCCTTCTTGGGGTATTCATCCTGGCTTTACTCATGTTCTTAGATTTCCTAGAGGCATAGATGAAGAATCTAATGACTATGAATGGGGAGACATTCCAGAAGAAGATGAGCTTATTACAGAGAAACATGTTGATGTTATTCACCAATATGCACCTAAACCCAACATAAGTCTAGAGCAAAATGATGAACTTATCGAGTCTGATCCACCGATGGCTGAAGTGGACTATCACAATAACATTGAGCTTATTCACGAATTGAATGTCTTAAGTTGTAATATCACCTTTGAACTCAAGCATTGGGTTAGGACTGATGATGATAGATCCATATCCATAAACACTCTTTCCCAATCTTTCACCACTTTGACTATCCAACATCTTGAACTTCTTGATTAGACCTCCACAAACCCGAGCCATGGTATTTATACCTTCCTGAATGACTATGTCCTTGCTTGCTACCTCAATGTAGTTGAGCCTATGAGGACTTCCATTAGTGAATCGAGTGTTAGCATGATAGAGTCAAGTTGTAATATCACCTTTGAACTCAAGCGTCGGGTTAGGACCGATGATGATAGAGCCATATCCATAAACACTCTTTCCCAATCTTTCACCACTTTGACTATCCAACATCTTGAAATTCTTGATCAGACCTCCACAAACCTGAGCCATGGTATTTATACCTTCCTGATGACTATGCCCTTGCTTGCTACCTCAATGCAGTTGAGCCTATGAGGACTTCCATCAGTGAACCGAGTGTTAGCATGACAGAGTTAGAAATCAAGTATCTTAGACAGAAAAATAAGAATAAGAATAAAAAGAAAAGGAGTTATGAGGGTGAAAACCACTTTGTGGCAGTCTCAAAAACCTACAAAAGTAAAAATAAAAGATGTATCTAAAGGTGAAAACCTCTTTGAGGTGCCTAAGGATGAGATATTTGATGTCCTTCTGAGTCATTTATAGGACAGATCTCTAGTTCTAATTGAGCCCACTCAATCTATCAATTTGGGAACAACAAAGGAACCACAGTTGATCCATGTAGCCCAATCTTTATCCAAAGAAGAGAAGAAAAAATTTACAACCTTCCTCACAGAGAGGAAGATCAACTTTGCATGGAAATATTCAGATATGCTAGGGTTGGATCCTGATCTTATAATGCACCATTTATCTATAACTCCTGGAGTAAAACCAGTTAAACAAAAATTAAGAAAGATGCATCCTCATGTTGCACTCTTGGTAAAAGCTAAATTAGAGAAACTACTAAAAGATAGATTCATCCGAGTTATTGATTATGCAGAATGGATCTCTAATATTTTACCTATTTCAAAACTAGATAAATCAATCAGAGTGTGCACAAACTTTAGAGATGTAAATAGAGCATGCCCTAAGGATGATTTTCCACTACCTAACATTGATATGATAGTGGACATGACTGTGGGTTTTGAGATGTATTCTTTAATGGATGGTTTTTCTAGATATAATCAAATAAAAATTGCTCCAAAGGATCAAGAGAAAACTTCTTTCACATGTGCATGGGGTACCTTCTGTTGTAATGTCATGCCATTTGGGCTTAAGAATGTTGGTGCTCCATATCAGAGGGCCATGACATCTATTTTTCATGACATGATGCATAGGACTATGGAGGATTATGTTTATGATACTTTAGCAAAATCTATGATTAGAGTTGAACATCTAAATGACTTGAGCAAGATACTAGATAGAATGGAAAAATTTAGTCTCAAACTAAATCCTAAGAAGTGTGCTTTTGGTGTCACTTTTGGAAATCTCTTAGGATACATAGTTTCAAAGAAGGGCATTGAAGTTGATCCAACTAATGTAAAGGCTATCATGGAGATGCAACCTCCCAAAAACATTAGTCAAATGAAGACATTGCAAGGCAAAGTTCAATCTATCAGACACTTCATATCTCAGCTAGTAGACATATCACAACCTTTTACAAAAACATTACATAAAGGTGTGACATTTGCATGGAATGAAGAATGTGAGAACAACTTTAACCATATCAAGAAGTATCTATCAAATCCTCCTATCTTGATGCCTCCCATTCAAGGGAAGCCTTTAATCTTATATGTCTCCACTACAGATACATCACTGGGGGTATTGCTTGCACAACATGATGAGAACAAAAAGGAAAGAGATATATACTATATCAGTAGGACATTGGTGGCATACAAAAAGAATTATTTTATGATTGAGAAGGCTTGTCTAGCCATGATATTTGCATCACAGAAACTAAGACATTACATGTTGGTGCATACTACACATTTGGTAGCTAAGATTGATCCACTAAAGTACCTACTAAGAAAAGCTTCCCTCACAGGTAGATTAGCCAAATGGGTCATGCTCTTAAGTGAATTTGGCATTGAATATGTTGAAAGAAAAGCTATAAAAGGATAGGTTATTGCTGATCAATTAGCATATGCACCTCTGATTGATGATACACCAATGCAAATGGAATTTCCAGATTCCTCTATCATGACTCTTTCTTCTAGAGAATGACAGTTATTCTTTGATGGTTCCTATACACAGAATGGATTAGGAGCAGACATATTATTTATAACTCCTCAAGGATACTCCATACCCAAAGCATTCAAATTAAGGTTCCCTTGCACAAACAATATTGCAGAATATGAAGCCCTTCTTAATGGCATGAAACTAGCAATTGAGTGGAGAGTAACAAAGATACATATTCATGGAGACTCCCAACTTGTTATCCATCAAGTCAATGATGTGTACCAGACTAAAGATGAAAAGCTCATTCCATACAAAAGAATGGTAGATGATCTAAAGAAGTATTTCATATCTATCTCATTTGAGCAAATACCTAGAACATAGAATAAGGTTGTTGACGCAATGGCAACATTGTCTACTCTATTACAGCAGCCTGAACATGAGCTATGCTACGAGTTCCTGGTGGAAGCACTATCTTATCCTGCATATGATTCCACTAAAACCTGCATGATCTACACTATTTTTGGTCATGATTCATCCCAATACAAAAACCTATTCTCCTATCTCCAAGACCAAATCATTCCTGATACCTTCAACCACCATGAAAAGAGATACCTTATCTGTAATGCCTCCCAATATGTCATCATTGGTCATGATCTTTACAAACAAGGTCTAGATGGTACACTCCTTAGATGTTTAGAACAAGAAGAGTCTCAACGTGTGTTAGAGGAAGTCCATGAGGGTATATGTGGGTCACACTCGAACGGTTTAACACTAGTTTGAAAACATATTAGGGCTAGGTACTATTGGCCTGAAATGGAGAAAGAGTCTATCAAGTTTGCTAAGAACTATCAAAAGTCCCAAGTGCATGGCAACTTAATTCATGCTCCAAGGAGAGATCTAATTCCCTTTACTACACAATGGCCTTTTCACCAATGGGCATTTGATCTTATAGGATCTATACATCCTCATTCTTCTAATGGACATACCCATATAATCACAACTACAGATTATTTTACAAAATGGGTAGAAGCAGTCCCTTTGACTCAAGCAACTAAAAAACAAATATCTATGTTCATCTTAAACTATATCATATGCAGATATGGGATACCTCATTCCATAATCATAGATAATGGTGGACAATTCAAGAACAAAGATCTAGATGATTTATGTGCTAAATTCAAGATTACACAACATTGGTCATCTATCTACTATCCTCAAGGGAATGGACAAGCATAAGCTTCTAACAAGAATCTGTTAAAAATCTTGCACTGTATAGTTAATAAAATAGGAAGATATTGGCATCTCATGATCAATCCAGCTCTCTGGGCCTACAAAACAAGTATCAGAATGTCTATTGGGGCTACATCAATCACTTTAGTTTATGGGTCTGAAGTGGTATTGCCTATTGAGGTTGAAATCCCATCACTAAGAATCAGAATGCATGGTATAGTAATTGATGATGACTACAGAGTGTCTAGGTTGCAAGAACTTGAACTACTAGATGAGTGCAGACAAGCAGCGTATGATCATCTCAGAGTATATCAAAAGAGAATGTCTAGAGGTTACAACAAGAAAGTCAAACATAGAGAATTTTAGGTTGGCGATCTAGTCTTGAGAGAGAATCCTAAAAATCAATCACATAGAGAACGCAAGGGGAAGTTTGAACCCAACTGGATGGGTCCCTTTGTAATCACTGCTACTTTTGGCTCTGGTGCCTATCAACTCTCAATGACTGAAGGAGAACAGCTCCAAGAACCAATCAACATTCTCCATCTAAAGAAATTCTATGCCTAAGGCATTCAGTGTATGGTAAAATGTCCTGAAAAAAATCTTAACAATTGGAAAAAAGTCCTGAAAAAATGAACATCTTGGTGAAAACCTAGCAATAGGTGCCTTGATGATTCACAAAAAAAGTAAAAAATATCAAAAGTACAAAAAAAAAATGGAAAAAATAAAAAATACAAAAAAAAATGAGAAAAAGAAAAAGTGCCTTAGTGAAAACCTGGAAACAGGCGCCTTGGTAGCAAAAATAAAATCTCTACCAAGATGGTGAAAACCTGGCAAACGGGTGCCACTTGTTTCAAAATGCTCCATCTATCAGCACAATCTTGGTCTTTCCCAACTTTTAGTCTTGCTTTAGTTTGTACATATCTCTTGGTTTGTTCTCGCATTCTTATTTTCAATAAGTCAGTCTGTACACCAATCAGTTAAAGCGTTTGTATCCTATCAATGTTCAAACTTGGGGGCAATCAATGTCATATCCTAGGGCCTCCAATATACCTTAGATGTATCATATCTAGTCAGAGTCCTTTGAAGCTTCATTTGAGTCAGTCAGTCAGTCTCATCTCCAAAAAGGATTTTGCATCTACAACAATGCAATCAAACATCAAACAAAAACTGAAAACAATATATGCTTTTTACATGCTTTTATCTCCTTGTATGCTTACTGATTCATATTGAGATTTTTGCATATTTTGTTTCCACAAGCTCTTCGATGATGTCCTCTATAGGATTTAGAGAGTGATGACTGGGGGCATAATCTTTTCTTTGTTTTCTTCTTGTATGTGAAAATCTAACAACTTTAGAAATTTTGTATTGAAATGGTGTCCGACTGTAAGAGCCTCTATCTCAAATTGGATGGCCATGCGTACCTCGACCATTGATACCTGGAAGATTCAAGGAAGTTTGATCTAAATATTGTCTTTTTTTTTGAGTGAGTTCTTTCTCCTATTGTGAAATGCGATCTTACCTAAGGATGTGAATGATAAAGGGTCACTACGGGTAATTCACATTGGATTTAGAATGATCTCTTGACTGCTTGATGTGTTTGTAATGCAAGATGTATTCTAGTCATCACAACGTCTATGTTTTGATGCTTATACAAATTGCTATATAAAAATGGACATGATATTCAGGTCATCCTGGCATTTGTGCCTTGGTGCTTATATCTAATCTGACATTCCGAAAATAAAATCAATATTCATATGTCCATGGTTGCCTAACTAGTGGGTTTTGTATTGATTCTTGCACGTACAAATTGATATTCATATGTTTATGGTTTCATAACTAGTGGGCATTGTATTGATTTATCCGGTTACCTAAAAATTCAATGATGAAATTGACCAACACATGATCGGTGACTAGGTTCTAGGTCTTAGGTTGCATGTTTCTTTGCATTTTGCATGTTTGCATGATCTCAAAAATGGCTACATAAACTTCAACGCTTAAAAGATTCTTCTATCACCTCTTCAAATTTGACAAGAGTGGACAGTTAACTCGACGGTCTCTTCATGAAATCGCAAGCAGTTATCCTCCTGGTTAAACATCCTTTTTACATAAGACTGAGTACTTGTCTTCATCAATTCTTGCAAAACATATCATGTGTATCATTGCATTTACATTTCATATTATAACCATCTGTTGCATTACAATACATCCATGTGCATAAGCATAAATCATACATACATCTTTTCATAATCAAAACACATTTGCATTACATCCATACATATGAAAGAAATCATTGCATTGCATATATCTATACATACATTCTACACTACTCATAGCATAAGCATCACATGATATCATCATAACTCAAAAACATGACAAGTACAAATGAAGTCATAACCAAAATCTCGATCTCATATATCATAAAACTTGAAATAGTCAGGGGTGCACTACTGGCACAATATAAAAAAGAATGGGATCAATGAGCTATCAGTAATCAAAATACTATCAGTATCAATATCAATAAAAATAATAGAGTATTAGAATATCAAGACAGATCAGCTATCGGCCTGATCCTCGCCATCTAGTGGAGGTGGTGGTGGAGTATCTAGTACTGCCTCAACCCTAGGTGCTCTCGCTCCCTCTGATGCCATCATGTACTGAGAGTATGAAGGAACTCTCTGAGTAGGTGGAACTGCAGTATAGTATGTTGAAACATAGTAAGCAGATCTAGAGGTTTGATGGATAACCTCTTCCTGTAATCTATGCACCTCACCATGAAGCTCAGTACACTATCTATCTGCCTCTAGATATCTCTCCTTCCAGCGAGCACTATGCACCTTCAGGTCCCAGACCTATAATTTGAGCCTCCTCACGATCTCCTATGTAGACAATGGCACACTAGGCTCAGCATCTACCGCTGGCATGTTAGTATCCTTTGCAGGCTGCTCTGTGGTCTCTGCTCTCTACACCTTATGACATCTAACCTCTACACCCAGATCAAACCTAGTATCTTCCTATCTCAGATAAGTATCACCACCTTAAACTTGCTCAGCTGCAAGTGCCTCCTTAGCTAAACCAACACTCCCTAAAGTACCACCCTCTCCCCTAGTCCGTCTCTGAGAACCTATAGATCTACCTACTATGGAACTAGTGGGATGAGGGGACCTCATCTATCCTGATGGTCTCTGCAGAGGAGCCATTGATCTTGGTCTTGAAGGTGTTGGGTGTATGATCAGAACCTGTGTGGGTCTTGGACCCTGTCCCATCAGAGCACCTGTAACATCCATCACCTCCTCCATGGAGGGTATCAACTCTGTCAGGTCAAAAAATCTATAAATCAGATGATCAGCAAGCCATGAGATAAATCCATCTGTCACTCCTGCATCCATAACCTGTGGTCTATACTCCCAATCTCTACTGATGATAGCACTATACTCCTATGCGCACAAGGCATAAGAAAGCATCTGGGTCCATCCAAGTCCAAGCTCCTAGGCTATCCATGCATAAGTGACATAATCCTGTAGTGCATCCTGCAC
Organism: Chamaecyparis obtusa; assembly: GCA_027943335.1. Classification (NCBI taxonomy): domain Eukaryota; kingdom Viridiplantae; phylum Streptophyta; class Pinopsida; order Cupressales; family Cupressaceae; genus Chamaecyparis; species Chamaecyparis obtusa. The sequence goes on from BSBK01007860.1 coordinate 432,231, forward strand.
TCGTCCATACTCCCGCTAGACCCTGGTAATAATGAATCTCTCTAGAATGGAGGAGGACCTCCCAATCAGTATGTGACTCTGAAAGAAGAAACTAAACTGCTCATGTGCAATAGGCCAAGGCTCAATATCTACATATGGCCTCCATCGAATAAAAGTCATATCATCAAGGCATCGCCTCCAATACTCTACATGGCCCATCCACCCGTGTATGACATATCCAGCATATATATATATATATATATATATATATATATATATATATATATATATATATATATATATATATATATATATATATATATATATATATCATAGGCTCCTATGGCTTCCTCTGTGAGGTACATATTGGTCTCAAAACTAGGATATGCTCCCATGCCTAGATTTGTAAAACAAGAGCTCTTGCAACAAAAGTCTTTCTCTCATGATACACTACCTCATGCATCTCAGAGAACATATGTGCCAAAAGACACTGACCCCAAGCTAACTCAGAAGGAGTCACCATCAAGCGTGCAAACATCGGGGCCCAGCCCATCAATAGACCATTCTACTGATGGCTGGACATAATGATACCACCTATCATCCCGACAATGATACACTCCAGTCGGTGCATCTGTCCATAACACTGAACTAAGGTCTCCTAAGAAATCAAAGATGTCATCTATGTGTCATCTCTGAAAAGGCATTGAAAAGCCAATAGACCTGAGTTCCCTAAACTCACATACTTTGGACATTGCCCTGCATGGAAAGGAATGCGCAGTATACGATAGACATCCTCTGGGGTCACAGTAATCTCTCCAGACGGCAAGTGAAAGGTATGGGTCTTTGAGTGAAACCGCTTGATCAAAGTAGTCAAAAGTCCATGATTTACCCTAATCTCAAGTAAATGAATGAGATACTCAGATCCACATGAAGCAAGGTGTACCCTCATAGGGTCTGGCAGTGACACACACAGTCTTTGGGTGGCTAGATGTGAGATACGTACATGAACATCAAGATATATGACCTACACAGTACAGAAATAGGGAACCCTATTAGTAATTCAGTTACAGAATAGGTTATAAGTGTATCAAATTGGACAGTTCAGTATTTCAAAAGGTAGGTTAAAAGGTTAACAATCAGGCTAAGAGATCAGAAAAATAAAAAATTTGACCTAACAATGAGTTTTTGGCTCACTATTTTTCATACGACACTTTAGACTGGCAAGGAAAGTCGTATGAGTTTCAACATCATACCATATGACAAAGCATAGTAGTACGACAATGTATACCTCCTCGTACGAGTTATGAAGGACCTGAGAAAATGTTGTACGACTCTTGGGTCCCTCTCATACGAGTCTTGGGGGTTAATGAAATGACTATCTACCTAGGGTTGAAAAGTTGTACAAGGCCAGGTGGACAGCCATATAAGTTTCTGTGCATGCAAAATTGAAAAATTAAAAGCATACAAAAAGGTGCTAAAAATCCTATAAACAAAGAAAAATTGACTTTTCAAAGAAGCAAAGAGGTCCACCTACCTGATGTCCGTACTGTCGAGGTCTCTGGTGTCTCCAGCTACTCTCAAAATGATGTGAACTCATAGGTACCTTCATTTCTACCATTTTCTCACTCAGAGGGCTCCACAAGTTTTCATAAGTCAATGGTGAAAATGATTTGAAAATGACCCTTCCGCCCTTTATATAGCTTTTGACCTAATTTTCAAAAGTGCTCCATTTTTCATGAAAATTGCACCCTTGGCTAATTTCGACGTTCTAAACCCATTTTCGAGATCAAAATCAAAATCTGAGATTATTTACTATGTCAAAATCATGATTTAAAATTTTCAAACCTAGGATGGTCTACTGCTTACATAATTGACCTTCAATCATCACAAAAATCCAGTATTCAACTTAACTGATTATCTTACATCAAACTATCAAAATTTCAACTTGGTCAACTATGGTCAACTCATGGTTTCACCTAGTCAAACTTGGTCTTCTAGACCTCCAAACAATGCAGAATGCATTCTCGAACATGTTTAACCACTTCTCAAATCAATTAACATGCTTCTAAAACTACAACACTAACTTTTCTTGTCAGATTTCAATTTTCATCCTGAAGGGGGCATGGTATTGCACATCATTCAAAGTTTGTAATCTAAATTTGAAATCAAATCTTCCCTCAGTAATCAAGACAACAACCACATCTAGTTGTTGATTCATCAAAAAGACCTCATCGCTTGGGGCAAAATAATCATCACTTGGGGCATATCAAATTCATCGAGATCCATATCAATCTGGTATTCTCTTAATCTTGTAAACTGTATCAATTTTTTGTAACCATCAGTTCATTAGTGTTATTTCCTTGGTTCTTCATAACTGAAGGGTTCAAATGTGATACCAATGTGATTCTTATCGATAATCGGGTCTGGAATCGATCACTCACTTCTTCACAATCATAAGGTTCAGAATCAGGCATTTTGACACTTATGCGCAATCATCAATTCATTGCTATTATAGTTAACATTATCTTTAGTCATTCAAGACCTAATATCTTCAAATATTTCAATCAATTTCTGTCTCATATCATAGTTTCTGTCTCATATCAACTTCAGTTTCAAACATCAGTTTCAACATCATACACAAAATGTCTTTGAACCACTGTGCTTTGCACAGTAATTCAAAGAGGGGCAAAATGTAATACCCCAAAAATGGGCTATAGGTTCATTAACCTCCTATATCGACACATTGAATGAAATTGACATCAAAGTCCTAACCTAAGGCACATCGACACATTATCGAATCTTAATTGATCATCCTAAATTTTGCATCAGAGAATATTCCTTATTCCTATTTATCTTAATTATCTTTAATTTAATGATTATTTGGCGATAAATCCTATTTATCCTAAAGTTTGATTAATTTAATATTCTGAATATTTAATTAATTAGATTTAATACTACCACTTAATTATTTAATTAGATTTAATTATATTTATTCCTAAATTGTATTATTTAAATTTTGACAATAAATCAAGTATCCTATGACTAATTGATTAAATTCTTATTTAATTAATTAATGTCAATTGTCAAATTTAATAATATATTTTTTGAATAAAAGTTTGATTTAATAATTGATTAACCCATAAATCAATTGTTTTATTTTTAAAAATCAATTAAGTTGAGGATAAATCACTTTATTTATTTAATTAATTCATAATTAATTATGCACATCCAAAAAGCAGTTGAACTTTAAATCAGAAAATCAATTCAAGTTGTTTTAAAAATAAACTCAACTCTCTTTTGAGTTGAAAGATGATCTCAACTTTTGATTTAAATTAAAAAGCCGATTTGCATGATTTTGTGAGTTAATCTATCTCTAAATTCTTGATAACTCAAAAATCAACCTAAGTTTATCAAGAGTGATTTATGGCTTTTTCCATGTACCTCCAAAGTCTTGGATTTCTAAAAATTAAGGCCTTAGCTCTTCATTTGGATCCATCCACGAATTGCATCTTGACGCTGGCGAATTGGTGATCGAAGAATCAATCTTTGCGAATCAAAGCTGTTGTGAGATTTTCATTATTTTTGAGCACTCATATCATTTAGCATATCATTATTAGATTAATTGCATGTCATATCAAGTTTCTCATATAGAATAGATTCATATCATTTTATCTCATCTTATTGTATAGAAAATCTAAAAATATAGATTAATTTGCATTCATCTCATATCTAGATTCTGCATTCAAATCCTTTGTTTAGGTGTCGTCAAGGTCATTGATCTCGGTCCAATCTGAGAATATCATACTCGCACCTACTAGAAGGCAGCAAATCACCTGGTTAGATTAGTTTCCATTTCACTACATGATTTTGATTTCTGCTAACCTCTAATGTTTTACTGAAGTGTTGTGTCTATAGCTAGGTAGAAAATACACACACACAATTGGAAACCCATGAAGTATGTTTGATTGGGAAAATTATGTTACTTTCAATCAATTTATTTGACTCATTAATCATGAGAGGTTCTAGTTTGGGATTTACAGGCCTTTTCTTTTGCCTAACTGGTTTAGCTCCTGATTCTAATTCTATTGTATGCTGAGAAATATTAGGATCGAATCCTTTCAGATCTGAATAATTCCATGCAATAATATCATGAAATTTATTACATAAATTGACAAAGGTTTGAGGTTCTGTAGGTGTACATACATTTCCAAGTTTCAACACTTTATCCTTTGAAACAACAATCTCTTCGTAATGTTCCTCTTTGATTTGTAGGCTGGATTTGTCCTTTTTGAACTCATCATTAGTACCAAACATAGACTCTAAGGTCACAAGACCTTTAGTCATTTTATTTATCCTTAGTTGGATAATCTGGTCTTCATATTGATCCTGCAATTTTTTTTTATTTGGCTGAGAAAACTCAGCCTCTTCTCTCAAAAAATTGACAATGTGTTGGTCAGATTAAAAAACTTGCCAACTATTTGCATTGTTAGGTACAATAGGTCTGACAATAACTTTAACATATTTCATTCCCTTACTGTTGTTGATCTTAGTTGGGATGTCATATTGGGCTGCAATAGAAGCAAGCCTATCAACATGTTTGTTTTGATTTCTAGGAATAGATTGGAAATTAAAAGCCTCAAAACCTTCAATCAAGTCCCATACAACATGTTTATAATTTCTTAACAAATCGTTCTTTTTTGTATGAACATTCCTAACTTGATTCACAATCAACTCTGAGTCACCATATACTTGCAAACAACTAGTACCCTTTTTAATGGCCCACTTCAATCCATTTATGAGGGATTCATACTCAGCAACATTGTTTTTGCAACTAAAAGTGAATATGAAAGAAGCGTAATACCTTTGATTTGCTGGTGAAACCAACATGCAACCACCTCCAGCACCTACTTTGTTGTGAGAGCCATAAAAAAATAACTTCCAGACAACTCCAGACTGCTACTCTAAATTTGTTCCTTTCATGATAGCTGGCATAAAATCAATGATTTCATTAATAACATAGTTACCCAAACTGGGCTCCTCAGTTTATGCATTGGAAATCTTTACATTTTCAGTAGCCCATGTGTCTAACAATATGTCAGGAATTTGTTCAATCTTTGTTTGTGACTCATGAATAGAATCAATTTCTTCCTGATAAAAAATCATTGTTGTTGTTCCATTTTCAGTACTACTGATATATGGCTCAATATAGAATTTTGCAATAGGTTTTGAAGGAATAGTTACCTTAGTACCATACCTAGTGCAGAAAATCATATGAGACCAATCTATAGATAAATACCCTCCTATTTTAGCAGTGAAATCTTGTGATAAACAAATAGAGAAAATAGGAGGTAAGTATATAATAAAAATGCAGATAGGTACTGAAAAACTAGGACAAGCATGCATGGTTAAATCTAAATTTCTTATAACTCCAACAGTATCTACTGTTGTCCCATCAAGCTAAACTACCCCCTTTTCAATTGGCTCATATTCAAGGCCTAGCTGGTCTACAATTTTCTTAGGCATAACTGAGCTAGAAGCACCTAAATCAATCATACAATTATGCACTAAATTATGTCCTATTATAACAGTGATATAAAAAGGTGGTGGCTTTATCAACTTGGGTGCTTGGTGGGTTGAAATTTCATTTCCATCCATTAACACCTTAGGAGTTTATTGTTTTAAAGCATCATCTGATAGTGTTAGTGCTTGCAATGCTTCTTGCAGCATATCCTTTAGGCCTAGAAGTGCTAAAACTTCTCAAATAGAAATAGGAATGTGTGTTTTCTTTAAGTGATCAACAATATTAAAATTCTAAGCACTAACCTTTTGCTATTGTTTTGGAACAATCAGCTCTTTTTCTGATTGTAATGGTTGTGAAGGTACATCCTAGGCTTGAATTTTCTATTGTTTTCCCTTTAATATTTGCTATTGAGAAATAACAGTAGGCTGTTGCACCTTATCAGCCTATTGCTGATCATTTGCAACTTTGTTTTTAGCTCTTGTACTTGCTACTATAGGCTTCCATACTTGATTTTGATCAAAATTAGCTGCTAAAACAGTCTCATCCGCATTAAAATTCATCAAAGTAACATGAGGATTACCTTGTGATTGCATTTGATCATTTTGAGCATCTCCTTTTATATTAGTCAATTGACCCTTCAAAACATCCTTCCTCCTAGCTTCAAGTGTGTGAGGACAATCAAGCCAAAAGTGGCTGGCATTACAAGTGTTACACCACTCCTCCTCTTGTGCATAGTTATTCTGAGGAATAACTGTTATCGCTTGAGAAGTACTAGGAGTTACATAGTTATAAGGTTGACTAGTCTTTTGACTATAATTCTTTTGTTGTCCTTGAGCTTGATGTGGCTGATTTAAATCGGAAGCTTGATTAGATTGTCTATTATATTGATAAGAAGCTTGAGGAGGCCTATTGTACTAACCTTTCTACCTCTTCAAGTTTGTGATTTCATTTCCATAAGATTGCAACATTCTCATCATACTATCACTTTGTCCTTTAACTCTAGATTCTACTCTTTTAGCTCTCTAAAAGGAGTTGTGGCAGCATGCTCTTCTGTTGTAACTTGCATATTAAATGTTGGTAATGCAAGCATAGGTGGAATAACTACTATTGGTGGAACAATAGCTGGTACAACTGGTTGTACTTCTACATAATAAGGCATTGGAAGTCTAGGAGGTAACTTACCAGCTTGTATCAAGCAGTTCTCGGCTCTAATAGCAATGTCAAATGCATTTACTAGAGTACGTCCACCCATAGACTGAATCATCACTAAAATATCACTGTTAAAAGCCTTCAAGTAAAATAGAAGTGCATAATCATTACAAGGTTTAACAGATGCTAGAATTTTGTCCCAAGTTCATTGAAAATAAAAGTTAAAATCAGAAATATGCTCATTATCCTACCTTTTAATTGTAGTTAACTGCTCAACCAATGAGAGATTATCAGACTTATCTTCAAATTTGCTAATCAAAATAGTCCCCAAATCATCCCATGTAGCAATAGAATCAACTGGTAAACTTATAAACCAAATCAAAGCTTTACCTTTAAAAAAAGTTGCTAGCAGTTTTAATGCTAGATCATCATGTGTGACTTGATGTAATCCACAAAGAGTGGCCACATCCTTAATATGCTCAATTGCTGAAACATGATTTTCACCAGTAAAATAAGGCAAACCTTTTAATGCTATTGGCAGAATATCATGATGAGTAGCAATCTGTAAAGGGCTGCCAACATTGAAAGCAACAAATGGAAAATTTCAGGCCATTTGATGAACTGGTGGTGCTTGTTGTTGAATTGTAGGTGTAACAAAAGGTTGGGTAGGATGAATTACCTTCTTTTGATATGTTTTCAAACTTTGAGGATTTTTTGTAGTACCACTTGTAGATGCTCCAAAAACAAATTGATCCTTTGGTAAATCTTCAAAACTTGGTAATTCCGATCCAGAATTATCAGGAGCACTTAAATCTTCAGGAAAACTGATATCCTCAATTAATACCTCAGGTTCATCTAAATTTGCAACTTGATCTTCAAAAATGGGATTATCAAATGATGAAAAATTAGAATTAAATAGAGAAGATCTACCTCTTTGATCCTGTGGTGTCCTTCCTCTCCTAGATGATCTACCTCCCCTTCTTCTTGGCTACAATTCCTAGTACACAAAACCCTCCTTGTTTGATCTTGTTGGAGTTCTTATCATTAAAATGAGCAATCAAATCTACAACTGAATCTACAAGAAACCTTTAAAGAATAGAGTCACCAGGTGCTGATAAATGCCTTCTCAAAAAGATGAAATATTGTTGCACACACCAAAACAATAATAAACACTTGTGACTCAAGGAATTGAGAAGCAGTTTGTGTCCCACCGAGTGTGCCAAAAATTGTTGTCAATCAGGAATGCGGCTCTAACTTGATTGAAAATCTAGCCTTCCTATTGAAACATGAAAATGAGCTCTTTGTGGGAAAGAGAATGAATCTCTAGATTCTAGGCCAGTTCTTATAGATTTGGAATATCACCTAATCTTGACTTTTTAAACTTTGAGAAAAAGGTGGAAGGATAACTAAAAAAATGAAACCTAACTAAGAGGTGATACACCAAAATGGATGCAGATTTCTCTGAATCACAAACCTGTACTTATCAGATACACATTACTAAATTCTATAATCAAATTCACTTTTCAACACATAGGATGGTTTAAAACTCACAATTAGGGTTTGGTACCACTAATGATAAGAATTCAACCAACAAACAGATAACTTCTGAAAAAGGTTAATTCTTTACAAATTAGAAAAAGGAATCGAAACAATTCACTAATCTATGCTTGAAAGATACAAACACTTAAATGCAAAAAACTTGAAAGGTTCAATGACAGAACTCAGAAAAAGTATGCAAATAATAAGGCCAGCTTTATAATCTTCAAACTCTACAAAAATGGCTACAAAATATGAGAAAAAAGGCAAATGAACAATATGCTCACTTAATACCTCTTTTTTCTCAAACTCTGAAACCTTACTTGAATGAATATCAAGTTCAATTTAATAGCCTCTAAGGCCAATCTCGAAAATCAAACTCCCCTCTCTAAAGAGCCTCTAAACAAATAGATCTCCCTAAATTTAAGACATGAAAAATAAACAAATAATTTAGGCCTTAAATCTAGGTCTTCCCTAAATGTTAATAATTGAGGAATTATATAATACATCTCAATTATATTTAAAAATATATTCCAAACCCAAGCTATAACTAAAAAAGCCTAAGATGCACTTCAAATTATCAAAACCTAAACATGCAAGTGCAAGTCTAAACCAAGCTAACATGCACATTGCATTATGGTCAACATGACCTCTTTTAAAATATCTCAATTTTTATAAAGACATGTGATAAGGATGCGTGGCATGTTGAGGAAGGTCTCCGTATACTGTCATTGTATTGCGAACTCCAAATTTCATTAAAATTTGGCAAAGCCTTTTATTTCATCTCTTCTATCTCTCTCATTTGGTATTTTCACATTTGGAAGAGAGCTTAAGGTTTGTTTGGTGCCACCATGTCTGCACTTGTTATTCTGGGTTCTTTTATGTTAAACTTGAGCTCTTGCGCATGCCCACCACTGGTTCTCTATGTTAATCTAGAAAACTCGGCTTGATATGGGTGTTCATGGTTTTAACTTGGACTTTCACTGATGTTTTTATCCCCCTTTTGTGTGAGGAATGTTTGGCTTCCAGCATGAATGAAATCTTCAACTGTGACTGAGATTTAATCTTGAACTAGCATTTGGGTTTGCTGAAGATAAGTATCTACATCTTCCTTCTTATGTTTTTCTGCTTATCTTTTAATACTAAAAGTTGAACTATATTCTATTATGTTAAAATGCTAAAGATCTATAAGTTTCTTCACTTGCGTAAAATATGGGTTTGTTTATTTGCTACAAAATCTGGACTGTCATCTCTTTTGCATAAAATGTTGCAGATTTCTTTATTGTATCATTGCATAAAATGTTGCAGATTTAAAATGTTGCAGATTTACTCCTTTGAGATTGCAGATTTCTTTGTTGTTGTATCTTTGTTTATCCACATTGTATATAATTATAGGAGTAAATTGTTAGGAATAAGGTGTCTCAACCTTGGATAATTCCTATTCTTATTATTTGTTTTGTAAAATGTATTTCTTGCAAATAATGTTGATGTGTCAGCATCTTGAATTGTGTGTAAGGAGATCATGGCTAAAACAGTTATGATGGATTCCTATGACACGTAAGAGCTATGTTAGGAAGATTCAATGACAGGTGAAGACATGTGGCAACTGATAAATTTGAGTACTGTACACTCTTCCCCAATCGTGGGGTTCGGGGCATCGCCCCGAAAATTTTTTTGGGGTTCCTATTTTCTCAAAGAATGGCAAAACCCTAATACGGTTATCTTTGGGAGTAGCCCTAAAAAGTGAAGCACATGATATAAGCCTTTTTAGGGTTACGAAGAGATATGATGCGAGTGTATTATTGGAAGGTTTTATGCTGCCGTGATTTGTCTTCAAGGATTTTAGAAATCTTCTGAAAGAACTTGCATTGCAAGTGTATTGTAAGCTGTAATAGTTTTGATCAATACATTGTGCAGGTTTTGGAGTGCTGGGGCTTTTACCGAAAGGTTTCCCCAGGGTATATCATTGTGTCATTCTCTATTTTTCTATATGTATGGTATGTGGTTGCAATATCTTTGTTAAAGTAGTTAACGAATCTAAAATTTTAAGGATTTAAAAGAATTTGCACAATACTCTCCTATAGAGATTAGCATAGGAAGTTGTTTCCGCACCTAAGTTTCCTTACATAAATGACACATTTTATCCACATCACTATGTTTCATAAATTTACTGCAGTTTGTAAATTCAACATGAAGTAGTGTGGTTATTGTCATTGATTTTTTCAAACCAGAAAACATTAAAGTGAACCCCTATTAACTGTTGTTATTTAATTCTGTAGTTGAGAAAATTTTGTTGTCGTTTCTGAATGTTTATTTTTTGTTAAAATGTTTTTTTTCCATAATTTAATGTTCTTCATTTAATACTCATTTTTTTATGTTTTTGTGGACACGGAACATTCTCTGTAAGCTGTCTACCATTGTAGGGACGCCTCTCGGAGTAATTAAATACGCTGATATACATCTTCCTCCAAGCGCCTATTACATCTTACTATGATTATAATTGAAAATAGGCACCTCGAGAAACATATATATCGGTGTATGTAATATATATTATGTAAATAAATATAGATAAGCTAGTAGCAGTGCCAACACTTAGGAAACATGCAATACATGATGTGAATGCATCAAGATATACTAAATTTATAATTGTTGAATTTATTTGATATCATATTATATCAAAAATCATTTTTAGTAACATGAAGAGAAATTACAAGTATCAACATAAATTATAACAAAAGATTGGAGTTGAAGCCACAAAAAGTAAAACCACATATATGATACTTTGTATTAATAATATGTATGGATTTGATTAAAATATATTGGAAAATGGTCAAATCACATTACAATATAAATCATAAACTATAACAAAGTATTAAAGAGGAAACCCCATAATGTATATAAAAATTTATAAGTTTATAAATGGTGCATATAACACTTATTTAAAAGTTTTGAAACCACAACATCAAAATTACATGAAGAACACTTCGTTGTAATGGTGTAAGTACATTACATATTCTTCAGTGATCAGAATGGTATTACGACTTTTATTCTACAAATGATCATGATATACTTCTTCCATAAAACCTAGAAATGCTGCCACTTTTGTATATGTCTCCTTAACCTTGAGTGCAACATCTTTCATTTGCATTATTTCAAGCTCTTCAACATCATCAATGGACAAGGAAAGGTTTTCAATATCTTGTAGAATTTTAGCGCAACTCTCTAAAACAGATCTTGCGCACTTGTCAATTGATGTTTCAAACAAAGCAACAGAGTTGACAAAGGTGTCTGGACTTGCATCAACAATTTCAGATTCATTTTCTGATAGATCCATGGTTTGAAATATTTCTTGCACATTTTGCAATTTTTAAATCCATGTTAGTATTTATGATTTAGGAGAATAAATTAAAACATAATTAGTGAAAACTTAAATTTTAATTTTTCAATTTTTCATATTTAAATTTTTTAAAGGAGCTATAAATAGACATTTACATGTAGCAATTCATCACTTATAAAATATTGACATTAATGCAAAATTGAAAATAACAATTACCTCAATATTCTTCTAAACATTTGAGTCTATTTTCTTCAGCCTTTCATTTTGAAAGTTGTATGCCATTTTTTATTTTCTCATAACGATCATATGTGAATGGAGGTGTTATGCGAAGACTTTGTAGAGATTTCACTCGAGACATAGCCACAAATGTCAAACATGTTCTCTCTCTTGGACCTATATCAATTGTAGCTTTTGAGAGAGTTAGACCTTGAGATTTATGAATTGTCAATGCCCATGCCAATCTTAATGGTAATTGAAGTATTTTACCCCTTTGTATTGGTATTATTGGAACTATATTTGGGTGACGGTCTTCAAATGGCATTCTAGAGTAATTGTTGAATTCAACCATAACATATGTAGGTGGCTCAAGTGGTGCACTTTTTGGTTTATAGACAATTTTTCGAATATACCCCAATGCTCCATTTACAAGACCCACCTCTACCCAGAGATTTGAGGTCAACATCACCCTTGAATTATTACCGATTAATAATTCAATATCAAGCTCACCATTTGAATTATCTTCTATTGCATGAATGCTTCCTACTTTTGTTGCTATGGTTCGTGCAATTGGACGCTTCAATGAATATAACATTATCTTGTTATGATTATACACATTTTCATTTGTGGAGAACAAATGGACACAATTTTGAAACTCATCATTTGTTGCAGCATTTAAATTGATAGGAGTTCTCGTCATAAGCAATTTCCAATCATCAATTTGTGGGTCTACATCTCTTAGATTTGTCAGAAGTTGACGAAATCTTTGTTGTTCGATGTTTTGCCCATCATGTTTGAAAATTTTATCTAAAGTCACCATAGTTTTCAATTCCTCCCACAACAATTTTGCTCGTCTTTTACTATCATATGCAAGCCTATCATTCACTGGAGGCAATTGACCCAGATCTCCAACAAAAATCATAGATATACCTAAAAGATAACATAAAATAGACATAACTAAGTTATACAGTATTTCTATTGTGTTTAATAGTTAAGTATTGAATAAAAAAATGACATATTATGGTAGTGGGTTCTAATAAAAGAGAAAATTTACCTGCAAAGCTTTTGTCTGAACTTTGTGGAAATGCTTGCCTTAGTCGAGAATCTATGTTTTCCAACATAATCTGGCCAATGAAGCTCATTTCATCAATCAAAATTTATTTGATATGTGTCATTTCTTCTTGGAAACTTGTAAGACGTGCTCCTTCTAGTTGAGAAAAATCTCTTATTGGGATTCTTAATTTTGAATGAATTGTAAAGGCTTCATGAATTTTGAAGGGCTTCATGAATGGCACCAATCAGATATGACTTTCACATTAAAAAGTTTACCAAGAAATACTTTGTGTTGTTCAACACAAGTTTTCTAGACTTAGGGTTCACCCAAGGGAATGTGTTGTAATGGACCTAAATAACCCATTACCTAAAATTATTAAGCTAGTTGGCCTAGGATTTAAGTTCCTTTGGCCTATAGTTTATCTCAATAAACCTAATGCTTGCTTCTTTTATTGCCAAGATGGACATTTAATAAAGGAATGCCCTATCCAAAGGAATAGATATAGTCAAACCCAGTTTATAGCTGCTCCTTATTCAATTCAAGAACCTTGGTCCAAAAAGCTTCTTGTGATTCCAAATACAATCCCCTAATCAAATAAACAAGCCATTGGTTCCTCAAGTGAAAATGATAATATTTTACTCTCTCCTTACAGAGATGCTATAGTGAAATATAGTTGGAGGATGGTAAGGAAAAGGTCCAAGAATCTCCAAGATCAAATGATACTCAGAGCAAGGTATCCTCTCAAAACCATTTTTCATCTCCTACTAGTCCCTATATTAAGAATAAGTAAATTATTCCTTTGAGTCTCTCTGAAAGGCATGTATCTTCATCTCCATCTCCTTGAGGGAGACAAGGTGCTCCACTTCAAACTAAGAGACCAAGATCTAGATCTCCCAATTATAATTTTATAGAGCTTGACAATTATGAAAAATCTATTGTGCTTGCTAATCGCTTTGATGTATTTCCTCAAGAGGATGACTCTTTCAGTTATTATTAATCATGAACTATAAAACATTGTCTTGGAATGTTAGAGGGTTATCTTTCCCTCATCACAAATTTGAGTTAAAGAAAATTATTGTCAAATGGAAACCCGATGTTATTTTTTTGCAAGGAGTTACAATTAATGGTCCTCATCTTTCTACTGCATTATTTAATGTGTGGAGAGATGCCTTTTTTTTAATACATTATATAATCATGGAAAGGGGGTTGTATAAGCTAAATATGGGCCTCTAATTTAGCCTCACACTTCAACATAGTCATTGTTCATCAACTGCAGACAAGAATGAATATGAGATCATTCATCTTGCTTGTTTGGATGATTTGACCTATTGCCTCTTATCTAGGTAGGGTTCGGGATTTTCTCTCATAATCGAGAGTCCAACAACCATATACTAGCACTAGAATGGAGGATTTATGTAGTTTATTCTAGAATGAGTATGCAAGATTAATCTAGAAGTGAAATATGAGTATTTAATCTAAGAACTTTGAAAATAAACTAGATTAAGAAATGAAGTGCTTATTTAATCTAAGCATGATATATTAATCTAGAAATGATTATCAAACTAAGAACGAAAGCTTTGAATGTAAACTAAGTTGCAATGATAATGCGACAACACTTCAGTGCTCGAAAATTGGGATCCTTTGAATGAGAAATGAGGGTTCTTTTATAGAATCTTGGGTTCAATCGACGATCGATATTGAATTAGACGAATGGTGAAGATTGAAGGAGAGTTCGGTTTGGAATAGAAAGTTTCCTGCAAAGAGGTAGTTAACTATTTGCCTTTTGAGTGTGTAAAGCAGTTAACTGATTTGTTGCACTTTTGGATTCCAGTTAGCTCAAAGTTTCCTTTTCTGAACTAAAGAGAAGATTTTTGGATAGAGTATTTGATTAAATAAATACAATATTGCCTCATAAATAGATTTTTCTCAATTATTTAAATAATTAAATTCAATTATTGAAATGAGGATATTTATTTAAAACCAAATATTATTTAATTCATTTTTTATGTGTTTTAGCTAAAAGGGGTGGATTTAATTTAATTAAAGTGATAGGCTTTATAATTAAATTAATCAATCATAGGGTTTATTTAGCCAATTACAGTTGATATTTAGGAATTAAATACAGCATGTGATTAATGCAAATTTAGGGTTTTCTACATTTGACACGAAGTCAAGTAGAGTCAATTAGAAGATAGAATTGCCTAGTACAATAGGACTTTGATGATTCAGAAATTGATAGAGTGAGACTAAATGCAACAGAATTGGTTAGGATTGCAAGATACCAATTTTGGGGTATTACATTTTGCCCCTCTTTGAATCGATGCATGAGTAGCATGTTGATTCAAAGAATAGTCTGATGTGATGATTGATGAGAGTTTCAGGGTTATCTTCAAAATGAAGCCTAACCCTCGAAAGTCTAGGTTAGATCTCCAAGACACCGATCAAATTGAGTTGTAGAACCATCTCTCCAGAACGGAGCTTGATTCTCCGAAGTCTAGGTTAGATTGCAAAGACATCGGTCAGATTACCACTTTTTGTAAGACTGTGATGCAGGGGCATCCAAGGAAGCTCGATTGCTAAAGGAACTCGGTAGTCTCTGCGCTCGGTCAATAGGTTACTTGGTCGTGCCTACGGTGCTTGGTCGACATTGGTGCTCGGTGATGCTTGGCTGACTCAGTTACTTCACTGTCGCTCAGTAGATCTGACTTGCCAAATGGAGTTCTATGTGATTTGTTGGGCCGACTTGGTGCATTTATTATTTGTATCTTTTGTTGGATTCTCCTAAGTGGATCTAGAGGCCGACATGTTGTATTAAATATTTTTACATTTTGTAAGCCGACTTGTATGACATTTAATATTTGTTAGGAAGGGTTTGGGGTTTCATCCTGCCGACTTGTGGTTGATGATTAGTATTTAAGGGGAGCTTGGGTAGATGTTTTGGGAGACAGTTCTTGGTAGTGAATGGCATAAGCTTAGAGATGCGCTACTGAAGCTGGAGTTGGTGAAGTTGTGGAAAAGTTGTTTCCATGAACTTGCAGATTTGATTCCTATCAGATAGTTTGTAATAGCAGAGCTAGTGGTTGCATACTTGGGAACAAGGAGATTGCTTGGAGGCTTGCGAATTCAAGTTTAGATTTGCCTTAGGGTTTCCATCAACTTCTAATTGTCTTCAGAGCTAGACTAGCTAGAGTTTGTATTGGATATGTTGTAGATCTTGCAGAATTGTTTACTGATTGTAATTGGCCCTAACCTAGAAGGCCTTACATCCGAGCATGTTAATGAAAATTAGTGTTAAACAATTGGTTGTGTTGCTTTGTGAGTATTCCACTATGTTGTTCTGATTAATTGTAAGGTTTGGACTATCCTTAATTGGATCCACCATCCCTTGACCTACGTCAGGTGGTATCAGAGTGACGTTTTGTTCCTGTTGGAGCGAATGTTGATCTTGTCAACTAGAAGTTTGACCTAGCAAGGCTGATCTTGCGAAGTTAATCTTGTTGAAGGAAAGATCTTGTGATCTTGATTGTAGATCCGTGGCAGTGAACTTGTGAAATTGTGCCCTAGTTGTTTTGCAAGATTGTAGGTTGCGATCTGACTTGTATACAACTTGGAGATTGTCACAAGGTGATTAGTGAGGGTTTGTTGCTGAGGGTTTCTATTATCTTTAAGGATGTCATCAAGAAGATTGGACCCTAGAGTTATTCAAGACCTCTGTGATACTGTGGAATCCAGGATTACAAAGAAGGTGAAATCAAATTTCAGATCTGAGATGGAATTGATGAAGAATGACATGGTCGCCGAGATCATGAGAGTTGTTACTGGTATTCCTCGGAATGTTGGTATTGAGGATGGCTGTGAAGAAGCTACTGAAAAATTTGGACATGCTGGATCTAGTGGTGATGATCGAAGGGATAGATCTGGTGAAGACAAAACTACTCGGTTGCCTAGATCTGCTACTCTGTTTAGTAGTTATCGAATGGAAGTCTCTACTTTCTCTGGCACTTTGAAACTTGAGAATTTGATTGACTAGATCGGTGAACTTGAAGATTTCTTTGAGCTGGAAGAAATTGAAGATCCTCTTCGGGTGAGGTTAGCACAGACAAAGTTGAAAGGTCATGCTGCTCTTTGGTGGAAAGAATTACAAAGAGACCGAGAGGATGAAGGTGAAATGAAGATCAATCGGTGGAGCTTGATGGTGACTAAATTGAAAGCTAAGTTCATACCTGCTGACTATGAGCTTGAATTATTTAAGAAGTTGCAAAATCTGAAACAGAAGGATTTGTCTGTTGAAGATTACACCGAGGAGTTCCACAAACTTACTATTCGGTTTGGACACTGAGAGATTGGTAAGGAAAAGGTGGCTCGGTATGTGAATGGTTTGAGATTCAATATTCGGGATGAGCTTGGTATGCTAAAGATTGATTCTATTGAAGATGCTTATTAGTATACTTTGAGGGCAGAAGAGAAGTTGAAAAGGAAACAACCTAATAACTCCCGTGGGAAGGAGAAAGTTGATCACTCGGCAAAGGAGAAACTGACTGATGCAGAAGATGAACAGAAACCTATGGAACCTAAGAAGAAGACAGGTAGATTTATCTTTAAAGGTACTTGCTATAACTATGGAGAGGAAGGACACCGTTCTTTTGAGTGTACACAAAGGAAGGTTGACCGACGAACTGCTGTGATAAATGAGAACATTAAGAATGAACCTGAATTAGAGAACTTGTTGCTTCGGCAAACATTGCTCAGTACAAAGGATGAACCTTGTCAAAGTAGTAACTTGTTTAGGACCCGATGCAAGTTTGAAGGTAAACTCTATGATGTTATTGTTGATAGTGGTAGTACTGATAACCTTGTTGCTGAGGACATGGTTAGGAAACTTGGTTGGAGCAGAATGAAACATCCACGTCCTTATAGGATTGGTTGGTTGCAAGATGTTCATGCTTTGGAAGTAAGAGACCAATGCTTCATTGATGTTCAAATTGGCCAATAGAAGGATCTTGTGTTATATGACATTCTAGATATGGATAGCTGTCATATATTGCTCGGTAGACCTTGGCAGTATGATTGCAGAGCTATGTATGATTGTGTGAAGAATGTCTTTACTATTGAGAAGAATGATAGGAAGTTTTCATTGATGCCTTTGATGGATACAACACTTGGTAGGAGAAGCCTGAGTATTGGTAGCCGAGTTGAGGTTGTGGATCCAAAGAAAATGAATGATCAGTATGAAGAATCGACTTATGCATTGTCTAGAAAAGACTTGAAGAGACAGAGAAAACAAAAGTGGAAGAAGTTGCAAGTAGAAAAGGTGGAGGACTTGTATGTGAAGAACCAGTTCGGGGTTCATGTGTTGAATCCTGGAAGATGTTCTTCTCACATATGAACATCTTTTGGAACTTGGGGTGTCTGATGTAGGGGCATCCAAGGTTGAAGCAAGGGCATTTTGTGTGCTCGGTGAAACTACATAAGTGTTTGTGTTTTGGTCGGTTTTTACTCGATTGCAGCCTTGACCGATGGCCTCGGTCATTAAAGGAAGCTCGGTCGCTGAAGGAACTCGGTAGTCTCTGACACTCGGTGAATAGGTTACTCGGTCATGCCTGCGGTGCTCGGTTGACATTGGTGCTCGGAGATGCTTGGCTAGCTCAGTTATTTCACTGTCGCTCGGTAGATCTGACTTGCCGAATGGAGTTCTGTGTGATTTGTTGGGCCGACTTGGTGCATTTATTATTTGTATTTTTTGTTGGATTCTCCTAAGTGGATCTGGAGGCCGACATGCTGTATTAGGTCTCCATATCTGGCACTTGAAAGAAAAATTAAAAAAAACATAATAGTTTGAACTAAAAGTAGAAGCACCAATTACTTTGGACTGCAAGTAGTAAGGCTATAACAAAGAGGACATATCAAAGATTTTTGAAGCTCCTTCAATGGTAAAAAGAATTTTTTCCTTGGAAATAAGTGAAATGTGGTCGTATCTTCCTTGTTGATACTTGTTTGATTCCAATACAGCTGAGCTGGCATGGGGATCCCTTGAGAGCTGGGCTCCTTTTAAAAGTTGGACCTGAGGCTACTGCAATTAATTACAGGTTAAAATCTATGTTACTGGATCTACCTGCAGATTGGCGGGATCCAGGGTTGTTTCAGATCTGATTCAATCTTCTTGAAAATACGGTTAAGATGCTGTAGAGTGTGGTTGAGTTTGTTTGGGACGAACCCAAGTATGATCCAGGGAAACCCATGCAAACCTCGGGTGAACCCGTCTATTTTTTACCTTTTTCAAATTTTTTTTACTTGTTTTATAAATTTCCCGCCTTTGACATTGCCTCTGGATGCTTCCACTTTCCAGCATGTGACACTTGAGCTCAAAAAGTGTACACGCTTTTAATGTGAGTGGGCAGTTGCACTGCTTGTGGCTCTTCAAATTTTTCCTAGATCATCCCATTTCAATGCTGATACTGGTGTTGATAATTTAGGAAATTCTTATAACACTGAAAATTGATTGTTGAACTTGAGCATTATTATTTCAATATTGAAGCTTGAGATAATATTTATTATTTACATTTTAAATGACATTAGAGTTTATGGTGGTTTTGTTGATTATATTATGGTATGTGGCATTCCAAACTTAATTCCTGTCTTTAATCTGCATTATATATAGATGTATATGTATGTATGCATGAATGCATCTATGCATGGATGTATGTATGCATGTATGGATGTATGGATGTATGCATGCATGTCTTCATGTATGTGGTGTTTACATGACTTTTGTACGGACGAACCTAAAGTGAGGATTTATACCAGAGTTGGTAACTTGTTGCCTTTTATTTGCTCCTTGGTTGACTGTCTGTTCCATAGTTGCAGCAATTTTTTTTTAAAAATTATTATTTTCACTAAGAATTTCCCCAATAGCCTCCTGACTATTGGAGAGATGCTGATATTGTAGGTTGGATCAATTAGAGGAGACTTTGACCAGAAAACTGAATCAATGTGCTGTTTAGTCCAAGTGATGATGTTCTATGGTAGTTGCTGGATGTTTTTCCTCATTTATTTGTGTCCCTTTACATTTCTCCAGATGGTTTTTTCATTGTTCCTTCCAATCTCCGTTGTTTTGTGTCTCTATATATCAAATTAGGGATCACAAAATACTTAATTGGGCTGAAGTCAGTTTCACTTTTATTAAATTAATTTTCATCTTTATTTATTTTTGTTTTGCAGCAGTAAAAGTCTTTGGGTTGGATAATCCTCCACTTGTTTCTCTGTCTCCTGAGGGTACGAGAAATAAATTAGCTGAATAGTTGTTTCTTAGTTTTGAAAAACCCACACAATGATAATTTATATTAAGATAATTTTATTAAAATGTTTCTAGTTGTTGTGGATGAGTTGCCAAAATGTTGATTGAGAGTCGGGTGCGTGAACAGAAATCATGTAAACCGCTTCAAAATCACAACTTAGCATACGAGAGTTTCCAATGGTTCGAGTCTTATACGGTGAGAATTTTTACCAGATTTTTATAAATATTGAAAATATGTATTTATATATTTTATAAAAGATCAGATTATAAAAAACCAGTACTTCATGAAAGCCAAGTAGGCTGAAAGCAGTAGGTATTGATTACAAAATTAGTATTTTTAAGCTTAGTCTTTTTACATCCAGTAATAGGTGTTAGGATTAACAAGGCAGAAATAACAATTATGTGCAAATATAACTAATATCAGAAAATAATAAACCACACAGAATAGAACACAATGGCACACAGATTTAACGTGGTTCACCCAATCCCTGGGCTACGTCCACCAACAGCGAGTCCAATATTATTATTATCCAGTGATTACAACCTGATTACAATCCGTAATCCCTTACAGTCCAACTCTGCCGCAAGTACTAAAATCATACTTCATAAAAAATCCCTAACCCTAAGCCATATTATACAATATTTTTTGCCGCTTTAGGGTTAGAATGAGTTATAAGTAGTCGGCCCAAATAACCGAAAAAAGTAGTCGGCCTCAAAAAAATTTTCCTCGGGGGCTGCGCCCCCGAACCCCTGCTCTTGGGGGCTGCCGCCCCCAAACCCCCGATCGGGGCCCGGCCCGGCCCCAAACCCCGGCGAGGTCGGGAGGAAAAGTGTACAGTACTTTCCTGGATAGTACTTTCCTGATTAGTCACCACAAGCTAACAATCTCCCACTTGGTGACTGATCAGTATCCACACTATACTAAAAAACCTCCCACTTGGAGACTGATCCTGTAGCAATACCGCTACCCACATGAGGCTCCCACTGGATTGAACCACCTTGGACTCAGTTGTTCCTTTATTTTGTTCAGTCTAAAAGACCAACTGAAGCTGAACATGAGTTCAACTTCTCCCTTGTTACTACCTTGGTAAACATATCTGCTGGATTATCATCAGTATGAATCTTTTCCAGCCTTAACTGTCCATCATCCAAAACTGATCGAATGAAATGGTACCGCAACTGTATGTGTTTTGTCTTTGAGTGCAAAGCAGAATTCTTTGCAAGATGAATGGCACTTTGGCTATCTGTATGTAGAAAATTATCCTTTTGTGGATGTCCCAATTCTTCCATGAAGAATTGAAGCCATATCATCTCCTTGGCTGCCTCTGTAGCAGCAACATACTCTGCCTCTGTAGTGGATAAAGCAACCACCTTTTGTAGTCGAGAAATCCAACTCACTGCTGTCCCACCAACAGTAAATATATAACCTGTAGTACTCCGCCTGCTATCTATATCTCCTGCCAAATCTGAGTCAACATAGCCTTGTACAGTAGTAGTAGAACCCCCAAAGTGTAAACACTTACTGGATGTGCCTCTCAAATATCTGAGAATCCATT
Organism: Chamaecyparis obtusa; assembly: GCA_027943335.1. NCBI lineage: Eukaryota > Viridiplantae > Streptophyta > Pinopsida > Cupressales > Cupressaceae > Chamaecyparis > Chamaecyparis obtusa. Next base: position 453,873 of record BSBK01007860.1, read on the forward strand.
TGACTGCATTCCAATGCTCAATACCAGGGTTACTCATATAACGGCTAACGACTCCCACTGCGTGTGCAATATCTGGCCTAGTACATACCATAGCATACATTAAGCTCCCTACAGCTGAAGCATAAGGTACCTTAGACATTTTAGTCTCTTCTTCTGGTGTCTTGGGACACATATCCTTAGTCAATTTCAAATGACCAGGCAAAGGTGTGCTGACAGCTTTGGCATTTTCCATAGAGAAACGTTGCAACACCTTCTCAATATAATCAGCCTGAGATAGAGACAATTTCTTATTTTTCCTATCTCTACAAATTTTCATACCAAGGATTTGTTTTGCTGCCCCCAAATCCTTCATAGCAAAAGATTTTGCTAACTGTTGTTTCAACCCCTTAATGTGATCCATGTTAGATCCAGCTACAAGCATATCATCAACATATAAACATAAAATAATGTAGCTGTCATCATCCAACCTCTTAAAATAAACACAATGGTCAGAATGACACCGACTATATCCATGCCCATTCATAAAAGTATCAAATTTAATATACCATTGCCGAGGTGCTTGCTTCAAGCCATATAAACTTTTCTGCAATCTGCACACCAAATTCTCCTTACCCTTGACCTCAAATCCTTGTGGCTGAACCATATATATTTCTTCATCCAAATCACCATGAAGAAAGGCTGTTTTAACATCAAGCTGCTCTAAATGCAAATCTTCAGTAGCCACAATACTTAAAACAGTACGAATAGAAGTCATTTTAACAACTGGAAAAAATATCTCATCAAAATCAATACCATGTTTCTGTGCAAATCCTTTTACGACTAATTTGGCTTTAAATCTTTTCATACCTCCATCCTCTTCTTTGATCCTGTAAACCCATTTATTCTGTAAAGCCCTTTTACCTGCAGGTAACTTACATAAATCCCATGTCTGATTTTTCAGCAAAGAGTCCATTTCATCTGTCATTGCAGACTCCCACTGAAGCTTTGTATCCACCTGCACAGCTTCATTATAACATTCAGGTTCACCAGCATCTGTTAACAGAATAGAATACAAAGATGGAGAAAATCTTTCTGGAGGTCTACTTAGCCTTGTTGACGGTCTAACACTCACTGGGGTGTGTGGTATTTGTTGTTGCTGTTGTTGCGGAGCATAAGGAACTATTGGAACATGAACTTGTGGAGTATCATCCAGTACTACATAGTCATTTTCTTTCTTCTCATGCTGCAGCAACAGATCTTTGTACAATACTTTCTCATTGAATATGACATCCCTGCTTCTTACAATTTTATGATTTTCAAAATCCCAAAGCCTATAACCAAATTCATCAATGCCATACCCAACAAATACACATTTCTTTGACTTAGCTTCCAGCTTGGTTCTATTTTCAGAATCTATAAGTGCAAAAGCTTCACAACCAAAGGTTTTGAGAAAAGAATAACTCACCTTCTTACCACTCCATGCTTCCTCTGGAATACCACAGTCCAAAGGAGTAGAGGGGCCTCTATTGATTAAATAAACAGCAGTGTTCACTGCTTCTGCCCACATATTTTTGGGCAGCCTAGCATGCAACCTCATACTCCTTGCACGCTCCATTATTGTCCTGTTCATGCGTTCAGCCACTCCATTTTCTTGTGGAGTCCTTGGTACAGTTTTCTGCCTACGAATACCATTAGAAGAACAATATTCTTCAAATTCTGTGCTGCAATACTCACCACCATTATCAGATCTGAGACATTTTAACTTTTTACCAGTTTCATTCTCAACCAAGCATTTCCATTTCTTAAAAGTTTGAAATACATCAGATTTCTGTCTAAGGAAATAAATCCATACTTTTCTTGTTGCATCATCTATAAATGTAATATAATACAGAGAGCCACCAAGGGAAGATACCTGAGCTGGTCCCCATACATCTGTATGCACAAGCTCTAATCTCTCATTTTTCTTTTCCTTCCCACTCTTCACAAAACTAACTCTCTTTTGTTTTCCATAAACACAACTTTCACAGAAATCCATATTGACACATTTCAGACCAGGTAAAACTTTCTTTGAATGAAGTAATTTCATACCTTTTTCACTCATGTGCCCGAGTCTGTTGTGCCACAGTGCTGTGTCAAAATCTACAGCAACAGTTTGATGTTCTTCCTGCTCAACTGCAGCCACTGTTCCTGAGCATTCATTATCTTCTGAAACAATTAAAGTAGAAGGAACAGTATGACCTGTACAAAGATATAAGGTGCCTACTTTCACACCTTTTGCTACTACTAAGGAACCTTTTGAAACCTTCCAATTTTTATCATTAAAAGTAACTGTGCAACCCTCATCACCCAGTTGCCCTGCTGAAATTAAATTCTTACTCAGCCTTGGAACATGTCTTACCTCTTGTAGTAGCCAATGATTCCCATTCTGTAACTTAATCTTAATTTTTCCCTTTCCAACAATCTGACAGGGTTCATTATCTCCCAAATAAACTAGCCCAAAATCCCCTTGGACATAATCAACAAAATAACTTCTATGGGGTGTAGCATGAAATGAAGCCCCAGAATCTAAAACCCATGAATCATCAATACTTTCTAAGGACAAGAGCAAAGCATCCTCCTCAGATTTGTTACTTACCACATTTGCCTCCTTGTTTCCATCATTTTTGTCTCCTTGATCTTTCTTCCGAGACCAACAATCTTTCTTCTTATGACCTGGTTTTCCACAGTACCAGCAATCATTTGGCCCTTTAGATTCGGACCTCTTTCCCTTTGATTTTCCTCTTGATTTCCCACGATTTTCAGAGTTGTTTCCTCTATCTCTTGTTCTGCCTCTGCTTTCTGTGTTCAATACACTACCCGATGTGGATGCCCTTGAGCTTTTCCTACGAATTTCCTCACTCAATATAACACCAATAACATCATCATACTTTAGGGTATTAGAACCAGAAACAGAATTACTAACAGCCATTACCAAGCCATTCCAGCTTTTTGGCAAAGAACACAAAATCAAGAGAGCCCTAACCTCTTCATCAAAAGTAATTTTAACTGAGGTTAATTGACTTGTAACTGTATTAAACTCATTCAAATGATCAGTAACTGATCCACCTTCTACCATTTTCATATTAAATAAACGCTTCATAAGAAATACCTTGTTTGAAGCTGAAGGCTTTTCATACAACTTCGCTAGGGTTTCCATCAGATCTTTAGCTGTCTTTGCTTCAGTAATATTGAATGCCACCGATTGTGCCAGGCATAGACGAATACTCCCCAGTGCCTTCCTATCCAAAATATCCCAATCCTCCTGAGACATTGATTGCTCTTTCTTGGCTACTCCCTCTAATGGTCGCCATAGATCCTTCTGATAGAGATAATCCTCCATTTGCATCTTCCATAACTGGAAGTTCTGCCCATTAAACTTATCAACCTTCAGCCTACCCTCTTCTGCCATTTCTCCCACTTAACCGAGAGACTCTCCCACTAACTCGTGAGACCTGCTTCAGAGAATAGATGAAAGAACGAATGAAATAACCTCGCTCTGATACCACTTGTTAGGATTAACAAGGCAGAAATAACAATTATGTGCAAATATAACTAATATCAGAAAATAATAAACCACACAGAATAGAACACAATGGCACACAGATTTAACGTGGTTCACCCAATCCCTGGGCTACGTCCACCAACAGCGAGTCCAATATTATTATTATCCAGTGATTACAACCTGATTACAATCCGTAATCCCTTACAGCCCAACTCTGCCGCAAGTACTAAAATCATACTTCATAAAAAATCCCTAACCCTAAGCCATATTATACAATATTTTTTGCCGCTTTAGGGTTAGAATGAGTTATAAGTAGTCGGCCCAAATAACCGAAAAAAGTAGTCGGCCTCAAAAAAAATTTCCTCGGGGGCTGCGCCCCCGAACCCCTGCTCTTGGTGGCTGCCGCCCCCAAACCCCCGCTCGGAGCCCAGCCCGGCCCCGAACCCCGGCGAGGTCGGGAGGAAAAGTGTACAGTACTTTCCTGGATAGTACTTTCCTGATTAGTCACCACAAGCTAACAATAGGAGCATAAAAAATGAACTTAATATTTTGAACTACTTGTAAAAACTAAAAAGCACTAATTATTTATGGACATCAAGTTGTAAGACTATAACAAAGAGGACATATCAAAGATTTTGAGAGCTCCTTTAACACAGAAATATCCTGTCTTGGCAATAAAGTGAATGTTGGTCGCTTGTTTTGACTCCGATACAGCTAAGCTGGCATGGGTACCACTTGAGGGTTGGCTCCTTTTAAAGGTTAAACTTGAGGCTTGTTAATATATTCAGATTTCTACCTAGGGTTTGCAATCTATAGATGTTCTTCTAAAATCAAAAGATGACAAGGTAAAGACATGGAGAGATAGAACTTGATTTATACTGTCAATTCTTCTTGAATTTGCCCTTAATACCCAGTGGACTGCTCCAGATCTGCTATATTTCGTCCTCCAGATCTGCCTTGTATTTCGCTCCTTATGTCTGCAATAATTCACTCCTCAAGTCTGCTCTAGGTCTGCTATAATTCCTCTAGAAATGGCTGCAATATTTAGTATAAAATGTTATTGCTTTGGATCAGATTAGAGGGAGTTGTTTGTCTCCTGCTAACTGCTGCTATAATGTGAATTAGGCTTGCATGTTATGTTTTATGCTTTCCTTAATTCACATTATGACTCCTCATTTATATGTGTTAACGGGGGGAACATTTTAATCATGCAAGGTAGCCGACTTGCATAAGCAAGTCGGCCTTTAATAAATGCTGTTTATTCCAGCACCAAGTCGCCCCTCCTTGCAATTATCACATTTAATATGCAAGTCATCTCTTCTTGCCAAATAAACATTGTTTCTTTAGATTTTAATATAATAATATGAGATGTAAAATTTATCATTTATCTTTGATCTTACTGAAAAGGCCACAAATACTAACAAGGCTAATATGGTGAATTATATTTTAAAACTTATAAGTCATTTGTTTCCTTTTATTTGCTCCTTGGTCAATCTTTTACTGTAAAATTTCAACAAGTTTCTTTGTGTTCCTATTTTCACTAAGAATTCCCATATTAGTCTCCTGCCTATTGTGGAGATTCTGATAGTTCTATCTTAGACTATTAGAGGACACACTGGCCAGATAACTCAAAAAATGTGCGGTTTAGTCCAATTGATGATGATGTTCTATGCTAGTTTCTGGCTGTCTTTACTTCTTTTTATTTATTCCTTTGTGTTTCTCCAAATGGTCTTTTTCATTGTTCCATCCAACTATCTGTTGTGTTATATATCTAAATGTCAAATTAGGGGTCAGAAAGGACTTCACTGGGCCGAAGTCAGTTTCATTCTTATTAAATTAGTTTTCTTAATTTTTATTTTTGTTTTACTTTTTGCAGCAGTTTAAGTCACTGGGTTAGACAATGTTAGGAGAAAGAAATTAACTGAATGCTTGTTTATTATTTTTGAAATATCCACACAAGAATAATTTATTAAGATGATTTTATGAAATCATTTCTAGTTGTTATGGATAAGTACAAAATTCGAATAGAGATTCAGGTGTGGGAACAGAATTCATGTAAACCACTTAAATATCACAACTTGGCATACCGGAGTATTAATTAGTCTCAAGTCTTATACCCTGAGTATTTTTGCCAATTTTTTTTAATAATGGAAATGATGACTATATATTAATAAAAATATCAGATTTCAAAACCGGCACTTAATGTAAGTCAAGTAAGCTGAAATTAGTGGGTATTGATAGCAAACATTTGTCTTTTTTTCAAGCTTAATCTTTTGACATCCTGTAGTAGAAATAGAAAAAATAATTGAGGAACATAATCATTTGAAATAAACTTAAGAAGCACTAATTACTTATGGGAAAATTATTAAGACTATAACAAAGGGGACATATCAAAATTTGGAAAGCTCCCTTAACTCTGAGAAGGATTCTTTCTAGGAAATAAGTGAAAGTTGTCGCATCTTCCTTACCGGTACTTGTTTTTACTCAAATACAGCTGAACTGGCATGGGGATCCCTCAAGGGATGGAGTCCTTTTGAAAGTGGAACTTGAGGTTACCATGATGAATTACATGTTATAAGCCAATTGTTGCATAGTTTCAGCAAGTTTCCTTTTGTTCTTATTATCAGTAAGAATTTTGCACAATAACCTTCTGTTGGTTGTGGAGATGCTGACAGTTGTAGTTTAGAGTTAGACTACTTAGATATTCCTTTTGTTGTCTTATGGAGTTCTGCATCAATAACTGGTTCTTTTTTTGCTGGCTGATGTGACGAAGTAGCATGGACATACGTTGCTGCAGAAGGGTATAACGGTCCCCTTCTCTTTCGTTTATGGTGGCAACCCAACCAGCATATCATTAACATAACTATTAAAGTTACCTGAGGATGAATTGCTGTTGGTGAGATGGGATTGCTGGTAAGGAGGAGAAATATTATGATTTTTCTGAGCATAAGGCAATGTAGTAAAACCAAACTCTATTATTCTGCCACCTGCAGAAGGAAAATACATGGCAGCAGCTAATGAAACACAGGAGACAACATGTTCCTCATGATTTACAGTGGCAACACTAGAAGGCCTTAAGCTGTTCTATGATAGGTGAAATGTTTATCAGGCAAGGATCAAGCTTATAAAAGTACATCGATGTTTAATAGTATAAAGGTTGCAACATGAAGAAATCGAGTTTGCATGTTGTGCTATTCAGCTTCAAGTGGCAAATATCTTTCCCAACCATTGTGAAGAGAGAAATTTAAAAAAAACAGCAACCTACTTATTTTCACTGTTAAGGACATAAGGTGTAGAAAATGGATGTTCATATTGTGAACATGGATAGTAGACAGAAGAGTATTAAGGTTGTACTGCAGAGTTACGATTTAGAAGTATGCATCACAAGAACTGTATTAAATTGTGATATTTATACATGATACATATCTAGTGTATATAATAGGCTGTAGACAGAATTGGAATTTTTATTAAACTAAAGAAATAGGAGATGAAAGATTGCCAAAGATATTAAAAGGGATTCCTATATGCAATCTAGTGTTCAGACCTGATCGTGGAGTGTGCAAGGCATTACAAATCAGAGGAAAGGGTGATCCGGTCTCCAGATGACAAGTTGCTGGTGGATCTCACTCCATCAACAATTGTCGAGGCCTTTGGAATCCTAGTGTCATTCAATGGTGCACAAATCTAAGGAGAGGGCACTGAGATTTTATAATGCTGGAGTTGATAGCTATGATGAAGTTATAAATCAGGTTGTGGTTGTTGAAGCCTAAGGATCATTATTGAAAATTGCCCAAACAAATTGTTTGGTTGGATCTCAAGTGGAAGTATATCAATTCGGTGACAATACAGAGCAAAATATTTGGATGCCCGCAGTCTTGCATTTTTGAGCCTTGGATGTGGTACTTTATTGAAGTGATCGATGGAGTCAAAGCGGTAGATTGGTTAGGAATTATTAGTGACAACCTAGACGAGCAATTCAAAAATTTGTAGTCTAGAACTTTCTATATGAGTTCTTATATTGTATACATGCTGGCCAAGATGACCAGATATGAAGGATGGAGGTGCAAAGGATTGATAAGATGTGGTCCAAACTAGTTAAAAGTATATAAATGTTATCTTTGGTTGTGCCTATACGATAGGATTGATTTCTTGAGAGTCAATGATGCCTTTGCTATGCATATTGTTAGATCTTTGCAAGGCGGTTTTCCCACAAGGTTATCATTAGAAGCAAGGAAATTGGTTGAAAAATACAGCTCTTGGTTTATCCAATTCCCAACATTCTCCTATATCAGGATTCAAGGGTCTCTTCTGAGTCCTATATCAGGATTCAAGGATCTCTTCTGAGCCATACAAGCTTCCAAGATATGCAATTGACAAAATGGTGCCATTAGAAGTCACTAGGCAATTGACTGCATATGATAAAATTTAGAAGAATAAGAAGAAAGGACTTGAATGCCCAATCATCATGGGGGAATCTGATGAAGTATGACCATGTTGCCAGCAACAGAGAAGTCAGCAGAAGAATTGTAGTTCTATCATCTCGCACTTCACTCAACAAGGATGGATTATGACCCTTATAATAAAATTAGAGTGGCGGCAGGCAGGAAGTATAGGCTTAAGTTGCATCTTGAGGATTTCTAGGCTGATGTTGTAGATGCATATGAGATCAAGAAATAGATGTATTCTAGGTTGCCACTGAGAATAATCAGAGTATGTAGGATCCTCCAAGTGCTAGATCAAGTAAAAGAAGATATGGATGTGATCCAACTTGAGTCTGAAAAGGAGAGAAGTATGGTCATTCAGCCGCTTGATTGGTCTAGGTGTAAAATAAGAGACCTTGATACTATATTTAGACCAGTCCTAAAATTCACAAGATGGTGGGTGGAGTGTTAGGTTAGTAGATTGAAGACAAGTAATGTCTTCCTCACTTATGATTTGATGGGAGATCAAGGACTAGAAGATGATAGACCTGGCAAGTCATCAAAAGTTAGAATTGTAGCAGGATGTTCCATAAGAGGAATGGGATCTGAACGGGGAATACTTAGGAACAGCAGGGGCAACCTTCTTCGACCTTACGAGCCCACCCGCTATAGCTTGGTTCCGAATTATCGCAGCCGTAGAAATTCCATCAAAAAATATTGAACAAGGAAAAGGAAAGAGTGTTATCTAGATTGTGCAACCAAGGAAAAGACCGATTGCGCCAAGTGAGAGACCTCTCCAGAAGTAGAAAAGGTTAGATATAGCACCATTGTCACCCAATAGGACCCCAAGCTTGCAAGAAATTGATCCTTTCACAGGGGAAGAGGTTGGAACCAACAGGAGGAGATGGTCACAAGAAGGTCAGATTACTCTACTGGTACAAGATAGGCAAAGTATTAATACCTGTTTGGAATTTGTCCAGCAAGGGAATCAGGAGCAAGAACCCACCGTAGAGGAGTGCCTTGATACAATGATAGATGGAGAAGGTCTAGGAGAGACAAAAATTCCCATTACAGATGAAGAAATCCATGTAGAAGCAATGCCAGAACAAGAGAAAATTTAGGCACATGAGCAACATTCAACTGCTCTAGAATGGTTGAGAGAGAGAGGATGTAGAAAGATCTCAAGGAAGAGATTGATCCTATCGTAGAGCTGCAGGAATCCCTGAGGAGAATCAACAAGTCAATGGAGAAGGTCAACGCAAAAAAGTTCTCCAAGGTCACCAAGGATGCATTTGGATGAAGAAGTATGCATGTAGTGGTGGTGAAGGTGGATAAGGCCGAAGATGAAATCACCCCAAAGGAGTATGATGTAACAGTAATTGACATAAGGTGTGCTACTAAGGCATAGGTGATAGAGGAATTCGATGATTCTGTTGGCATGACTAACCGGTAAGCTTTCTACCGGTCTAAGTGTTGTCATTGATTGGCAAAAGAAGATAGAGATTTGTTGTCTCTATTATAGAGGGGACTCCTCATCAAGAGAGGTTGTGAATCGGTTGCTACACTAAGCATCTGCAACCGGTTAATGCACTCCGCAGAGAAGAATGTATCCTAGTATCAACCGGTATAGACAAGTACAAACAAAAGCATATCCAACTAATGTCTTTAACACAACCGGAATAGTGCAACCGGTAAGCTGCCACACCAAAGGCGTGTATCCGGTAAGACAAGAAAGGAACGTTCTAAGACCTCAACCGATATATTATTAAACACCGGTATGAACCGAGGAAGTCGTAGTCAACTGTCTGTTTCAACCAACTCTTATTCACCGGGATTTATTGCAGTAAATCTGAGTGATCTTGGGTTGTCTTGGTGATCAGTTTGAGGCGTAGGTAAAGGATTCAAAGCTGGAATCAATGGTTTTTTGAGGCGCGACTAAAGGATTTAAAGCCCGATTCAGTGGCTTTAAATCAAAGTGTTATCTCTCATGAAGAAAGATTGCTTGACATTGCTTGACACGCAACTGTTGTTTTCTTCATGTAGTAGATGAAGCTAGAGCTTGCATCGGATGCTTGCTCAAAAAACAAACACCTCACTGAGTGATGGATTCGTTGGATCTCAGGATCAATTCGTGCATTTGAGGCGCAATCAGAGCAACAATAGTGAATATATTCTTACGTCTAGTGAGAAGAAGATTTGCCTTCATTCTGTTGAGAAAAAGAGTGAACCTATATGCTACAGGAGTAAGGGTTAGAAAAAAAATTGAGAAGAGAGAAATAACAGGTTGTGCAAAGGCAGCACAACAATAGTTGAGAGCACACCTGAGTTAATCGGTGATGATTCTCAGTTGAGCACAAATAGAGATCACATCTGGCTGAGTAGAGCCTTCTGTAAAGATCTTGATTCTATTGTTTTCTAGCAAACTACAATAGACAAATCCCAGTATTTGGGTGGACTCTAACAAGTCCCTTGTATCAAAATCCCTTAACTGGGTGACATCTTTTAAGGTGTTTGAAGTCGCTTAACCGGGCAGATCTTAACAGACCGTATTGTAACAAATCCCTTGACCGGGTCGCACCTAGCAAGTGTGTTTTATCCCTTGATCGGGTAGGCTCTTAATAGGGCATACTTCAAAAGAGTACAAATATTGTGAGGTCTCCTCACACTGTGGTTTTCACCCTAACCGGGTTTCCACGTGATAAATCTGGTGTCACTTTTTATTTGTTCACTTGCTATTTTATTTTCTTAGAACTGCTTGTTATTGTGCTGCAAGTTTACTTCACTGGATTAGACAAAGAAAAAGAAAGATTTTTCAAAGTGTTGATTCACCCCTCCCCTCTCAGCACTAGTTGGGACTGTCAATTGGTATCAGAGCCTTGTTTTGTTTTTCTTTGTTGCTTAACCGCACAGAGAGAAAGCTACGATGATGAGAAAGGAAGGACCAAAGTTTTCAAAAGAAAACTTCACCTTATGGTGCAGCAGGATGAAGCTATATATGAAGACCAACGGTGACCAGTACTGGAATCATGTTACCAACGACTATAGTGAGCCCGTTGGCACCTTGACACCTGATGAAGAAAAAATTAAGACTGAACACACGGCTACCATGGACATGATAGCTAGCACCTTACCCGACCACGTGTTTGCTGAAATTGAACATCTTAACTCTGCTTGCAAAATGTGGAAAAAGCTACAAACAGTCTATGGAGGAGATCCCAATGTTCAGAGAACAAAGGTCGAAAGCCTCAGGGGAAAGTATGACGACATGAGAATGAATGATGGAGAAGATATCGAGCAATATAGCAACCGAATCAAGGAAGTGATCAACTCCATCAGAAGTGCTGGAGGCAAGCTGACTGAAGAAGAGGTGGTGAGCAAAATACTGAGAACTCTCAAACCTCAGTATGCCATCAAGATCTCTGCCATTCAAGAGCTCAGATCCGTAAGCAATGATCAAGTCACCTTAGACTCCCTAATCGGTAAGTTGGCTCCTTTTGAATTAAGCAACTTTGATAATAGCCTATCTGTTCAGGAAGCAGCATTTAAATTATTGGTCAATGCCTCTTCCACCAAAAAGGGAAGAGAAATCGGTAACTCCTCTACTGGTAAGATTGGCAACCTCATTGAGAATTTGCTCTTAGAGGAGATGGAGCAAGATGAGTTTGAAGCTTTGATTGCTAAGAGATTCCCTAGAGGGAAAGGGAAGTATAAAGGGAAACTCCCTTTAAAATGCTTCTCTTGTAACAAAATAGGACACATTGTTGCCCGATGTCCAGATAATGAAAACAGAGACAAAAGAGACTAGTTCAAGAACAAAGCAAAGCAGGAATGCTATCTTGTGGAGGAAGGAGTCACAGACTATGAGTCTAAAGACTCAGAAGATCCAAAAATTGCATTTGTTGCAATAAAGGAGGAGAGCCCAGCTCTTAATGAAGTTGCACTCATATCCAGATCTCATCAGTATGATGATTGGATCATTGACAGCGAATGTACTCATCATATGACCGGTGACAAGAGCAAGTTCATCAACTTGGAGCTCAACGACAATGGATCAGTCACATTTGGTAATAATGCCCCTTGTGCCATCAAGGGTAAGGGATCTATTGTTCTTTGCAATAATGTTGTCTGTGAAGATGTGTACTAGGTCGAAGGACTCAGGTATAACCTGATGAATGTTGCACAGCTAAACAACAAAGGTTTCCAGTTGGAATTCGGGCAAGGCTCCTGTGTAGTCAAAAATCAATCTGGATCTCACGTTGCAACCAGTAGACAGAGCAAAGGCAATTTGTTCTACCTAGACTCAACAGAAGGAGCCTGTTTAATTGCTTCTGTCAAAGGAGAATCAAGCAAGATTGGTCTTATCTCCAAAGAAGACAATAGTTGGCTATGGCACAAGAAACTCTGCCATATAAACTTTGACAGCATTGTCAAAGTGAGCAAGAAGAAATCGGTCAGAGGACTCCCAGAAATTGCAAAACCCATGGGAGGCATTTGTAAGGATTGTCAATTAGGAAAACTGACAGGAGCAAGTTTCGGTAGCAAGTCCTTCTCTGCTGAAAATGTCCTAGATCTTGTACACACAGACCTGTGTGGACCAATGAGGACAAAGAGCTATCATGGAGACCGGTATTTCATGTTGTTTATAGATGATTTTTCGAGAATGATGTGGACACTCTTTCTCCATGAGAAATTGGAAGCATTTCACATATTCAAAGTTTACAAGGCTAGAGTGGAAAAGGAAACTGGTAGAAGCTTGAAATGTCTGAGGTCGAACAAAGGAGGTGAGTACACCTCTTAGGAGTTTACTCATTACTGTGAGGAACATGGCATACAGAGATAGTTCTCTGCACCTAGGACTCCTCAACAGAATGGAGTAGCAAAAAGAAGAAACAAAACGCTGATCGACTGTGCCAAAACCCTGTTGATCCAAAAGAATCTTCCTCATCACTTATGGAGAGAAGTTGTCAACACTGCTGTGTATACAATCAACCGAGTTCAAGTCAAAAAGGGAACCGGTAAGATGCCTTACGAACTATGGTTTAAGCATACTCCCAGTGTAGGCTACTTCAGAATCTCTGGTAGTAAATGTTATATCAAAAGAGAAATGTTTTTTGGGAAGTTTGATCCCAAGAGCGATGAACATTTCTGGGTTATTCTACCAAAAGCAAAGCTTATCGGTGTTTGAACAAAAGAACAGGCAAGATAATTGAAAGAATCAATGTAAAAATTGATGAATCATTAGAACCAAACAAGAGTATCGAACATGTCAATCATGAAAATTTTAAACTTACTAATGGAGGAGATGTCTTTGAGTTTCATGAAGCAACAACTGAAGAAGAGGAGGCAACTCCCACTAACAGAAATCAAGAGCGAGAGACTGTGCCCGAAGCTGAAGGGACACCCCAGGATGGTGAACAAGTTGATGTTCAGAACCATGACGAAGATATTGCTCAACAAGATGAACCGGACCAGGAACAGAGGCCGACTCTTCCAAGGTATGTCACATATCACTCTACTGACAATATAATTGATGACAGACATGGGAACGTCCTGACCAAGAAAAAGGCCAAAGAGAACGTTTGTCTTCTCTCGTGTGTTGAGCCCAAAACCACCAGAGAAGCCCTTGAAGATGAAAATTGGGTCAAGGCCATGGACGAAGAAATTGAGCAAATAGAAAAGAATGATGGGAACTTGTGCCAAGACCTCATGACAAAAATGTAATTGGGACTAAATGGGTCTACAGAAACAAACTGAATGAAGATGGTAAAGTCATCAGAAATAAAGCAAGGCTGGTTTGCAAAGGCTATGCTCAGGAAGCTAGACTAGAGTATGGAGAAACTTTTGCACCAGTAGCCAGACTGGAAGGGGTGAGAATTCTTCTTGCCTATGCAGTTCTCAAAGGCTTTAAAGTGTAACAAATGGATGTGAAGTCTGCATTCCTCAATGAAATACTAAAAGAAGTCTACATTGAGCAACCGGAAGGGTTTACATCTGCTCAAAAGACTAATATGGTTTGCAAACTAAAAAAGGCTCTCTATGGGCTCAAGCAAGCCCCAAGGGCTTGGTATGAAAGGCTGCATTCATATCTTTTGACAATTAGATTCATCAGAACTGGTGACAACAACAATATGTATCTTAAAATTGGAAAGGATGGAAATCTAATTGCTGAAATCTTTGTTGATGACATCATCTTTGGAGGAGATGACAAAATGAGCAAAGCATTTGCTGAAGAAATGAAGAAAGAATTTGAGATGTCTATGATAGGGCCCATAAAATTCTTTATTGGACTACAGGTCCATCAGCTAAAGGAAGGTATCTTCATCTCTCAGTCCAAGTACATATAAAAGAAATTCTCAAGACTTTTGGACTAGAAGAATCCAAACCGGTTGGAACTCCAATGATAACTAATCTTAAGTTATCAAAGGAGGATGATGCCAAAATAGTAAATGAAACAATGTATCGGTCCATGATAGGAAAATTGCAGTATGCTGTTAACAACAGACCAGACATTGCTCATGCAGTTGGCATAGTGGCAAGATTCTCTGCTAATCCCAAAGAAAGACATCTAATTGCAGTAAAAAGAATCTTTAGATATCTAAAGGGAACCGAGGAATATGGCTTATGGTTCCCACACAAGGGTGAATTCCAAATTAAAATCTACACAGATGTAGACTGGGCTGGCAACGTGGATGATAGAAAGAGCACAAGTGGTGGTGCATTCTTTCTAGGTGGAAGAATAGTATCATGGACAAGTAAGAAGCAAAATTGCATTTCCCAATCCACTGCTGAAGCTGAATATGTTGCTGCTGCAATAAACTGCACACTGTACACACTCAAGTGGTGCACTTCTCTAAGTCATTATATCCAAGGGAATCCATGAAGAGGAAACCTTAGAAAGCGACCTAGAGCTCTCTATGCATGGAGTTGCAAGATTATTTGAAGTTTTCTCTTAGCTAGAGCTATTAAGCTAATGACCTTGCTAGTCAACCACACAATGAGAGATTCAAATGAAGACAAGGGCAAGAATGCCAATATCCCCAAGAATCACTATGAAATGCAAATACAAACTAGATTAAGATGAATATGCAAGCTAGAAATGAGAGATGCAAGCTAAGCTATGGAAATGAAAGTATAAGCTATGCTATGAAAAGGAAAGTACAAGTATTACCAAGCCTTCCTAGTTAAACTAGATGAGTTATTCTAAAGCTTGAAAGGAAATCTAAACTATGAAAGCATAAACATGAAGCTACTATGCATGAATGAAACTAAGAATGAAATGTAGATGCAAAAGCCAAGAATGCCCCAAATCTTCAAAAGCTCCAAAGTGACCTAGAAAACCTGCAGCATAACATTAGCATAAAAAGATTGATCATGCAAATGAGGAAGAGAGCTCTTCTTTTATAGGAAGTGAGAAAAAATGGACCATGGAGATTAAGAGGCAAAAGATTTAATCAACGGTGGAGCATCAAAAAGGAGCAATCCATGTGCACAAATATCCTCCAATGAGAAAATAAGAGTTGACTTTTGTGTCCATATGAGAAAAAAAGTGCTTTTCTTCTTTTTATAAAATAAGAATAATGCTTTATTTGTGCAACTTAGGATAAGATGAAAAGGTGGGGGCTTTTTATTTAATAAAAGGGGAGGAAATATTCCTTTTAGTAAATAAAGACTTAGGATAAAATGGTTAGCCCAAGGCAAATAATCAAAAATAATAAAATAGGATTTGATCAAGGAAATTGATATGATTGAAAACATGCTGATTTTTTAAAATATTGATTCAGGGATTTGATAAATTGTTGAATGGGGGCCCAAAGTCTAGGCGATCATTTTAGGGTGCATACACACACAGGTGATCTGGATCAAACAATTGCTGAAAGGTATTCAAGAACAGGTACTTGAACCGATCACAATTCACTGTGACAATACCAGTGCCATAAATATATCCAAAAATCTTGTTATGCACTCCAACACTAAGCACATTGCCATCAAGTATCACTACTTGAGGGAACTTGTACAAAATAAAGAAGTAAGATTGGAGTATGTGTCCACCAAAGAACAGATTGCTGACATATTTACAAAGCTATTACCAAAGAGTACTTTTGAGTATCTCAGAGGTAGACTGGGGGTTGTGCCCCTCTCAGATCATTAGTAATCATAAATGGGAAGTCATCAGTTCATTATGATTTAAACAAAAGGGTTACATCTTATCTTCTGTGAACTGATGAAAAGGACTGTTGCTCGTAGGGGGAACAGAGTATGCAAATCTTCCTAATTAGCCTTTTGGCATTCTATTGTCAAAAAGGAGGAGAATATGATTGATCACCTATCATATTTTTGCCATCAATGCCAAAGGGGGAGATTGTTGGCATGACTAACCGGTAAGCTTTCTACTAGTCTAAGTGTTGTCATTGATTGGCAAAAGAAGATAGAGATTTGTTGTCTCTATTATAGAGGGGACTCCTCATCAAGAGAGGTTGTGAACCGGTCGCTACACTAAGCATCTGCAACCGGTTAATGCACTCCGCAAAGAAGAATGTATCCTAGTATCAACCGGTATAAACAAGTACAAACAAAAGCATATCCAACTAATGTCTTTAACACAACCGGAACAGTGCAATCGGTAAGCTGCCACACCAAAGGCGTGTATCTGGTAAGACAAGAAAGGAACGTTCTAAGACCTCAACTGATATATTATAAGACATCAGCATAAACCGAGGAAGTCGTAGTCAACTGTTTGTTTCAACCAACTCTTCTTCACTGGGATTTATTGCAGTAAATCCGAGTGATCTTGGGTTGTCTTGGTGATCAGTTTGAGGCGTAGGTAAAGGATTCAAAGCCGGAATCAATGGTTTCTTGAGGCACGACTAAAGGATTTAAAGCCTGATTCAGTGGATTTAAATCAAAGTGTTATCTCTCATGAAGAAAGATTGCTTGACATTGCTTGACACGCAACTGTTGTTTTCCTCATGTAGTAGATGAAGCCAGAGCTTGCATCGGATGCTTGCTCAGAAAACAAACACCTCACTGAGTGATGGATTTGTTGGATCTCAGGATCAGGTCGTGCATTTGAGGTGCAGTCAGGGCAACAATAGTGAATATATTCTTACGTCTGGTGAGAAGAAGATTTTCCTTCATTCTGCCGAGAAAAAGAGTGAACCTATATGCTACAGGAGCAAGGGTTAGAAAAAAAATTGAGAAGAGAGAAATAACAGGTTGTGCAAAGGTAGCACAACAATAGTTGAGAGCACACCTGAGTTAATCGGTGATGATTCTCAGTTGAGCACAAATAGAGATCACATCTGGCTGAGTAGAGCCTTCTGTAAAGATCTTGATTCTATTATTTTCTAGCAAACTACAATAGACAAATCCCAGTATTTGGGTGGACTCTAACAGGTCCCTTGTATCAAAATCCCTTAACCGGGTGACATCTTTCAAGGTGTTTGAAGTCCCTAAACCGGGCAGGTCTTAATAGACCGTATTGTAACAAATCCCTTGACCGGGTCGCACCTAGCAAGTGCATTTTATCCCTTGACTGGGTAGGCTCTTAATAGGGCATACTTCAGAAGAGTACAAATATTGTGAGGTCTCCTCACACTGTGGTTTTCACCCTAACCGGGTTTCCACGTGATAAATCTGGTGTCACTTTGTGTTTGTTCACTTGCTATTTTATTTGCTTAGAACTGCTTGTTATTGTGCTGCAAGTTTACTTCACTGGATTAGACAAAGAAAAAGAAAGTTTTTTCAAAGTGTTGATTCACCCCTCCCCTCTCAGCACCGGTTGTGACTATCAATTGGTATCAGAGCCTTGTTCTGTTTTTCTTTGTTGCTTAACCGCACAGAGAGAAAGCTATGATGATGAGAAAGGAAGGACCAAAGTTTTAAAAAAAAAACTTCACCTTATGGTGCAGCAGGATGAAGCTATATATGAAGACCAACGGTGACCAGTACTGGAATCATGTTCATAGGCACTCAAAGAAAGAATGAAAGAGATGTAAGAGAAGAACATGAAATTGAAAAGTGAGAACAAAGCCTTGTGTATATATTTGTAGTGTCTGGCAAATCCGATTAGTTAGGAAGATTAGGCATTTGTTCCCCCTACAGCTCTTTTGAAAGAATCAGTGGTTGAAATTGAAAGAATGAGGAGAGTTGTCCAAGGTGCTAAAAAGTGGTTAAAGAGTGTTTAGGTTATTGTAAGTAGATTTGTTGAGGACCTGATCTAGATGCATGGAAGAATCTTGGCTATCCTATCTAGAATACAGTGTGTGGGTGTGAAGTATGGAAATACACCCATATTTATCAGAACAAGACCATCGCATACTTGGAGGCATTGATGGAGACTCCCAAATAGGTACTGATAGGTGGAGGGGTGATAATAGAAGGTGAAGCTTATGACTTTTCTTGGTGGTATAGTTTAATAATCATAGTGAAGGAGCTCTTCGAGAAGTCAAATAAAGAATCTGCTTGATTGAGGAAGACAATAAAAAATATTCAAGAAGGGATACTCAATGTTGTTGAGGCAATGTTTCAGAAGAGATTAGCTGATGAGAAAGTGACTGTAGAAAGAATGAAAAGAGGAGTAGAAGAATATTTCAGCGCAAAGTCCTTTGCAAAAGACTTCAAGAGTATTTCCATATTCTCAAACATCATATACAAAATTTAGGAGTCAGCACCAGACTGGGAAAAGAACTTTAGAAAGTGCGAAAGGGATATATCCATTATGGAGTTCAAATAGGGGATTGAGCCAAGTGTCTGTGTGGATGAGCTAGAGATAGTTATGTCTAAATTCTCAACATTAAAGGAAAAGAATCAAACTTGAGCTATTATGGGTGAGTGGGCATTCAATGTTGAGTGAAAATCTTGTCCCCATTATGGGTTGACTTTGACCACTCTCCTGCTAAATGGGTGGCCTTCTTATTGGTCCATGTGGACCTTCTTATTTATGATAGATCCTCTCTTTGTGCCCTCACCCTAATTATGGCTGAGGTGGCCGTGCTTTAATTTGGGCCACTCGTAATTTGAAAAGTTATAGGGCTCACCCCATATTTGTAACAGAGCGAACTCTGAAATTGTTGTTAAAGAGCTACGAGGATAATAAAGTTTTCATTGAAGTTTGGTGATAACTTGGAAGTGTTTTGGAGCTTGCATGGTTTCTTTGTTCCCTCACTTAGATAGATTTGTTTTGAAGTTATTAGATGAATGAGATTGATAGTATTGTGATGATGAAATCTTTTTCTCATACCTTTTGCAAATAGATGATTTCTATGTGCGGTGTAAGGTTGGTCTTGAGCTTTTATGTGGATGCTCGACTTCTATCACTAAATTCACATTGTTCCATGATGTTTATTTGTGACACGACTGCACCTCTTTTGCTTAGTTGAGTTGGCTAAGCAAATTGAGGTTGATCTTACCAAAGCAATTGTTATCTTTTGAATTCTTAGGATTAGCACAGATCTCTTAACACTATCTCCTTTACTTTCAGCATATTTCGTAAAAACATCTCTAAGTACTTTCATTGCCATATCATTCAAATAGCTTCCAAAACTAGTCTGTCTAAATCATCTTGAGAAAAAATACGTAAGCCCCTTTGTGTTACCAGCATATCACAAATACCATTGAGCTTATCCACAAGTCAAAACTTGACATAAAAGAATCTTGGAGTCATTTGTATGATCTTTCGCAATCTTAGCATACACAGGGTTTTTCTCAAGAGAGGATAAGATACCTTGGTATTTTATTTTGTGTTAGTGTGGTCACAAAACACACATCAACACCATCATCATATAGAATTGGGTATATTTTTTAGCTTCATTGGTAGTTGTTTAAACCCTTTCTCACTATAATCTTATCTCCATCCCACCGCCATCTCACCATTGCCCCCTTGCCACCCCAATTTTAGGCCATTGGTCCCCACAATCTCAAGACTTGTCATGTCTTCTCATCTTTAGACTCTATGAAACACAAGTTTTAAGAATCTTTAGTTTTAGTCCATTGAAAATAGAATAATTTGTGCAATATTGTCTTAATTGCTTGAACAATTGTTTCAGGAAATATTATTGATATTTCTAGGTACACTATTTGTTGTGCTTGTGTTGAAATTTGATTAGTTTGCAATCAAGTATTTTTGTAAGTCTTTCCCAATGCAATGTGTGGGATGATTGATTGATTAAGGAATAAATAGGCATAAATTGCACTTGGGAGGGAATGCATTTGAGAGTGAGATTTGCATGTCAAAGATTTGGGTGTGGATGAAATTGTTGAGATGTATTCATGTGGTACTTTGTTTGCACATGGATAGGCACCAATCTTTTGATTTCTCAGGACTTCTTTACAAATGAAAATGATAAGTTTGTAGAAACTGATTTTTTTTGTTTATTCATTTACAATTCTCATAATGGTAAAAAGGAGAAAATCTAATTAGTCTTGATTCTTCTGCCTGTCTATACTTCTGTAAATGCTTAGTTAGAAGATTCTGAGTACTTGGCAAGACTCGCCAAACTGTGTCGACCAGACTCTTCCGCTGAGTCTAGCTGAGTCTTGGAGTGTACTCAGTTGAGTCCTGCTCCAGGACTCCTGAATCTTAGGCTTGGACTTGCAATTCCTGAGCTTAGACTGTCCTAGCACTTGAACATAACAGACACAGTGACTGAAATTTTAAATTTGGAGAGTTTGAGGATGATATAACATGTAGTCTTTGAATTATGACAAAGTGATAGTCAAATCAGACTTTTATGTTCTCTAAATGCATTGATTTCTTCTTTTTTTTTGTTTAATTATGAGTTTTTTTTTGCTGAGTTGGTGCCATGTTTTTCGTTGAGGTCATGTTGAGTGCTGAGTTCGGGTCAAAATTCTGGGCTTCTAAGTCGAATCGAAGTCCAAGTTTTTGAACTATGTACAAATGCATCCTTTCTGCATATTTCAAGAACCATTTTATGAGGATCATATGACATGCAATCTTTGAATTATGACAAATCAGACTTGTATGTTCTCTAAATGCATTGATTTTATTTTTTTGTCTAATTATGAGTTTTTTTTTCTGAGTTCGTGCCATGTTTTTTACTGAGTTCGTGCTGAATGCTGAGTTTGGATCACAACTTTGGGCTTCTGAGTTGAATTCAAGTCCAAGTTTTTGAACTATGTGCGAATGCATCCTTTCTGCATATTTCAAGACCCCTTTTACATTCCATCCTGAAGTAACATATTGTAAGTTAGTGATAGAAAATTGGAGTTATCTTTGTGTCCTCAAAGGCCTTGTTAAGTGGTGGATAGTTTCAGAAGAATTGATAGTTTCAGAAGAGTGTTCTTTGCACAAATGAATTAGTTTTAGTCATAAGCATATGTGTCCATGCTGTCATGTAGAACACCATCTCTCATCATTGGGCTTGCTCATTTGATAATTTTGACGTTGCAAGTCCATTATGTGTATGAAATCTAACAAATCCCTAAAGATGAATGAAATAAGATTCTTTAATGAGCTTCTTAGGAGTTACTAAGAGCATTGGGACAATAGAGATCTCCAACACAAACGTTAAGATGCAATAATAATTATTTCTTTATCACCTTTTTTAATTTTATGCTAATTTTTTCATTTATGATGATTGTAGTATTGTCAATTCTTAGAATTTATTGTAACATTATATTTCATATTGTCCAATTTTATCCTATCATTATAAGGTAATTTGTTATTATTAGCATTTGAAAATATACTACTACTAACTACATGTCTCTAATTCTACTTTTCGATTAATAACAGTGAACCACAGGGATGCCCATGAGTCCCTTGAGCATCCAGGGGATGCTGGGAAGTTTCCTGTCCCGAGGGCATCAAAAACTTGTTTTTCTTTAATTTTTTTAATCTGCCTATGGTCGAACCTTAAAAGGCATGTGGTTCCCATCTATGCTCTGTTGCCATGACAAAACTGTCAAAAATCCTTTGTTTTAATCACATTTGGTTTTCTGATTTTTTCATTTTTCTAACAGCTAGGTGAAGAGAAGAGGAAATAGTGAGTGAAGGAGAGAGATTGAGTTTTTGCAAGTGCAAGAGGGGTGACAAGGGGCAAGAAAAAGAAGAGGAAGAGGTTTCCACACCAACTTGGAGGGATATTTCAAGCACAAGGCAGGTTTCTCTGACAATTTTTTCTATTTTTTTTTCTTGACCTTTTATTAAGTTTTATTTTCAAAATCTGATTTGAATCATTGGATGTTGAATCTTGATGATAAAATGACAAATGGAAATGAAACAATGAAATGAATACATGGATATGCATTTGCAGCCATTGGAATGGCTGGAAATGCATATTTATGGATTCATTTCAATGTTCATTCTTCATTTTTCATTTTGTCATCAAGATTTAAAATCAAAATTTTTATTTTTATTTTTATTTTTGAAGTAGGTGCTTATAGAATTTATATTGTTTATTGTAGTGTCAGAATGAGCTCTCATGACATGAGTGAGGATGAGGTAGAGGTTCGTACTCAGTGAAACTGAATATGAACCTGAGGTTGAGGGGGGTGACCATGGGGCTGATCCTATTGTCCAAACTAGTTCTATGGAAAGTGCAAGAACTAGTGTAGAGTGCCCCTTTGCATTACTGGCAAAGTATGCTAAGGGTCCATTTGATCTGAAGTCTTATCTCAAATAGTTTGTAAGAACATTATTAATGCTAGGTAGGTCTGTTGATATTTTGGCCTTTACGGCAAAGATCAACCAATTGGATAATTGGAAATATATATATAATAAATATATGGAGATATATTTATTATAAACGATTTAAATAATGATAATAAATAAGGGATATTTATTATCTATTGTTTATCTATAATGATTTAATTAATCTATACTTGGGAGGGCCCAAGTTGTCATTATAATAATAATGTATAAATAATAAATAACTCTTATATATTTAGGGCTGCTACATGGTGAATTGCAGTAGACCCTAGGCAGTGAATTGGGGCTACTACATGGCGAATAAAAGCAGCCCTAGATTGGGCGAATTTAGGGCAGATCAAGAAGATTGAAGGATTAGATTTTAAAGACCCCAAGGATGGATTTCTGAGTTACAATCCGGATATTATCTTTATTCTTCTTGTTTATTTATTCATACCCTATGCTTAGTTTTGTTAGATCTCTAGATTGAATATATTCCTTGGTGAAAATCTGACAATACCAACAAAGTCAGGGACAAGTGGTGGCACGAGGAAATGGAAATGAAACTTTTGTGGTCTAAAATGGTATGATATCATTACTAGAGTTTATGCTCACCTTTTTCTTTGAGGACAATGTGTCCATGTGGATAAACATTCCTTTTTGGATGAATCAAAGAACCTCAATTATAGGGTTGAGATAAACAAGCTTTGGCGTAATTTCAAATGACACTTCAGCTACACTTATGCCTCCTACTTAGTCTACTCGAAGGACACATGTTTAGCAGAGCGAGCCACAAAGTTCTGGCAATACTTTGTGGATGAGAGTAGGAGTGATGCTAGGCTCTTCCAGTGCCGTTGACCATATAGGAGAAGGTAGGGGGCAATGAAAGTTGCAAAGTTCAATGGCCAATTTGTTCAATGAGCAATTGAAGGATGAGATAGATGATGTATGCACCCAAAAATGGTCGCCTAGACTTTGGGCCCCATTTATTCAATTTATCAATCATGAATGAATCAGTTTTATCAATAATCAATATTTTCAACATTATCAATTTCTTGATCAAGTCTTAATTTCGATCATATATTGGATTTTTATCGTATGGGCTAATCATTTATCCTAAGTCTTTATTTGATTAAAAGAAATATTTCCTCCCCTTTGGATTAAATAAAAAGCCCCACCTTTCCTCTTGTCCTAAGTTGCACAAATAAAACATTATTCCTATTTTACAAAAAGGAAAAAGCACTTTTGTCTCACATGAACACAAAGTCAATTCCTATTGGAGGATACTTGTGCACACGGATCGCTCCTCTTTCAAGCTCCACCATCGATTAAGCCTTTTTGCCTCTTAATCTCGATGGCCCATTCCTTTGCATTTCTTATAAAAGGAAAGCTCTCTCCTTCATTTGCATATATCATGTTTTTATGCTAACTTTATGCTGCAGGAATCCTTGAAGACTTTGAAGCTTTTTAGAGATCATTGTTGCATCCTACTTTAGATTTCTTCATTTGCTTCATAGTTTAGTTTACATTCTTGCATAAGTAGTTTCATTTTTCATGGCTTTCATAGCTTAGGTTTCCTTTTATGCAATAACATAACCTCACATAGCTTAATAGGAAGGATTTGTAACACTTGTTCTTTCCATTTCATAGCTTAGTTGCATTGCATTTTCATTTCCATAGAATAGTTTGCATTCTCATTTAGATTTGCATTGCATTGCATACTTTGATTTCATTGAAGATATTGGCACTCTTGCCCTTGTCTTCATTGTGAATCTCTCATTGTATGGTTGACTAGCAAGGTCACAAGCTTGTAGCTCTAGCTGAGAGCAAATACATCATAGTCCCTTGCAACTCCATGCATAGAGAGCTATGAGCCACTTTGTGAGGCCTCATTCTTGAGCAACCTTGCATGTAATGGTTCATAGAAGTGCACTATTTTAGTGTGTACATTTCTGGCGCCCACCGTGGGGCAGAGTAGATAAGCTTTGTCCTTTAATTTCTTGCATTTTCATCATTTTTCAGATTATTTTTCAAAAATTTTGCAGTCTCTGGCCTTTTTTCTCAGAATATCGCGCGATACTTCTCAAGTATATCGCACGATATACCTTACTATTCCAGTGCGACACTTTGCCCCAAAGAAGAATCGCCTGGTAGTATTAAGGTATATCGCTTGGTGTTGTGTGAAGTATCACCCGCGTATAGAGAAGTATATCACCCGAATCAAGGTATATCACGCGGGTATAGAAAACTATATCGCGCGATACTGTGAAGTTCAAGGTATATCGCCTGATCTAACAGGGACCTGCAGTTCAAGTTTTATCATCCGAATCTGATCATAGTTAGTTTGCTGGTTTGCTTTACTGTATTTAGATAGGTCTAACCTGCATCTTTTAGCTTAGGTAAATCAATTTCTTGCAATTATTTTCATTTAGATTTTGGATTTTGCTAACCTTGTGAGCCTAACTAGTTGTGGTTGTAGTTGCCTTTGCTTAAAGAAGTTTGCCAAAAATCGCATGTCAAAGAGGGCTACTAATGGTTTTTGCAGGGCTACCCAAGCATAAAAACAAATTTTATTTTATTTTTGCTTGTGATTTATTTCCTTTCAAGTGTGGCATTCAGTAATTGTATTAGGAACTTTAATACCTTGTGAAAGGGATTTTGAGGTGGTAGGAGAAGTATGCTCTTCACCTTTAGGCGAATCAGAAAATCTTGACCCATCTTAAAGTTTTGGAAGCAAGGGAGTAACTGAATCTCTTTGCTTGGTGTGTTTGGGAGAAGTTTTTGAGATAGGGGAGTATGCTCTTCACCCTTGAGGTGAACCAAAAACTTTGAACCTCATAAATTATTCATTTTTGTTTAGTTTAGGAATCTTTTAGCGGGCCTGCTCTTGAGCAATCAAGAGGAATGACCCAAGTGGGGACAACCTTGTCATCATTTTCCTTGGTGGCGAGTGATTCCAACTCACTATAATCTCAAGGCTATGGAGGACACAAAACCTCGGTAGACATAACACTTGTCTTCGTTTGATGTGAGTAGCCCGTGGGATTACGACCATGGGGAAAACATTGAGCAAGAATGCTTAAGGTACTCTTGCGGCCGCGAGGTCCTAGTCCTTTATGAGGAGCAAGAGGGGTGTTGTGAACGGAAGCCCTCATTAAGAACCATTAGATAGAAGCCACCTTGTTTAGCCGCTTATCTTCTTAGTGCAAGGATTGATCCAAGTGGTTTACCCGGATCACCTTAAGATACTCACCATATGTGTCCCTTTGGTTGTGTTGTTTGACACTTCCATGACAAAGCCAATATCTCTCGTGGGTAACCACTTGGTGTGAGGCAAGGGGGCATCAAGTTGTGGGCTAAGTTGGTAAGTATTGAGCCTTGACTTTTTAGGATAGATTTGCTTGAATTGTCTTCGGTTGTGTGATGCCAGTGTAAACGTTCTCACATACAAACAATTGGTAGCATTCATAGGGTGCTTTTTCAATTCTGATATCACAAGTGTTTGTCTTGGCAAGGTTGCTTTCGCCCTTGTTTCAAGTGTTTTGAGACATGTTTGATCCCTCGTTGTTTGCAAACCTACCAAAATTCTGCTGACATTGTGACTGAAATCGAAGACATCAACCCTCAGACCAAAATTTTTGACCAAGCAGACCCAAAAATGCAAATTTTACACAGTTATGGTCAAGAGTTAAGTAATCTTGCAACAGTATCGCGTCCTTTAGAGCAAAGTATCACGCGATACTTCGCGGGTTCAAAAAGTATCACCTGCTTTGAGAAGGAATATCGCGCGATAGTTCGCTCCTCGCAGATTATCGCCCGCCTTGCCTGGTGTATATCGCCTGGTTATTATAAGGTATATCACCTGGTATAAGGCGAAGTATCGCACGGTTGTAGGTATATCACCCCAGTAGCCTGGAGTATATCGCTTGGGTAATTTCTGTCGTGTTTGCAATTTGGTCAGTTTCAATTGCTCTTAGTCAGGTTAGGTCTTGGAGTAGGCTTCTTGCTCTGACGTTTGAGACCTGTCTGGGCTCTCAATTTTTGGTTTTAGTCCTCCGGGATAGCATCCTTTGATTTACGAAATCCCTTTGGGAATAATTGTCAAATTAAAAGGCCATTCTTAGTGCCAAGGTTCATCTCTAAGGTTGTTAGCTACATTCTTGGAAAATTTTAGTGCTCCTATTGTCCAAATCGCTTTCACTTAAATCTCAATTTCAATTATATTTTTGGCCTAGTCCAACCTCCTGGTTCAAAAGTACAAGGGTAGTCACCCTTTGATTTGAAGCACCTCTTTGATAGTGTTGGTAAAGCCCCTTTTCTATCTTTTCATTTCTCTTTGGACAATAGAGGACTTTGATTATCCTAGTTTGGCGCTGACACTTTGAGAGGTCACCTTATCATTGAGAGTATCTTTCTTTCATGTCAGTTACAACAAGGTACCAAGTCAATCAAGGGAAGTGACCCCCTGTTGCCTTTAGCCAGTTACCACCCATTAAGACTCGTCGACAGCATAAGGGAAAAGGATCCCTTTTTAATCAATCGCCTAAGAGTGAATCTGAGGTTTGTTTTAATCCAAAAGCTAATCCTAGTGAAGTGAGCACCTCTTTTGTACCACTTTCATCAAGTATGGACATGAGTTACACTTTCACCCAACAACAAAGAGAAGCCATGAATCAAACTCTTGAGGATATCTTCCAACGACATAGAAGAGAGTACGGTGGTTCTTCTCATGCTAGTCCACCCGGGTCACCTCCCAACAATGCGAGGTATTTTGATGCTCACCAACGAGCCGAGAGACATCATAAGCAAGCTCACTCAGATTCAGGGTCACAACACGAGGACCAGAACAACGAATCTAGTGATCACCACATAAACGCAGCCAATGCAATAAGGCATTCGAGACCATCCTCTCCGCTTAAAGATACCTCTCGATATGCAAATACGAGATTGAAAAGCATTGAGAGGGAGAAGCAAGCCTATTTGGATGAACAAGCTGCTAAAAAGGAGAAGTTTCGACAACTAGAAGAAGAGGAACGTGCGTTATTGGACATAAAGAAGAGAGTCGCCCAAGAAGAAGAAGATAGACTCTATGCACAACAACTCCAAAGCTAATTCAATGGGCGTGGAACCAATAGTGGGACCAACTCACCCCCATCTACCCCTTCACCAAGTCCTAGAAGAAGATCAAGGACACCCTCACGATCCCCAAGTCCTAGAGGAAGAAGGGTTTCAAGATATGATCATCATAAGAGACGATCACCTCATAGACATTCAAAGCGACCCTCCCAACGAGCACATCATGGCTCACAACATGGAGGAAGTTATGCCAAATTTGATCATATGGATTTTATGACTATGCAACAAGAACCATCATTTCAAGCATATGTGGAACGATATGTGGAACAAAACAAGGATCAATTCCTAGAAAGCCTTATCAACAAAGGTGCTAAAGTTCCATATGATTTTGACGTCCACCAAAAGATTAAGAAATAGAATCCTTCAACCAATGAGGTGATCATGCAAATGCAGAAGGAC
Source organism: Chamaecyparis obtusa (assembly GCA_027943335.1). Lineage (NCBI taxonomy): Eukaryota > Viridiplantae > Streptophyta > Pinopsida > Cupressales > Cupressaceae > Chamaecyparis > Chamaecyparis obtusa. The sequence goes on from BSBK01007860.1 coordinate 481,993, forward strand.
ATAGAAAGGATGAGGGCTCCTAAGAGCACATTTAATTTGGACTCCATATGTCCCAACCCGATTGACAAGAGTGTGGTGTTGGTTGAGTTCCCTAAGAAAGTTGAGTTTCCAACCTATGACAAATATGATGGCGTTGGTGACCCTCATGACCATGTTCGACAGTTCTACATAATGAGCTTTTCTTTTCATCATGAAGACTCCTACTTGATGAGATTATTTCCGAGGAGTCCCAAAGGCCAAGCCATGGAGTGGTTCACCAACCTTACTCCTCCAGTAAAGTCATTTAAAGAACTCGTCCAAAGATTTGTTCAACATTTTGCTTATAATCTATCAAGGTCGGTTACAATGCTTGATTTGTGCAAGCTTAAACAAAATCAAGGAGAGCCTTTTGTCACTTTCCTACAACGATGGAGACGTTTGTGCTCAAAATATCCAAGGACAATTCCTGAGGAGGAAAAAATAGACATCATTGTGAGTAACTTAGTGCCGGAATTAAGATATGAGGTAAGAAAGATACCATTTAATTCTTTTGACACCATGGTAGAAGTGGCATGTCGCATAGAAGATGTCCTAAAAGAACAAGGAATCTTGGCCAAATCAACCAATAACAACAATGGCCAAAACAACAACAATCATGGTTATAAGGATAGAAAGAACTCCTATTGGAACAAGAATAAATAGGTGGTCAATGACGGAGTTGTTGACTCACCACAACCTAAGAATGAAGGAGTTCTTAATCTCTCCAATGCGGTACAAGCCATGAAGCTGCAAGCGTCCTTAGGACAACAAGAGAATAAATCCAAATATCAAGGGAAACCCAAGAAGGAAAAGAGACAATTCACCAAACTTGGGGACTCCTATGCAGACATTTTCAAGACACTAATTGCTCATAATTTGGCGCAACCTCAGGATCCTGCCAAGCACCACATACCCGATCCTAAACCTCATTGGTGGGATGAGAAAGCCTTTTGTGTCTTCCACAATGGAATTGGACATGATATAGGAAATTGTTTTAGGCTTAAACATCTTGTCCAAGACCTCATTGAAAGTGGGCGATTACAAGTTGATGGTTTAACCACTAATGCGGATCATAAGGCTTTTAAGGAACCCTTGCCCAAATATGAAAAAGGGGAGAATTCTAACAACAAGCATGGCAAAGCTGCTATCAACTATGCCTACACCAATGCTGAAAATGTTATTAATATGCTTGAAGCGACTGATGATAATATCAACATGATGAGAGGGAAAGATCCTTATGGATATGATGTGGATTCAAATCCTATGTCTGATGAAAGACCCGTTGTGGTGCTAAGAGGTCCTCACTCACGAAGAATGCCCCAATCCCTCAATGTTGTCACTAGGGGTCAAGCTCAAGCTCCCATTATTATCAGAGGTCCTAGCACTAGCAAGTCTAAGCAGCCCATGTCCAAGGGCGTTCCTCCTAAATCTGCCATTGGTCCTAATTCCAATTATAATCTTATTGACCAATTACAACGTACACCCGCACATATATCTATTTTTGAACTTTTAGAATTGTCCCCTAAGCACAAGCATGTCCTTGAGGATGCTTTGCGAGCAGCCAGTGTCCCTAACAACTTAGATATTGATCAATTCCAGAATATGGTCAACCATTTGGCTAGCCCTCATTACCTCACCTTCTCAGAAAAAGATGACAAATCCATCAGTCACCCACATAACTTGGCTTTACACATCGAAGTCATGATTCATAAAACCCGTGTCAGGCGTGTCTTGATAGATGGGGGTGCGGGGCTCAATATTTGTACAATGAGTTTGTTGAAGGCTCTAGGATATTCTGAAGACGTCATTGACACAAGGAAAAAGATCACAATCAAGGCATATGATGAAGCAGAAAGAAGTTCTAAGGGATTGGCCGTTTTGCCTATTCGCATTGGTCCAGTAGAAAAGGATATCTTATTTCAAATTGTTGATGTTGGGCCTTTAGCCTACAACATTTTGCTAGGTAGGCCATGGATTCATGAAATGCAAGCAGTCCCCTCAACGTATCACTAGTGTGTCAAGTTTCCCCATAATGGTGTAGAAATTTGCATACCTGGAGATAGTGCTTTGTCAGTTAATAACATTTCCACGGGATCACATGTACCTTTGAATAGGGAAGCTGACAGCCCTAGTATTTCCCTTGAACAATGCAAGCAGAAGTTTAAGACCATAGATCTTGGGATGGGAGATTATAAAATCGATTCTTTTGCACAAATGCCGATCTCTCCTAGGTCTTATGGGAAACCATCACCAAATATGAAACCTTCATCATTAGCAATGACATTATTTGGAAAATTTGTTGAGTCTTCGGTTCCTATTCAGGAAGAGAAAGAGGAAGTTTCCGTAAGAGACTGGATCTATCATGAGAAAAAATACCAACACAATGAGAACTTTGCTCCTTCACCTAAAGCTTATGGGAGAGGGTATACGTTGGTTAAGAATATGGGTTATCCAGGATATGGTCCCCTTAGCCATAGGTTGGATGCTAAAGCTGAGCCCCTTGACCATGCCCTTTTTGGATGAAAGAATAAGTCAACAGTTGGCTTAGGTTTTGAAAATAAGAAGAAGAAAGGTGTCCCTGTCCCAGCTGCGACGGACAGTGACAGTGATTCAGACTACACACCTGATCTTTCTAATCAACAAGACATGTCTGATGATTGGGTGCCCTCAACAAATCTCCTTTGGGGAGATTCTACAGATTTGATAATTGACGGTCCTACTATCCCAGCTGCGACGGATAGTGACTATATGATTGCTAGGTCGATAATGGAAAGTGCTGCTATCCTAGCTGCGACGGATAGTACCAATGCTAGCACTAGAGAAGGGGAAACCTTTCCAAACCTTGAGGCTTCTACATCACGAGGCCCAAATGATGATTCAAACACAGACTGACATGAGTATGAATGGGACTCACTTTCAGATGCAACAGTTGATTTGGACATGGATGTTGTCCATACTTATAGTACCCAACCCGATGCAGCCAACGAGCTTAGTGTAGGACTAGAGGATTGTACTCCTCAAATTGCCTTAGTGGACGATGCTTCGTTTGGTAGGATGAGTCCTAATTCAGGTATCTTAGGAGAGGACTCGACGAATCCCAATTGTATGGTCACCAGAGATAACACCTTTCACATAAATAACATTGAACTAGTCATTGACCTACCCCTTGTTCACTACGACCTAATTGACTGGTCTCAGCACCATCAAGAGCCTAGATTCCTCACTTTTCAGAATGACTATGAACTTGCCTGCTATCTGAATGCTCTTGAACCTGTGGCTTCTTCCACCAGTGAACCAACAACAAGTATGACGAAGCTTGATATTAAGTACCTCAGTCTAAAAATAAAAGAAAAAGAAAGAAAGAAAAATAGGTCTGATGGTGAAAACCACTTTGTGGCGGTATCAGAACCAAAAATAGTAAAAAGAGATGACGCATCTGAGGGTGAAAACCTCTTTGAGGTGCCTAAGGATGGGGTACTTAATAACTTGCCGAGTTATTTTCAGGACAGATCATCAGTATTGATTGAGCCAACAAAACCAGTTAATTTGAACACAGAAGAAGCTCCTCAAATAATTCATCTTGCTCAGTCTTTATCAGAAGAAGAAACCAAGCCATATATACAATTCTTACAAAAGAAGAAAATTAATTTTGCATGGACCTATTCAGACATGCCAGGGCTTGACACAAATCTTATAATGCATCACTTATCCATAGCTCCAGGAGTCAAACTAGTGAAACAGAGACTTAGAAAAATGCATCCACATGTGGCTCTCCTTGTCAAAACAGAATTAGAAAAACTTTTGGGAGCTGGATTCATCAGAGCCATCGATTATGCAGAATGGATCTCAAACATAGTACCAGTTTCCAAACATGATGGGTCCATTCGTGTATGCACAGATTTTAGAGATTTAAACAAAGCATGCCCAAAGGATGGTTTTCCACTTCCAAACATTGACATGATAGTGGACATGACAACAGGTTATGAAATATACTCTCTAATGGATGGTTTCTCAGGATATAATCAAATTAAAATAGCTCCTGAAGACCAAGAGAAAATAGCGTTCACATGTGCATGGGGAACCTATTGCTGGAACGTCATGCCATTTGGGTTAAAGAATGCAGGAGCAACATACCAACGAGCTATGACCACAATTTTTCATGATATGATGCATAAGAACATGGAAGATTATGTGGATGATACCTTGGCTAAATCAAGAAAATGGGATGCACACCTTACCAATTTGGATGTAATTCTAGATTGCATGAAACAGTTTCAACTTAGGTTAAATCCAAAGAAGTGCACATTTGGTTCACCTCAGGCAAACTTTTAGGATTTATAATATCAGCAAAAGGCATAGAGGTTGATCCCGAAAAGGTCCAAGCAATTTTAGATATGCCACCTCCAAGAAACATCAGTTAGATGAGAAGTCTTCAGGGACGACTCCAGTCAATTAGGAGGTTTATCTCACAGCTGGCAGATAGAGCACAACCCTTTAATAAGACACTGCATAAAGGTGCTTCTTGTGTATGGAATGAGGATTGTCAAAAGAGCCTTAATCAAATAAAACAGTATTTGGCTAATCCTCCAATTTTGATGCCGCCTATTCTTGGGAGACCATTGATTTTATACATTTCAGCAACAGAGTCTTCCTTGGGGGCATTGTTGGCTCAATTAGATGATACTGGGAAAGAACGAGCCATCTACTATATCAGTCGTACTCTAGTCTCCTATGAGATCAATTACAATAACATTGAGAAGTCTTGTCTTGCAGTGGTGTTTGCTTCTCAAAAGTTGCGACACTATATGCTTGCTCATACTATACATTTGGTTGCAAAAATTGATCCTCTTAAGTACTTGCTTAGTAAGGCTGCCCTCACGGGTAGACTTGCTAAATGGATGATGGTCTTAACTGAATTTGACATAGAGTACGTTGAAAGGAAGGCCATAAAAGGGCAAGCTATTGCTGACCAATTAGCTGATTTCCCAATTCAGGATAGTATGCCTGTTCAAGTGGAATTCCTAGATGAACACATCTTGTATATGACTACTCGCACTTGGAAAATGTTCTTTGATGGTTCCCACATGCAAAATGGATTAGGTGCTGGAGTATTATTTGTTTCTCCACATGGGTACAATATTCCAAAGTCTTACAAGCTTTTATTCCCATGTATGAATAATATTGCAGAATATGAAGCTTTAACCAATGGATTGAGATTGGCTATAGAATGGAACATAACAGAGTTACATGTCTTTGGGGATTCCCAGTTAATCATCAACCAAGTCAATGAGGAATATCAAACCAAGGATGATAAATTGATACCCTACAAAAAGATGGTTGACTCATTGAAACGTTACTTTACCTTTGTGACATTTCAACAGATCCCTAGGATAGATAACAAAGCTGCAAATGCCATGGCCACATTAGCTTCACTTCTCCAGTTGGAGACACATGAATCAAGATTCGAATTCTTGGTGGAAGAGCTACACCATCCCACCTTTGACTTGTCTGAAAGCCATGTCATTTGTACCATTGTCACACATGAGTCTTCCCGATATGGTGCTATCTATTCATATCTTCATGATGGCATCATCCCTGACACATTCAACCATTTTGAACGCCGAAACCTTATCCGTAACGCCTCTCACCACACCCTTATCTTTGGTGATTTATATATGAGGGGTTTAGATGGGATGCTCCTTAGGTGCTTGGAAAAGGAGGAATCCAACCAAGCGTTAGTTGACATCTACGAGGGCATTTGTGGTGGACATTCTAATGGTCTTTCCATGGCCCGAAGGTTGCTTAGGGTGGGATATTATTGGCCCACAATGCAGATAGACGTAGTAGCCTTTGCTAAGTCATGTGAAAAATGTCAGAAACATGGGAACCTGATTCATGCTCCAGGTAGGGAGCTGATCCCTTCTGTTTCTCATTGGCCATTTCAGTGCTGGGCCTTTGATCTAGTTGGGCAAATTCATCCCAACTCATTAGGTGGACATAAGTTCATTATTACTGCCACTGACTACTTCAAAAAATGGGTGGAAGTTGTGCCACTTTCTGTTGCTTCAGGGAAGACTATCTCTTTGTTCATCTTGAATCATATTATTTGCCGATTTGGAGTGCCTTCTGAGATTATCACTAATAACGAAGGTCAATTCAAGAACAAGGACCTAAAGCATTTATGCAAGAAGTTTAAAATTAAGCAACACTGGTCCTCCATCTATTTTCCACAGGGAAACGGACAGGCAGAAGCCTTTAATAAAACCATTCTTAAAATTCTTCATAGGACAGTGCACAAGAATGGTAGGGATTGGCACTTGCAAATCAATCCAGCACTATGGGCTTATAGAACAAGCATTCACACACCTACAAGAGCCATGCCTTTTGCCCTTACCTATGGCGCTGAAGCGGTATTACCTTTAGAAGTAGAGATCCCATCACTCAGAGTCTCACTCAAAAGATTGATAACAGATGAGGATTACTGTACCATGAGGTTACAGAAACTAGAACTTTTAGATGAGAAGTGTAAGGCTTCCTTTGACCATATGAGAGTGTATCAGAAGCGTATGTCCAGGCATTCAACAAGAAGGTTCTCCCTAGAGAGTTTCAAATAGGTGATCTTATTTTGCGAGAGAACCCTAAGAACCAACAGAACAGAGAACAAAAGGGTAAGTTTGAACCTAATTGGCTTGGACCATATGTCATTACCGCTGCTTTTGGTACAGGTGCATATTTACTGTCAGATCCAGATGGAGAACAGCTCCCTGATCCCATCAACATTTTGCACCTCAAGAAGTTCTACTCTTAATGCCCATTTCTGTCTGGGGGCATCCTCTGTACATATTTATGGATCCTATAAATACCAAACAAAAAATTCATACATGATGCTGAAAAAATCCTAAAAAGCATAAAAAGTCCTGAAAAAAATACAAAATTTTTTTTAAAAAAAAATGCAAAAATTTCAAAAAAATTAGAAAAAGTGCCTTGGTGAAAACCTGGAAACAGGCACCTTGGTAGCAAAAATACAAAAAAAAATTTAAAAATGAAAAAAGATTCCAAGTGGTAAAAACTTGGAAACAGGCGCTACTTGCGGCCTTTGCACCCCTATTTGTTAGCATGCATCCTCGACACTGAGCCACTTTCCATCATGCCTTGACCTTATTTGACTTGGTCTGGAATTGGTCTTTATCTTTGTCTAGGGGGCATAACTGTTAGCATTGGTCTTTTAGGTGTGTTTGTCTCTTGGGGCATTTCACAATCAGGTGTTTTTCAACACCACCCCAAACAGTGTTTTTCAACACTACCCTTGTGTCGAGTTTTTCTTAACACTTATCAGATGTCTTACCCAATAGTCTAAGTTTGATGTGATATTTCTCATTTGCAGATGCAATGATCAGAGTCTGACTCTATGACCAACACACACACACTTAAACAATCAACTTGCTTGAGATATGTTGACTTTATATTTTTCTTTGTGTGCTGTCTATGAGGATTTCTTTGATGAGTGGTCTCTCCCTGAAAATTTTTCGATGATGCACAGCTAGAAGACTGAGGGTATGAGAACATGTTTTCTTTCTTTATCTTCTTATGGATATATTTTGTTGATGCTAACTGTCATGAGCATTTATGCTGGTCTTACTTGACACTATGAATTGACAAGGTATTATCCTTGACTATTTTGCGAGTGCATGCTTCTAGTTATCCTGACTTTCATGTGTCTTGATACAAGCATAATCTCACTATATCAAATTTAGGTGATCTCACTGCATTAGTCATCTTGACCTATATGTCTTTGATGCCTAGGTGAGATTTCCACATTTCTATCTGATAAAGATCATATTCATATCCACATAGTTATGCTAGTGTGCATTGTATGATCTTACGACGCTACCAATAACGCTCGATGATGATAATTAGATGTCTATAAGCGTTGTGACCTTGCAAGTCAACCACTTTTCATAGTAGCTTGCATTTTCAGTTCATGTTAGTTTAGTTTTGCATCTTGCATATGAAGAGAGCTCTCCTTTTCATCTTACGTGGACCTATCAGTCAACTGCGCTCACCTTTCCTTCTTCTCGATCATGTCTTTCACTCCTTGTCTTTTTCATCTCGAACCTGTTCCTGTTCATCACAAGGGGTTAATCATATCATCATATCTATATCACAATTGTCATTTTCAGAAACATGAGTCTATATCATACACATGAGAATTAAACATACATCTATGAGAGAGAACATACATAAGCATATACATAAATATTTTGAGCAAAATGACAAGACAATATACACAAACTGATACATCCATCACTAGTGAGACATAAAACACATGATCTATCGACTATCCAGTAATCTCATATATACATCAATGTCATGATACAATATACAATATGGGATCCCAAAATCTGGATCAATGTCTCAAGATATGTCTAAAATCTAACTCTAAACCCTAAGACTGACTGCCACCCTCATGTCCTGGTGCTGGTGGAGGTGGTGTTGGATCAGGAACTACATCTGATCTACCCACTACTATAGAGTATGACGGCGCTCTCCAATCCTCTGGGACTGCCTGAATGTAGAGGCCATAATAATATGCAGCTCACGCTGCCTCTCTCTGTCTCTCTGCCAGGGCAACCTGTAGCTGCCTCTCCCGACACTCTGTCTCTGCTCTCTGATCAGTGAGCTGCTGCTCTCTCACTGCTATCATGATCTGGAGTTGTTGTATCTCTGCCTCGAGAGCCTGTATCCTCGCTCTCAGATCATCTCCACCCGCAGGCTGATCCTGCTGTGCCTCTGCCTACCGGCGAGCTGATCTCGCCTCATCCTCAGGCGTCGTCGATCTCTGTCCCCGTGACCATTTTTGGCCACCTGATCTGGATCCCTCCCCTCTCTCCATCCTCCTCCCTCTCCCCCTCCTGCCATCTCCTCCATCCCCTCCATCTCCTCCGTCCCCCCCATCATCCCCTCTGTCTCCCCCTGTACTGGTACCTGCACATCTGGTATCATAAACCGAGGGAATGACACCCTCTGCCGCTCTGCCCTATATGCTGCATCTACCCCTGCATCTACCACATCTGGGTGATACTCCCATGGCTCACTCCTGATCCCAGCTGTCTCTACGACCGCCTGCTGGTAGTCTAACATGGGTAGCCACCCATGTCCCTCCTCATCCCTGACTCGGGCATATGTAGTGGTCTCTATCGAGACCCGCTGCTGCCTCCCAAATTGCCGCCATACTCGAGTGATGCAAAATATCTCTACAATCTCTGGGTGTCAGCCTACTAATGACCGAGTGCACAGCATATAACTCAGCTCGTCATTTGCATCACTCCACCCCTCCACATCCCTATATGGCCTCCATGTGAAAGCTGCCATCTCATCCAGGATCCTCCGGTAGTATGTCACATCCCCACTATGAGCATGTGATATGAACCCCACATATTTATATATGTAGGGGTATCTCCTCTCCCTCGGCTGAACCTTCGGACGCATCATCGCGATGTGCTCCCACACCCACACCTGTGCCAAGATGGCACCGCACGCCCATGACTGGCTGTCCCTGTACACAATCTCGTGTAGCTCGTGGTACATCTCCGCTAGTATGGCCAGACCTCATGCCATGTGCCGAGGTCTGCCTACCAAGTCCATCAGTAACCTGGCCCATCCGAGCGGGAATCCCTTCTGACTGCGATCAGTCATCAGGATCTGTGAAATGATCGATGCCACAATACATGGCACCGGGAAATCTCTACCAAAATCCTCTACTAACCGCTCCCAGCTGACATGCCGATCAAGGATAGTCACATCCTGGAACATCTCCTGGATCATCCGTCGCCCCTCGGTCACATCCTGATCATAGTATACATATGCCATCACATGAATCATGTTAGTTTTCATCATATGGAAATATTACACTTACACAATTTAAAAACATGATTATACTTACAGGCTCGCCGTGACATGACACTCGTAGGATCCTGTACACATCCTCTAGCATGATGGATGCCTCGCCTGTGGGAAGATGAAAGGTGTTGTGCTCGTTATGCCATCTCTCGGCAAGTGCAGTCAACAACCCATGGTCAGCTCTGATGTCTGGGAATCTCAGTAAATACCTGAATCCCATAGTCCTAATGTCAACATTGCTCAGATCATCTAGATCTCGGACACACCTCAGCCCGGTCACCTTCGGCACTCTGATGATCAGCGCTAGAAAGACCTCCTGCAAGCCATTAACCCAAGCCAGTTGTTAGAACATATCATGATGGATGCCTAAAAATCAGTCTAACACATCTTTAAACACATAATATTGTCTGGACCCATGTCATTTTTGCTCAAAATACTTAAAATTTCAAAATTTTACACTTGGGCGATACTGCTTTTTTGGAGAAGTATCGCGCGATACTTCTCCCTATAGTGGTGCGATATACTTTGGGTTGTGTGATACTTTGCCCGGTATCGCGCGATATTTCGCCCAGTATTGTGCGATACTAGTGCCTATCCTCGCGCGATACTTTGGGGATCCGCAAAGTATCGCGCGATATTTATCCCCAAAGGGCGCGATACTTCTAAAGTATCACGCGATATTTCGCCTAACTTCAAAATTTGAAATTTTAAAAATTTACAAAACGTGCTTAAAAAGTATTAAATGACTCAAAAACAATGAGTTTTTCGAAAACATACCGGGGCAGGATAGTGTGGTGGCCGGTTGTGCAACCAGGCACGCTCGAATCGATGCCTGTGGATAGGAACTCCTGCTTGCTGGGCCATATTCTCTCTCTCAAGCTCTGAAAATTCTCAAATCACTATACGACAAATGATTTTTGAAAATGACATTTTCACCCCTTTTATAGCATTTTGACTTTTTGACCAATTTTCAAACCACATCAGAATTGCATGAAAATTGCACCCCTAGCTAATTTTGACGTCCTAGATCCATTTTCGGATTCAAAATCGAAATCCGAGGTCCTCTTGATAGTCAAAATCGCATTTCAAATCTTCTCCTTCTTCTGAGCAGTTGACTGACTTTTTGAGGCATAATCCAATTTTCGATGGACTTTCTTCCTTCCATGTCTCTCAAATTTTCTAGTCTCTCATTCGCTCTATTCCTAGTCTTCTATTTCTATTCTACTACTTCCTCACTGGGGCATGTTTTCATGGCCTAATGGTTATCCTGTTATCATTTATCTTTGATTATGATTTCATTCCGATTTGATCATCTTTTATTGATTTGCTGTTCTCCTCTATCTGATTCCAATTTCGATTCTGAGGGGGCAGTACCTATGGGATTCTCATCCCTGATTCTCTTGATTTTCTTGATTCAAACATCTTTTGTGAGCTTTTGCTCAAATTTGAGATTCTTATCTCTTACTTTGAATATGATCCCGAATCGACCTCATGTTCAAAGGCCTTTGTTTATGTTTTGTCCGGATGTGATCCCGAATCGACCTCATATCTGAGTTGTTTTGTGATCCTAGATCGATCTCACATTTCAACTTCATTCTTTGACTACATGTGTTCCCAAATCGATCACACATTAGTCAAAGAGGGGCAAATGTATGCACCCAAAAATGGTCGCCTAGACTTTGGGCCCCATTTATTCAATTTATCAATCCTGAATCAGTTTTATCAATAATCAATATTTTCAATATTATCAATTTCTTGATCAAGTCTTAATTTCGATCATATATTGGATTTTTATCCTATGGGCTAATCATTTATCCTAAGTCTTTATTTGATTAAAAGGAATATTTCCTCCCTTTTGGATTAAATAAAAAGCCCCACCTTTCCTCTTGTCCTAAGTTGCACAAATAAAACATTATTCCTATTTTACAAAAAAGAAAAAGCACTTTTGTCTCACATGAACACAAAGTCAATTCCTATTGGAGGATACTTGTGCACACGGATCGCTCCTCTTTCAAGCTCCACCGCCGATTAAGCCTTTTTGCCTCTTAATCTCGATGGCCCATTCCTTTGCATTTCTTATAAAAGGAAAGCTCTCTCCTTCATTTGCATATATCATATTTTTATGCTAACTTTATGCTGCAGGAATCCTTGAAGACTTTGAAGCTTTTTAGAGATCATTGTTGCATCCTACTTTAGATTTCTTCATTTGCTTCATAGTTTAGTTTACATTCTTGCATAAGTAGTTTCATTTTTCATGGCTTTCATAGCTTAGGTTTCCTTTTATGCAATAACATAACCTCACATAGCTTAATAGGAAGGATTTGTAACACTTGTTCTTTCCATTTCATAGCTTAGTTGCATTGCATTTTCATTTCCATAGAATAGTTTGCATTCTCATTTATATTTGTATTGCATTGCATACTTTGATTTCATTGAAGATATTGGCACTCTTGCCCTTGTCTTCATTGTGAATCTCTCATTGTATGGTTGACTAGCAAGGTCACAAGCTTGTAGCTCTAGCTGAGAGCAAATACATCATAGTCCCTTGCAACTCCATGCATAAAGAGCTATGAGCCGCTTTGTGAGGCCTCATTCTTGAGCAACCTTGCATGTAATGGTTCATAGAAGTGCACCATTTTAGTGTGTACAGATGATACCAAGTTCTTTGCCAATGGCATCCCATTTCTTGTAGCTTGATCTCCTTATTAGAAGAAGATGATGTTGATGGTAGCAAGGGGAGGACCATCATATGTGCCACCAAATGAGACTAAATTGAGGACCGCAATCTTGGATAAGAATATTCCAAGATCAATGTGTTGATGGAGAAGATGAAGGAATGTTGGGTGAAGACTGGATGCAATATAATCATGGATGGGTGGATGGACATTAGCCATCCTCCACTCACCAATATCATGGTTACATTTATAGAGGGCCCATACTTTCTTAAGTCACTTGATTGTACAAGTCATCACAAACATGCTGATTTTCAGTTCCAGGTCCCTCAAGGAGGCTATTGAGGAGGTTGGGCCACAAAATGTGGTTCAAGTAGTGACAGATGTAGCACATGTGTGCAAAGCTGCATGAAAACTTATTGAGGCAGCTTATAGACATATTCGGTGCACTCCATGTGTGCATGCCATGAACAATGCACTGAAGGACATGGGGCAGATTGAGTGGATCAAAGAAGTGGTTAGTGATGCTAGAGATGTGTAGATGTTTTTTTGCGACCAACACATTTCACATGCACTCTTTAGGAGCTTCTCTAAGGACGAGTTCTTGAAACTGTTGAGACCAGATTTGCATCTTATTCCATTCTCTTGGAGACCATGCTTGAGTTGCAAGAGTCATTGCAACTCATGGTTATGACAATAGATTGGAATTGGTGGTAGGGGAGGAGGGTGAAGGATACATTGATGAGTGATGTGTTTTGACGTGATTCCAAATATATAGTCTCCATGATTGCTTTAGTTTTCTAGGTCATCAAATATGGGGATGGGGATGCACTGAACTTTGGAGAGGTGTATGAGTGCATTGATTCTATGTTTGATTAGACGAGGGCTGTCATGCGAGAGGACCCCATACTAGCTTTTATGAGCAGATTTAGCCAATTGTTCAATAGAGATGGGACAAGCTCAACACTCCCTTGCACATGGCTGCCTATCCATTGAATCCTAAGTGGTACAATATTAGGTTTGGTAGAGTTACATCATATAGGATGTTCAGGTGAAGGTAGGATTCTTTAGGTGCATTGAGAAGATGTATGACCCTCTAGATGCGAACACGACTGAGTGGACCAAATTTGCCACTCTTAGGGGCTATTTTGAGGTGGTCGTGATGGATATGGCATCTATGGCATAAGAGGACCCAATTTTGTGGTGGAACTGCCATGGACTGAAATCCAAGATTGTCACTCTAGCCATTTGATTTTTATCTCAGGTGTCTAGATCTTCAGCTGTTGAGAGGAACTGGTTTACCTATAGCTTCATCCACTTTCTTAAGAGGAACATGCTTACCTCTAGGAGAGTGGAGAAGCTTGTGGCTGTATACAGTGCTTTGCATCTCATAGACTGCAAGATATTTGTGTACAAAAAGAGTCTAGCAACAAGATGGGATGTAGAGCTAGAGGAGCCAACATTGATCAATGAGGATGCCACAATTTTAGATGCAGGGCTGGTTGGTGTTAGTTTGGCGGAGCTTGGCCATGAGGAATCGAGTAGTTTCAGGCTTTCAGTGATGATGAAGAGTTTTCTTTTGGGGACGATTTAAGGTATCCCTTCACTACAGTTTGACATTTTGTACTTATTTTGATATCATGCTACTCATTGTAATCATCTTTATGATATTTTCGATATAATAGAAATCTCCAATTTGAGATTTTTATTTGCAAAATTTTATTTAGAGTTCAATTATTTACACTTTTTGTGTTTAGTATTTGCAATTTTGCAATTATACTAATTTGCCAATGTTTCTTTTAAAATGTAGTTCATATACATCTTTTTATAACTAGCTTTTAAAGTACTATATGTATATTAGTGCAACGCCCCCACTGTCCCCTTGCCGTCCCTTATAGGCCCTTGGTCCCCCCATCCCCCCATCCCCTTGTTCCAAAGTCCCATGCAACACTGATTAATAACCTTCCCTTTATTTTATTAATCTATTGTTATCTTATTAATAATATCATTAAATAACATTACTTAACTTTTGAACCTTAATTTCAATTGTCTCTTAGCTTTCAAATCATTAATAGAACTAGTAATTACAATCTTCCAGTTGCCCCTTTTCTATCCCAATACACCCTTAGTGCACATTTTGTTGTTAGCTTATTAAATTATATCATTTCCTTCTTTCTTATGTGGTTGAGCTATAATTTTATCTTTTTTATTAGTTTATAAGGTTGGTGTTGTTTCTTACCATTTCATCTTGTTTTTGCTGAATTTTTTATTTCCTAATTACTATTGGTTCTACTTGTTAGACCATTATTTCCTTTTTATCAGTTCTAATTCCGTTTCCCTCACCTCTCTTTTTCAAAGAACAAGCTTTGCAAATTTATCAAGCTTTTCGTAATCTTAGTGATATATCATGGAGTGATCCAAAATGTTGATGTTAAAAGCATAGTTACAAGAATCGGACTCGCCTCGGACTCGGCAAGCTGGATTTGGGCTCGGACTCGGACTCGGACTCGGACTCGGACTCGACGCCCGGACTTGGCAAATTCAAAAACTCAAGAAATTCAAAGATTTTTAAAGATTTAAAACTTTTTTCATGCATCATTCAGTCAATTAACATCAAAGACACAATAATCGAGATAAATAGAAGCTACTTTGCACACATAAACAAGTTTACATTGATCACATAAGTATAAATGCGAATTTTTGAAAGAAATAAGTTAACTCTTAAACTAGTTACTAAATAACACATTAGAAATCTGAAATATAAATAGTGTCACTGTCAAAAGTCTACAATATTCATGGAATATGAAATCCATGGAATGAAAAGTTCAAAACATATGTCAAAATAAAGGCTAGAGCATAGAAGACTAAGGCCCTATGTCTTCCTACGCGTACGCCTGAGATAGGTCATGGAATATTTTGCAGCCATCTTTTGTCCCTGTGTCTGAGGCTCAACCTCAGTGGCATCCTCATCCTCCTCATAATCATCATCATCCTCATATCCCTCACTCTCAGCCTCAAGGTCCTCCACTGGGTCTCCTCCCGCTCTAGCTAATCGATTTGCTAATCTATTTTCTAAAACCCCTATATTCTTCTCCCAAGCCTTTTTCCTCCCTTCTAAGTCTTTGCAAATGATGGAATGAAATTTGAAAGAGAAATCATCATTTCCATAAAGAGGAAGGACCCAGTAAAGGGAGGTTTAGATGGGCCATTTGAAAGAAAACTTTTTCATGGTTAGAAAAAAATCTTTACAGAAATGTTGAAAGCATTAATCACATTTATGGTACATAAGATAATCTTTTTGCCTGGCACGGATCCAGAGTACAGTTATTGATTACAGGAAAAAGCACCAGCAAAACATGTCTGTGACATTCACTAGACAGCTCAAGACACTATGCAATAATGAGGTTTAATGGCATTCAAGCATGTCTCCTACAGACATCCAGATGTAATGCTGACTGTTGAAACATTCTATTTCATTAGTATGATTGTTTCTTGTGTGTGTTTTTCAGACCAACATAATTTTTCAACTTTTGTTTTAGACTTCCAAGTTAATTGTTTGTGATTCTGGATTTGTTTACACACAGATATATGTATACGGTCTGATTCAATTAAGAGTTGAACCTTTAAATATAACACAACTTCACATTAATATAACTCTAACAATTTAATTAGTATTAGTCTGTAATATATGCATAAATATTTTGATTGTATCCATTATAGATATTAAATCTGTTAAATTTGTAATGTTATAAGGATTAGAGGAATCGTTCACCTGAGATATTTGTAAGGGTATTTGAAAGAAAGAAATATTTAAATAGGTTTGTCAGAGTAAATTCAATTGTACTGTTAAGAGACTTAATATTTCTATGGTTCATAATATTGAAGAAAGTGATTTTGGAATTAGTTATTTATTTAATCAAGTGTTTTTTTATATAAACATTTTCAATTACATTAAGCATACAGAGTGTGTTTTTGGATTTAATTAGATTTTTTTTTTTTTCATCAATATTTGTAATATAATAGTATTGTTTGTTAATTTATAAATTTATTATATCAAACTTAAATTCACAGAGATAAATAGAAAATTTATTTAAGATATTTGTTCATGTATATGAAGATCATAAGCCTAACACACTTAAATGTAATTAAATTAAATTGTATCAGTTTTCAAACACAGATAGCTAAAGGATAAATCTATCTGAATTATTTATGTTTACATAATTTAGAATAAAAAGTCTTATGTTTTACTCTAATTAAACTAAATTACTTTTATCTAATTAAATTAGATTTTTTCTAATAAAAATTGTCTGAATATTTTTCATTCTATGCTTTAAATCATTTTATAACTTATCATCAAGAAGAAGAAGAAAATGATATATAGACACAATTAAAGACTTAAAAATTAATATATTTTATTAGATTTATATATATACACAATTAAAGACTTAAAAATTAATATATTTTATTAGATTTTTATATAGACACAATTAAAGACTTAAAAATTAATATATTTTATTAGATTTTTTTTCAGTTGAACTATATTTGTTAGAATAAACAATTTGAATCTTTCAAATTGAATTTGTAGTGCAATACAGTTTGGTTAGAATTTACTAGACAAGTGAGGTACACCATAAATGTCATATTTATTTCTTCCTAGATAGCAAAGTAAGTTGTATTTGTATTATTTAGTTTAGAGAGGGCCTACAAGTTTTTGTTTGAATTGGAACAAAATGACTAGAAGTTCTTGTGCTAAGGTCAGAAGTATTAATTCTTGCTCTTAACAAAAGATTTTGTATTTGCAACATGCATAGTTTTACATGTGGACTTGGTTCACTCTGCAAGAAGACCCCATCGTTATATATATAGTTGTAGAGGCATGTCTACAATAATCATATAGTGTCATATATTTGTCATTGCATACTCAGGTCTTCGTGTAAAAGCAATTTCCTTCACAAAGCTATTATTGATTTTATAAATATATGTTTTTAGATTTGATAATATATTTAGAGAATAGTTTAGATGTAAGTCTGTTTTTTATAATTTCTTCCATTTTTTCTTCTTGTTTACTGGTTTTTGGTTATGTTTCAAGCTTATTCTTATTTCTTATACAAGGTTCAAAGTCTTTTCCAAATTCTATTTATCTTAATAAATAATAAGTTCATATAACTATTTACATATTTTATTAGAGAAGACATAATATACACACATGCACACACATATATCACATTTAATTGAAATGAAATTTGATTATTTAAGGAATAAATGTGGTTTAATGTTAATTTAATTACAATAAAATAAGGTATGTTAATTTAAACTAAACTAAATAATAATTCAATAGTGTACAAATTATTGTTATTTTAAGAAAGTAAACAAAAAAGGGACTAGATAGTTTGTGAATAATGATACAAATTAAGATTTAATGCAATTTATATTCCACTCATATAGATATCAAAACATAAGTATTCTTAGTTTGTTTATAATTCTATGTAGAACTACAACCTATTGATTATTTGTTCTAGATACATACGAATACCATATTAAACAAATCTAATATCTATTGCGTGGTATTTGATTTGGTATAGTGTAGCCTTCTACCATCTAATTCATAAGATTCCTTACTCTTTGTTAAATATTGAAGGTGTTAAGCATTATTTTTACAAAAGTCAATTACTAGGAATTCAAGATCCGAATTCCTCTCTTGAAAGAATAATGAAGTTATTCCCAAGGTTACGTAAGGTTGTTTATCAACCTCTTGAATAGCTCAATTGAACATAAATGTGATTGTTCACGAGGAGACCTTTGCTGGTTCGATCATTTGAGGGATGCAAAACAAACTTTATAATAAATTTTTGTATCTTCAATCTTTTAAATGGAATAGAATTTCCTAGCATGTGAATTTAACTTAATCTAATATGATTGATCTCTCAACAATTACAAAAGAACAAGGTAACAAGAATTAAAGAAAATCGCTAAAGTGAAAACCTAACAGACATAAACCATTACTATATCAACTTGCGAATAAAAGCACCAGGATAATGGAGAAAACCCACATAGCCTAAATCATAATTACTCACAAATCATGCCTTGTAAATGCAATCATCAATGAAACATCATGAAGATGCAAGCTTTGTTAAAATTCATTAGATCACAAAGCCGCTACGAATCTATGCACACATGAGACAAATTTATCTTGAAAGCACACATGAATAATTCTACCAATGGTTCATTGCAACAAGAATTCACAACAATGATTAACACCAAATTAATTGATCAAAGATATGTTTTACAATAAAATAATTATCTCTCTAAAGCTCATGAACACACATTCACTAATTCATAAATTTCACATAGATAACATAAGATCCACACCATGAATGAAGCACCAATTGTATGTAACTTTATTGCAAAAAATATCAACCTTTATTACATTGTTTTAAGAAGTATATATAGTGCCTCAACTTGTAGAACAAGAAACTCATAGCTAGGGTTTCAGCTATGCAAAAAACTATGAAATAATATTAAATCTAAAGCTTCACTATGCAAAACTACTACTAAAATGATTGCTAACTAGTGTGCATGGATTTAGATCCATTTACATCAATATTACATGAAAAACAGGCACAAATTCACCCCAAAATGGAAGAAAAGAAGTTGCAGTTCCATCGTTCTTCAACTGTAGTTCAACTTTGACTTTGAAATTTCACATTGAATTCTTCACCCCAACTCCTTTTTTGATATGCATTTGATAGATATTCCCAAGACATGCAAAAATAAACCTAAAGTCACGTGCAATCCTCTCAAAAAATGAATCTTCACAAAAAATGTGATTGAAAAATGTGTGCCCAAGAATTTTAGGGTTGTGGAACTCCAAAAAATGCAACATTGAAAAATGACCAAGTCTAGAAATTTGATGACCCTGGAATTTTGAGGTTGTGGAACTCTGAAAAATGTAACCTTGAAAAATGGCTAAGTTTAGAAATTTGATGACCTGAGAATTTTGGTGTTGTGGACGTTCGAAAAACTTGACCTCTGAAAATGGATAAATCTCCAATGACTTGATTCAGGAATTTTAGGGTTGTGGACATCCAAAACTCTAAAAAAATTGACCTCTAAAAATGGCCAAGTCCACAATGACTTGATTCAAGAAATTTGGTGTCAACTACAACTGTGGACATCTGAAACTTCAAAAAACTATGGACATCCAAAAATCCAAAAAACTTGACCTATGAAAATGGCCAGGTCCACAATGACTTGATTTAGAAATTTCAGGGTTGTGGACATCTGAACCTCTGAAAAATTTTGGACATTTGAAACTCCAAAAAACTTGACCTCTAAAAATGACTAAGTCCATAATGAATTGATTCAGGAATTTCGGGGTTGTTGACATCCTAAACCCTGAAAATTGTGGACATCTAAAACTTTGAAAAACTTGACCTCTGAAAATGGCTAAGTCCACAATGACTTGATTTATGAATTTCATGGTTGTGGACATCCGAAATTCTGAAAAACTTGCAGACATCAAAAAATCCAAAAAACTTGACCTATGAAATGGCTAAGTCCACAATGACTTGATTTAGGATGCAAAAAAATACCAACCTTAATTACATTTTTGTAATGAGTTTATGTCCATTAGGTTTTCATTTCAACAATTTTCCTTTATTCTTGTTACCCTTCTCTTTTGCAATTATTGAGAGATCAATCATAATAGATTAATTTAAATTCGCATGATAGGAAATTATATTCCATTTAAAAGATTGAAAATAAAAAAAGTTATTATAAAGTTCATTTTGTAGCCCTCAAATGATCGAACCAACAAAGGCGTCCTCGTGAACAATCACATTTATCTTTAGTTGAGCTATTCAATTAGCTAACAAACAACATTACATAACCTTGGGAATAACTTTGTTATTATTTCAAGAGAGGAATTTGGCTCTTGAATTCCTAGTAATTGACTTGTGTAAAAACAATGCTCAAAAAATGGTATTTACAAAAAACCTTGGAAAAAAATTAGATGCCAAGGGCTAAGTTATCCTAGTTGACTCCTTCCATTGTACTATATTTATTGCCACAATAAGGTTGGTAGGAAACTAACAAGCATACAAGTTATCTAAACATCTTTTTTACGCAAAGTATTTTTCCTTTTAAAAGTTCCAAATTAAAATATTTCTATTGAATGCTCTAGAACTTTATAGAATGATTAGATATGTTTGAATAGTCAAATGAATATCTTTAAATACTAAGACATAATGAATTGTCACACAAGTTTGTGCCAAGTCAACGCCCAATGGTTATGGACAAAGGGTGGGAGTTGGCAGCTTGAAATTTAAAAGACTAATTTATTTGGACTAGATCCACATCATGAAAAATTGATCTTGTCCATTGTCAAGATGACCCAATATAAAGAAATTATAAAGTAGTTATCAAATAGATGTACGACAATTAGGGAAAATAAATGGTGCACATACGTTGGAATAAGTAAAGATAGGGTAGGCATAAGGACAAATCTATAGAAATATGCATACGCGGGTAGGGATAGAGATAAAGGAAGGAGTCAAACTAAAAATAAAAGTGTGACATGTGACATGTGACAAAACAATTACATTAATGTATTCTCTCAAAACAAGCTCAAAATTAAATGGGAATTAGCACAGTTATGATAATTTCATCATTACATTTTGCCCCACTTTGAGATGCATGTGAATATTGACATTAACATGTATTTTGAAAAATAAACATTATAATAAATGTGCATGTAAAGTAAACATGTAGACATAGAAATGATAATGTGGTCCATATAGAATAAATGGGCCAAACTACATAAATTTTCATGTGCATTCATTCTCACGATGTGTGCTCCATAGGAACCTAGAAAATAAGAAAATGTCCAACACTACAATGAGTAGCATTTATCTCACAGATGAATGAAATGAAAATAATAAAGTTGATTTAATTATCTTGGAAAATGAAAATTAGCTAGTTAAGGTTAGGAAACTCTACTTGTATAGAAATTGATGTGGCATTTTAGGGACTATGTCAAGTGATCAAAATATCACTACCATTTCACATATTCAAGATTTTCCTAGATATGGTATTTGTTATCTACATTGGTACCTATAATTGCAAGATCAAAAAAGGAGTATTACCAACAAAATATATGCTACTTCAATTGGTTACATCAATCAAATCAAGGAATTTGAGGAGAGAGAAAATAATACATGAAATTCTAATAAAATGTAAGAATGGAAGCATATAAGCTATGTAAAGAAATGCATGTCATGGATACTTTATGTAATAGGAGAATATTATATCTTGAACCATAAGTACATGTGGTAAGCACATGGGATAGATATAAGGGTCACAGTAGAACCTTTTCCTAATATAGGTTAATGGTCAAATAAAAATGGTTCTAGAGGAACAATGAAAATTGTATGGGAAGGTATGCTTTCCTCAATGTGGATCTAAGAACATGACTGTAATGCCCCTCCAAGGAATCCTCAGAACAAAGAGTAATACATGTACTAATATTTTTAAAAAAAAAACATACACATAATCATAACATGATAAGTGCATAAACATAGATCACATTGCATAAGCAAGAATGAAAAATAAAAACAATCACCAACGATTGTGCACAAGTGAAAGTCTTCAAACACTTCCAAGGGTTCCATGACAACGAGAAGTCACACTTCGAATAAAATACACACATTCCCAATATTTCCTAACAAGAGCTTGGACAACGTCTAATAGGCCACAAGAAGCTAAACCAACATTAAATCATAACTACCCATAGAGGACACTAAACTAATCCTCAAAATCCACCTAACAAAGATTAATTTCAATACCAAAGGAAATTGTTGGACTATGATGATTATTCATACAAGTTCATTGCCTTCTAACCATTACGAACCAATAATAACCATCATCTAAACAAGCCAAGATTATAAGAGAGTAAATGATAACTAAAATGACTCTTCACCAAGAAATTGGGTAGAGACGCTAGAGGTATGAAGAGATGCCAAGGAATGTAGGTGAAAATCCATAGAGAGAAGATGTTGATTGCCATAATTAACCTCCTACAGAGTCTTAGTCCATAGACTCAGAGATGCCAAATTGTAGGACGTAGATGCCAAAATGCATGGATTTTATTTCACCATGCGTGGACATCAATTGAAAGATTAAATTTTTTTTGGGAAAGAAACGTCTCAAACTTGAGAGGTAGAGATGCCACTCTACAAGACAAAGATGTTGATCAGTGCAGATGCCAAAGTAGGTAGAGGCAACGATCTAAAGACTTCTTAAAAAACTTAAAAATTTATAAATGGAAACCTATGACGACTCCAACATATGTCTAAAAATAAACTAGCTCTACATCATGGAGTAATAGATACATGAGATCGAAGCCATAATCACTTAATATAATCATAATAAATATAGAAACATGAACAACTAGAGCATGATATCTGAAATTTTTTTAAAAAAAAACTGAAAGAAAGTGCATAGGGATAGAGATGAGAACATCATTCTCAGTACTACACTAGAAGTAGTCCACCATCTGTACATTGGTCTCCAATAGTGACATGCAACACCAACCAACCATGTGGTACCCTCAGGCCCACCCCACTGATAGTCACATGAACCAAACACACATAATGCACATACAAGGAGTAGGCTATCACACACATCATTATAGTGCAACAATGAGGGGATGGTATAAAGTTCCTTATACACTCACTCAAACTAGAGTACAATATGGAACAAGTACACAAGGTCACTATTTAATACTAATAATGGTTTGGTGTAGGGGGCCTCAAGAATGGAGTGTTAGTACATGACATGTGGTGGACCATGTATGTATCTTCGATAAACATTCATAGATGGCTAGATATTGTTTCTTTGATCAATGTCACCCAGACATAAATGAAAACACATAGCTTCAATTAATGTCACTCATAAATTACATGACATGTGGTGGCCCATGTATGTATCTTCGATCAATGGTTGTAGATGACTAGATATTGTACCTTCGATTAACATCACTTAGATGGTAGAGAAAAGACAGATTCAATTAACGTCATTCAGATGGCCATCTATAGTCTAATTAATTCTTATTAATGTGATTACCACATTATTTATTTAGATATCACTTGACTAGAAAATTTACATAGGTTACCCTGGAAACTCCTTTGTGTCCCAACCCGTCGTGGAGAGCCACTCCTCTCCAATGCCTAGACAACACAAAGTTCATCTTGTTTCAACAACAAGGAACTATGAAACACATGCAAATAAAGGACAATGTAAGAAAAGAATCTCAAAGGTATAAACCAAAATGAAGCATGGCAAGCTCAATTGGTCTCAAACCGTCTCTCAAAGATCCCGACTAGGCACAAATCAATTGTGCTCATTATAAAATCCCAACACCAATATCAATAAATCAAGATGTGATCTCAAATCAAACATTGAACATAAGCCAATAAGAAGCATAGGAAAAATAATTGTGCATAAGGTACACTCAATTGACCTCATTGCTAGGAGCACTGATTCCAAGGTTGTTCCAATCTCAATACACACGAAATATGAAAATCCCATAAATATAGATTTAAATCACCATCTCAAATAAAAAAGTTATAATATAAAAATATGGTTTAAAATTTAGTTCTGAGGGTCATCGCCTCCTGAGTGTCATCACCATTGACAATCCTTCAAAATTCACTAAAAATTCAAATTTTAAATTAAGTGAAAAGGAGAAAAACTATTGGTCTCCCGATGCCCAACAACACATTGGTCCAACAAAATTCCCATTTTGAGAGCACATGAAAAAACAAGTAGTATAACCTTATATAAACCTCACATTTAAAATTACCAAAACACATAAATAACTTGGAAGCCCAAATAGGCATGGAAATAACTCCCACGTGTGGGGAAAACATAGTATACATCCAACAAATCAAAAGCATTGAACCAAAAATAACCAAATAGAGAAACAAAAGAGTTCTGAGGAAAACTTACTGCACACAATAGTAAAGCCAATCATAAAGAGGAAATATCAAATCCCCATGAAATTAAACGATATTGTGAATAAAGTGGAGCAATTCCAATACAAACTCAATGATCCAATACCCACAAAAATCCAACAAGTGGATCAAACCTGTAGACATCCAAAATTGTCCTTATGAATTTATTAAATTCATACTAACATGTCTTTTCTAATTAATTAAGTTTTTATTCTAGAAAAACTTCAATTTCATATGCCATTTCCATGTACACTATGGGAGTTACTTCATACATGGTCTTTATTATACACAAAATATTTCTTTGCAGGTATACAGATTGTTTCTTAGCTATTGTAATTTTGTCCTTATGGTGGGAGAGAAATAAGTGTATTTTCAGAAGAGTTTCAACTTCTCTACAAGAGGTTCAAACTAAGATCGAAGAGTCAATATCTAAAGAAGTTCTAGAATATGTTCAAAGGACCAAAACATGTACATCAATTTTTTCTTCTTGGGACAACACAATCCTTCATAATTGGTATAACATTAAATTCCCTTTTAATGGTTCAACAACGACACTTCCTAATGATAAGATCAATAGGAAATAAATTAAATGGAAAGTGCCTAATTATTTACATGTTAAGCTGAAATTTGATGGTGCTTCTAGGGGAAACCTCGGTCTCTCAGGTGTGGGTGTGTATTATAAATTTAGGTGGTGACCTCAGTGCCACTCAATCCATTCTAGTTAATAATGGATCTAATAATTGTGTGGAAGATTTTTTCCTTCTTCATGGACTTCTAATGGCACAAAGGTTGTTAGGTATTTATCATTTACATGTTGAGAGATATTCTTTGTTAATTGTTGAAGCCAAAATTTTTTGTAAATGTCAAAATTGGAAGATTATATCTTGCAATATGCATGTGGTAGATTGGGGGTTGTAGTATACCGAATTCCATAGTATGTACTGTTGCCCAAAAATTCCCTGTCTTTCATTTTTTTGGCCACGGCCCCTGTTTTCCAAGTAAAATGCTCAAGTGTCGAAAACCCAGTGTGTTTCCGACCTCCTCTCTGCAGGCTCGGGATGTTTCTGCCTTTGGTCCAAAAGTTCGGTGTGTTTTCGACCTCTCCGCTCTGAAAATTCAGTGTGTTTTCAACCTTCGCTTGAAAACCCTCTGTGTTTTCGACCCTAAGCGCGCAGCTCCAATCAGGCGGGTCCCACTGCCTAAGGTCGTGCTAGTGCAGTGAAGATTTGACGGCTGTCGCATGATCGCATGGGATCTTTCGATCCCATGAGATCATACGACAACCGTTGATGTGGTGTCAGCAAAGATCGACGGTCAAGACAAGCGGTAAGCGGTCATTAGTTAGCATCACGCAGTTGGTCGCATGATCGCATGGGCCTTCCTGGCCGCATGCGATCATGCAAAAAATGGTAAGAAATCAAGCGAACATCGAGGTGGTGGTCAGTGACTAACACCTTACGGTTGGTCGCATGATTGCATGGGCTCTTTCGAGCCCATGCGACCATGCGACAAACCATCAACGGTTTCAGTGGTGGCAGTTTACAGTCATCGGTTAACATCATGCAACAGGTAGTTAGTGGGGCCCGAGGTTTCTGCATTGGTGCAAGTGCGACGAAGATCAATGGTGGTCGTATGATCTCATGGGATCTTCTGATCGCATGCGATCATGCGACAACCATCCAATGGGGATCTGCTGAGTTAGGTGGGTCCTATGCCAGGGGTACTGAGGTGTTTGCTGATGTGGTGGCCAGAATGAATAGAGGGATGACATGTGGCAGATCAGGGCTCAGGGTTAGCAAGCTTTGCGCGGTTGCACAGTTGGAGGTGGGCCCGGTTCTAGGTTCGGTCGGGTAATCTCGCAATGAAAAGAAGAATATTCTTTCTATCTGGTGATTACGAGACTTCCTTTAGTTGGGTAATCTCCTGACGAAAGGGAATATGCCAAAAGTCTTACGAGACTCAGCGACTGCCGTCGGATAAAGCAAGGATCAATGATTTTCGCATGGTCGCTAAGTGTGCCCGGGGTTAAGGAAAAGTTCACGCAACTTGGTGACTAGGAAGAGTTGAACCTGAGGTGAACCAAGGTTAGATTTGTAGTGCGGTCTTGTGGGCCCAAGGCGTCTTGTGCGACAGATTTTAAAAAAAAGCTTGTCGCATGATCGCATGAAGCCTTTCGGCCTCATGCGATCATGCGACCATTGCTTTGTCAAGTGGTGGCAGTTTTCAAGGGGAGTCGCATGATCGCATGTGGCTTCCTAGCCTCATGCAATCATGTGACCAGGTTCATTTCAAGGCAGTACGGCCTATTATTTTTCATGAGCTTTCTTATGAGGGAGATTTTTTGCGGGTAGCTAGAATTGATGTTGCCAAGGCGGTTGCAGGTTGTGGAGTTGATGAAGGAGGTTTGGGCACCATTTTGAGTCCTTTCCAGTATCTGATCAGATTTGGAGCCTTTATGGATGAGTGGGCTTGCAGGGGGTTGTCAGGTCAAGGTTTTTGTCTGCAGGTATGATCAGTTCAAGATGGGCACGTAAAGAAGAAGATATGTCTGATCTGTTGAGATATTTTCAGAGAAGCATTTATGATCAAACATGACCAATTTTAGGGATGATTATTATAATGCATATCTATGTAGCCCTAATTCGGAGATATTTTGATTCCTGCCTGCATGCAAGGGATGTATATATTCTTTTTTGAGCCTGTAATGCTTAGATTTCACATTTTGTAAAAAGGGAAAGTCTTTCCTTGGAGAACTATCTGTAGCATTTCTGCTCTCTGGTTCTTCACATCTTGCAAGTTCTCATTGATAATACAAATATTGCAAAGCATTTTGTGACATTTTTGTTGTCCTCATGCCTTCATGTCTGGATTATCTCTTATTGAATCAAAGTTTATGAATGCTTTCAGTGATATCTTAGGTTCCCTGATTCCTCTTACTTTCTGTAGCTATGTGTGTTATCGTGTTTGATCTGATTTAGATGTTTTGTGGGTATATTTCAGCCCCTAACAGTCTTGTCTCAATCCTACACCGAGTTATAGGAGTGAATGTCTGTTTGCAGGTCATAGATTGTTTGTCTAATCCTGAGAGTCTTGTTGTTGTGAAGGAATCTTCCTCTTTCCCTGAACATCCTCTTTTGTTTGCAGACCCTTCCATGAAACACTTATGCAAGCCTATTTAGTAAGTTGTGATCTCCTAGACCTAAGCCTCTCACTGGTTTCATTCCTCTATACTGAGATCCAAACCCAAGTTCGGTGCATCACCTAGTAGGATAGATTTGCTTTTAGTCATTTCCCTTTCCATGCATTCCTTCTATCCCTTTCCCTCAAAATTTTACATTTCCTGTTAAAAGCAAATCAAGGTGATTATCCAAGAGGAACCAGCCTAGAATCTGGAGGTTTCATCTTGGTTAGCAAAAGGTCCCACAACCTTGAGGTGATTCCCACGTTATACTGGATTATCAAGACTACGAGAGCTTGAGATCAGAGGTGCAAATTCAGTGTATAACATGTACCTTGCCAATCAATTTCATCATTCCCTTGGCAATGTTTGATGTTATTTAGACACAATGAGTAGTGCGCCATCTAAGGTAAACCAAGAGGTTAAAAAGGAATGTCTGTAATGTGAAACCTATGAAATGAGGAAAATGGAATATAGGTCATTCAATCTTTGAGTGTCTATCAAGCTTTCAATTATAGAAACTCCATTCCTACAAAAAAAATTGGACGAAGACCTGGGGGTATGTTCAATATGCAGTGCACCATTTGTAAAAGGTGTGTGAGGTGTTTAATTGGGGAAGAAGTTTTATCTCTCCTTTCTCAAAGAATTGTGTTTCCCAATCAGTTGCTTTCAATATTTTTTCTATTTCACTGGACTTGCTTCAATCTCATGTTTCTTTAGAGGAATTGGTTATGAAATGCATGTGTCCAGGTTTAGTTTCTCAAGAAACCATTTTTTGTGTGATTCAAGATTATAACCTTTACAATGGTGATGGGTATGTTGGTGGATTATTCCCTAGATCCTCTATGCAATGTATCCCTTCTTTTGTCTCAGTCTTTGACAATATAAAGTTGGCCCTTGAATTGAAAGATTTTAGTTTTGTGCAAAATGCACTCCAAAGGCACTGAGTAGAATTGGGTGCTCCCCTAGAAGGCCAAATTTGAGCCAAGATTAGTGCCATTTGCATGTTACTATTTGAGAATGAATAGAGTAGCGATGAGTGGAAAGTAGTGTCGAATGATAGGGTAGAGGTCCTTCCAGGTCGTGCTCCACAAGTCCTAGATTTGAATACTACTGCAAAGTTGGTTAATGATGAAGATATTCAAGTTGTAACCTATTTACAACCTCTACAAGTTGTGGGGGGAGCATCTTTTGGCATAAATGATGCTAAATAATATGTTGATGGTAAGTGAGTTTAGGTGTTGTAATGATAGAGATTTGATTGCATGATGATCAGTTATTGAGTTGTCATTGATGTCAAGTATTGACCTAGTGTTGTTAGTATGTTGCCGAGTATAAGGTTGATGATCAAGGTGTTGCAGTAAGTTTTAGTTGTAGTTATTCATACGAGAGACTTAGGGATGTCTCAGAATGTTAAATGCATGACCACTACTGTTGATATTGACTGCTAGGGAAGTTATAATAAGATGAAGGATAACAGTGTAACTGCTAGAACAATTAATGACATGCAATAGGTGATTTGAGTGGTTTTTTAAATCTTTAGTGTTTCTTATAATGCAGTTATAGGATATGATGGATAACAATTTTTGGATGCTATAGTCTCAATCACAACTGATTTGGATGACCAGAGTGAAGTTTAGAAGATCATAGAATAGAGTCAAAGTTGTTAATAGGTTGAAGTGTTAAAGTTCTTGAGCGAAAGTGATTAAATCTTTGATCGATGGAGGTTATCATTTGGAATCACATTATTCGACGCTAGCATATGGTGAATAATCAAGAGGAAGCAAGTGTTTAGTCAAAACATGTTTGACTCCTTGACACTAAATCCTACGTAAATCATTGTATTGGTTGACACAGTGTAGGAAAATTGTTTGATGCCTTGAGATGTGTATTGATGCATTTATTCAAGCATGAAGATTGAAAGTTAAATTGTAGGCCGTTTAGGGTAATCCTAAGGCAATGGAAAAATTAAGGGCTTGATAAACAATATATATTGGATGAAGTTGAAATTTTTTAGTGTTGATCGTGTGTTGGGCAATTATGGTGTGAAGTGCAAGTTGTGATCAAGCCAGAGTAGAGATAAGTGTGGTAAGAGTGATTATGTGCTTCAGTGGATGTAATCAAGCAGAGGCAATGCTATTATACATATCATTATTTCTATTATTCCCTAATAGTTACAACAATCAAAATCCCTTAATAAGGTGGATCCTAGTAGGTCCCTATTGTAAATCCTCTAACAAAGTGAATATATCTCGTGTTTAAAGTCCTCTAACAAGGCTACTCATAACAGGGTAAAGATCCTAACAGGCCTAAGGTAAATCCCTTAACTGGGTAGCACCTAATAGTGTTGTTGTAAACTCCTAACAAGGTTAAGCTCCTCACAGGGTGTACTTTAGAAAAGTACATCATTTAGTGGGTACTAATCCCCAATGTGGTTTTTTTTTTTTTTTTTTTTTTTTTTTTTTTTTTTTTTTTTTTTTTTTTTTTTTCTGATTTGGCTTTTTTCAAGTGTTTCATAATTTTGTGGATGTTCTTACGGTTATGATTTTAATATGCTACTATCAAAGTTAAATTTATGAATGTTGTGGTAAATATTAAGGGTTGAAAATTTTGGATAATCGTTAGATTACTTATTCACCCCTCCCATCTCAGTAATCTGATCTTGGATTTAATAGCATTCCATGTTCTAATGGAGGAATAAGTTTATGAAGGATTTACAATTTTTTATTTTTGTGCTACCACTGTTGTTTAGAAAAACTTCTTTCAATGAACATCTATTTGTAGGTATCGACAGATGATGGACATACAGTTTGACAATTTTTCTCCTAATTTTGAAAAGACTTGGAGTAAGGTCCTTACATGGTTTACAAATTCAACATGAAAACAAGATGTGCAGATGATGATGTTCGTCATTGACATGGACCTGCGAATGTGAATTCACTTCATTTTGGCATAATGACTGTATACTGCCACTAAAATTTGGCAATTTTAGCTTTTGGTCTCAAAAACTTTATATTTGGCTGCACATAAGCCTTTTATATGAACATTATCTCTATGTAAATATTTCATTATATATATGCCTTTGTTGTCTTTTAAAAATAAAAATCAAAAAATGATTGGAACAATTAACTATATTATCCCTTTAGTCTAGTAATGTAAATAATTTTAATTAATTAAATCTAATTCTAGCATAAAACCCATCATGACACCCTAACACCTATTATTTAAGTTAATTCCATCATTCCTACACTCATTAACATTTTCCATAATTTTTAATTTGTCTCACACACGTGTGAGCACATCCCCAAATTTGAACCCACCAACCCTTCATAAATAGATAACCCCCTCTTACACATTTGTCCCCCATAGCCACCTTAAGCCACTTAACTCTTACACTTGTCTCCCACTTAGCATTTAATGCCCATCCACCCAAGGTTGCTCACACATGGACTCCACCTCATCAATTCAAGTGAATCCCAACACTCCATTTCAACTTTGAATCTCAACCATCCATTTCCCTTCATTTCCTATGGATAGGAGCCTCTCCTTGTGCATTTAATCACTCCATCAATTACATTGTTATCATTCTAAAACCATTCTATAGTTTTTAGTTCTTTTTATTTGCAATCTTAGAATTCACTTGGCATTTCATATCAAGGTTCAATAGTATATAGATGCATGTTTAGCATAGCTATAATCATGCTTCATTTATTTTAGTTTTGGCATTTGAATCCATTACTTTGTATGTGATACTTATTTAGGTTGCATTCTCATCCATCTAGTATTTAATATTCATTTGAGGATCATCTAGTTGTGTTTGGAGAGAAAATAGCCACATCAAACCATCAAATGAGAAAATCAATGGAGTAGGGTGTCTCCACTCCGCTCAATCAGAGGTATGATTAGGATTACTTATCTTTATGCATTGTTTTTTGTTTGTTTTTCATTTGATAACAAAACATTCTAACCATATACAAAACCCAACAAGCAAAAGATCAAATTTCTAATACAAATTTGAAGAAAAATAGAAATTTCCCCAAAACAACAAGTGTATATATAAATGAACTCTTTCTTCCACATTAAAAGAGTCACTTTTTCCCCAGAAGGTAAAAAGGCTAAAATAAAATCACTTATAATAAATTAAATGAAATACCAAAATCTTCCCAAAAACCCCCATTGGATAATTTAATCAAGTCCATTTAAATGGAATCCAACTACAATAATCCTTTTGGGAAATAAAACTAATCACAAAATAATTAAATCAACATAAATATCTAGCTCAACCACAATAATTAT
Source organism: Chamaecyparis obtusa (assembly GCA_027943335.1). Classification (NCBI taxonomy): domain Eukaryota; kingdom Viridiplantae; phylum Streptophyta; class Pinopsida; order Cupressales; family Cupressaceae; genus Chamaecyparis; species Chamaecyparis obtusa. The sequence goes on from BSBK01007860.1 coordinate 514,068, forward strand.
AGATAATCTATATGCAGAGACATGCACTAGTCTAACATAATCATGCGAGGAAGTTCAGATTTTATCCACATGATACTAGAGGTATAATATATCAAATACATATACATCTCTCATACAAGGACAATATTGGTTAAAATTATGAGTGACCAATGTAACTAACTCTTGTATCGCTGCCAAGGATAAGACACACTCAAGCTTGCAACTCAAACGAAGTTGATGTCTAATACTTGTTCACTAAACATGCACACATCAAGTGTAGCTACTCACATCAAGTACTTGTATATAATAACTAAAGTGTGCCTAATGAAAGGATATTTTAGTGACATAATCATTCGTATGTATTTGAATGTTTTTTTTTTGCTCGGTAATAATTATATTTTATTAATAAAATAGGAAATTTACAATATGGCTTTAAGCCATTCTAGTTCAGACCTTCAGATCATATACTATAATCGATGACTTGATCGATAATTATAGACCTTTACAGTGTACTATAATCTATTATAACAACACCTCCTACAAACCCCCGACGTTATCAAAAAAGGGCTCGGTAATTACAGACCATTACTAGCTTCTTTAACCAAAAACAAAACACAACCCGACCAAAATTGCAGAGAACACCAAAGAAAAGCCTGCTAAGCCCTGACAAGTCGCACCACTCAGCCTCTATGACGCGGGGTAGTAAAGCGACGCTTGCGAGGATGACCAACTAGAAACCCAAGCTCTTTACGTCGGCCCAATTGTTCAAAAGCCCTGATCTCCTCCTTTAAATGTGTCCATTCCACTGCAATCATCCTCTTATAATCATCTTTATCCACATTTGAGGGCCACCATAGGAAAGAAAAAACCCCCTTCGCCCACCCTTCCACAGGGTCCTTGAAGCACTCACTATAATTAAAACCAAAACCAATAAACACCCATTCCAATAGAGAATCCAAACCAACAATCAACTCCTTTGGAAATAAAGATGAGATCACCCATTTCACCGAATCCTCCTCCTCAGCCAACTCCAGTCCCCATGCCAAGATCATTGCTGCTATGTCAGCATTTATTTTCCAATGGTGCTGAGCTTCCTGAAAGAGCAGCCCCAAAGTCCATTGAACCACCTTTATCACTCCATTTGACGGGCATTGAAGCAAATGCTTTAGTATCAAATCTGCCACTGGACCATAGAGAGCCTTTTGTTGCAGGCCTATTTTGAAGGTGAAGGTAGGGTCTATTACCTTACCCATCGCATTGAACCAAAATGACAAAGCTGAAACCTGCATTGCTCCTTTTTAATAAAACTTCACACACTCTGAATACACTAGTACACTACAACACCATCATCAACTTCACCCACCACACCACCAAATCATAAAAACATACACTTCGAAAGATCCACCACAACACATCATATGTTTCCTACGTCATCCCCAGCTCTACCCACCCACGTCATCCGCCCTTATGGAAAAAATAAACATAAATTTCTAGCAAAAGCTATTTCAATCATCAAGTGGGGTCCATTCCCTTATGAATTACCAACGATCACATAATTCAAATTTTTGATACCCAATGGGTTCCAATTTCATAGTACATTTTGACAAAGAGTCCACCTCACCATTGCCCTCTCTTCTGATGTGGCTAATTTTATAATCTTCAAACTCTAACAACAATGTCTTTATGTGTTTCACATAGTTACTAAGATGCCATGCCTCCACTTTGCCCTGTCTAATAGCTTCCACAATCACTAACGAATCCCCCTCCAAATGCAACTTTGAAACTCCAAAAACCTTTGAGCATTCCACCGCCCATAAAGCCACCTTTATCTTAGCCAAATTATTCATCCCATCAGATAAATGCTTAGACCCAAAGGCCAAAACTGAGCCCTTTTCATCCCTAATAATAATCCCTGCACTAGATGGACCAGGATTCCCCTTTGAGGCTCCATCAAAATTTGCCTTGGCCCACCCACACTCCGAAGCCATCCAACACACATTCACCTTCTCCTTATACCTTCCCACATTTCTAGAGCAGCTATGGGCATACCTTAGCTTGATATCGGGCCAACTATCTAATAATCTTCCATCCTCTTTAGTGAAAAGTAATTTCTTGGAGGATTTCCTTAAAAGTGCAGTGTTCATTACCTCTGAGATTGCATGCTCAATTCTCTAAAGAAGTCTATCCACAGGTTCCACAGTATCCTAAAAAATCTGCCGGTTCCTCTCCTTCTAAATCTCCCACACCACCAAATAAGGACTGATCACCCATAAAATAGAAAGAAGAGATTTCATCTTGACCCTAGGCCAACTACCAAAGAAGTCCTTTAAATTGGACATCCAGGGGCCAAACCAGTTTAGTTTCTATTGGAGCATCAACCAACATTGTTTTGCTATAGAGCATCTCAAGAAAAGGTGGTCAGCTGAGTCTTCCTGACAATCGCACATAACACATTTAGTAGGGCCACAAACACCTAACTTCTTCCACCTTTCAGCAATTAGAACTCTATTTTGGACTGCTAACCAACTAAAAGCCCTTGCTTTTGGTAGACAATCTTTGCTCCAACATAAATCCACAGCCTCGAACCTGTCCCCCACCTCCATGGATAGAAATTTGAAACCCAATTTAACTGAATACTCACTTGAAGAAGAACCACACCAAAACATCGAGTCTTCCTCATTAACCACACAAACCTCTCTCATCTGAAATATATTCTCTAGTAAACATTGTTGGGCAACTGAGAGACCATCCACCATAGAGTCTTTCCAATTCCAACACCCCCCACTAGGATTAATTTTCCACCTCAAATAGTCACTAACCCTGCACCCCCATCTTTCACAAAGAAAAGTTGCCAAATCTCTAAGTCTTACATCATCTCTCAAAGCAGGATAGCCATTCCACGAGTCATTCTAGAAATGAGCTTTAACTCCATTACCAATCCTCCAAGAGATGTGATCCGTGATGACATGCCTATAATAAATAATAAAATTCCAAATAGTTGAACCCCCTATTGGATTCCTAATTGTGAAAATCCTCTCATTAGACCCATTATCTAAATACTTTGCTTTGAGAATCTTCACCCATAATTGATTTGGGCATTTGTAAATCTGCCAGTAGAGTTTTGCACCAAGATCTGTATTCATAACATTCTAATCCCTCAGCCCTGCCCCACCAAAAGCTTTAGGATGAAAAATCTTCCTCCATGCTAATAGAGGCACTTTCCCCATTTCAGAAGAACTGCTCTAGAAGAATTTCCTCAATTTCTATTCTATCACACCAGTCACCTTCTTTGGGATGTTCAAACAAAGCATATAAAAAATAGGCACAACAGACACTACCAATTTAAGCATTAGGATGCACCCCACAGCAATGAGCCATCTACCTTTCCAACCATCCAAACACCGCAAACATTTTGACAATAAATCCTTCCACAAAACAGCTTTGTTCCTTCCTTGAAACAAGGGTATACCTAAGTATTTCCCAGGTAGAGACACTTTTTTATGTTAAGAATTCTGCAAATTGATCTCTGAGTACTCGAGGGCATGTTGAAGAAGAAGATCTCAGATTTATGCCAGTTTATAACCTGACCCAAGACCATCCCATAACAGTCCAGAGTCTTTTTCATAACTCTAGCCTCTCTTTCCGAAGCATCTCTAGCTAAAAAGTTGTCATCCACAAATTGAAGATGTGTAACAGCATCCACTCCTGCTACCACCTTCACACCCTTCTATGTACCAGCTCTTCTTTTAGAAGAGATCAGCCTCCCTAGTACCTCTACTAGAATTATGAAGAGGAATGGTGAGACAGGGTCCCCTTGGCGTATGCCCTTTTTTAAAGATAAAAAACCTTGAGGGCTTCCATTCACCAACACCGAGAAACGAGGAGTGCTAATACAACTATTCACCCAAGAAACCCAATGCTGATCAAAATCAAACCTTTGCAAAACTTTGATCATAAAATCTCTATCCACTTCATCATAAGCTCTCTTAATATCCAGTTTCACCATCATCTTCTCCAATTTGTTCAACCTAATCGAATGAATTAACTCATGAGCAATAATTACCCCTTCATAAATAGATCGCCCCGAAGAGAATCCGATCTGCTCTGGAGAAATAACTACCTATAACACCTTCTTCAAACTATTGGCTATCACCTTAGAAATCACCTTATAAATAGTGTTGCAGAGGGCAATAGGATGAAGATCATCAAAGGAAGCCACCTTATCCCACTTTGGAATAAGGGCAAAAAATGTGTTATTGAAATCTTTAAGAACAAATCCCCCTTTCTGGGATTCCTCAACCACTGCCCAAATATCATTTCCTAACAAGTCCCAAAACTCTTGAAAAAAGAGAGTCGGGAAACCATCAGGCTCAGGAGCCTTGTCCCAGCCCAGTCCCCATACAACCTTTTTTACTTCTGCCAAGGATACAGGGTTAGTCAACATTTTATTCTAGTTAACAAACACATTACAAGGAATGCAATTTAAAATCTCCTCCACCATAGGAGGGCAAGGGAGACGTTGTCCCTGATCAATAAAAAAATCAACCGCTACCTTGTTAATACCATCAAGGTCTTCCACCAGAATCTCATTCTTATTAGCAATAGAGAAAATATTATTTCGTGCTCTACGAACCTTCACCGAGTTGTGAAAAAATTTTGTGTTCCTGTCACCCTTGGCCAACCATGTTTCTCTAGATTTCTGCCTCCAAAACACTTCCTCCTTTGCAAGGACCTCCACATACTCATAGCAGAGTTTTTTTTCCTCCTCAAAATCCTCAACCTCCATTCCTTGGCTAATGATTTTTTCATTTAAAACCCTCAAAGTTTCCTCCACCTTTAACTTTTTTGAGAAAAGATTTTGAAAGTGGACCCTATTCCAAATCTTAAGCTTCTCTTTTAAAAATTGCAATTTTTTGAAAAAGGAGAAATCTAGATTACCTTCACACCCCGGAGAATGAAGCCACCATTGCTTCACTAAATCCTTAAAACCTTCAAATCTGAACCACATTGCTTCAAATTTGAAGGGACATCAGTCTGGGGTTGATCCTGCCTACATATTCAAAGCAATAGGGAAATGATCCGAACCATGAATGGGCAGAATGACCGCATCCATATTCCAATTACATTTGGGAAAATCTCCAGCAATAAAAAATCTATCCAACTTCTCAGCAATATGAACAAAACTTGATCTTCTATTTGTCCATGTAAACTCCCCTTTTTTGAAAGGGACATCAAAGAGACCATTATCAACCACAAAGTTATTGAAATCAACCTGGCTTGGGAGAAACCATCCTCTACCTCATTTTTTCTCCGTAGGGCATAGAACCGCATTGAAGTCCCCACCAAGCACCACCAATTCCTCTATTAACAGACCCAACAAATCTATGAGCTCTCTCCATACAAACCTCTTCTCTCTATCCTAAGTAGGACCATAAACATTTATGAGATTGAAAGACACATGGAGTTGTTTTGAAGTCACTTTGCACCACTGCCAGTGCAGGTTATTTTGCATAACAACCAGCTCCACCACATCCTCCTTCTACAAAACACCCAACCCTCCAGAAGCACCTACAGCAGGGACCCAATAGCATTTCCACCAGTTAAAACATTGACTACACCAATCTAAACTTTCTTGCTTGAACTTTGACTCTTGAAAGATCACCACATCAGGCCTTGCTTGATCCAAACCACGTTTGATCAAGCGAAGCTTGTCAGAGGCATTGCAACCTCTTGCATTCCATAAAAGCAACCTCATTGCTTTTGGGAAGAGACATACTCTCTTCCCGATGTCATTTTTCTTTGACCAACCTCACTACTAGCCATTTGGATCAAAGACTTTGTGGATTTTCGCCCTTTTTTCCTCTATTCACCTACCTTGATTTTTGAGTTTGTGGCCTCCGATTGAGAAAGTGTTCTAATCTCTGAGAATCCTTGCAACTTGTCCAAAATGAGAAGGTCTTCCTCCTATTCCAAGCCCAACTCATTCTCCATATCAGAATCCATTTCCCCTTCACTAGAATCTTGGCCAAAATCAAGATTGTGGATAGGGGAGATTTGGATGTCTTTAAAAACCTTCTCATCAGGGGCAACCACCTCATTAGCCACTGAGTAAGGGAGATCAAGATCATCCATTGGAATAAATCCAAGATGGCTATCGAGACCCACCCACATAACAGCCCCATCAGCCATAGAAGACAAACCAACTTCCTCATTTTGGATGATAGGCCTCACTTCATTAGTGACCATTTCAAGGGCCACTGAAATACCTAAACTGACATCCAAAGATAGGGGAAATGATTCCTAAATTTGTTTTTGAGCACTATCCACCATAAGAGGGTCAGCCATGGGCTGATCTCCAACATTTTCCTCCGCCACCAAAGGATCCATAGTGTCATTTTGCTGAAAACTGGGGATACTTTGACATTCCCAAGCTGCTGCCAAAGCTAATAAATCAGTGCATGACCACTCTTGAACTTTATATTGCTGCTCCGATAACCTCAAAACCCGATTTAATAACCTAGTCTCCTCCAGGGCCTTCCCTTTGCCTTTAGCCAAATCCATACACCCCAAGGATTCATGTTCTTCACTTAGGCAAACCTCACAAACCAGAAGCTCCTCCTCAAAAGACAGAGGTTACCGCCAAACACCTTCCGCAGTAAACAGCTCCACCATTTTTGGTAACGGGTGACAACTATTCCAAATGATGCAAATTCTTCGGAACATCTGCAAGGAAACTTTATCCACCATTTCCATAGCCTTAACATAGGTTCCCAGCTTGTCCCTGATGCATTGATAAGTCTCGGTATTCCAGTACTCCTGAGGGAGGTTTCTATGACCTACCCAAATTGGAAAGGTAAAAATGGTTTCCTTTGTCGGATCAAAATTAGGTACCCATTGCTTTAGATAAAAACCTTTCCCCTCTAAAAAATAAGGCCCATTACTTAAAATCCAATCTCGATCCTGGGAGCTATCCACCACAACAACCAGAAACCCATTCTCTAAAAATTTTAGGCTTTTGATAGAACCCCACTGTTTCACACACCAGAACTTAATCTTGCTAACAGCAAGCCATGCACCTCCCCATTTTAAGAAAAAAACATGGTCTTTAAGAAAACTCACCATGTCCAAGACCGACGGATTTGAGATATTCAAACCCACCACTCTACACCGTTGAATCGCAGGTTCCTCATCTTTACTTTTTTCTTGATCCAAAGCAATCTTAGGCCTCAAAAAATTTTGTGCCACATGACTGAAATCCACATGCCCACCCAGGGCCGTAGAAGTGAAGCATCTGACTAAGTGGCTACCAAAGCCATTCCCCTTGCTCCTATGCCCAAACGAACTGTCCACCTTGAAATATTTCTGATCTCTGCGAGACCGGTCCTGTAGTCTGCCTTTTGAGAAACTCACAGACCATTGATGTTCAAAAGGGCAGAAAGGCCATCCGACATCTTTGTAATCCCTACCAACATGTCTTCAAAAAGGGCCCCTTCCATTGTGTACCTTTTGGTTCCAAAAATCCCCTTGAGAGCGATCCGAGCGTCCTGACCTGTGTGCGGGCCCGAGCGTTGACCCTGGTCTCCAATGGTCCATTTTTAGTCTCGCACTACCTATATGTATTTGAATGTTACATAACTGTTCCTTTCATATTTAATCCTCAATGTACTTTATAATAAATATTTAATTTAAATTAAAGCATTAAATAATCATTCTATGACATTTAAAACATATATTGGTGAAAACCCCTAGTAACATATTCATCCATATGATAAGAAACAAATCCATGTGACCACTAGCACATACCTTAGTGAATCAACCAAAACATCTTAATAACCATTGGCACAAACATTAGTGAATCACATGAAATCATAATAAGATCAATATAACAAGATATCCTCAGATGTAAAATAAACTAGATATCATCGTATAGCCTCATGTTGCATCACAGTAGGAATAAAATGCATACATGGACATCATTAAACATGAGTATAATCTATCATCTGCATCCATAGTGATATAGGTATAAGGATAAAATTACAAACCTGTGTCACACTTTTATAAAGGAAAATGTCAATAACACACAAATTATTCAAATTTAACGACATAAATGTGGAATTTGTGTTTAGAATTTGAAGATGATGTAAACTGATGAAATGTGTAAAATTGGATAAAATTTATGCCTATAATTTTTATTTTTATTTTTGAACAAGAATTGACACATTTTTTTAAATTTTTGAAGTCCATTTTTCAATTGCTAAAAAATGATGAAAATCTGGGGTCTACTTCCTGCCAAACAAGTATATACAAATAATTTTTTTCCTCTAATTTCAAAATATGTTATAGATGATATGTATAGCTAGTGTATAAAAGAAGAAAGACTTGTTTTCGATGTATATTCTCTCCGATATAACTACTCAAAGTCGAACATATTTGAAATCGACAGTTTTCATTTTCCATCAAGTTTCCCCTATCAAATCAACACCATTTAGAAAAAAAATTACACATTCTTGAAGGGGACTCTCTCCTGAAGTGTTAAATATAAATTTGAATTTTTTTTGGTATGATTTACTATTTTTTTCTTTATTTGAAACATCTTCTCAAATGTTAAAATACATACTTGCACAGTATTTTAAAATTATAATATATTAGATCTAATTAAAATTCTATAAAACTTATATGATAATAATCTTGACTCTAAGCTCTACAAAAGAGTATTTTTATATTTTAAAAAACATCATTAAAAAGAGTAGGAGTTAATGAAACACCACTTTTCTGAAATAATTTTATTTCTTTCGTAATTGGACCCAAATTGATATAAAACATCCATTTAATAGATATTTCTAATTGGAAAAGTTGAAGCACTTATCTAATGAATCTAGGTAGACCATATGTTTGAAAAAAAATAATTTTTAGTTAGAAATACTCAAATTCAGCCGTAATGATAAGTTAGCCTGAAATGTGACACAACTTTGTGCTTTTACCCATAAGAAAAAATGTAACTGAAACCAGGTGCATCCCACAATGCCAATACAAGATAATGATATATGAAGAGTCCTAAAATCACACCAAGAGTCTAGCTCAGATCAAAATAATACAAAATAGAACGCAATTGCAAGAGGCACTGCAATGACAAGGCATATGAGTACATATGATAGGATAGGAGAATGCTTGATGTCCCCATTATGGTAGAATAGAATACTATCAAGTATACACATGTGCAAAATTATGTGTGGGAAACCATAATGCCCCCAATATGATGGGATATCTCATGATAAGGAAACAATGAGCCTAAATGTAAAATATATAAATATTAAGGATACCAAATAATGTGGATATATATGAACATGTATAGTTAATGTAGGGATACATGGATTAATGTATGCAAATGTGGGTGGATATGGATGGGAACTAAGAAAGTGACCTTCGAACATATCACAAAGTGTTTAATGTGATTTGTAAGCATACATTTAGGAATTATTTCATAATGGTCCCAAAACTAAATGAGAATTAGCACATGTATTGCTAGTTTCACCATTACATTTAGCTTTTATTTAAGCATTGTCAAGTTGATTGTTTTTAATTATGTATATATATCAAGGTGACAAATTATAATTATAAATGACTATCTAGTAGAGAATTTATTAGTACAAAAATTCATTTAGTAGACAATATATAAATTATAAATATTTGTTAAGTTGACAATTTATAATTATAATTTGTTGTCAAGTAACTATTTAGAATTATAAATGCTTCTCTAGTTAATAATTCATGATTGTAAATATTTGTGTAGTTGACAATATATAATTACAAGTATTTATCCACTTGACTATTTTTAATTACAATAAGTTGTCATTATGACAACTTACAAATATAAATTTTTTTCTAGTTGACAATTTACAATTATAAATGTTTGTCTAATTGACATTTTGAATCATTTTAAGTGATTTTCATTGGATTTGTTGATGCCAACAATTTAGATATTTCTTTAAAGATTGCAGATTATAATGGTGTGACCACTCAAAAAATTTACTATTGTTCTTAGTAAACAATTTATAAATATAAATATAAATATATATCCGAATGACACTATACATTACTTTTTAGTTGTATGGCATTAGGTTTGTCAATGTCTCATTAAAGAAATCACATTATAATGGTCATGCTCGGTGATGGGCATTTGAACAAATGTAGGGTTAGAATGTTAGGGATAGGAGATATTTGCCTTTGGATTTATTTCATATGTTAGAGCAATTAGTTGTGGAAGACAAGAATGTTTAAATAATTATTCTTTGTTGGGTTGTTGGCCATTCTTGCTTTGTAAATCTCTTTTGGGTTTAATAAATTCTTATCGCTTTTTGTGAGGTCACAGTGTAATGATGTTATCATTCTAAAAAGATGCTATTGATCTAATACAGATAAGACATATTTAATTTATAGTTTATAAGATTTGTATGATCTATTAACTAACAATTTATTAATTATTTTTTTAAAACTTTTAAAATGTACCTTGTTAGAACATAATTTTTAAATAATAATTAGATTTTTACTTATTTTTTATAATATGACAATGATATTTAACAGATTTGTTTTAAAGATTTTCTAATTAATTTATAAATTATAAATTTACAAATATTTGTTTAATAAAAAAATTGAACTAAGATCAAAACGTACAAAAGTACAAACCTTGAGGTTACTGAGCTAATCTGATTTGTGTTTACTCTAATAAAAAAATTAGTATTTGCAATATGCATAATATTATATATATATATATATATATATATATATATATATATATATATATATATATATATGCACTTGCATAGAGGCATGTTTAGGGTAATCATTTAGTGTCTACCAATTTTAGAGTAACATGTTTGTCATTACATAGATTATGAAATAACATATTTTATTCCTCTGTGTTTTGGTTTCTAGAAGTTTGGCATGGCATTTATTGGTAATAGCATCTTACCACTTTATTTTATTTTATGTTTTGTATATTATAATGTGATTTTATTAAAAGACATTATTGATTTTGTAAATATTTTTGAAATTATGTGTAAAAAATTAGAGGTCTATTTAATCACATTAAGAGTTTACTAAATTTGTGATAGCTACAAAATGGTAGAGCCAAGAAGATTGTTTAAGTCAAACATAGAGGCAACCAAGGAAGTACGTCAAAATAGAAGAAAAAGACACGGTGGGTATATAAAAAACAAAGCATGGGAAATTTCAACTACTATTTGGAATAAAATATTATTAGAGTATAAATGTATTGAATTTTAGTATATGTTTATTTATCTTTTATGTTTAATTGAAATGGAATTTAATAGTGTAAGAAAAAGAAAAAGAAATATATTTTTATATTAACTTATCTTTATTAAATAATTGTAAATTTTTTATATATAATTAATTTAGACTAAACAAAATGATAGTTTAATATTGTGTATAAATTAATGTTATTTTAGATCATTGAATGTTACGAGATTATCATATATCTACTATATGAAATACCGATGCAAGAAAGAGGTTAATGAATATATAAAAGAAAAAAAAGTAAGAGGTTAATGGATATAGATTACATTCATATAAGTATAAAAAATTGTAATCTCAGTGTCTTCTTTGTTTAAGATTCTATGTAGAACTACAATCTGTCAATAATTGATTTTGTATATGTGGTTCAATTCTTTGCCATACAAATCCAATCATTAATGTGTGTGTTTTTATTTGATATGGTGTAGGCTTCTAATATCAGATTCATTGTATTATTTTCATTACTCTATGCTAACTATTAAGGGTTATTAGTACTTACAAATTTACCTTAAAAAAACCTTAAGATCCCAAGGGCCGTGGTTGTCTAGTTGACTCCTTTCATTGGACCATCTTAATGGTCTTGATAAAGCTTGGTAGGCAACTAAAAAGTATACATGTGTTATCTAAACATTAATATTGATGCAAATAATTGTTAATTTTTGAAATTTCAAAACTAAAATGTTCCTATTGAATGTTCTTTGTATGCTTTAGAACTCTAATAATAATTGGATATATTTTAATGCTCAAATGAATGTCTTTGTAATGGGAACCCTTGAAGCAAAGGGTTATATATGCACTAAACTTTTTTTTTGAAAGATAAGATATGAATTACATACAAGTGCATTGTATAACCATAACATAAGATCAAAGGTTAAATTTACAAGAAGTAACTCAACCAAGAGTTGAAAAGGGCGAGGATTCTCTACCAAGATCACTTATACTACAAAGGCTCAACATTGCACTTCTTTAACTTGAAGGGATAATCAAAGCTCAACCAAAACACCAACCATATGAGCGACATGATTTCCATGATGTTGAGATCTTAAATATAAATGGAAACCAAGGTCACATACCCCAACTAGACTACATTCTCACCTTCAACAAGGTGATAATGAACCCGAAAAGTGAACATCGTCCTACAACCAAATCCATATCCAATATTAGGAGGGTAAGGTACACTCATATATATCATGTCCTTGTAGCCTAAAGCTAGGAATAACACACCAACAATAATCCTCTAGCAAATAAATCTCAAACATGGAGTCTCACTTAGAGGGGATAACATAACCAATATAATACCCCATATATAATCATAAAAATACATAGCCAAGGGAGTGTCAAAGAATAGAAAGGAGACTCTCTCTGTCCCCACACTGCTCCACCCAAAAGATGATTTGGGGACCCCACAACAAGAATGACCCCCTAAAAAATCACCAAAAATAATAAACAAAATAGTGGTGCATCAAACACCTCCACAATCACTCTAATAGAGGCAAGCACATCAAAAAGACATGGTCATCAAGACCCACACTAAGGGTTAAATCTCATAGGTGGACTAAGTCACACCCAACCATCCCAAAATGAATAATTCCATAAAAGGACATATGCAAGCCCTTGAAATGACAAAAACTAGAATCTCAATAAGCATACACGCTAGAAATCAATGCAAGAATTCAAGCTCAACCAAGAAAACACAAGATAAGCATTGAAATTAACAAAAATATAAAATTTATATCATGATTTTAACCAATGCTCGAAATAAGGTTTTCTGGAAAAAAAAAACCATTCATTTTTTAATGATTTACATAAAGTTCATGCAACTATAATCTTGTCTAACATCGTATACATCTACCAATAATCACACAATACATCTATAACATCCTTAGAAAGAGCATTTACAAATCCATGCATCTTTAAATCAATTAATGATAACATGCATTACTTTTCATGTACATAAAAATATTGCTCATAATCGTAATGAGAAAACATACCAATTAACATTGTTATAGTAAATTCAACAAACATAAATATAGTTTGTTCTTTGTGATGTTCTCCCTTACACATACTATCATAGGTCTGCATTGAACATGATAGAGTCACAAAACAAAAGATAGGGCATAAATACCAAACATCTAGAATAGTCACCAAGAAAAAAAAAAGAGGGAAAGACCAAATGGGGGAATCATCAATTCCAATAGTAAATCTAAAAAATGTGCACATTTCAATAATAAATTGAACATGAAGAATGTCACAAATAGATAGATAGAAAAGTTTTGGTGACTAGCCCGAGCATAATAAATACCAAAAATTCAATTCTATCCCACACAACATATGGAATAATCCACCGAGACAAATAAATAAGCCATCAATCATGAAACACATTCACGAAACATTGTGATGATTAATAGTCACCTAAGACAGAGTAACTGTTGCATGGTACCGAGGAACACAACATCTCAACAATGCTAGATAACATACCCACACACATCAAATAGTGAACCATATAAGATCTCAATCATAGGCATAACTATAATTCTTATAAATGCAACAATATTCTTTCCTAATCCAAATTGCTTTAAATTTTTCCATGCAATGCAATATGTCCATTAGGTAGGGTTTCAATTAGGAGGAAGTCTAAGAATAAAATCAAATCATATATTGAAAAATAACCGCCCCAATTCTCCAGGCACATAACATGCATGAGGGTAATTACAACCACAAGGTGAAACACACACAGGGTTGGAACATGAAACTTTCTCTCTTAGAGTGGGTGTTCAACACACTCACAAAAGAGACGTTACACAATGATAGTTCAAGGAATGATTGGCTGAAAACCACAAAGGTTCTTCCCACATTTGGGGTATACACAACTTGCATCATGAGTCACCAAAATTGGCTATAACATTGAAACACATCCTACCTCGCCATTTTAGGGTAACCATCTCTACATCAAACAAGTGATGGATAATCTCTACTTTCACTATGGCCTCATTGCACTCAATGCAAGGTCACAAAGGAAAAAATTCTAAATTCACATAATTCCATTAAATGAAACAATTCTACAAGATGTTTCACATCACAAATACATAAGTTTACCAAAATATTAAGCAACCATATAATTTAGGGAAATAAGTCATTAACCAAATTATCTATCATATAATGTTAATTTTCACTTTACATAACCAAAGAATGTGTCTTTTCATATTTACAATGGTGCATAGCTATTTCTCTACTAAAGGAATGCATAACAATGCAAGAAATAAGATGCCAACATATAACCAACATGAATCGTTTCAATCATCCAAAATCCCTTGATGGTTTTGAATCCCTTGTTAGATCCCAATTTCTTATCAGTTAGATTTTTAATGTTCTTTTGTATCAGGATAACTACATAGGTTAGGGGTGTGTGTGTGAATTTTGTACCTAGCTGTAGACACAACACTTCAGTAAAACATTAGAGGTTAGCAAAAACTGAAATCTGCAAGTAATTGAAACTATGCTAACCAGGCGATTTACTGCCTTCTGGTAGGTGTGAGTATGATGTTCTCAGATTAGAATCAAGATTAGTGACCTTGACAACACCTAAACGAAGGATTTGAATGCAGAATCTAGATATGAGATGAATGCAAATTAATCTATATTTTTTGGTTTTTCATGCAATAATATGAAATAAACTGATATGAATCTATTCTAATATGAAAATTGATATGCTAAAATGATCTAACAATAATATTCTAAATGATATGGATACTATGCAAAAACAATGAAAATCTCACAACAACTCGAATTCTCAAGATCGATTCTTGAGTCTCCAATTTGACAGTGTGAGTGTGCAATTCATGGATGGATCTTAAATGAAGAGCTGAAGCCTTAATTTATAGAAATCTAGGGCTTTGGAGGTGCATGAAAAAAAACCATAAATCACTCAAATAACTCAGGTTGATTTTTGAGTTATTTTTAAATAAAGGATAATTAACTCACAAAAACATGCAAAAGCAGAGTTTAACTCAAAATAGAGTTTAGATTTAATTGATAATTGATAGTTTTCTGCTTTTCTGATTGTGCATGTTTTATTTCTGAATTAATTTAATAATAAAATGATTTATTTCCAACTTAATTGATTTTGAAAAATAAAACAATTGATTTATGGGTTAATCAATTATTTTCAAACTTTTATTCAAAAACAATATTATTAAAAATTGACAACTTTCTTTAATTAATTAAATAAGAATTTAATCAATTATTCATAGGAATTTGGATTTATTGTCAAAATTAAATAATACAATTTAGGAATAAATAGAATTAACTTCAATTAAACAATTAAGTGGCAAAATTAAATCTAATTAATTAAATATTTAGAATATTCAATTAATCAAACTTTAGGATAAATAGGATTTATCGCCAAATAATCATTAAATTAAAGATAATTATGATAATTAGGAATATTACTAGGAATATTCCCCGATGCAGAATTTATGATAATCAATTAGGATTCGATGATGTTCAGATGTGCCTTAGGTTAGGACTTTGATGTTGATTTCGTTCGATGTGTTGATATAAGAGGTTAATGAACTTATAGCCCATTTTTGGGGTATTACATTTTGCCCCTCTTTGAATTACTGTGCGAAGCGCAGTGGTTCAAAGACAGTCCGTGTATGATGTTGAAACTGATGTTTGAAATTGAAATTGATATGAAACAGAAATTGTGATATGAGATTTGAAGATATTAGGTCCTGAATGACCAAAGATAATGTTAACTATAACAGCAATGAACCGATGATCATGAAAAAGTGTCAAAATGCCTGATTCTGAACCTTATGATTGCGAAGAAGTGAGTGACTGATTCCAGACCCGATTGTCGATAAGAATCGCATTGGTATCACATCTGAACCCTTCAGTTACGAAGAACCAAGGAAATAACACTAATGAACCGATGGTTGTACAAAATTGATACAATTTACAAGATTAAGAGAATACCAGATTGATATGGATCTTGATGAATCTGATATGCCCCAAGCGATGATTGATTTTCCCTGAGCGATGAGGTCTTTATGATGAATCAACAACTAGATGTGGTTATTGTCTTGATTATTGAGGAAAGATATGATATCAATAAAGATATGATTTCAGATTTAGATTACAGACTTTGAATGATGTTTAATTTCATGCCCCCTTCAGGATTAAAATGGAAATCTGACAAGAAAAGTCAGCGTTGATAGTTTGGAAGCATGCGAATTGAGTTGAGATTTGGTTATACACATTCGAGAATGCATTTTGCATCATTTAGAGGCCCTAGAGACCAAGTTTGACTAGGTGAAACTATGAGTTGACCATAGTTGACCAAGTTGAAATTTTGATAGTTTGACATAAGATAATCAGTTAAGTTGAATTCTAAATTTTTGTGATGATTAGAAGGTCAATTATGCAAGTAGTTAATAATATGAATAATCTCAGATTTTGATTTTGATCCCGAAAATGGATTGTACTTGCTATTTTGTTGGATGGACCTTCGTGTAAGATTCAACTCTTGTTAGATTGGAAGAGGTGATTGAAGAATCATTTAAGCGTTGGAATTTATTCAGCCATTGTGAGATCATGCAAACATGCAAAAATGCAAAGAGACATGCAATATGAAATGCAACCTAAGACCTAGGACCTAGTCACTAATCATGTGTCGGTCATTCTCATCATTGAATTTTTAGGTAACCGAATAAATCAATACAATGCCCACTAGTTATGAAACCATAGACATATGAATATTGATTTGTATGCATAGGAACCAATACAACATCCACTAGTCAATCAACCATAGATATATGAATATTGATTTTGTTTTCGAAATGTCGAATTAGATATAAGCACCAAGGCACAAATGCCAGGATGACCTAAATATCATGTCCATTTTGATATAGCAATTTTTATAAGCATCAAAACATAAATGTCATAATGAACTGAATATGCCTTGCATTCAAACACATCAAACAGTCAAGTGATCATTCTAAATCCAATGTGAATTACCCGTAGTGACCCTTTATCATTCACATCCTTAGGTAAGATCACGTTTCACAGTAGGAGAAAGAACTCACTCAAAAAGACAATAGTTAGATCAAACTTCCTTGAATTTTTTGGGTATCAATGGTCGAGGTATGCATGGCCATCCAATTCGAGATAGAGGCTCTTACAGTCGGACACCATTTCAATCCAAAATTTTGAAAGTTGTTAGATTTTCACATACAAGCAAAAAACAAGGAAAAGATTATGCCCCCAGTCATCACTCTCTAAACCTATAAAGGACATCATCAAGAGCTCGAAGGGACATAATAAACAAAAATCTCAATGCGAATCAGTAAGCATACAAGGAGATAAAAGCATGAAGAAGCATAGATTGTTTTTAGTTTTTAGTTTTCAGTTTGATTGTGTTGTTGTAGATGCAAAATCCTTTCTGGAGATAAGACTGACTGACTAAATCGGATGAAGCTTCAAAGGACTCTAACTAGACATGACACATCTAGGATATACTGGAGACCATAGGATATGACATTAATTGCCCCTAAGTATTAAGCATTGATAGGATATAGATGCTTGAGCTAATTGGTGTACTAACTGACTTTATTGAAACAAGGATATATACAAACTAAAGCAAGATGGAAAGTTGGGAAAGACCAAGATTGTGCTGATAGATGGAGCATTTTGAAACAAGTGGCACCCGTTTGTTGGGTTTTCACCATCTTGGTAGAGATTCTATTTTTTCTACCAAGGCGCTTGTTTCCAGGTTTTCACCAAGGCACTTTTCCTTTTTCTCATTTTTTTTTTCTTTTTTTCATTTTTCCAATTTTTTTGTACTTTTGATATTTTTTACTTTTTTTGTGAATCATCAAGGCCCTTATTGCTAGGTTTTCACCAAGATGTTCATTTCTTTAGGACTTTTCCAATTTTTATGATTTTTTCAGGACATTTTACCATAGACTGAATGCCTTAGGCATAGAATTTCTTCAGATGGAGAACATTGATTGGTTCTCGGAGCTGTTCTCCCTCAGTCATTGAGAGTTGATAGGCATGAGAGCAAAAAGTAGTAGTGATTACAAAGGGACCCAACCGGTTGGGTTCAAACTTCCCCTTGCATTCTTAATGTGATTGATTTTTAGGATTCTCTCTCAAGACTAGATCACCAGCCTAAAATTCTCTGTGTCTGACTTTCTTGTTGTAGCCTCTAGACATTCTCTTCTGATATACTCTGAGATGATCATACGCTACTTTTCTACGCTCATCTAGTAGTTCAAGTTCTTGCAACCTAGACACTCTGTAGTCATCATCAGTTACTAGCCCATGCATTCTGATTCTTAGTGATGGGATTTCAACCTCAATAGGTAGTACCGCTTCAGACCCATAAACTAAAGTGAAAGGTGTAGCCCCAGTAGGTGTTCTGATACTTGTTCTATAGGCTTAGAGAGCTGGATTGATCATGAGATGCTAGTCTCTTCCTATTTTATTAACTGTACGATGCAAGATTTTCAATAAATTCTTATTAGAAGCCTCTACTTGTCCATTCCCTTGAGGATAGTAGATAGATGACCAATGTTGTGTAATCTTGAATTTGGCACATAAATCATCTAAGTCTTTATTCTTGAATTGTCCACCATTATCTATGATTATGGAATGAGGTATCCCATATCTGCATATGATATAGTTCAATATGAACATAGAGATTTATTTTCCAGTTGCTTGTGTCAAAGGGACTGCTTCTACCCATTTTGTAAAATAATCTATAGCTGTGATTATATGGGTATGTCCATTAGAATAATGAGGATGTATAGCTCCTATAAGATCAAACCCCCATTGATGAAAAGGCCATTGTGTAGTAAATGGAATTAGATCTCTCCCTGGAGCATGAATTAAGTTTCCATGCACTTGGCATTTTTGATAGTTCTTAGCAAACTTGATAGACTCTTTCTCCATTTCAGGCCAATAGTACCCAGCCCTAATAAGTTTTTGAGCTAGTGTTAAACCGTTCAAGTGTGACCCACAAATACCATCATGGACTTCCTCTAATGAACATTGAGACTCTTCCCATTCTAAACATCTAAGTAGTGTACCATCTAGATGTCATTTGTATAGATCATGACCAATGATGACATATCAGGAGGCATTATAGATAAGGTATCTCTTTTCATGGTGGTTGAAGGTATTGAGAATGATTTGGTCTTGGAGATAGGAAAATAAGTTTTTGTATCTGGATGAATCATGACCAAAAATAGTGCAAATCATGCGGGTTTCATGGGAATCATATGCAGGATAAGATAGTGCTTCCACCAGGAACTCGTAGCATAGCTCATGTTCAAGCTATTGTAATAAAGTAGATAGTGTTGCCATTGGATCAGCAGCCTTATTCTTTGTTCTAGGAATTTGCTCAAATGTGATAGATATGAAATACTTCTTAAGATCATCTACCATTCTCTTGTAAGGAATGAGATTTTCATCTTTAGTTTGGTACACATCATTGACTTGATGGATAACAAGTTGAGTCTCCATGAATGTGTAGCTCTGTCACTCTCCACTCAATTGCTAGTTTCATACCGTTCAAAAGGGCTTCATATTCTACAATATTGTTTGTGCAAGGGAAATTTAATCTGAATGCTTTTGGGATTGAGTATCCTTGAGGAGTTATGAACAATATGCCTACTCCTAATCCATTCTGTGTATAGGAGCCATCAAAGAATAACTGCCATTCCCTAGAAAGAATCATGATAGAGGAATCTGGAAATTCCATTTGCATTGGTGTATCATCAATCATAGGTGCATCTACTAATTGATTAGCAATAACCTATCCTTTGATAACTTTTCTTTCCACATATTCAATGTCAAATTCACTTAAGAGCATGACCCATTTGGCTAATCTACATGTGAGGGCAACTTTGCTTAGTAGGTATTTGAGTGGATCAATCTTGGCTACCAAATGTGTGATATGAGATAACATGTAATGTCTCAGTTTCTATGATGCAAAGATCACAGCTAAACAAGCTTTCTCAATCATCAAATAGTTCTTCTCATATGCAACTAATTTTCTACTAATATAGTATATAGCTCTTTCCTTTTTGTTCTCATCATGTTGTGCTAGTAATGCCCCCAGTGATGTATCTGTAGCAGAGACATATAAGATCAAAGGCTTCCCTAGAATGGGAGGCATCAAGATAGGCGGATTTGATAGATACTTCTTGATATGGTTAAAGTTGTTCTCACATTCTTCATTCCATGCAAAGGTCACACCCTTATGTAATGTTTTTGTAAAAGGTTGTGATATGTCCGCTAGTTGTGATATGAATCTTCTGATAGATTGAACTCTTCCTTGCAATGTCCTCATTTGATTGATATTCTTTGGAGGTTGCATTTTCATGATAGCCTTTACTTTAGCTGGATCAACTTCAATCCCCTTCTTTGAAACTATGTATCCTAAGAGCTTTCCAGAAGTGACACCAAAAGCACACTTCTTACGATTTAGTCTAAGACTAAATTTTTCTATTATGTCTAGTATCTTGCTCAAGTCATCTAGATGCTCAACTCTAATCATAGATTTTGCTAAAGTATCATCAACATAATCCTCCATAGTCCTATGCATCATGTCGTGAAAAATAGATGTCATGGCTCTTTGATATGTAGCACCAGCATTTTTAAGCTAAAATGGCATGACATTCCAACAAAAGGTGCCCCATGCACATGTGAAAGCAGTTTTCTCTTGATCTTCTGGAGCAATTTTTATTTGATTATATCTAGAAAAACCATCCATTAAAGAATACATCTCAAAGCCCATAGTCATGTCCTCTATCATATCAATGTTAGGCAGTGGAAAATCATCCTTAGGGCATGCTTTATTTACATCTCTAAAGTCTGTGCATACTCTGATTGATTTATCTAGTTTTGAAATAGGTACAATATTAGAGATCCACTCTGCACAGTCAATAACTAGGATGAATCCAACTTTCAGGAGTTTCTCTAATTCAGCTTTCACCAAGAGTGCAACATGAGGATGCATCTTTCTCAATTTTTGCTTGATAGGTTTGACATTGGAAGCTATAGATAAATGATGCATTATAAGATTAGGATTCAACCCTGGCATATTTGAATATTTCCATGCAAATTTGATCTTCTTCTTTGTTAGGAATGTTGTAAATTTTTTCTTCTCTTCTTCTGATAAAGATTGTGCTACATGAATCAATTGTGGCTCTTCTATTGTTCCCAAGTTGATGGATTGAGTGGGCTCAATTAGAACTAGAGATCTATCCTATAAATGACTCAGAAGGACAACAAATATCTCATCCTTAGGCACCTCAACGAGGTTTTCACCTTTGGATATGTCTTTTATTTTTACTTTTGTAGGTTCTGAGACTGCAACAAAGTGGTTTTCACCCTCAGAACTCTTTTTCTTTTTATTCTTTTTCTTATTTTTCTGACTAAGATACTTGATGTCCGACTTCATCATGCTAACACTTGGTTCACTGATGGAAGTGCTCATAGGCTCAATTGCATTGAGGTAGCAAGCAAGGGCATAGTCATTTAGGAAGGTATAAATATCATGGCTTGGATTTGTGGAGTTTGATTAATCAGTTCAGGATGTTGGATAGTCAAAGCGGGGAAAGATTGGGAGATAGTGTTTACGGATATGGATTTGTCACCATTGGTCCTAACCAGATGCTCAAGTTCAAAGGTGATATTACAACTTAAGAAATTCAATTCATGAATAGGCTCAATGTCATTATGGGAGTCCAATTCATCCATAGGTGGATCAGACTTGATAGGTTCATCATTTCGGTCTAGACTTACATTGGGTTCAGGTGCATATTGGTGAATAACATCAACATGTTTTTTTGTAATAAGCTCATCTTCTTCTGGAATGGCCCCCCATTCATAGTCATTAGATTCTTCATCTATGCCTCTAGGAAATCTAAGAACATGAGTAAAGTCAGGATGAATACCCCAAGAAGGGTTACCCTTAGATTCTGATTTGAATTCATACTCTTGAGAATCTATCTCAGAATAACTACCACCTTCCTCTTCTTGATTTTTTTTGAGATTAGCTAGTTCTTGTGTTGCAACTATCTCTTGAATGATAGTAGGTTCTTGTGTTTCTACTATCTCTTGATTGATAGTAGGTTCTTGTGTTTCTACTACATTAATTCTTTTGATTGGATCATCTTTAGCTTCAAGGAGATCTATGATTTCCTTAGGAAAATGCTCATAAGGGATAAGTTCAGAGCTGTCTGAATCACTATCTGATTGTTCAGTTTCTTCCTTCTTAAGAAGAGGTTCTCCTAGTGTGATCTTCTCTATGACATGAGAACAATTACCTATGAGGTGGAAGGGTTTATTTTTAAGGCCTAGGCCAATAGTATCTTTGTTTGCCCTACCAGTATGTGAAATAGGTGTTATAAGATCTTCTCCTCTAACTCCTAGAGGTCCTTTATTTGAATATCCCATCTTAGCTATCAATTTGTCTCCTAGACCATGTGCCTTAGATGGGATTTGGGATACTGTAGAGTCACTAGTTGGAACAGCTTGAGATTCAGGTTCATCTTTGTATAGCCATGCAAGCACAGCTTCATCTTCTTCAAATTCCTACTTGGAGACTTGTTTTGCTAACAAATTCTTTTTATATACCTCAAGAGGTTCTTTAGAGTATGGTTTAGATTGTTTTAAAGATTGTCCATAAGACTTAGGTGAGATAGGGAGAGATGTCAAAGATAATATTGGTTCTATAGTATATTCTCTCATACCATTTTCTTTGATATTGACCTCTTTTGCAATGTCTTCCATTTTAGATGTGGATGCTTCTTTGGTTGGCTCAATGGAAGATTCTCTATTATTAGGCACAAGTTTATCTGCACTTTCCTTCAATGTATTGCAAGTGGTGGATTTGTCTGCTAGAATAGTGACCTCTACTCCTTCATAAGGAAATTTCAAGCATTGGTGAAATGTAGAAGGAATAGCCTTCATCTCATGTATCCATGGTCTCCCTAGAAGAATGTTGTAAGCCAAAGGTAGATCAAGAACTTGACATATAGTATCTCTGATAATTGGACCTGCTCTGATAGGTAAGACAATGGTGCCTTTAGAAGATCTTTCTTGTTCATCATAGGCTTTTATAGTTATTTTCTTTCTAGGATCAATAGCCAATTCTAAAAATCCCAATTGTGTGACCAAGCTATAAGAACAAATGTTTAGGCTAGCACCCCCATCTATCAACACATGTTTTACTCTATGGTTCTAGATCAAGACTTCTATATGCAAGGGCTGGTTATGTGGGTGACTCAAGGAGTTGTCATCTTCCTCTGAAAAGGAGATATATTATGGAGATGTAAGATGTCCAACCATAGTCTGGAACCTGTCTAAATCAAGGTCATCAGGAACATTGGATATGAGCAAAGCTTTATCTAGAATGGCTCTATGAGTTGGAGATATTCAAAGAAACTCAAACATGGAGATTTTCACATTAGTGTGTTGGAGTTTTTGAACAATTCTATAAGATGTTGGCCTCGTATCTTTAGGATTGGAAGATTTAGAAACAACCTTCTATTTGGAAGCAGAAGAAAGATTGAAGAGCATCTTAGGGACATTCAATGAATTTGGGATTTGTCCATTTAGATGTGCCTGAGCTTGTGATCGAGTAACTATGTTAGCTGAAGAATGATCTCTATCTCTTCGTACAATTGTGATGACATTCCAATGCTTAGAGAGACAAGGTTCAACCATATTGATAACAACATTATTTCTAGGGTAAGCATAATTGAACTTTGCCCCCATATTAGGTGGAGAAGATGAAACTTCTTGACCATGTTTCAAAAATGGTTCTGTGAATGTCATATGATCATTATTCCTCTTATGATTGTTAATGGTGATATCTCCCTTATCAATCATATCTTGAATAGTATGTTTCAAGCATAAGCAGTTATTAGTTTTGTGACCTTTACCTCGATGGAAATCACAAAATTCATTTTCTCTCCACCATTTTGGTTTAGGATCAGAATCAGATTGTCAGATCTCAGGCAAAGAGATGATGTTATTAGTTAGCAGAGTCCTCATAGTTGATTCTAAAGATTCTCCAAGAGGAGTGAACATTCATTTATTATCAGCGGACCACTTTTTATACTTTGGCTTCTTTTGAGATGATTCAGGCACCTTTTGTTCTGAAGCTTTTATGGCTTGGGTACCAATAGTTAGATTGAAAGCTGGTGCCTTTGATGGGGCAAAAATAGTATCAACAACACCATCTGTGACAATGCCTTTATTCTTGTTCCAATTTTTTTTCTTATCTTTTGAATTGGATCGTGATTCGTACTTGTCCTTTTGAAGTGTGATTTCTCCTTTTTTCACAAGTACCTTTTCAATTTTGATCGCATTATCCACCATTTTATCAAAAGATGTATGATCTTGCATTTGTAAAGGGTAGTTGATCTTTGGGATAAGATTGTTGATGAAGATTTCCAATTTCTCAATTTCTAGAATAGGCCTAGCATATAGAGAAAATTTCTTCCTCCATCTCTTAAGAAATGTTAGGAATGGTTCTCCTAGATATTGCTTGAGATTGCAAATATTGATCATGGTGATTGGATGTTGAATATTGTAGGAGTATTGCTAATAGAACAATTTGATCAACTCCTCAAAAGTTTTGATAGTAGAAGGCAATCTAGAGAACCAATGAATGGCTACTCCCCCTAGAGATCGAGGGAAGAGACACATCAAATAGGTTGGTTCATGCATGAACTCCATAGATTGTGTACAAACTTCTTTGACATGATCTTGGGGATCCGAGTGTCCATCATACTTATCATACTTAGGCATCTCCACTCTTTTTGGGAATGGTGGCATGTACAAGTCTTTGTCGAATGGAAAAGGACATAGGGCCTCCATGGAGAACTCCTTGGGTTCCTTTTCTTTCTCAAGGTTATTAAGCTTGACTTGCATGGAATGCATCTGTTTCATCATAGCTGTGAGTGGAGTTTCTTCCTCATGTGTAATGATATCTTCAACATTAAAGTTGGGAGGAATTTTAGCTCCTTGATGAGACAATTGTAAAAAGTATGCCTCTCTGTCTTCTTTCAATAAATGCTTCATCATTCATTTGTTGTTATCATCATTTTGATATTGAGCAATTTCTTTAGGTGTGGGTTCCTAATCTGCACCATGTTGAGATTGAGCTCTTTGAGAGCCAAATTTTGTCCCTACTTGAGACATGGTGGGAGTTCGACCTAGGATAGATTGATGAGGTGTTTGTTGATTATCTTCGTGAGTTGATGAAGGAGGAATGTAACCAGTTTTTAATCAAAAGTTGCCAAGATCGTCATCTTCGTAAAGACTAGAATTGTAGAGTTGCTCAAGAGTTGGACATACGTGAGTAGACAAAGTTCTGGTGTTAAGTGCTTCTCCTGATTTCTTGTGAGAGGAAGCTCTAGTTTCCTTTATTAACCTTGGGTGAAGCAAACAAATTAGATGAAGAAAACTGAAGAATGAATTGAATCAAGATGATCAAATGACATAACCTTGTCAAGGTTTGATTGATTGAAGCATAGATTTGACTTAGATGAGGGATACTGTGCCCTATATGTATGGGTAGATGACCAAAAGATAGCAGACAAGATATCACAACACTTAGTCATTTTTGAAGATTGGTTGGAGATTGATAGTTATGACAAGGTTTTGACACAAAATTAAAAAAAAGACTCAAATCGATTAAACAGAAGGCTGGATCAGATTCAAAAGGTCACTTTTAGGAAAATGATTGGATTCTTAGTAGTTTGTTGCTCTGTTCCTGACACAGTGATTTGTTTGATAGATTCTAGAAATAGGCTGAAAAAGTTGGATATTTAGCAATTCTGACAACTTTCTGGCAATTTTTCAATACTTCTCAAACAACTTTCTGCAGGCTCGTACGATAGTGGGTATAGCATGAAACGACAATTGACAAGCTTGTATGACAGTTGACAACAGGAAAATTGACTTTTGAAAATGACTGGTAGTAACACTCGTACAACAATATACCAGTTACCATACGACAATCAGGGGGCTATGAAATGACTCTTGACCAAAACTTGTACGATTTTATAACCTAATGAGATGACTTTTGACTCTAGAAAGGAATTTCACTTCAATTTTTGTGAATTTTTGGGTTTTCAATTTTAGATTGTTTGCAAATTTCAATGTCTAGATTTCAGGATTGTAACAGATTTGTTCATTTTTAGTAACCAAATAGATAAGCAAGCACGTAAAACAACAAGCAAGTGATTTCAAGCATGTCTAAAAACAATGAACAAGGGAAAAAGCAACCTTGTGCATGAACAATCAAGTGACTTATTTGTGCTAATACTTAGGAGTGCTAATAGTGTATGTTCCAAAAAGTTTTGCAATAATGCACATATTCCTAGAAAAATGAAAATTTGGCCTCACTAGGGTTTTTAGTAATGGTTTGACTCTCTAACTTTTATGATCCAAGAGGGAGAACTCCAATCTAGGTGCACTAGGGTTTTGACATAGTCTGAGAACTTAATCTTCAGGATCTGCTTGGGAGATCTGACAGCCCAACAAGAGACCACACCTGTGGAGATTTCTTCCAACAGGACATTTATATAGTGGTTGTCACTACCACAGCGAACATGGCTATTACCACTTGAGGTTTCATCAATGTGGTTGAACCAATTAAGGGAATGTCCACTATGGTTAACCCTCTCTAAAGGTGACTCACAAGATATACCACATGGGGACTAGATCAGATTCAAGGATCTAGGTTTTTGGTACTATCCAAAAAGGAAGTAGAGCATAATCTGCTAGCCTCTTCACTTCACCAAAACAAAGAAAACAGATAAATCCAATGTGATAAGACTAAGATTATCTCACAAAGATGTATGACATCAACCCCTTATGATCTATCAACCTCCCCAGAGAGAGAATGCATCGATCAAAAGTTGAAGACACATGGATCTAGTAGAATGTGAGATGCCCTCAGTATCCTCCCTACCTACAAGGGTTCCTTCATTGAGAAGAATTTCACTGGAAATTCACTCTCTCAAGAGCCACGAATAGTGTTCATAGGGCCTATTTACTATGTGTAACAAAGATGCTGAAAAGAAAATCTATGTTCATTTTTATAGCCCAAAATGAAATATGTGATATGAAAGCAATAAAGGTCACACAAGCTTGACACGCAAGAGTTCTTTTTAATCCAATTCAAAACATTATCAGCTGAAAAGATTACCTGAATTCCTCGCAACGCGCTTAGTAGATTCTTACCTATTTTTAGCAATTCTTGCACTTTTTCCAATCAAAAACTAGTGAAAATCAATCAAAAATAGAGAATTTCAATTGTTAGGGTTAGCTGTTAGTCGAAATCTAAAAACCAAATCTGACAAACTGCCTGAAAAAGTGAAACGACAATTGAACCTGGCACTGAAACTCATACAATAGTGGGTTACCTCCCTAACAATAATCTAGAAGCTCGTACGACAATGGGTATCAAATCATATGACAATCAAGCTTCCAAATGACAGTGGGTCTTGACTTGTGTGATCCCCAATCAAATCAATTATTGTATGACAGTGGGTATCTCTTGGTATGAGTTTCTAACAAAACTCATACAAAATTTGTACGGACAGAGAATAAAAATCATAGATTGGAACATAAAAAGACAAGGAAATGATAGAAATTGATAAAATTTGAAGGGAAACCCATCTCACTGGCCCCATGGTGGGTGCCAAAAATATGTGTGTGAATTTTGTACCTAGTTGTAGACACAACACTTTAGTAAGACATTAGAGGTTAGCAAAAACTAAAATCTGCAAGTAATTGAAACTATGCTAACCAGGTGATTTACTACCTTCTAGTAGGTGCGAGTATGATGTTCTCAGATTAGAATCGAGATTAGTGACCTTGATGACACCTAAACGAAGGATTTGAATGCAGAATCTAGATATGAGATGGATGCAAATTAATCTATATTTTTTAGTTTTTCGTGCAATAAGATGAAATAAACTGATATGAATCTATTCTAATATGAAAATTGATATGCTAAAATGATCTAACAATAATATTCTAAATGATATGGATACTATGCAAAAACAATGAAAATCTCACAACAACTCAAATTCTCAAGATCGATTCTTCAGTCTCCAATTTGACAGCGTGAGTGTGCAATTCATGGATGGATCTTAAATGAAGAGTTGAAGCCTTAATTTATAGAAATCTAGGGCTTTGGAGGTGCATGAAAAAAAGCCATAAATCACTCAAATAACTCAGGTTGATTTTTGAGTTATTTTTAAATAAAGGATAATTAACTCACAAAAACATGCAAAAGTAGAGTTTAACTCAAAATAGAGTTTAGATTTAATTGATAATTGATAGTTGTCTGCTTTTCTGATTGTGCATGTTTTATTTATGAATTAATTTAATAATAAAGTGATGATTTATTTCCAACTTAACTGATTTTGAAAAATAAAACAATTGATTTATGGGTTAATCAATTATTTTTCAAACTTTTATTCAAAAACAATATTATTAAAAATTGACAACTTGCTCTAATTAATTAAATAAGAAT
Organism: Chamaecyparis obtusa; assembly: GCA_027943335.1. Taxonomy (NCBI): domain Eukaryota; kingdom Viridiplantae; phylum Streptophyta; class Pinopsida; order Cupressales; family Cupressaceae; genus Chamaecyparis; species Chamaecyparis obtusa. The sequence goes on from BSBK01007860.1 coordinate 542,929, forward strand.
TTAATCAATTATTCATAGGATTTTGGATTTATTGTCAAAATTAAATAATATAATTTAGGAATAAATAGAATTAACTTCAATTAAACAATTAAGTGGCAAAATTAAATCTAATTAATTAAATATTTAGAATATTCAATTAATCAAACTTTAGGATAAATAGGATTTATCACCAAATAATCATTAAATTAAAGATAATTATGATAATTAAGAATATTACTAGAAATATTCCCCGATGCAGAATTTATGATAATCAATTGGGATTCGATGATGTTCAGATGTGCCTTAGGTTAGGACTTTGATGTTGATTTCATTTGATGTGTTCATATAAGAGGTTAATGAACTTATAGCCCATTTTGGGGTATTATAGGGGGAGCCTATTAAAACCCCATGTTCCCATCATTAAGGTTAGGGAAGACTTAAAAAACCCCCATGTTTCTATTCATCTCTTTATGATTTTATTGTGTTTTCTTGTCTGGTTGGATGATGATAGTTTTCAAGGGCCCAATATAGGTTGTGGTTGTTTTTTATTAAGGATGAACTTAGCTTTGTGTTTCTTGGGGTTTTTGACTTAGGTTAAGGGATCCAAGAATATCCTTGTTGATAGGTTGTGGGTTCTATTTTTTTCCTCATTCTTGGCTTCTAATAGCTTGAGGTTGTAGCTTGCCTAGTGTTTCCATTCTGATATATAATGACTATCTGTTGAATCTTTTACTGGCTTTTCTTTCTTGTGGCTATGTAGGTGTTTGGCTGGCATTTGTCATTTTAGCTATGTTTGGGATGTTGTTATTCCATGATTGTTCTCTTTCACAACATTGTATTGTGGGTTCTAGATCTTAGTAAAATTTGATAGTTTTAGGTCCCTTCAAAATCTGGTGTATGGGTTTTTGGCCCCCCTCAAAACTTGTTGTTTTTTTAATAAAAAAACATGAATAATTTAATTTACTTTCCTATTAATGAAACAACCACTAGAATACATAGTGTGACTAGTCAGTATAATACCTCAGTAATTAAGTGTAATGTATAAAATATGGTTCAAATAGGGTTTAAAATAATGCATATGAAATTGACCCTAAACCCATATTTTATACATACATATGAATTCTAAGGGGATGGAATGTACATCTAGGAATGCTAATATTGAAATGAAGAAATAGAAGTACATACCTCTGAAAACCCTGTCAAACAGTCTCTGAAACTGTTAATTTTCATGATCCCAAACCGAAACTGTGAGATCTACAAAACCTAGAAATATTTTTCTTTTCTCAGCCAAGTCATCCTTGACCTCAGGATTAGGGTAAGATCATACCTTGGGGTACAATCTTGACCCCCACTGAAATTCATCCTTGACTTGAAACAACTTCAATGAAAATTCTATTCGCAGATCTCGAAAGTTCGACGAAAAGGGTATCCAGATCTACACTGATATTCATCGTTCCACACTTGTACCTGCAAGAAAAAGGGTTTTGTTGTTGGGATGAGGGGTTCACCTTAGTCAAACCCCAATTTGGAATCAATCTTAATAATGGAATTGAAATAGAGAATGCTAGCAAGTAGTAGAAGTAGATCTAACAATGAAGCTATGATATTCAATAAATATGCAATTATATTTGAAATGTAAACAAGTATATTGATATGAAAGCTTGGAATCAACAATGTAAATCAAAACCATAAATTTAAATCAAAACCTCCATGATTATATGCTTGGAATCCACCTTGAAAGGAGAATGAATAGATCTTGAAGATGAACAAAGAATCTTGAAGGAAGATTACACCACCATGACGGATATATCTACAATTTGGAAGATGAATCTTGAATGCTTGAACCAAATCCCTTCAAAGGATTGAATGCTTGAATGCTTGAATGGATGATTTCTTGAATGCTTGTTCACTTGATTTGATTGCTTGAATTTGCTTGAGAGTGCTTGATAATCGATTCATGAGTGATGGAGAAAATGGGAGGAGAAGGCTTCCTTTTATAGTGATCTAGGGCGCAAACTTCTAGAGGGGCTACATATGAGAAATAAATTCCCATTGGGTCCATACCCATAGAAATGGACCTAGATTAAATGCAATTTAAGAGTTTACCATTTTGGAGACCAAAACAAATGACCCAGAAATGAGAAAACAAATCTTTTTGAAACCCGACATTCAGAAATCATGGAATCTTGAAATTTGGACCTTGGGTCAAGGTCAAGGTTGACTTTGACCTAGAAAGTTGACCTTCACCCCGAGGTTAAAGATCTTAGGATCTCAATCCAGAATGCTAGAAAAGTGCAAAAAGAGGGTGGAGAAAGGGGCAGAGTGAGGAGAAAAGCTAGATTCAAGTGAGGGACCTACCCGAGGCATTTGACATGACCCCAAACTACCTACTCGAAGGGTTAAAATAGTCTTAAATGGAAGTGCTTCCATTTTTTGACTATACATTTAGCCCCCACTTTAGCAAGAGTATGGATTCAATGCAAACTCTTAGTAAAGGAGAAGAAATAAGAGATCCAAGTGGATTCACAACAAGATAGAATAACACTTAGCTAAGAACGCAAGCCCCCAAAGCTAAGGATTCTAACTCAACACACATGCATGAGGGTGCAAAAACAAAGCTAAAAGACACAAAAAGAGGGGTTAGTACTAAAACAAACCCAAATCAACTAGTAAAGGAAACCTTGCTAAGAAATATTTCCTATACTAATATCATGTTTGGAAAAGCTATCATAAAATCATAAATGATTATATAAGAAAGACAAGAGAAACACTATAAATAACATAGCTTCATGATCCAGTCCTACTAGCATGAAAGAAGAGAGAGAGAGAGAGAGAGAGAGAGAGAGAGATTACCTCACCCAGTAAGATGCCTACCTTACCATGAATCACCAAGGAGGGAGAGCCCAATAGGTGGCCAACTTGATAGTTCACCCAAAAAACTATTCCTTGTAATTGTAATGTGTCTTCTGACAGCTTTTGGAATACCTATAGATTCACCTTCTTGTATCACTATGGAATATAAAATATGTGTCTCCTCAGGATTTAGCAACTTATGTGTGTTACCTTCAGAAGATTTAGCATATTTGAAAATTGAAAAATGTGCATCTCTTTAGGATTTAACAGCTTATGTGCGTTACCTTTCGAGGATTTAGCATATTGGAAAATTGAAAAATGCATGTCTCTTCAGGATTTAGAAACTTATGCACGTTACCTTAAGAGGATTTAGCATATAAATAAAAAACTACAGTACAAGGGAGACCCTATGTATGACCCCCTCCTTATCATGGTTGTCTACTAGACATGATAAGGAAGAGAAGGAGGAGACCTACTTCACAACGTAAGGAGATATCCTGTTTAACAACAATTGTACACTATATTCTTAGCGAAGGGTATTGACCCCTACATCCAAGAGCATAGATAATTGTGAAAAGGATTATATCACTCATGGAAAAAGGATCCTCAAAGAGAAAGAGATCTTATCAATAAGACCCCCACCATAGAGGAGTGCTTTTAGATAAAATATCATCTTTCAAATGGAAACAAAGATTCAATCTTCTAGCCCCCTGCAGTCAAGGGGAAGAGGAATCTTTGAAATGAGGGAAACAAATCTAACACCAAAGAAAGGATAAAAATTTATAAAGAACATAATTTGCAAAATAAAGAAGAGGTGATGAATTAGGACAACAACCTCTCACATAAAAGGATATCCATAGCCAAAACCTCAGTCAATATAATGAAATGATGTTGCAAGATAAAAAAATGCCACTAAGCTAAGGAAAGAAGATCCCTAGACAAAGAGAAAGAAGGTAGAACCTTTTTCCCCAGGGATGAAAGCAAGGGATATCTTTTCAAAACAAATATTTTTGGAAAAGATATGTTGAATACTAGAAAAGAGTGATGGATGATTAGAAAAAAAAGTTGTCATAATACAAAACCATTGAGATAAATGAGAGAAAGAATAACCAATTAAGCTCAAAACAAAAAACATAATGGATTTTGGAAGACTGGGAGAAATACACCTCTTGCCCCCAGTCTAGAGACAAGAGGAGAAAAGATCTATATTATATCAAAATGGGGGGTAAAATTATGAAGAAATCTCAAAGGGGAAGTTTATTTTCTCTTCCCTTTAATATCACTATGGATCGGATAATAAGGGGAAGGTAATTTAAAGAATCTTTGCACATCTGCATCATGAACCATAGTTTGAACCTCATCATAGGTATGGGAAGAACTAGGAATAGTAGATGGAGAAATAGGAGTGGGAATATTAAGAATCAGATTAGGAAGGATAGGATTAGGATTAGGAAGATTAGGAACTAGATTAGTAAGGATAGGGGTAGGAAGATTAGGAGATGGTGTATCATCTACCAAATTATTCACATAATCCAAAAGAGTAATAGTCCCATCACACAAATTAATCAATCTCATAATAGCGTAGTCACTACAAAGGATTTGAAATCTTTTAACATGAGTGACGGGATCTACCTTACCATTATAATTCACAAGACAAGGTATATCGGCTTGTTGAGGAACAAGAGAATGAATAAAGTCTAGGGATAAAGGACTACCCATGTCACTTGTAGGAATACCAAACTTGGATCGAGTTAAAGATGAAAGTTGTTGTTGTAAAGAGGACACAATTTGAGCTAGACTAATGATTATGGAATCATTAGAGGAAATAGGAGGCATAGAAACATTAGGAACACTAGGAAAAGTGTAGGAAGCAATGAGAATGTAAGACACAACTGGAGGAACACTTGGAACCATAGTTGGAATAGGGTTGGAATAGATATAAGGAATATTATGGTAAAAAGGCTGTGAGGTAGGTAAAGACAACAATGGAACACTCACATGAAGAGATGAAAAAGATGTAACCACTATAGGAGTGTGAGTAGGAATGTTGGGTAAAGGAATGGAAGAAGGTTGCTGAATAGAGGTAAAATGGATTCAACCCTATTCAAATGTATAGGGGGAAATATGAGATCTATTCTCAAACCCAAATTCCCCAAAGAAGAGATCCAATTTGGTCAACTATAAGGTTAATACACAATTGAATCAATTTTGTGAAGAATATGGAAGAGAGAGAGTAAATCCAATATTTCCCTATGGAGGAAGATATATATATGTTTGGAAATCTGAAATAATTGAAATACAAATACTAACCTCAAATTAGGGCAGATCTGGAAAATGTTGAATTCTAATGTCTGTGTACACTTTCAAGAAAATATGAGACCTGTCCTGGACTAGAAATGCTGAGACAGAGAAAACCCAAAAATCTTTCTCCAAGATGGCTCAGCTCAGGTTTGACCCTCATAAAAGGTCAAATACTACATTCTTTATTTGAAGTCTAATTTGAATTCTGTTCGTAGATCTCAAAAGTTTTCCAAAAAGGGTATCCAAATTCACTCTTAGATCCAAAATTCCACACCTGTACCTACAAGAAAATGGGAGTTTTTGTTGTATGGGGGGTTTGCCTTGGTTAAACCCCAATTTAGGAATTAACCTTGAAATTGAATTGAAATGTATTGTGCATAAACAAAGTAATTGAAACAAATCACCTCGCTTATGTTGAAGTCCTTGTAGAGGATTCAAATCCTCAAATCCATAAGTAGGAGTGCTTCAATGGATGTAGGATGAATGTAGGATGTCTCCAATCAATGGCATTTGATCTTCAACCCCAATCTTGACTTGATCTTTGCATATGAGAAGGCTTGAATGAATGTGGAAGGATGGATCATCAAAGGGGGCTCCAAAGAGATTGAATCCTTCAATAGCTAACAATGGCTCTCCTTGATGGATGAATGCTTGAACACTTGAATTCTTGAAAACTTGCTTTCACTTTGAGAGCTTGATCACTTGAGAGATGGATATCAATTGCTTGATTGTGGATGTGAAAATGAGAGAGGAAGGCCTCCTTTTATAGTGAACTAGGGCACAATCCTCTAGAGGGGCCACCTTGGAGAACTAAATCCCAATTAGGTCCTAACCTTTAGAAAATATACCTAGATTAAATGCAATTAAAGTATTTACCATCTCGAAACCCAAAATGATTAACCCAGAGGTGAGAAAATAAATATCCCAAAGCCCGAATCCCAAAAATTCTGGAAATTGGAGATTTGAAGGAAGGGGGAAAAATTGAGGTTGGACCTGACATAGTCATGTTTGAGCTCAATCCTAACCTAGTCAGGTTCAATCTTGACCTTGACCTAGTTAGGTTCAACCTCGACCCTGACCCTGGTCCCAGATTGACTCAAAACTAAGTCAGGAGGTCCTGGGGATGCCCAGAAACATAGAACTCATTCCAGAACATGACAGAATGTTAGGGACAAACATAAAATCCTATGATTACTATGATGAAGGCTAGGAGGATCTATTTCTACATCCTACTTAGAAAATAGAGCCATGGAAGAGGGAAAATCAGTAGAATCCTTAAGATCCTAACCCTAATTTCACCTAGAATAAAGGAATCAAGTGCAGGGAAGAAGTGGAAAGCGGGGAGAAAATCCAAATACATGCAAAGACCTAATCAAGGCACTTGACATGACCCCAAACCACTTACTTGGAGGGCTAAACACTATTATCATAGAAGTGCTTCCATTTTAAGATGATACAGTTCCATACTAGTCATGGGAGGAGTGAATCTTGAATCTTGAGCTTCTTGAGCTAAAGGTTTGTTATTTAAATGCACAAGATGAGTGATACCACACAAGAGATTAACACCTTGATTGCTATCACAAATGATTTTCTCAAAGGTCTCTATATCTTGAATAGAATCTTTAGGATATAAAACTCTAGGTGCATTAATGTTGTAAATAGTGGAACATGAAGATAACCATGCACACACCCTATGGTAAAGGTCAATTGAAGAGGTTGTAGAGGAAGATGAAATAGGAATAGGATTAGTTGAGATCTCATTCAAACAATTTTATCCTCACTTCCATGTACCTTATTAAGGGATCTATCCTTGTTTGTAATAAAAGCCTCATCAAAGTATTCAAAACAAAAATCATACATGTTGAATACAAAGTAATACTAAAAGCATAAAAAAATGTAAATGTTTTTGTATTTTTAAAGAGATTTTGCAATTTTTTTGTATTTTTGAAATAGAAATGCAAGGGCATAAAAGAAATCTACTTTTATAAACAATTAAGATCTAACACAAAATGCAAATCTAACACTACAAAGAAAGAGTTGTCATAAATAGGTTCACCAAAATGTAAGAATGAACCACAAACACAATAGGGAATCTAATTCCATAAAAGATAGGGGGTAAGCTTGTCAGGTTCACCAAAATGTAATGTATAAAATATGGTTCAAATAGGGTTTAGAATAATGCATATGAAAGAGACCCTAAACCCATATTTTATACATCCATATGAATTCTAAGGGGTGGAATGTAAATCTGGGAATGCTAATATTGAAATGAAGAAATAAAAGCACTTACCTCTAAAAAATAACTTGCTAAAAACCCTATCAAATAGTCTAAAAAACTATTGGTTTTCACGATTTGAAACTGAAACTATGAGATCTACAAAACCCAAAAAAAAATTTCTTTTATGAGCCAGGTCATCCTTGACCTCAGAATCAGGGTAAGATCTTACCTTGGGGTACAATCTTGACCCCCACTAAAATTCATCCTTGATGTGAAATAGCTTTGACGAAAATTTTGTTCGCAAATCCCAGAAGATCAATGAAAATGGTATCTAGATCTACATTGATATTTACCATCCCGCACCTGTACCTACAAGAAAAAAGGGTTTTGTTGTTGGGATGAGGGGTTTGCCTTAGTCAAACCCCAGTTTGAAATCAACCTTAATAATGGAATTGAATTAGAGAATGCTAGCAAGTAGTAGAAGTAGATCTAACAACAAAGCTATGATATTCAATAGATATGCAATTTTATTTGAAATGTAAACAAGTATATTGATATGAAAGCTTGGACTCAACAATGTAAATCAAAACCTCCATGATTGTATGCTTGGAATCCACCTTGAAAGGAGAATGAATGGATCTTGAAGATGAACAAAGGATCTTGAAGGAAGATCACATCACCATGATGGATAGATCTAGGGTTTGGAAGATGAATCTTGAATGCTTGAAACAAATCCCTTCAAAGGCTTGAATGCTTGAATCCTTGATCTTGAATGGAGAACTTGAATGCTTGAATGGATTATTTCTTGAATGCTTTCTCACTTGATTTGATTTCTTGAATTTGCTTGAGAGTGCTTGATAATCAATTCATGAGTGATGGAGAAAATGAGAGCAGAAGGCTTCCTTTTATAGTGATCTAGGGCACAAATTTCTAGAGGGGCCACATATGAGAAATAAATTCCCATTGGGCCCATACCCCTAGAAATGGACCTAGATTAAATGCAATTTAAGAGTTTACCATTTTAGAGACCAAAATAGTTGATCCGAAAGCAAGAAAACAAATCTTTTTGAAGCCTGACATCTAGAAATCATGGAACCTTGAAATTTGGACCTTGGGTCAAAGTCAAGGTCGACTGTGACCTAGAAATTTGACCTTGACCCTGAGGTCAAAGATCTCAAGATCTCAGTCCAAAATGCCAAAAAAGTGCAGAAAGAGGGTGGAGAAAGGGGAAGAGTGAGGAGAAAAGCCAGATTGAAGCCAAGGACCACTAGTAAATTTTACCCTATTTTTCAACGAGGATTAGTCAAATTTTTGATACTCATTGGTCGATCAGACGACCCAAACTGTTGTCGAACTTTTTTCATCGATTATTCGACAAGAAAAACCATTGTCAAAATTTTGACCTACTTAGTGGTTGAATTATCGATCGAATCTTCGTCGAAGTAATTGCTTGAAGCTGGAAGAATTGTAGATCAAACCTTTTATCTAAGTGACCAAAGTTCATTGCAATTGAGACCAACATTGGTTGGAATCGACGTCGAACACATAGCAGTCTCATCAAAACAACAAACATAGTGTGTTGCTTTTTTGATCAAAGTTCATCAAAATTGACATCGAACACATAGCATTCTCGTCAAAACTACTAATATTAAAACATCAAAAAAGTGACCAATACTTAATTTTAGTTTATATATATATATATATATATATATATATATATATATATATATATATATATATATATATATATATACATATATATATATATATATATATATATATATATACATATATATATATATATATATATAGATATATATATATATATATATATATACATATATATATATATATATATATACATATATATATATATATATATATATATATATATATATATATATATATATATATGTATATATATATATATATATATATATATATATATATATATATATATATATATATATATTATTGATGGGTTTGTAACCGATTTCTCTATATTACAGAGATTTTTCAGTGGGCTTGCAAGTATGCTATTAGAGAAATTATTGAGAAGGTGAGTTTCAATTGTGGCAGATTTTGCAAACTAGATTTGGTTATGAATTTCTTAATGCTTTTATTTGAAATAAAGATGACAATGACTTATATACAGGTTGCACATCCACATCCACATCTGATATAAAATTTATTATTATAAAGTCTTGTTATGGAAATCTATTTTATATTAGTCTATATTATTCTGAAGCCTTGTTATAGAAATTTGTTTTATATTAATCCTCATAATTAGTTAGCGAATCTTCTTCTTTCTTTCTAAATTCATGGATGATTCTATTTTTCTATAGTAAATAGCATACGTAACAGATAAACATGAAATCAACAAAAAATATCTACCTCTAAATACAACTCCAAATGAATGAATAAAAGAAGAAAATGATAATGTTGATTAGGTATCTAGTAAATTAAATAGTTTAATCATGCAAATAGATGTGGATAGTGCACATCACAGTGATGAAGAAACAATGCTAGTAGGGCAGTGACATACAAAGAGACCAGCTTAAGAGGGAACATAGATCAGACCATGACATGCATACAATGATAATACATAATTATAGTATTTTCAACTAGAGATAAGAGATCAACCAAGGCACCTACATGAAATAGTCATATATCAAGTGCAATAACATGATCAAGAGATGGATTAATCATTAAGAGTCACAACTACCAAGAAATAGAGCATCATGATTACATATGGAAAAAAGAGGTGTAATGTTCCCTCTAAGGATGCATTGTAATTTAGGGACAACTAGCTTCCATTCCTTTACTATGTATGAATTATGTTCTTGATGCCAATATAATCTCCTCAATTATTAATACAAATTCAATGATATATCCCATTAATAATATCAAGGCCACTTAGTACCCCTGATTTTGACAATTGGATGCAACTTTAATGAGTGCATCTTGTAGAATAAATCTAAACTTAATGATTACTATGATCTTGGATGTATCGGGTTTGGCAGATTAATGGTGCAATATAACCACTGATATAAGAGATACCCATTTGCAATTGCATAGATATCAATCTAAGAATGTATGTTTATTCCCATCTATAGAGTGCTTCTCTCTCTCTCTCAAACACACATACTATATCTGCTATATCTCAAAGGTAATAATATTCTTGGTATTGCCAATCAGATTTATGATGGTAAAGGATATGATAGGATATCTAATATAGATACATTTAATCTATCTCTGTATTGTTCCTCGATCTGATCACTGTTTCTAACCTTTGTTAAACTTTTATAGATGATGATTTAATTCTAATTCTGCATAGTACCTTGGATGCTATTTTGAAATTATTGTTTTGTATTCATGCATTTGCAATGGGTGGAGCCTCTCTTGATTGGTATCGTTAGTTCCTCATGTATACATTCTTGGTATTTCTGTTGCTCAACTTGTGCATTCAAACTTGAATGAAAATAAAATATAAAATCCTCCTCTGTTGATCCTTATTCCTAATACACATGGATTTATGTGTTTCTTGCCATACATTTCTTCATAATACTTGTGTAGTTTGCAGAGTAGTGGATGCGATTCAAATTAGGAGAGTATACACAATCAACCAATGATTACGTGTTTGGTTTGTTCAACTAGAGATAAGAGATAAGAGATCAAACAAGGCACCTACATGAAAGAGATCAGGATAATAAATAATTATAGTATGTTCAACTAGAGATAAGAGATCAACCAAGGCATTTACATGAAATAGTCATATATCAAGTGCAATAACATGATCAAGAGATGGTTTAATCATTAAGAGTCACAACTACCAAGAAATAGAGCATCATGATTACATATGGAAAAAAGAGTTGTTACAGCTTTGCATCACACATGCTTAAGTAAAAAGTTTCTAATACAACTGAAGAGAGTAATTAATATGGAAAATTAATCAAATGTAAGGAACATATGGCATTAATTTTGATAGTTTGATCAAAGGCCACTTTTGTAGGCACCACCAACCAGTCCTAGAAAGGAAATAGAGCTTATATACCCATATTTGTTTGTCATACCCTTTTTGCAAGGAACTCAAAAATTATTCAAATTAAACAAGTATGAACTATAAGAGACTAAGAAAGAGGGAAAGGTGTTACCTCACTAAGATGATAGTAATAATGAGACAAAGAACCATGAAGACTAAATCCAACGAGACCAAATCTAAACATCTGGGTTCGATCAAATTCAAAAATTGGTTTGCCTTCATAGCACTGTCAAGTCAATAGCATGAGCATTATTTTGTGTCTTGAGTGTCATCAATGTTTTTAAATGTAGAATGAAATGGTTGTAAGCATGCATTTCTACCACATGCAAATGATTTTGAGATACAAACCTGTGCAATCCAATCTCCCAAGGAATAGACAACACCACTTATCACCATCTTTGCCAAAATAGGATTTGTCAGGCAAGATAAGTTCTTATTAGGCCACTGAAAAGCTTTCGGTATTTTAGATAAGACATCACAAGTATTTATTTCATTTTTTTCATGAAGTATATGCATGATGGTATATTGATTTATTATCATTTCCTTATATTGTTGTATAAAGTATCTCTGTTAAATGCCTTTTGTCTTTTCGGTCGTTGGTATTTATTATTTATCTCTTGCTTTGAAGCTCTTCACCACCTTAATGATAGACTATATATATTCATGAGAGAGAAAAAATGATCACAACCCTCCTGCTTAAGTTCACATCATTTATGAAAGGTCACGTCTCTTCCCTTAATTAATCGGTAACAATTCTTAAAGCTGGTGGTTACTCTAATATGAAATTGGTTATCTTAAAATGGTTTAATTACTTGTTTCAACATTAACATGCCTTAATTCCATCAATAAAAAATAATTGGCTTCTATTTCCCCCCAATCATATGTACGCCCGTTGTATCATGCGGGCTCATGACAATGGTTATTGCCAATTCAGCCATAAATAGATTTTTGGATGCACTATTGGTATAAACTGATGACCAAAAGAAAAAATTCATTGAAGAGAGCAAATTTGAGGTAAGCCAATTGTTGATATTGCAACACCAAAATAAAGTCCCTATGTCAGCACTAAAGAAGGGTGTTAAGAATTCCAAATTATAGTGCATGACATAGAATAATGTAATAAATAATTAATCAACATGTTAATGTTATCTATTATATGTTAATTTTTAGATTATTATTAGTTATGAGTTGGTAGTTAGTGGTTTTGGTAGTTAATAAATTGGATGGCTTCATAAAGCCATATAATGTAAACATATGTGAGTTGAAGATGAAAGACTAAATTTGTGTATTGGAGTCTCATGCTCTTCATTTTCAATTTTGCAATATACCTTACCCAAATGTTGTTGGAATTTTAACTCACTAATGCAAATTAACACTATCCAATTGTTATCTATTTCACACAACACTCTATTAAGGCTAAGTTTCTTGTAATCAAATTTCTATACTAGTGTTCATCCTATTCTTCCACAGGTCATTCTTACAAATAGATAGTAAAGAGGTATGACATATTGCTCCACATCTCAAATTGCATCTCCACCTTCTCCATCACCAATTGAGGTAGGTTAAATTTTGACATACTTCTTCATAGAGCTAGCTATGAGAGATCATTTCCATGCAAGAAGAAGATTTCCTTCATTTATGCTATTAGCTTAGTTATTTATTGGCTTATTGCTTTAGATTACAAATAACAAGCAAGGTTAATTGGTATATTACACATCATATGTTATTTCCATCTTTCTTTACTCTAGATTTTATTGTGCTTAGTCTAAGTGTTGATAAGATTACATTATAAGAAAATGAGTGTTGATATTAAAAGGGCATACATACCAGTAACAACAATTTCCCTCACATCATTTCTTCTCATTACCTCATCATACTTTTCCCCAAGTGCACTAAGGACTGCAAAGAAACAAGATAAATAAATCACAAGCGTATAGCAATGTTAGAATAGTTACTAAAATGGTCATAAATTATGTTCTTATAGTAAAATAATGCATGGGGATAAGTCTATTTAAGGTCTCTTGATTCATGGTAACTCATATATGAAGACATAATGCTTACTTATAGTTATTTTCTTTATAGGCGTAAGGAAATTTTGATTCTCATATTCAAAAATTCAAACTATTAAGGATTACATACGGCACATCCAAACACAACCAAGAGAAAGGTGCCAACACTTACCACCAAAACTAGGAATAAATCCAAGAGAAAGCTCTGGCAACCCAAGTTGTGCTTTTGGCATTGAAATACGAGCATGACAAGACTTCACAAACACAATGAACTGGAAACTTAAGATAGATCATGTAATGCAATGAACCTTTGGAAATATAAAATAAGAAACTGAGTGTGGACATTAAAAGGGCACACACATCAGTAACAACAATTTCCCTCACATCATTTCTTCTCATTGCTTCGTCATACTTTTCCCCAAGTGCACCAAGGACTGCAAAGAAACAAGATAAACAAATCACAAGCATATAGCAATGTTAGAATAGTTACTAAAATGGTCATAAATTATGTTACTAAAATGGTCATAAATTATGGTCATAACAATAATAAATGTTTATAACAGTGCTTTTAATAATGCTCCAAACATTGAGAATGCAAGATACTTGTAACAATGAACTTCATTTCAACTTGCTAATTGGCTATCACTATTAACTCTAAGCTTATCTTTAAAGTTTGAGCTTCACTTGGTTTCAAGAATAGTTTAATATTCTCTACTTAACAATTCAACAACTTTGTTGTAACATACCTTTATCCCATCCATGGAAAATAGGCTGAAACCATGTAATGAGGATGGAGCTATGCGATATATCCTCTCATTAACACAAAAATCAGTGTTAATTGGAGGTAGCTCATTGGGTACCCATTATTTCTCAATATGTGTGTACCAAAATGACACCTTGATGTCACCTTTGGTTGCATCATCATAAGAACATGACCCCCCTTTAGGAAGGAAAAATTGCATGCGTTTATCAAATTTTTTTCTAATCTTTTGACCTCTAGTTGATCTCCCCATTTTAGCCATACTACATGTAGAAATTTCATCTACCATTCCCTCATTTCCCTCATTTGATGTAGATAGATTTGACAATTACCTATTTGGCGGGTCCTGCAATCCATCAAATGAGATATTGTCACGTCCCCACTTCAAATAGAATTTTGATAATATTTAAATAATATATATAGAATAATCAAGTCATGACCCATACATATGGTTCTTCTTTGTCTATATGTGGGAGATATAAAATGTACTAAGTTGAAAGTGATTATATAATTATATGTCTATACCTACTAATCCATGTCACTATGCATGATCCATGCCAAAGGGGTTAAATTTCCTGCATATGTTAATCATTTATCTTAAGTTAGCTAAAAATTACATGATACGTATGCTACAAATAACTTAGAAGACAACATGAACAAGATGCAACATCGTAAACATGAATAAATTTATCTTATATATGGAATGCAAGATCGTCAATAGAAGGGGTGATGATGTCTATAGTCAATTGCCTATTTGCAAAAAGGGTGATAATCAAACACAATATATACATGTATCAGTAGTAATTAATTGAGCATCGTAAGTAAAACATTGGTAATTATAAATCACATATGTTGCAATAATTAAAATTGAACACAATAAATATGTAATCACTACAATTGAAATCACATATATACCTTGTACATTTAAATCATGTCATTGATCATCTTCTTCTTCTTCTTCATCATCATCATCATCATCACCACCACCATCATCACCATCATCATCACCATCATCATCATCATCATCATCATCATCATCATCATCATCATCACCATCACCATCATCTTGATCTTCATCATCCTCAATATCTTCTTCTTCCATAACATTATACTTTATCGGCCTTCCTCTCGGATCATGTCTAACAACAAATGACCAACCCTATTTATGTGGAACCTCTGAGTAAAACACTTGCTCACATTAGCTTGGAAGAACATAGGGCTCATCTCCAACTAGCTCAAATGACCTTGTATTAATCATTGTAAATCTATTATCATGTTGAATAACAGTTCTATCTGGATCATTTTGATTCAGTCATAGCCTATACCATTTCATGATGAATAGAACTACTTTGAAGGAGTTAAATTCACACTTAATTATATCATCCAAGATGCCATAGTATCGATTTTGAGATTCTTGAGGATGTATGTCATTTCTAGATGATATATTAGTGACCTCGAAAACTGTAGTTATCCCAGAATCACAAGTTTTCTTCATGTCATCCAACTTTTTAATAAAAAATTTGTGGCCATGATAGTACATAGCTTTGTGGTGCTTGACCTACAATTTTTCAAGCGTGTGTAAATTATTTGAATCATGAGTTGATATGAAACATATGAGCTATGATCATTAATAAATTTGTACGTACCTCTCTACCTCTTAAACCATATGCTAGATCAATTACCATTGATGTAACATTGGAATCTCCATTACGATGAGCTTCTCTAACCAATGAAGAAACACCTTCCCATGTTAATGAGCAACCATTTTGTTGACATCATTCAATCCATATCATCATCCAATCAAGATTGTTTGCAATATACAAATATATTGCATCCCACTCTCGACCAACTGTATAAAAAAAATACACCAATTATAAATAACTTATATTGAAGATTTATAAGAATTAATTAACTACAATAACATCTCAATCTACCTTTTCCCATAAAGTACTCCCATTCAAATTTGTTAATGGATTTGGGATCCCAAATACGATCTACATGGATTTTTGCTACAAACTTAGGAAGATATTCACTAAAGTACACGATGGTCTGGTATACCATATATCCCTCCACCATAGAACCCTCAGGATGTGCTCTCTGTCAAACCAAGCCTTTCAAAAATTTCAAGTACCTCTCAACCATCCACATTGACCTAGTTGGTATAGGTCCACACAATTCAATCTCCTCAACTTGATGTATGAGGTAGTGTTCTTGTGCATTGAAAAAAGTTGAAGGTAGACACTTTTGCATTTCACACATAAGAGGAATTTTTCTCTTCCAATATTTTATATCTTCTTTATTGATTTTTTTTTATGACAACCACCTCATGTATTTTCCAAGATCATATATAACTTTTTTGACACTATTGGCGAAGTGGTGTGGGAGATTTAGAGGTAGAACACATTGCAATATTTGTAAAATGATCTTATCAATATTTTATAAAATAATGCAATGAAAACTACATGTAGTATACAAATATATAGTGAATACAAAATAACATGAATTACCTTAAAAAATGTATGTCAATCATGTGATTTCATCCCTAGCCCAAATTCACTTTTCTTTGATATGAGATCGTTTATGTTTGCAGCAAATCCTGTGGGAAATCATATTTTTTTTATGACTTTTTTTATAGCATTGCTTTGTTGCTCCGACAATAACCAACTAAGGGCACTTGTATCAATCTGGTCTCCATTTCTATTTGATTGAATGACATTTTTCATTGCATGCTTGGATTCTTCAATGTCACTACAAATTTTGATAATTTTGTCTTTGTCATGCCTTCCATCCAAGATTTTCCATAATGTCTATGTTACATTCTTTCCAATATGCATAGGATCAAACAAATGCATGATTGAGAGTTGCTCGTAGTACGACAACCTACTAAATTGTGTAGGATAAATTTTTAGTCCTTTTGGAAGTTGGTCATTAATGCCTTGATGACCTTCACGAGCATCAATTACATCATCAGTAAACAAAACACAATATCAAAATATAAATTTCAAACAAAAACCATCAGATGGAATGACATTACCTCAATGATTTATTTTATTGTATGCTGACTTCCATGGGTGAGGTGTCATTCTTCGTGGCTTTGATGTAGTCTCTTCTTTCCCATTGAAAAGATGTTTTTTGGTAATTCGGTACTTATGATTTCTATGGAGAAAGTGTCTATTCTCATCGAACACCTGCTTTCCTAAACTTTTTGAATGACGAGATTTCATCTTTGGACCACAAACTGGACATGCAAATTTTCCCTTTGTCTGAAGACCTACAAGATCATGTATAATTGGATTAAATATGTTAAGTTTGTGTTAGCACTATAACATACCAAAAAAGAGGTGTTAAGAAGAGAACATACCACAAAAATGTGTTAGCCCAGGGGCATCATGTATTGTCCATACAAGCATTGCATGGAATTGAAATTGTCTTTGTCCTATTGGTCTAGAGATGTCATACATAGTGACCCCATTCCATAACACCATCAACTCATCGATAAGGGGCTCAATATATACATTGATATCTTTAACTTGGTACTTACCTAGTTGAATGAACAAAAAAATTACATAATTATTATGACCATTTTGATGGATTATTTATAATAAATTAATTTAGATGACTATTAAATAAAAAAATACCTGGAACAATCAGTGCCAACATTATGTGCTCCCTCTTTATGGACATCAAAGGAGGAATGTTATTGTTGATAACAAAAATAGGCTACACCGAGTAAGTAGATCTCATCTCTCCAAACAGATTGACATCATCCACTGCCAATGAAAGTTTGAGAATATGAGGTTCTTTAAAGTGTGGCTATTTTCCCTCTATTTCCTTAAATTCTGAACCATTCATAGGCATTCACATAATGTCATCCTGACTTCTATTGTGTGCATGGTAATCTATAAATTGTGCCAAGCTATTGCACCTGAATAATCATTGCAGACGTGGAATAATGGGAATAAACTAAAGAACCTTGTGAGGCACCTTTTTTGTTATTCGATCTGATCGATATCTACTAATATGACAAATATGGCATTCTGTTGCAAATTCATGTTGTTTATGATATATAATATGATCATTCAGACATGTATTTATTTTTTGATACTCCATTCCAATATCTTTCATAATGGCAGATAATTCTCGGTACGAGCGAGGTAGAATATTTGATGGTGGTAACAAACACTCACCTATCAACCTATGACCAAAAATATAATTTGTTAATTTAAAGAATATTATTGCTACATGATTCACCCAATGTTAATTGTAAGGGAATTATGACTAAAATAATGAAAAAAGATGGCATACCTTAACATACGTGTCATTGCTATGTTGGATAAACCATTCGTAACCTTCAAGTTCACCAACAACAATACAATGGCAAGAAGATTTGTTTGGGAGCCTTCATATAGGGGCTCACGTGCCTTCTCAAGTATAGGTACATCAAGGTCTGCGTCAACATCATCATCATCATCATCATCTTGATCATCGTGATCTTCTTTATCATCGTGGTCTTCTTCCATGGGATCATTACCTTCTACTTCTATATTCACACCTCCATGTTCCCTCATTTGGAAATCCACATTCTCCAGATTGTCATGGTCCATAACATGAAACCCAGGGTGGTTGACCTATATGAAAATGATGGCCTTATATTAACCATGACCATGATGTCATCATCAAATCATGTCTTATGTATTTTATAAATTATTAAAATACATACCAATGGATGAAATTCATTTCCCCCTTCAATGTGACCATGCTGCCTACAATGTTCCTTAGCCATTTTGATTAGATATCTTTGAGTCTTTAAGCCCTTAAAAATTTTGCAAGGATAATAACATTTTCCATCACCTTTTCTTTTTAAGTTAGACCACAGTCTAGCAATTGTCTCCCTATTTTGTTGTACATTGATATCGTCAGACATGGTCTTTCTTGAATGGAATGACTCGTTGGTGGAAGAAGGATGACTTATTTGCAACCTGTAGATTCTATATCAGAGTAGAAAAGAAGTTAAATGCAAGAAAGGGTTAATAGCCACTTCAATAGTTTCAGACATTGCCTAGAAATTAGTGTATATTATATGGTGTACATCTTATAGTTGCAAGCTCCCTGGTAGACATGTGTGCAAAAATATGGAAGGATAGACAAGGTACGTCAACTATTTGACAAAATGCCTCAAAAAAAGTGGTCTCATGGACTACAATGATTTTAGGCTATGAACTAAATGGATTTGTGGAAAAGGCTCTGGAAAATTTTAAACAAATGCAACTGGTAGGTGTAAAGCCAAATTCCACAACCTTTGCAAGCATCCTTCCAGCCTATGACAAAATGGAAGCTTTAGAACAAGGAATTCATATCCATCAAAGAATAACCATAAGTAACCATAAGTATAGATAATGAGGGAGGATGAAGGTAGTTTCATTAGTAAGGACAATGGAGACCTGGATCATAACAATGGAAGAAAGAGGTTTTCATAGAAATGGACAAGGAATATATTGGAGAAATGGTAATGTTCCCCATGTATTTGTAATGATTCTCATGTATTTAAGTCTAAATAAATAGTCATATTAGTAGAAAAAGGATAGATCGACTGCTCTAAATGACAGTGGAATGTAGACTATCCTAGAAAATAGAGGTATGCCATGAGGTTGCGAAAAATATTGTATAAAGTTACAAGACAACAATGAAATAGTATTCAATTCCCTAAAAAATTATTGTTGAATCATTAGTAGTGATTTGTTCACTATTAAAAAATATGAAAAAGAGACAAGTTTACCAATCTTCAAAGCAATGATAAATTTATGTGTGAATATGGTGTCAAAAGAAAAGATAGTTTATACATAAAAATACATTGATGTTTAAAAATCAGAGGTTGCTGATATATAAAACTAAATATCGAATATGGGAAATAGAAACAAGGTAGTGGTAAAGATTATAAAAAAAATGATCAATAAATGTGCTTACCTGAAGAAAGATTTGGCCTTGTAACATCACAAGGACAAAAGTGGTAAAAGGATGAAAAAGTAGTCAAAAGATAAATGATCATACATAGTTGTTATAGTGTAAAAGGTACTCATAGCTACATCATGAAAACACATTAATGTATTAGAAGGAGGAGATTGTAGATGATCATGAAGTTAAAAACATCAAAAAGGTCTGAACAAAAATAATTCTATTACTGAAGACAATAAATAAACCCAATTCATTAGGAGGGGAGTAATGTAAAATACAAGACATGTCACTTAGAATCAGTCCAATAATTCAAGACTTTAGTGCTACATCAGTTGGAAGACACAAGGAGAAGTGGTATTTGATATCAAATGGGAGCTAGTAAAGGTCATAACATCATACCATAGACTTACCAAAGAAACATAGGTGCTAAAATAAGTGCCAAGATAGTGAAGTGCGGGGTAGTATACAGAGCATTTATTAGAGTAGTGAACTATGCTACTGTCATTAGCAGTCAAGTGCTAAATAATGAGCAAATATATTTAATAAATAAGAACAATAAAAGAAGGTAGTGAAGGCATGTTGTCAAGTGTTGTTAAGAATAGATAAAAGAGAACAATAATGATGATACAATGAGATGTAATAAGTATTAGTGGTCTATGATGGCATGGCAATCATAAAAGAATCAAAGTAGATGATCCTTGGGGTGATAAGTAATGCATCAAGACCAATGAAGGGTTGACAAATTGTGTAGACTAGGATGAACAAAAAAAGGTATGATTCTCATATGCATAGAAATTTAAAATTACACAAGGTCATTAAAATCACCATAACATCATCAAATCACATAGACAATTGGAAAATGGAATTGATTAAAGAGATTCAAACAAATCACAACCAAGATGTGTTACCATAACACTAAGAATATAATAAGTATCAATGTAGAGTGCTTATATAATCCAAGAAATGATAAACTTTGTCATGATATAAAGGAGTAATGATTTCATTAACAGGTAAAAATAGCTCTCTACTAATGTAATAATGATATTCAATCAAGGAGAAATAAGACAGAGTAATTCCATATGAATAACATGGGTGCTCATTATTAAAAACACCAAATAAAGTGGAAAAGCATTGAAGAATATACAAATATTTCAAAGCCCAAAATTACTGATGGTGTCACAAAGTGAAATCATAACCTATTAGGGTTTTCATTACCCTCCAAAAAACTATAGCATATGTTGGAGGAAAACAAGATATAGAATGCAAAATACATAATGAATATGAGTACCATTTCATCATTATATCAAAGATTAGTAATCTTTAGCAACATTTATACGATCAGAGCCACAAGTATGAGACTATAGGAATACAAAGAAAATAAAACCCTTGAATAGCTAATTTTAGTGATTTTATAGAAATAAAGATGCAGAGAATCATAAATACTTAGGAATGTTTTTTATCAGATGTTTTAGTTGTTAGTGCCTTAGTAGGCATGAATGTTAAATGTGGAAACATAAACAAGGCACGTAAATTATTTGACAGATTGCCTCAAAGAGATGTCGTCTCATGGACTGCCATGATTGGGGGATATGTTCAAAATGGGTTTGTTGAAAAGGCATTAGAAAATTTTAAGAAAATGCAACTGGTGGATATAAAGCCAGACTCCTCAACCTTTTCTATCATACTCCCTTCCTGTGGTCAATTTGGAGCTTCGGAACTGGGCATTTTTAGGTAATTTATACTCCTTGGATGGACCCAACCAACTATCACAATAGAATATCAACAAATAACAATGTTGGTTCAAATATGAATAATGGTTCCAATTAACTTGTCAA
Source organism: Chamaecyparis obtusa (assembly GCA_027943335.1). Taxonomy (NCBI): domain Eukaryota; kingdom Viridiplantae; phylum Streptophyta; class Pinopsida; order Cupressales; family Cupressaceae; genus Chamaecyparis; species Chamaecyparis obtusa. The sequence goes on from BSBK01007860.1 coordinate 564,878, forward strand.
ACTCTCTAAACTTTGAATACTTCCAAACACAGTGGTGACTCTTCAATCTATTAATTGAAATTTATAATCAGTCCTCCAAATAGCTTTGTTACCTCAATCACTGGTGTCTACTTTTAGCAAGACTACACGTTCATTGATGTTCCTTTGATTATAATCTATCAAAATTACAATCCTATTCCAACTCCTCACATATGATACTTAGAATTCTACTAATCCTCTATTGGTTTTCAACAGTACTCTCTTTTGCTAGTCTATGGATCAGTCACAATATTTAACATAGGCCTATTGGGTTCCCTTTCTTTAATTAGAAATTACAAAACAATAACAGTCAATCCTCATCCAACACCTCCAACTGGTCTTCAAGGACTCTCTAACCTAGTTGATCAGATTAGGTTACGTTGACTTGGAACAGTTCAAAGATGGGTATTAGGGACTAGTGTTTTTTTTTTTCCAACTATCAACAGAGATCTCGGTCAATTAATCTTTAAACCCAACATACTTTCGAGCTACTGCTGCAAACGTGTCTTTTATTGTTTCTTTTCTCAAATTCAAATCGAGGAATCAATTTCAAATTTCTGATTATTACTCTTCCGTAACATTTCTTTACTTCACAAGTTAACATATGGCATGCACCTAACTAGGGAATCGGCCTTGAAGTACTAACATAGTTCCCTGAGTTCTAAGCATTTAGGTTTTTTTGATAGATTTCCTTAACTTTCTCTCCATCCAATGGCATGGAATTCCCATGGAGGAGACACAAGTTAAGGATCAAACTCCATAACAGAGCCAAACTCCCAACATAGACTATCAACGAATTGGAATCCTGCGTAGAAGTTGAACAAACACTAAATGTTAGAAAATTTTCAAATGTGAATGCATGAACTTGCAAAGAGATGTTAATGCATCTATTTGTATCGGAAAGACTATGTCTAAGTAATATACTTAATAGATAGAAAATCCCTGACACAGTGGGTACATATTGAACTAAACCCACAAATGTATAAGATGAGTTTCTACAGCAAACAACACTGTAGATTTATTGCCAGTTTGACAGTGCAAATTAAACTTGTTCACAAAATTTTAATGTCATGAATGCATAAAAAATGGGGTTTATAGCAGTATGAATACAAGTTATCTATTTTCCATAGTTAATACATGAAATGATAACCATTAGAAAACCCTAATTTGACTTTCATCCAGTGGCATTAGAAAACTAGTGGAGAAAATACAAATTAGGGCCATGATTTCATGACAGGGCCGAGGACAATGGCTATGCTTTGTCATTTCTGCAGTGACATCAAATTTGTCTATCTATTACAATGACTAACCTTGAGCCTAAAACAAAAAATGGCATATCCGAAAGATAACCAAACCTTGTTCGAAGATGGAAACAAAATGAGAAATTTGTTCTCCTTCGCGCGTTGTAGTCCTCCTTCAAATTTGCCCGTAAAAATGAAATAAGAAATGAAACTTTTTTTTTAAAGTTATGCCTGTGTTCGTCGATATTTTGACCGACATGGTGTTGGTCAAAATTTTGACCAACACAGGCATGGATTAAAAAAAAAAGAAAGATTTCCTTCTATAATCCAACCAACTTAAACCTTTTTAATTGATGGTCAAAAATGTTGGTAGAAAAATAAGGTCAAATGTACTAGTGGACCTACCCGAGGTGTTTGACATGACCCCAAACTACCTACTCAGAGGGCTAAAACATTCTTAAATGGAAGTGCTTCCATTTTTTGATGATACACTAAGGATTAGACATCCTTTTTATAGTGACCTCATGGTTAAACAACGCCAAATATGATACTTAAAATAGCATACTGAACTCATTGAATTTATCAACCACGGACTTAAACTTGAAATGATGTCTGCACAGTATATGCTTTAATCCATCTTAGGTGTCATCATAACTTAAGTAATGAAAATGTTGAAGGAAATACTAAGTTAAGAAGAAGAATAACAATTTAATCTAGAGCTTTGGAGTCATGCTTCAAATAGTAAACTAGCTAGGCACCTATGTTGCAAGAAACAACCAATAGTTCTATTACCGAATGGCTGCAGGAGCAAAAAAGTTCTAAGTACTTCAATAAAACTTAAAACTAACTCCTACTTAATTATGAACTGAGTTCACCTCTTGTGTGGGCCACCACATAAGAGTGAGAGAATTGAAAACTCAAATATTAAGAACTAAAGATATCATTCATTCATTCATAAGCATAAGTACAAAATGTAGTAGTAGAGTTGTATTCACTACTGCTGGATTACAAAAAGGATTTCCCCTAGAAAACTAGCTAACACAAGAATCTGAAACTCCAGCTTATTTAACAAAAACTTAAAACAAAACTCCCTAAAACTAGGATTCTCCAACGTTAGGGATATGACAAATTTTAAGATACAAAAGAAACAACATCATTCAATGCAAGAGTAAGTTGCATTCAACTACGCATGAATCTAGGAATGCATGACTGCTGGATTTTCCCCATATTGGCTGCTAACTGAATTGACCCAATCCACAATAATAACTACTTTTGATTGAAAGTGGTGGAATCATTATGAATCCAAAAAATATTTATTTGACTTTATGATACCACTTCATCTTCTAATGCTGAATTCTTCCTCACTCATTGACTCATATTTTCCTGTAAAAGATTAGAGTACACACAAAAATCGCAACACATATGCAAGATAAAAATTCATAATAAGTTTTTCTTCATTAGCTATTCCCTCATCACATGTCTATAGAAGACACTACCCATTTAATTTGGAATGGAAAGATACAAGATTTCATTCTACATAACCATGTAATATGTTAGGAATGGGAACACTAAGAGAGGGGGGTGAATCAGTGTTCTATATATTATTACTTTTTCTGATATCTTGAAACTTAACTTAATTGCTTAAGTACTGAAATGAATATCAATGCAAGTAAGATAAACAACCATAACACATAACACCAAATATGATTATGGGGAAACCCAAATAGGTAAAAACCCAGGTGGGAATTGACACCCACTAAGAACTACACTAGAGTATTATGATCCTTGTTAGAAGATCTTACAACCCTATTAGGAGTTGATATTTACAATGCAATAAGTATAGTGACCTGGTCAAGTGTCAGACCCCATTAGGATTCTTTTACAATAATCTTGTTAGGGGTGGTGGCTCACTGCTAGAGCTCACTGCTTAATGAGAAGGCTACAATCTCCTGGATATTAGATACACACTATATCTGCCAACGGTGAACTACTACTTTGACACTGCTTGTCCGATTAGTTCTTTTTATGCACTGATGCTTTAACATTATGTAAAGATCTACAAAATTCTAACTTCTCTTCGCATACTTCTTCTCTAATTTTATCAACTCTATATCTCATACCATACTCAAACACAAAGGCGCATGTCTTATTTATATGCACATACAAAACTATTCACTAGGTCGGCCTTCAACCTATTACATACAATGCTTCAAAATAAATTGGCTCAAGCATGTTTACATACAATGATATTAACATGTCTATAACCTAAATACAATAGGTGCATAGCCTTTACAAAAGAATATGATACACACTAACCAAAATACCAACAGTCGACTCTATGCTCTGTTTTGTTCTGCCGCTCACTATTTGTGTCACTTCATCTAGCTATAACTTCTTCATATTGACTCATATGATCATGCACTCTTAGAATTAGCATGATTACATACTCAAAAACTTATCTTCAAGGGTGCATACCATAAATTGGTCATACGCACGTGCCCTGATGCTTTTTTCATCTGATGCTCTACTGATTGTCCTGTGTTCCATACTTAGCCATTTTGTGATCTTCTAAGTACGTGCGATGACTTCAAAAATCCATATGACTTTTTTTTCCATAATGAAAACACTTAATTATATTCATATACAAAAATATAGTAAACTTTCCATCAATCTCCCCCTTTGTCATTAATGGCAACAAAGGAATATGGTGAAGTTACTAACTATATCTTTCTACAAAACTTTGTAACATATACTCTATCTTATATCTCCCTTATAATATATACTTTACTCCCTTTTTACATCATATACATAGCTCATTGTTATCTCTTCTACTATATACTATACTCCCCCTTTGACATTAATGAAAAAGGTGCTAAAAAAATTACAACTCCAAGTACTTATAGTCTAAGTACATCTGGATATGTAATCTGCAAGTTCTGGATCTCTTGTTGCCAAAATGCTTTCAATGCATTTATAGTCTAAAGATGGATGCACAAAGCATAAGTCAACTTCTCCATATTCTCCAAATATGAACATGGGCCTTGGTCACATGTCACAATAGTGGCATCTATCTCCTTGATGTTTTGATTTAGCACATCCAGTGAGGGCGCAAGTACATTTCTTAACTGAGTTTGCCTTGCCCTTATTTGGCCATTTCTTTTTCTTCTTTCTCAATTTTTTCTAAATTAACTTGATAGAAATTATTGCACATGTTTACATCTTTGGAGGGATTTTCTACTAATTTTCTTATTGCCTCCATCATTGATTTAGCTTCTTGAAATTTCTTTGAGAAGTCTGCAGTTAATTTGTCCTTGTTCATATAATTAGGTTTGATTTTTCTTCCTTTAGCTGCTACCTCCTTCAACAAGGCTTGACCAAATTTTAAAGAACTAAGGTCAAGTATGAAGTTACTGATCAATTCACTTAGCCTCTTCTTAAGATATTTCTCTTCTGCAACCTTGGATGTAGATTCTTCTAGGCTAGAGAAGCTTGATTTGAAACTTGTCATGATGGTGCTGACATCATCTATTGAATGTACACTAGACACTTTCTTGTCCTCAGGCAGTAGGCTATTTAGGATGTTGACTAATTCAACAAACAATGGATTCCTCATAACCTATTTCTCCTTGGCCTTTTCCATTGCTAGCACACTGATCTTTATCAGGTCTTCTTCTCCCCACAAGTCTAGATTTGTTGTGTCAAGAGTCAAACTTGACAACAATGACATTGATGGCATAGGGGTGAGAGGTGTGTTGTCCATCACTTTTGTCTTCACCCTTACATTCATTTCAAGAGAGGGTTCATCTACTGGTTCATTTTCCTTTTCTTCTACTTCTTTTTCCTCTGCTTCTTCTTTCTTATTTTCTTTTTCTTTCTCCTCATCTTCTTCTTGTCCAGTTATATCTTCAATATTTACATTTTCTTGTTGCTTGGGTGAATTATCAACGCACAAGATTTCTACTTCTTCAATGCTCACAAATGCTTCCTCAAACTTATCCAAATCCTTATCTAATCACCACCATGGATATTTCTACATTATTTATCATAATTGTGTCCTCCTTGGATTTAGGCATATGTGTAGAATCATGTGGACCTGTCATAGGTACATTTGGGATCTCAACTACTTTTACTTTCTCATAGAGTACTTGAGTTATGGGTGCAGATGATGGATGCATACATTGTTCCAAATATACCTTCTCAAAGGATTTTTTAGTCTCCTTAGAAACCAACTCATAGTCCTTGTTCATGATGTGTAGAGTTCTCATCTTGGTTCTGAGGTGTGGCTTCAACAAATCCATTAACAAAGACTTTTCTATTGGAGTTGATGAAAAAAAACCCATAGCTCTTAAGAACACATGTATGCAAACACCTGTCATGGAAAGAGAGAGAAACAAATAGCTATGGAGGCCTAAACGTATGGATCCACGAGAGAGGAGAAATCCTTGATGTGAAAAAGCAAAAGTTGCAATCAATAATGAAATGTCAGAAAAAAGGTTACAAAGTGTTATGAGATCAATCCTTATAAAAGGAGATCAGAAAACCTAAAAAGGTAAAACCCTAGGTTGCATAATAATAATTAATAAAGATAATTAACTATTATATGCCTAAAGTTTAGCTTAAGTTGAAAGAGGTAATAAGTGACTTAATAATTAAATCAATATGATTCAATATCTAAGCAAACACTTTATTACTCTAACACCCCCCCTTAAGATAAACTTTGGGAGAAGCTAAAAACCTAGAAAGAAAAACTGAAAGCAAATGGGTCCCAGCAACAAAAGGCCTGATTAGGTACCCAAGTACAAAAGAGAGTCTATATAAAGTGGAGAAATAGAGAAAACCACATGGGAAAAACTCTACTCCAAAAAGAGACAAAGACTAGTCTGAAGGACTAAAGAAGCCTCCAAAACTAGGAATGTTCCAAAAAATAGGAACAAAGATGAACATGTACAACATCACTGAAGCATGAAATTGCAAACTCTTTCAAGAAAGAAACTGATGATCTAAAAATCCTCCATAGAAATATGACCAGGTAGAGAAGACTGTAATCTTCATGAGTGCCCTCAAATAACACTACTCAAATCAAGAGGCAAACAAAGGCAAACACCTAAACTCAAAGATACAGATGGCATAAACACCAAAAGCCTAAAGAGATGATCAATCAAAGCTGGAAGAGTGCATCCAAAAATAGGAAAGAAAAGAGTGTCCATATGGCAAATGATCCATCTCACCAGAATACATAGGTACCCAGCCATTGCAATGACCTAGTACATAGAATCAAATACTAAATACATAGCTCACACTATCAAACCAAGGAAGTAGTAGAACCAATAGTAGTGACCAAGTAGAGAAGACTCTAATCTGCATCAGTACCCTCAAATAACACTACTTGAATTAGGAGGCAAACAAAGGCAAACACCTAAACTCGAAGATATAGATGGCATAAACACCAAAAGCCTGAAGAGCTGATCAATCAAAGATGGAAGAGTGCATCCAAAAATAGGAAAGAAAAGATGTCCATATGGTAAATGATCCATTTCATCGGAATGCATAGGTACCTAGCCACTGCAACCACCTAGTACATAGAATTAAATACTAAATACATAGCTCACACTATCAAACCAAGGAAGTAGTAGAACCAATAGTAGATACCCCCTCCATACTGCTGACAAGGGAGTAATGACAAGTACACTAAAAAGATCATCCAATATGAACTGCATGATGAAGAAGAATCTGGAACATCAAATGTACAGAGAGAGTACAAACACAAATAAAGATACCTGAGGCCAATGTCATTGGAGGAATTCTCACATGACAAAAGAAGATGGCAAACAAAGGAAAACATCAAACCCCCCTGACACTTTATAATGGAGTGTGAGTACATAAAGCATGAACATGTGCAAGATCCCATCAAAGCAATAGAATGAAACTTTATCTTGGTGCATGTGCATAAAAGAATCCTACAAAAGTGAAGTATACACTACTCAAAGAAGAGTGAAGGCTACTGAAACAAAAGAACAACCTAAGACGAGTCATCCCTTAAAGGGAAGAGATCCCAGGACCTAAAACATCCAAGATATCCACTAGACTACAAAAAAGAAAGAATCTAAATAAAATGAACTTGGAGAAAAATCTAGAAAAATGACTCATAACACTAAAAATATCTTTGAACAAGCTTTCCAACGATATATCATTTTCCAAAAATGGAGTCTGGATGTGCAAGATAGAGCTCCCAGAGTGCAAAACTGAAGATTTGGCTTTGAAAAAGAAACAAACCATCAAAAAAATAAAACCAAAAAATATAACCTCCATAGTTGGAAAGAGCTCAGAATCATCTTTCCGACGATATCTCATTTTCCAAATTTTGACACCGTATGCTCAAGATATGAGCAAAAAACCAATAGCTGCACTGGAGGGCCCAAAGAAGGTGTCTAGAAGGATCTAAAGATGGGTGATGTCAAAAAAAGGAAAAAATCACACATGAAACCATCATATTTGATAAAAGCTTAGAAAGAGCTTTCTGGCAATATCTTTTTTACTAAAAAAGGAGCTCGAATGCAAGAGAAACAGATCCCAGAAGGCAGGAGGCCTGAAATGCCAAGATCGCAGAGAACATTTGACTTTGACAGAAAAAAAGAGAAACAAAATGGAAAAATCACAAAACCATACCAGAAAATTTAGATCAGGCTCAGAAACAACTTTCCAACGATATCTTGTTTGACTGATTATGATCCCAGATGCCCGAGATATTCACAAAAATGGATAGGTAGCTCCAAAAGGCCAAAAAAGGTGCAAAGATCTACTGATATCAACAAACTACGACCTTAAAATTGACATTCCAATGGCCATCATAGGGAAAAACCCCTTGGGGCTTAAAAAAAAGGGCCTGGTCATGTGGGTGACCAGGGGCTATAAATTAGGGCTCTAGAGGCCTGGAGGCTGGTCCCCTAGGTGACCAGGTGTGCTGTAGAAGGGGTCTGAACACACAAGAAATTAGAAGACTACCGGTTGCCCACGTGGTGACGGTGGTAGTCACCGTGATGGTCGGCGATGAAATTGCCACTAGCAGTGACTGCGGCGGCGAAGGAGCTCGGTGGCGGCGGTGACAGTGGAGCTGACTGCGTGAAGCAGGTGGCCGCTGACTACACAGAGTAGGTGGCCACCCAATTTTTTATTATTATTATTATTTTGATGTTGAAATCATACAGTGTCTCAGAGTGTGTACCAGGGTTGTACAACTTTGGTATGCAAAAAAAATTAAATCAGAGGCCAACTTGTCAAAAATTGACAAGTCTTATGTGATTTTTGACTATCTTGGGCCTTCTGGACGCAACCGTGACATTTTTTTGGGCCAGAAGTGCTCCAAAAATAGTGATCACATCAAGATCTATGCCGAGGCTGATTGCAAAAATTTTTTCTCATAGATTCTAACTTTGTCCAAATTGGACAAATTTTATATGGATCTTGGGGTTCTTGGACATTTCAAAAGCAACCATGAGGTCCGTTTGAAGCCAAGATGACCAAAAAAAAGGTCCCCCCTAGATCTGATAGGAAATCCTCTATAAATAATGCAGATCTGATGAACACGACCGAATCTCTCAGGAAGAGGACAGGGGCAAGTAGATCTGAAGCTCTGATACCATGTTGGAGTTGATGAAAAATAACCCACAGCTCCCAAGAACACCTGCATGCAAACACCTGTCATGGAAAGAGAGAGAAGCAAATAGCTATGGAGGCCTGAACGTATGGATCCACGAGAGAGGAGAAATCCTTGATGTGCAAAAACAAAAGTTGCAATCAATAATGAAATGTCAGAAAAAAGGTTACAAAGTGTTATGAGATCAATCCTTATAAAAGGAGATCAGAAAACCTAAAAAGGTAAAACCCTAGGTTGCATAATAATAATTAATAAAGATAATTAACTATTATATGCCTAAAGTTTATCTTAAGTCGAAAGAGGTAATAAGTGACTTAATAATTAAATCAATATGATTCAATTACTAAGCAAACACTTTATTACTGTAACATTTTCTTCAACTAAAGATACTGGTAGATTATCATCCAGTGTCTTCTCTCTTATTCTAAAATCTTCTTCAATAGCTTGTCTCTCTAGTGTATCCAAAATGTCCCAAACTTTATCTGGAATGACTATCTTAAGTTCCAAAATAGTCTTCTTAAGATCATATATTTGACTAACATATCATGAATCTCAGATTTGTCTCTCTCATGATATTTATCATAAAACTTATCTATTTGATCAATTTTGCCCTCATCTACCACTCTTGTTCTCAATACTTGTAGATTTGGTAGGAATCCTACCTCAGGTTGTGGTTGAATATTTCTACCTTAGCTTCTTGTAGCTCTTGCTGATGGATGGCTTGTGATAGTTGGCTTTTTCCTCTTAGGTATCTTTCCTATCTCAGGAGATGCTTCAGTGGATTCCAAATCAATAGTAGGAATGGGTGTTGAAGTGCTATCAACAATATTTTTCTTGGGATCATTTTTTTTTTTCTATTTTTACTTTCTTCTCCTTAGGGTCATTAGTCTTCTCTTTTTTAACTTCAGAAGAGGGTGCGATCTCAAGTGGCCTAGAAATCTTGGCTTCCCTAGCCTTATACAGGTCTTCTTGAGTGACACCATGAATCTTTAGTATCTCAGAGGTAACTCTAGATGCTTTCCTCTTGGTCGTAGCACTATTCAAGACTGCATCTACTTGTCTTGTCTTCTCCTCATAGGTTCCCCATCTTGGCTCATTAGGATCTTTGGGTGCTAATAGTAGAACTTGTGCATATGCTTCCAAAACGTGTTCTTCTACTTCATAACCAAGTGGATGGATCCACTTAGTCCTAGGCTCTACAACTTTCATACAAGTTATGTTTGTCTCCACCATGAAACAAATGTTGTCCTTGTAATTTTCAACTATTCTCTCAGGTATCCTATACCTTCTCTACATCTTTATTCTGAATGTCTTGATCTCTATTTCTATATAATCTTTCAAGGTACTTTCTAATGATGCCTTGAATAAAATCTATGGCATTGTAGGCAGGCTCTTGTCTAAATAGAGATTTGATACATTTCCAACTATATGAAAGTACATATAGATGATTAGTGACCCAAACCTAAATATCTTACTCTTTTCATGCTTGATTACCCTAATATTGTCCATCAACTATGTACACAAGATCTCACACAAATTGAAGTCTCCATTTTCCTTTACAATTCTGATGGCTGCTAAAATAGTGGCTGCAGACACACTATTTACCCTATTTGCATGCTAGAATCTATATCCAAGTATCATAGACATCAATTTTATATCTTTCTCTTCCATAGGCTCAATTATCATCCCACACTTATCACTCTGGGATTTTTAGGCTTGTTCTACTTGTTTCCTAACATCCTTGCGAGTGGGCAGGATGACACCAGTCTTAGGTAATCTAGTCATCTCACGAGTGAGATTAGTAGTTATTCTGACAAGGACTTCACCAATCTAGAATAAATCATCATGAATTCTTCTCAAAAGAATCTTAATTCATTCAGATTCATAGAATTCATATGCTATGGCATACTCAATAATAGGTTTGTCTTCTAAGTGCGTGAACTCATCAGTGAATGTTTTGTTTGGATTCATCATGGTTTCCATGTGTGACCTGATTCTATCCAATCCTACTGGTTCCTTTTTATAGTAGATATATGCGTGTATATCCTCTACATGCATTACTCCTATTGGGGTTTTAGAAAATACTTCTTCCAAATCATTTAGGGTAGACTTGAATGGATGCTTCGTAAATATGTACCTCTTTCTTTTAGCAACATCTAAAACAACTAGTGTAGCCATAACTTACTTGTTTAAATACTTCAAATAGGTTTCCAAGGGTTTCTAAATTGTCACATCTGAACTAGGGTTTCGCAACAAACTTAACTTCCTTTCACTGAAGAAATCAACTGTAATCTCTCAACTCTTAACTGCTTGATCTCCTATTGTCTCCAAAGGCTTGAAAACAAATGCAAATGTGTGAATAGAAGATCTTCGATGACTTTAAATCAAATTTTTTCCATTAATGCTTGCTACGTAAACACAAAATGCAATAGAGAATTTAAATCTCTATCTTTGCTATGAATCAGGAGATGCACTCTTGCATACTGCATCAACTAGTCTCTAAATAGTTATAACCAAAGGCGCATACTCTGTGAGTGAGTATACTAGTCGTGCAGGGGTCTAGAGCTAATCTAGCTCCCCCTATGACCATGAGGGTCATTCATCTAGATGTAGATGGTGTGTCCATTGCAGATGCATCCAATACATACTCATCAACCTTATCCTTCTTTGCTTCTGTCCAAATCAAGATCGCATCTTTTGTAGCTTGCACAAACTTGACTTCTCTTGCTTCATCGAATATTGATCCTTCTAAATTTTTAGGGCTTTCCTGTCTTTGTGCTTTTGATCTGCAAAACTTAGAGATGTGTCTAGCCTTGTTGCATGAGTGAAAAATAATAGGAGGCCTAATATTCCTTGGCGCATTGACGTGGGTTAACAATTTGCATTGCCTAGTTGTGTGACCAATTTTATTACATATCTAACAAGTAATGTTCTAAGGACTTCTAACATTCTATTGTGGATGACTTCTCTAATTTTTTTGAGTTTAATTTCTTTGATTTGATCTACAATTCATAACTCTATGACCAAACTTATTTCATGAATATCATTAACCATTGAAAGGTCTTACTTCTTTGCAATCTCTTGCTATGTGACCATGCTTGTTACAGGCATAACAAGTTTTTTTTACTGGCTTGCGCTCATCTTTAGATGGTTCTATTTTAACTTTATTCCTCTTGGCTTTTGTAGAGTCTTCTAGTGCATTCATTCTTCCTTTCATATCATTGATTTGATTTTGTGCTTCATTGAATCCAATACCAAAGGTATCTCCTTTAATATTCTGTGCATATAACTGTGACTCTATTAGATCTTTGCTTGTGTGCAATTTGTCAATATGATTCTTTTCTTTAGTCAATTCAGATTCCACTTTCTTCTTGATGTTCTCTAACTCCAAGATTTTCATGTTTGCTTGCCTGAGTTCTTCATCCAACTGCTTTTTTAATTTGACTAGTTCTTCATAGGCTTCTCGATTGTTAAATATCTTTTTATCCAACTCTTCAATTTGATCCTTCAGAGATGTATTTTCCTCATTCAAATTTTTGACCATTTTCCCTAAATCATTGTTTGAACAATCCTTCAAATCTTTTCTCAGTTTCTTGATGAATACTTGAGAACCACTAACCTTTAGTTTTAGTTCTTCAATTTTCTTTTTAGATCTATCAAGGTCTTCAAGAGCTGCTTCAAGATTCTTCAGATGTTTCACTTCTTTCGAATCCATGATCTCCTTAAGTAGTTAAAATTATCTTCAGAGGACCAAAGCTCTGATACTAATTGTTAGGAATGGGAACACTAAGGGGGGGTGAATCAGTATTCTATATATTATTACTTAATCTGATATCTTGAAACTTAACTTAATTGCTTAAGTACTAAAATGAATATCAATGCAAGTAAGATAAAAAACCATAACACATAACACCAAATATGATTACAGGGAAATGTAAATAGGTAAAAACCCTGGTGGGAATTAACACCCACTAAGAATTGCACTAGAGTATTATGATCCTTGTTAGAAGATCTTACAACCCTGTTATGAGTTAAACTTTACAATATAATAAGTATAGTGACCTGGTCAAGGGTTAGACCTTGTTAGGATTCTTTTACAATAACAATGTTAGGGGTGGTGGCTCACTTCCAAAGTTCACTAATCAATGAGAAGGCTACAACCTCCTGGATATCAGATACACACTTTATCTACCAACAGTGAACTATTGCTTTGACACTACTTGTATGATCAGTTCCTTTTGTATGCTGATGCTTTAACCTCACGTAAAGCTCTACAATATTCTAAATGATGTTTGCATACTTTTTCTCTACTTCTATTAATTCTATATCTCATACCATACTCAAATACAAAGGTGCATGTCTTATTTATATGCGCATACAAAAATATTCACTAGGTCAGCCTTCAACCTATTATATAAAACACTTCCAAATGAATTGGATCAAGCATGTTTACATATAGTGATATTAACATGTCTATAACCTAAATACAATAGGTGCATATCCTTTACAAAATAATATCATACATGCTAACCAAAATACCAACAGTTGGCTCTATGCTCTGTTATGTTCTACCGCTCACTATCTGTGTCACTTCATCTGGCCGTAACTTCTTCATACTAACTCATATGATCATGCACTCTTAAAGTTAGCATGATTACATATTCATAATCTCATCTTCAAGGGTGCATTCCATAACTTGGTCATATGCACGTGTGTTGATGCTCTATTCATCTGATGCTCTGCTAACTATCCCGTCTTCCATACTTAGCCATTTTTTGATCTTCTAAGTGCACTGACTTCAAAACTCCATATGACTTTGTTGCCATAGTGACACCTAATTATAGTCATATACAATAGTATAGTCAACTTTCCAACATAATATATATATTCAGCATATTCTTTCAAACTTAAGAGCATCAAAATACACACATACGCATATCAAAAAAACATAAGAAGTCTAAACAATGTCTATGAAAAACTCATGAAACATTCAAGTTTTAACCATAAAATCATAAAATAGATAGGCCATAAATTGACCTCATCATTTCCCCCCAGATTTTCCTTTTTTTGGTCCTCTATCAAACATGAAGTTCTTTAACCTTGCTGTCATCCTATAATCTGCAGTTGTTTTGTGCTGAATACCTCCCTCTACATAGCTCCAATAAAATCCTTTGGTTTCCCTTTGTTTCTCCCACATCCTCACTGTTGGAAATTGCAATTGAAGAAATTGTTGTATTATCATTGATGTCAAACCTTAACTAGTAAAAATGTTGCTATCTAAGAAAGTACTATATCTATTTTGAATGTTGAGAAGGATTAGGGCAAGGTTGATGACAATAGCACCTAAGGAAAGGTTGAATTATCTTGATACTTCAATGGGTACTTGATTATGTGGCACAATGATAAGATAATTTATTGCTTATCTAAGTAAGAAGTAAGACTAAACAAGTAAGCTTAGCTGAGCACAAGTGAAGAAATCTAGTTTAAGCCGAGTGATGTTAGAGTCAATCGAGCTAGTATATGCTGAGCAAATTCAGTTTTGACTGAACATCAGTTTATTACTGAGGAAGATAGTATTAGTCAAGGAAACAGTTCCAGTGGTGATCGGGCTACCTAGTGATGATCGAGGTGTTGAACACAATATTGACCGAGCATCAGTAATTTACATTTGAGGAAGAATTCAGATTCCTGGCTGACATAGTTGAATTCTTGGATTATGTAAATCATGTTGAATTTATTTATTGATTGTATTGAAGCATTTAATGCTCCATAGAGAGATTTGAGATGGATGAAGAACATAATGTTGGAAGGATTTGATGAGTCTGACCTAACCCTAAGATCTATAGAGGAGATTAAGTGGCAAAAGTTGGATCAACCTATCAAAGAAGTATTAAGGGAACCTAAGTAAGAGGTTGAGTATGTATGCAAGGGGATGCTGGAGTTGTTGTTGTTATTAACTGAACAAGCAGAAAAGACTGAAGAAGAAGGATTTGTGATTACTTGAAGGGATTTCTGAGCAGATCAGTGATGGAGATGGAAATGAATCACAATTAGTAAGCCAACATATATTTGTAAGAATTGGATCTATTATTTGCAAAGTGAGTTTTATGTTTTTAGATCAAACATTGTTGTTACTTTCTAACCATTGTATCAGTCAAAATCCTTTTAACCAAGGTTGACCTAATAGTTATTGTATACATCCTTTGAACAAGGTGTTGGAAAGTTGGATATACTAATGTATATGACTTAATATAGTTTTTTCATTATGGAAATAAAGTCATATAGTATTTTGGAGTCAGCGCACTTGATGAGAAGAACAAAAATTAGTTAAGTGTTGAAGACTAGACAGTGTACAAAGTTTCCATAGCTCAGAGCATCAATGCACATGCGTACGAAATAATTATGGTATGTGCCCTGGAAGTTAAGTTGGTTAGAATATACTCATGCTTAGTCTATGAGCACATAATTAGATATGCAAGGATGAGAAAGATACAGATAGTTGAAGATACACAGCCAGTGAGTTCTAGAGAAGAACAAAGCATGAAACTGACAATTAGTATTTTGGTTTGTGGTTATAATGTAATTTTGTAAAGGATATGCACCTATTGTATTTAGGTTTTTGACATGTATACTTGTTTTTTGTAAGCATGCTTAAGACAATTCATTTGGAAGTGTTGTTTGTAATAGGTTATAAGGCCGACCTAGTTGTTTATTTTTGTATGTGCGTAAAAATATAAGATGCACCCATTATAATCAACATGAAAGTTGAAATAGAATTATGATAAGCAGAGCATAAGTGTGTGAAGACAACATAAGATGTATTAGAGCTTTGCTAGAGGTCAAAGCATCAGCACATCAAAGGAATTGATCTGACAAGCAGTGTCACAGTGACAGTTCATCCAACAGATATAGTGTGTATCTAATATCAAAAGGTTGTAGCCTTCACCACTTGAGTAGTGAGCTCTAGGATAGTGCATCCACTCCCCTAACATGGATTATTTTAAAAGACTCCTAACAAGGTCTGACCCTTAACAAGGTCTACTATACTTAAAGTATTGTAAAGCAATTCCTAACAGGGTTAAGGATCTTCTAACAAGGGTCATAAAACACTAGTGCAAAATATTAGTGGGTGTCAATTCCCACCGAGGTTTTTACATATTTGGGTTTCCCCATAATCATATTGGTGTCATGTGTTGATTTCATGTTTCATGTTTATGTGAATGTTTATTTCAGTTCTTAAGCATTCAAGTTTAGTTTAAAGATTAAAGTAAATTAAAGTTAAAATGCAGTGAACACTGATCCACCCCCCCTCTTAGTGTTCCCATTCCTAACAATTGGTATCAGAGCTCTAGTCCTCAACAAAGAAGTTTAACCACTTAAGGAGATCATGGACAAAGTAGAAATGAAACATCTAAAGAAAAATCTTGAAGCCCCTCTTGAAGATCTGGACAAATCTGAAAGAGAAATTGAAGAACTAAAAGAATAATTTAGTGATGCTCAATTAGTTATAAAAAAGATAAGAAGGGATTTGAAAGAATGTTCCACCAGTGAAATGGGGATAATGGTCAAGAAACTGAAAGAAGAAAATTTGTCCTTATTAGATCAGCTTGAAGAATTTGATGATAAACTGATTAAAAATCAAGATGTCTATAATGAACAAGTCAAGGAGAACCTTCAACTCAATGAGGAATTAAGGCAAGCTAACTTGGAAATCTTGAAGCTAAGGAATAACAAAGAAATTTTGGATTCTAAATTAAAAGAAGAAAATAATCATATTGACAAATTGCACACCAGTTTTGATTTGATAGAATCTCAGTTGTATGCAAGAAGAGCCAAAGGAGACACTAGCTGTATTGGATACAATGAAGCACAAAATCATATTGACAACATGCGAGCAAGAAAGGGTACACAAAAAGACTCTACTAATACTAAGAAGACTAAAGATCAAACCAAAGATAATGGTGGACCTCCTAAAAATGAGCGCAAGAAAGTAGAACACACTTGTTTTGTATGTAACAAGCATGGACACATTGCAAGGAACTATACAGAGGTAAGACCTTTTAATGGTTACTATTATTCATGCAATAAATTTGGTCATAGAGCTATGAATTGCAAGACTAGTAAGAAGAATAGGATTCATCATGATCATAGAAATCAGAATAAAAAAAATATAAGAAGTTCTCAGAATGTTACATGTCAGATATGTAACTATAATGGTCACTTAGTGAGACAATATAAAATGATGACTCATGTCAATGCGCCGAGGAATATAAGACCTCTAGTCATTTGTCACCCTTGTAACAAGGCTAGACATATCTCAAAGTTCTATAGATCAAGGATGCAAGGTTAGGAAAGCCCTAAAAAGGCCGAAGAACCAGTATTGGATCCAAAAGGAGAAGTCAAGTTTGTGAAAGCCTCAAAGGATGTGAGCTTAATTTGGTTAGAAGGAAAGAAGGAAAAATTTGATGAGAATGTATTGGATGCATCCTCTACATCTAGATGAATGGCCCTCAGGGTCATAGGGGGAGCTAATTTAGCTCTAGACCCCTACGTGGTTGGTATACTCATTCTCAAAGTATGCGCCTTTAGACTTAAGCTTTTGGAGTATAAAGGAACCTTTGTACAAGAGTGCACATACTGATTGTTAGCAGAACTCAAGTTAGAAATTTTGAAGTGACAGCCTAGTTTATGCAGCAAGCATTAATGGTAAAATTTTCACTTTAAGTACATAGAAAGTTGTTTAATTACCCATTGCATTTTAATTTAGAGTGATTGAAGAGAAGAAAGAGCCTTAGAAGTAATTGTGAAGACTTGGAGATTGATCTATCAATGATTAGCAATACATTTGGTCAGTTGAAGAAACCCTAGTTTGTTGCATCGATTTAGAAGTCTTCAGATTATCTCAGAAATCAGTTGGAAAGCGATTAAACAAGTAATTCATGGCCACTCCCATAGTTTTTGATGTTGTAGATAAGAAGAGATATGTATTTAAGAAGAATTTATTTAAGTCAACCCTAGATGATTTAGAGGGAACATTCTCCTACATGCCTATGGGCGTTATGCATGTTGAGGACATTAGGGCATACATCTACTACAAGAAAGAACCAGTAGGGTTGGATAGGTTAAGGGTGCACATGGATACCATGTTGAAACCAAATAAAAGATTCATGGATGAATATGTTAATAGGAATGATCACCCTATAGTTGAGTATGCTACAACATATGAATTTTATGAGACTGAATGGATTAAGATACTATTGAGCAGAATTCATGATGATTTATTCTGGATAGGAGATGTGCCAGTAAGAATCACCAGTGACCTAATACATGAGATGACAAGCCTCTCTAGGATAGGTGTCATCCTTCCTGTGGGTAAGGATGTCAGAAATATTGTTGAAAAAACATGTAAGTCAAGGAGTGATAGGCGTGGGATGAAAAATGAGCCTATTGAGAAAGCAGACATCAAATTGATGTCTATGATACTTGGATACAGGTTTCATCACATCGGCAGGGTGAATAGTGTGTTTGTGGGCACAATTCTAGTAGCCATTAGACTTGTAAAGGAAGATGGGGAGTTCAATATCTATGAGATATTGCATGCACAGTTGATTGATAACATCAAGTCAATAAAGCATGACAAGACCAAGATATTCAGGTTTGGGTCTTTGATCATTTACATGTACATTCATATAGTTGGGAGAGTATCAGATTTGTATTTGGACAAGTCCATTCCAACCATGCCACAAATATCTGACAAGGCATCCACTAAGAGTACATTGAGAGATTATGTAACATTGGAATTGAAGACCTTCAGGGCTAAGATGTAAATGAGGTATAGAATTCCAGAAAACATTGTTGAAAAGTACAAAGATACAATTTGTTTTATGGTAGAGATAGACACAACTTGTATGGAAGTTGTTGAACCAAGAACTAAGTGGATTCATCCACTTGGTTATAAGGTAGAGGAACAGGTCCTTGAAGCATATGCATAGATACTACTTTCAACCCCCAAAGATCCTAATGAACCTAGATGGAGAACATATGAGGAGAAAACCAGAGAAGTAGATGCTAAACTTAACAATACAACAACTAAGAGGAAAGCCTCTAAGCTTACATATGAGATACTCAGAATTCATGGAGTAACACAAGTAGACCTAGATAAAGAAAGGGAAGAAAAGATTGCCTTGGAAATTGAGAGCACATCCATAGTGGAAGCTAAGTTTGATGATCCCAATATGAAGAAGGTAAAGATTGAGAAGACTAATGATCCAAAGGATAAACAGGGTAAAATTTATGATATTAGTCCTACACCCACTATTACAATTGATGTTGAGTCCAAAGATGCATCTCCTAAGATGCCCAAGAGGAGAAAACAAATTGCCACAAGTCACCCTTCTGCTAGAGACACAAGAAGAAAAATGAAAAATGTGTAGCTATCTTCAAAAGTAGGATTCCTACCTAGTCTTCAAGTATTAAAGACTAGAATAGTAGAAGAAGGAAGGCTAGATTAGGTAGCCAAGTTTTATGACAAATATCATGAAATTGATAAGTCATAAATTCATGAGATGTTGATCAAACACATGATAAAATTCAAGAAGATAGTTCTTGAATTGAAGATAGCTATCCCAGATAAGGTATGGGAGATTTTGGATACCTTGAAGAGATAAGCCATTAAAGAAGACTTCAGAATCAAAGAAAAAACATTGGATTACAATATTCTAGTATGTTCTGTTGAAGAAATGACACTGATATTGAATTTGGTGAAGCTGCACTTAAGGACAAAAATGAGAACTCTGCACATTATGAACAAAGATTATGAGCTGATAAAAAACAAAAAAGAGAAGGCTTTTGAGAAAGTATTCTTAGAGCAGCACATGAAACCTCCATCTACGCCCATCACTCAAGAACCTAGTGAGCAAGAAAAAGTAGTAGAGACCACCAATATACCAGTAACAGGTCCTCAAGATTCAGTACCTGTAGTGGAAACACAACCAGAGGTAGTAAAGTCAGTGATCATGACAAAAACACAAAAAGATGATACAATCTTCATCGACAATGTGGAGATTGCAATGGTGGCCTCAGATAAAGACTTGGATAAGTTTGAGGAAGCTTTTGTGAGTACACAAGAAGCTAAAATCTTATACAACACACCTCCCACTCATCAAGAAGAAGTGCTTATTGAAGATATATCAGATGAGAAATAGGGAGAAAAGAAAGAAGAAGAAGAGGTAAAAGGAAGTGAACAAAAGGATGAAATATCAGTTGAACTAGTCAAGGTAAAACAAGAAGTGATGGATAGCACTCCCATCACTCCCTCTGCAATATTGTTGTCAAGTTTGACACCTGACATATCTAGTTTGGACTCATGGAGAGAAGAAGACCTAATTAATTTCAGCGTCTTATCTATGGAGAAGGAAAAGGAGAAACAAGTAATGAGAAATCCTCTCCTTATGGAATCAATAAACATACTAAATAGTTTGTTGCCTGCAGACAAGAAAGTGTCCAAGGTACACTCTGTTGATGATGTAAGTACAATCATTTCATAGTTTAAAAGCAATTTCTCAAGCCTTGAAGAATTTGCATCCCTAGTTGCAGAAGAAAAGTATCTGAAGAAGAGATTGAATGAATTGGTTAGCAACATTGCACTTGACCTAAGCTTACTCATGTGTACTAAAATTTTGTCACACTTCTATGAATCCTTACATGCAAGAAAATTCAAGAATGAGCCCTCACAAATCAATCCATAGCTCTTTATGCATGGAGTTGCAAGATTTGTAAAATTGCTCTCAGCTAGAGCTATAAACTCATGACCTTGCTATTCAACCATACAATGAGAGATTTACAATAAAAAAAAGGGCAAGAATACCAATATCTCCAATGAAACCAAATGTATGCAATGCAATGCAAATCTATATGAGAATACAAATTAATCTTATGAGAATGAAGATGCAATTAAGCTATGAAAATGAAAATGAAAGAGTTACAAACCCTCTAATTAAACTATGTGAGATTAATCTAAAACATGAAAGGAAATGATACCATGATAATGCAACTATGATGCAAGCTAGGATGTGATGTAGATGCAAGATGAATGCCAATGTTGCTCCAAATCTTCAAAACTTGATGCAAGAATATCTCCAAAAGCTTCAATGACTTAGAAAACCTGTAGCATAATAATTCAAGTATGTATTGTGTGCGCAAATGAGGAAGAGAGCTCTTCTTTTATAGGAAGTGAAAAATCAATGGACCATGGAGATTAAGAGGCAAAAGATTTAATCAACGGTGGAGAAAAAAAGAAGCTTGATCCTTGTGCACAAATATCCTCCAATAGAAAAATTAGAAGCATTTACTTTATGTTGAGCATTTACTTTATGTCCATGTGAGACAAAAAGTGCTTTTCTTTTATTTTTTCTTTTATTTTTCTTTATAAATAATAATTAAATGCTTTATTTGTGCAACATAGGATAAGAAGAAAAGTGGAGATTTTTTATTTAAATAAAAGGGGAAGAAATTCCTTTTAATTAAATAAAGGCTTAGGATAAAGTGATTTTATTATTTAATTAAAAGAGATTTTTAATTAATTAAAAGGGATTTATTCTCTTAATTAAATAAGATTTTTATTTTTATTTTATTTTAAATTAAATAAGGCTCAAACCTTAGGAAATATTGAATTAATTATGATTTGATCAAGGAAATTGATATATTTTAAAAATGTTGATTTTTAAAAATATTGATTCAGGGATTTGACAAATTGCAGAAATGGGGCCCAAAGTCTAGGCGACCATTTTAGGGTGCATACATTTTCCCCTCTTTGACTAATGTGTGATCGATCTGGAAACACATGCAGTCAAAGAAGAATTGAAATGTGAGATCGATCTGGGATCACAAAACAACTCAGATGTGAGGTCGATTCGGGATCACATCTGAACAAACATAAACAAAAGATTCTAGACATGAGGTCGATTCAGGATCATATCCAAAATAAGCGATAAGAATCTCAAGCTTGAGCAAAAACTCATAAAAAGATGTCTGAATCAAGAAAATCAAAGAAATCAGGGATGAGAATCCCATAAATACTGCCCCCTCAAAGTTGAAATCGAAATCAGGTAGAGAGGAACATCAAATTGATAAAGATTGATCAAATCAGAATGAAATCACAACTGAAGATAAGGGAGCATGATAAGATAACCATCAAATAGTGAAAACATGCCCCAAGTTGACTAGGTTTGACTGGGAAAGATATAGGATAAAGATTAAGTCAAACCTCAAAGAGAGGAAGCGAAAGGGGTGAATGAAAGACTAGAAGTTTGAAAGACATGGAAAGGAAGAAATTCCATCGAAAATCAAAGAATTATGCCTCAAAAGGTCAGTCAACTGCATAGAAGAATGAGAAATCTTGGAAACATGACTCAAATTTTGATTTCAAGTCCGAAACGGATAGAAAATGATGTGACATGAAAGACCAAAAATGAAAGATATGATCAAGAAGAACTAGAAAATGAGCACAGTTGACCAACTAGTCCGTAGATGATAAAAAGGAGAGCTCTCTCCATATGCAAGATGCAAAAAATAATCTAACATGAACCTAAAAATGCAAGCTACTATGAAAGTGGTTGACTTGCAAGGTCACAATGCTTATAGACATCTAATTATCATCATCGAGCATTATTGGTAGCGTCGCAAGATCATACAATGCACACTACCATAACTATGTGGATATGAATATGATCTTTATCAGATAAAAATGTGGAAATCCCACCTAGGCATCAAAGACATGGAGGTCAAGATGACTAATGCAATGAGATTACCTAAATTTGATATGGCAAGATTATGCTTGTATCAAGACACATGAAAGTCAGGATAACTAGAAGCATGCACTCGCAAAACAGTCAAGGATAATACCTTGTCAATCCATAGTGTCAAGTAAGACCAGCATAAATGCTCATGACAGGTAGGACCAACAAAATATACCCACAAACAGATAAAGAAATAAAACATGTTCTCATTCCCTCAGTCTTCTAGCTATGCATCATCGAAAACTTCTCAAGGAGAGGCCACTCATCAAAGAAATTCTCATAAACAGCACACAAAGAAAAGTAAAGTCACCATATCTCAAGCGAATTGATTGTTTAAGTGTGTGTGTGTTGGTCATAGAGTCAAACTCTGGTTATCACATCTACAAATGAGAAATATCGCATCATACTTAGACTATTGGGTAAGACATCTGATAAGTGTTAAGAAACACTCGACGCAAGGGTAGTGTTGAAAAACACTGTTTGGGGTGGTGTTGAAAAACACCTGTTGTGAAATGCCCCAAGAGACAAACGCACCTAAAGGACCAATGCTAACAGTTATGCCTCTTAGACAAAGATAAAGACCAATTCCAGACTAAGGCAACAAGGTTAAGGCATGATGGAGAAAGGCTAAGTGTCAAGAGCGCATGCTAACAAATAGGGGTGCAAAGGCCTCGAGTAGTGCCTGTTTCTAGGTTTTCACCACTTGGATTTATTGTAATTTTTTCTCTTTTTTTTATTTTTTTGGATTTTTTGCTACGAAGGCGCCTGTTTCTAGGTTTTCACCAAGGCACCTTTTTCTTTTTTTTTTTGAATTTTTGAATTTTTATTTTTTTTTATATTTTTTCAGGACTTTTTATGCTTTTTAGGATTTTTTCAACATCATATATGATTTTTTTTTTGGTATTTTTTCAGGATCAATAAAATATGTACAAAGGATGCCCCTAGACAGAATAGGCATCAAACTTCCAAGCAAGATCACATCGTGTAGTCCCAATGTCTAGGAAGGTGAGGGACAAGATGGATGAGCAAGCTGGTGAATGAGATAGAGGAAAGGAGAATGAAAGTGAACAGAGGGAAGAAATCTTCAAGGTCAAACTCCTCAAGAGTACCCAAGCTAGGTAAAAATTGTCATGTAAAGCATATTTGGATAAGTAATGAAAGGATAGCATAGGATAAGTCACAAAAGTGCACTGCAAAAGAAGCAAGGGATGCAGTCCAAAGGAGTAGACATGTCAAGAGGCTTCATAGCATCGTGTTTACTCTTTTGTTATATTAGATCAAGACCAATGGGGAAAAGGGATAGTGAAATGATAGGATGAATGAAGGAAAATGAAAATGAAGGTGAAACATGAATGGAATGAAAGAAAGATCATCGGAAGATAGCTCACAAGATAGTCAAATATTCATGTATAGTTCAACATTGTCAAGATCAAAGATGGAATAGAATGGATGAAACATGTAGAAGAACTACGCATGATGCCTGATTACCAGGTTTTCATCATGGTACTTATCCAAGGTGCCACAAGGGAGTGGTTTTCACCATAGGATGAATTTATTTATTTTTACTTTTGCTACCAAGGTGCCCATTTCTAGGTTTTCACCATGGCACATTTTCAATTTTTTCATTTTTTTTTTCTTTTTTAATTTTTCTATTTTTTTGAATTTTCTCTTTTTGGAAGAAGGCAAGCTTTTCAGATAATGCTCCTTGAAAGGATAAATCATTGATATGTCAAGGATTCAAAATGATATGCTCAAAGATGCTAATAAGGAAAGGAAGATGGAAGAGAAAAATGGAGGACAAGGCTTTATGTAAAGCGAGTGAGGTTGGAAGATAGGAGGAATAGGCAAATGAGGAAAAATGATAGAAGGTAGAAGGATAATGAATGGAGGGATTGTGAAAGGGTAGATGAAAAGGAAGGCAAGATCAACATCAACACACACCTTGAAGGGTGGCGAGAGGGTGGAGGAAATGTGAATGAAGGAATACGAGAAGGAATATGGTGAATATTTAGCAGAGGTTGCGGTTTAGGCGCATGAAATGGAAGAATGTTTTTGGAAGAAGATGAAGTGGAAGCCTTTGGAAGCTTGAACGTCAACTTCACTTTTTGTTCAATATTAGACTCTTTCAAGAGAGACTTTGGAATCCATATAGCCTTAGGCTTTTTATTTCCTTTTGATGATTTAGAGAGAATATCTTCAATGATGGATTTTGGAACCCATACTTGTCTTGTAGTTTTCTTCTTAGATATCTCTTTTGATTTTATGCCCCCATGTCGATTAGAGGAGACATGGTGATCTTTTTTTTTGATAGATTCTTATATTGCTTCTTTTTCTTGTATTGTACATTCAAGTTACTTCTAAAAGACTTAGGACTTGTGGAAGAAGAAGGACTATATGACTGGTTTAGATGGGTGAGTGAATGAAAAGGATTCAAGGGTATGCATCTATGTTGATCTTGAGGAAAGATAAGAGATGGAGGGATGTAAGGACCCAAGATGGATGATAAATTGGGAGAGTTAGGAGGGGAAAGTGAAAGGACATAAGGGCCCAAGATGGATGATGAATTAGGAGAGTTAGGAGGGGAAAGTGAAGGGATATAAGGACCCAATATGGAAAGAAGACATGAAGCCTTTAGTATTGGTGGAGGAGGTCCAAGGATAGATGTGGAAGATGCAAAAGGATAATCAATAAGTTCATCAGCATCTATATCACAACCAAGGACATCAGCATCTTTAGAGTGAGCATTAGGATTTTCAATAGTATCATGAACATCTTGAATATGAGCAACTTCTTTGATAGGATCATTCAAAACTTGTGAAGATTTAAGAAGAGTAGAAAGTGGAAGTGAACATGGAGTGGTAGAACAAGAAGATGGAAGACTTTGATCTTGACAAGGATCTTTAGATAGCATAAGCGTATCATTTTTTTCTAGATTTTCAATAGGCTTTACATCAGAAGTAACAACACCATTTTTAATAACCTTAATGGAAGTATCATCTTTGGAAAGCGCAAGTGTGGTAAGGTTATTTTGATTATTAATAAGTTCAATAGTGTAAGTAGTAGCTTGATCTTGCTTAGGGGATGGTGGAATAAATGCGGAAGGGCATAGAGGATCAAAAGAACCATGAAGTGGATCAGAGACGTCATGAAAAAGATTAGATGACATGGAGGGTTCTTGATCTTGATCTTTATTTATATTTTTTTCTTTATCATTTTTAGAGTCCTCTTGACATGGAGCCCCTTCTAAGGACAAGGAAACAGGTTGGGATTGTATGGAAGACTTTGGAAGAGATAGTGAAGGACTAGTTGAAATAGGAATTATAGCATTTAAAGGCTTAGGCTCTTTAGGTTTAGCATTATTGAAAGTATAGCCAAGTGAAGGTTAGCTTGAGTATCTTTAAGAGGTAGCCCTTGACGATAACTATAGGGAACTGCATGGAAAGCCTTAAGATCTTTGTTGGATGAAGGATTTGTGATAGATTTGGAAGACTCAGAAGCTTTAGGAAATGTATGAGTATTGGAGGAAGTAGGGGATGGAAGAGAACCATCACAAGATAAAGGTTCAACATTAACATGATCTTGCTTGAGAGTGCAATCTTTATTTTCAGCATGAGAGTTCTTAGAGGAAGGATTCTTATAATATTTACATTTCAAATCAGCACGGTGCATTTTATATTCCTCAATAGTAGTAGCTGGATTATAATCAAGGTATTGTTCACAAAACTCATCAAAGTTTCTTTCAAAATCTGAATCATATGGATCACCATCACAATCTTTCCAATATGAAGACCCATTTCTAGTAAGCACAAGGACACGACTAGGAGGACTCTTAGGAATAGAGGTGTCATAGGTATCACTACATTGTCCATCATCATAGTCATCATAGGTGGGTGCGTCACTCTTTATGGAAGAGACATCATAAGGACTATCACGTTGCTCTTTATGGTATGTCTTCTGAAGAGAAGTAAGACTCTTTGAAGAAGTAGAAGAAGAATGAGACTGTGAAGAAGAGGAAGGTGAAGACTTAGTGGAAGAAGAAGACTTGGATAATGAAGAATACGAATAATGTTTAGAAGAGTCATGATAAGATTTGGAAGATGAAGAATGTGAATAGTGTTTAGAAGAATCATGATAAGACTTAGAAGATGAAGAATGAGAATGATGTCTGGAAGAGTCATGATAAGACTTGGAAGGTGAAGAAG
Organism: Chamaecyparis obtusa; assembly: GCA_027943335.1. Lineage (NCBI taxonomy): Eukaryota > Viridiplantae > Streptophyta > Pinopsida > Cupressales > Cupressaceae > Chamaecyparis > Chamaecyparis obtusa. Next base: position 591,789 of record BSBK01007860.1, read on the forward strand.
AATGAGAAGATTTAGATGATGAAGAATGTTTGGAAGAAGAAGATTGTGATATGATCATGTTTATGATTCTAGCAAAGGCATCTAATTTAATCATCTTTTCTTTTATTTTTGCTATAAATTCATCACTCATGAGAATTTTGGAGGAACAACACTTTTCAAATATGTCAATGAGCTCAAGATCATCTATTCTTAATAAAGGTTCCAAAACCAGATAGTCAAGATTCATGGTTATAGAAGAGGAGGAATAAAGCATGGAAGAAATGAATAGATGAATAGAAGAAGGTAGACTAGATAGTAAGAGGAAAAGAATCAAGAAGAAGAAGAAGAATTTTCCATGGGAATAGAAGACTTCAGAAGAACATGGGAAATGGAGAAGAAAGAAGAAGACTAAGAGTCATCTTATGCAATTGATACCATAACGTTCATTGAGATGTTGAGCAACATGATAGCACCTAGGATCTGAGATCTGGACTGACCAAGGAAGACCAAGCTTCTAAGGAGAACTCACTACAGCAGGACGGAACTCAGTTTCAATATTCCAAATAGATCTTTCAAAAGATTTCACAATGACGATCAAGCACATAGAATAGTAACCAGGGAATTCAAGAAAATACTCTTCAAATAATGAGCAAGGGACAAAGAAACCTTGCGCATGAATAGAGATAGTGACTTAGTATGCTACTCCTTAAAGATTCTACTTGTGTATGTTCTTGAAAATATTTTAGCAGGCACATAGAACACAACACCTTAACAAGCTGTCTACAAGGATATACATGACTTTCTAAAAGGAGTCCTTGATATACGCAAGGTACGTGAGGCCCAAATCCGTAGATGAGAAGAATCCAAAATCACATAGCCGGGGGGAGACGGTAACCCAAATCTCCTCCTTCACTTCTCAAAGGTATAAAGTTCTTTGAGGCTTAGCCGAGAGTGATATCAAACTCAATTCTCAAGAGAGGTGTCTTTGAATTCACCTCCTGATATTTATACTCTGCTGGAACATAGGAGTTAAGGTCATCCCTTGAGGTGGTGTGTCCCCAAGCAGGCCTTCTAGAAATAAAAACTAAGTAATTCACTATCAAAAGTATTTAGAGCACTAAAGGTGGAACACTTAATTCTTCAAGTAAATGCGAAGTGAGTCCAAAAGTGGAACATTTAACCCTTTAAGATAATGTGAAGCAAGTCCAAAAGTGGAACATTTAACCCTTCAAGAGAATGTGAAGTGAGTCTAAAAAAGTGGAACATTTAACCCTTCAAGAGAATGTGAAGTGAGTCCAAAAAAGTGGAACACTTAACCCTTCACACAAACTCAAAGTGAGTCCAAAAGTGGAACATTTAACTCTTCACACCAACTCAAAGTGAGTCCAAAAGTGAAACATTTAACTCCTCACATCAACTCAAAGTGAGTCCACACCTTAGAAAACAAGTGAGTTCCAAAAAGCACAAAAGGGTTGCCTAGTGGAGCAATTAACGCTTCTTTCCTGTAGACCCCTCCCCTTTAATGTGGCACTGATCTTGCAACCACGGGGCGGAAATGAGGGGTCGGTGGATTAGCGAGTCTAATAACCCAAGATAGAAATCTAGATCAATCACAAGTAATCTAAAGTTGCTTATCAATACTACTCACAAATGACAAAGGGTTAAATCAATGGAATATTTAACTTTCCAAGCAAACATAGAGTGAGTCCACAAAGTGGTGCATTTAACTCCCTATGTAAATAAGAAATGAATCCATGCCCTCAATCACTCAATAAGATATTTGATATTGGAACCAAGAATTACTTAAGGTTTAAACACAAGCATTCACTTACACAAACTTGTATGGAAGCAAATCTATGTTCATTCATTTCCCATTAAGAGCATCAATTGAAATGTGTTCTATGAAAGCATGTAAACACTCAAGCCAAACACATGAGAGGTTCAATTTTAATCCCAAGATCCAAATGTTGTAGAGTTATAACAAAATACCTCAAGTCCAACGCAACGCGCTTAGTAGATTTCACCCTTTTTTTGTTTGTTTTAAGCATTTTTCATGAAAGCAAGCCATGCACCTTCAAATGAACAAGACAAGAAAATAAGCAAACAACATATGCAATGTATATCCAACTTATGTAAACCCTAGGGTTAGATCTAAAAATCAATTTTTAGGAGCAATGATAACCAGCAAATGATCCAAATGATAACTCATATCATGCAATGAACAATGAAAAATAAGTGCATACCCATCACAAAATTTTATTTTTTTTGCATTTGACCTAGTCGACAAGATCTAATTTTTACCACATGAATTCGGACCCCAAACCCAAAATGCAGAAAATAGACCTCTATCAAAAAATAGAGAGCTTTTCAAAAATGTAAAAATTATAGAAAAATCTTTTCATTTGTGCCCTAGAGACCCATTTTATCAAAACATGACAGTTTTTATAAATTGACCAAATGAGCTATGATATGATTTCTAAATTAAAAACACATTGAATGGACCCCTTGTATAATTTCAAGACCTTTCCAGAAATGTAAAAATTTCTGAACAATATGCTGATTTGCGCCAAAAATCAATTTTTTTATGAAAAATCAAGAAAAAATCATTAAAAATACAAATCACCTCCGAAAATTTTGAAATTTTTTTTGGAGCTTCTCTGATATGCTTTCAACTTGCAAAAACATTTTCAGACCAAAATACCAAGCCATTTGGGAGATATGATCAAATCTTTCAAATTTAAGGTTTTTCATCTCCAAACAAATCTGCACAAGGGTTAGCTCCAAAAATAATCAAAACCAGCATGCAAGAGGTGGGTTGCCCCATGGTGGGCACCAAAAATATGTGCTAAAATATTGTCACACTTCTATGAATCTTTACATGCAAGAAAATTTAAGAATGAGCCCTCACAAATCGATCCATAGCTCTTTATGCATGGAGTTGCAAGATTTGTAAAATTGCTCTCAGCTAGAGCTATAAACTCATGACCTTGCTAGTCAACCATACAATGAGAGATTTACAATGAAAAAAAGGGCAAAAATACCAATATCTCCAATGAAACCAAATGTATGCAATGCAATGCAAATCTATATGAGAATGCAAATTAATCTTATGAGAATGAAGATGCAATTAAGCTATGAAAATGGAAATGAAAGAGTTACAAACCCTCTAATTAAACTATGTGAGATTAATCTAAAACATGAAAGGAAATGATACCATGATAATGCAACTATGATGCAAGCTAGGATGTGATGTAGATGCAAGATGAATGCCAATGATGTTCCAAATCTTCAAAACTTGATGCAAAAATATCTCCAAAAGCTTCAATGACTTAGAAAACCTGTAGCATAATAATTCAAGTATGTATTGTGTGTGCAAATGAGGAAGAGAGCTCTTCATTTATAGGAAGTGAAAAATCAATGGACCATGGAGATTAAGAGGCAAAAGATTTAATCAACGGTGGAGAAAAAAAGAAGCTTGATCCTTGTGCACAAATATCCTCCAATAAAAAAATTAGAAGCATTTACTTTATGTTGAGCATTTACTTTATGTCCATGTGAGACAAAAAGTGCTTTTCTTTTATTTTTTATTTTATTTTTCTTTATAAATAATAATTAAATGCTTTATTTGTGCAACATAGGATAAGAAGAAAAGTGGAGATTTTTTATTTAAATAAAAGGGGAGGAAATTCTTTTTAATTAAATAAAGGCTTAGGATAAAGTGATTTTATTATTTAATTAAAAGAGATTTTTAATTAATTAAAAGAGATTTATTTTCTTAATTAAATAAGATTTTTATTTTTATTTTCTTTTAAATTAAATAAGGCTCAAACCTTAAGAAATATTGAATTAATTATGATTTGATCAAGGAAATTGATATATTTAAAAAATGTTGATTTTTGAAAATATTGATTCAGGGATTTGACAAATTGCAGAAATGGGGCTCAAAGTCTAGGCGACCATTTTAGGGTGCATACAACTCAAGTCTAGTCAAGCATCCCTAAAAGAATTTGCTGATCAAGGAAGAAGAATCATTGTAGAATGCATGGACCAAGATAAGCTTACTAATGCTCATTTCAAGAAAATAAAAGAGGTAGAAGCTATGATTGAGCAAGTGAAGAGTTCAGTGAAAGACACATCTATAGATGTGAACATGTGCAATAATGTCTACTAAGAACAGATTGATAAAATTGAGAAGGCAGAAAAAGAGATGACAAAGATTAGGGCTAGACAAACTCAGTGGAGGAATGCTCTTGCGCCCTCTTTAGACATACTAAATCAAAATATCAAAGAAATTGATGCCACAATGATGACCTATGATCAAGGTCCTTCCACAGACTTGAAGAAGATGGAGAAGCTTCAATATTCCTTATGCACCCATCTCCAGATAATAAATTCCTTGATCACATTTTGGAAGAAGGAAATCCAAAACCTAAAGACAACATATTAAGATGTTTTCCCTCAGTAAGTATATGTAGATACAATTTTTTGGAACACCTTTGTCATTAATGTCAAAGGGGGAGTTGTGTATAGAATATGGATCATAATATGTATAGGGAGATATAAGATTATGTATAATAAATGTATAGAAGACAAAAAAATGTGTTAAGGGATAGTTAGCAACTTGGTCATATTCCTTTGTTGCCATCAATGACAAAGGGGGAGATTGTTGGCAAGTTGGCTATACTAATGTCTATGACTTAATATAGTGTTGTCATTATGACAACAAAGTCATATAGCAATTTGGAGTCAGCGCACTTGATGAGAAGATCAGAAATTGGTTAAGTGTTGAAGATTGGATAGTGTACAGAGTTCTTACACCTCAAAACATCAGCGTACATGCGTACAGAAGAATTATGGTATGCACCCTAGAAGTTAAGTTGGTTAGAATATAATCATGCTTATTCTATGAGCACATAATTAGATATGTGAGGATGAGAAAGATATAGATAGTTGAAGATACACAACCAGTGAGTGCCAGAGAAGAACAGAGCGTGAAGGTGACAGTTAGTATTTTGGTTTGTGGTTATAATTTAATGTTGTAAAGGCTATGCACCTATTGTATTTAGGTTGTCAACATGTATACTTGTTTTTTTGTAAGCACAATTAAGCCAATTCATTTGGAAGCATTTTTTTTAATAGGTTATAAGGCCAACCTAGTTGTTTATTTTTGTATGCGCTTATAAATATAAGATGCACCCATTGTAATCAGTATGGAAGTTGAAATAGAGTTGTGATAAGCAGAGTAGAAGTGTGCAAAGATAGAATAAGATGTATTAGAGATTTTCTAGAGGTTAAAGCATTAGCGCATCAAAGAACCGATCTAACAAGTAGTGTCACAATGACAGTTCATCCAATAGATATAGTGTGTATCTAAGATCAAAAGGTTGTAGACTTCACCACTTGAGCAGTGAGCTCTAGGACAGTGCATCCACTCCCATAATAAGGATTATTGTGAAAGACTCCTGACAGGGTCCAACCCTTAACAAGGTCTACTATACTTAAAGCATTGTAAATAAACTCCTAACAGGGTTAAGGATCTTCTAACAAGGATCACAAAACACTAGTGTAGAATATTAGTGGGTGTCAATTCCCATTGGGGTTTTTACCTATTTGGATTTCCCCATAACCATATTGGTGTCATGTGTTAATTTCATGTTTCATGTTTATGTGAATGTTTATTTCAGTTCTTAAGCATTCAAGTTCAGTTTAAAGATTAAAGTAAAAAGTTAAAATACAGTGAACACTGATTCACCCCCCCTCTCAGTGTTCCCATTCCTAACACAAGGTTGCATTCTAATGGAATGTATGTAAGTCCTATAACAAGGCACACTCCTAATAGGGTGGTTGAAATCCTTTAACCGAGTCACACCTGACAGTGTGTTTGTAAAGCTTTGATAGGGTTGGCTTTTAATAGAGCTCACTTCAGAAGAGTGGAAAATATCAATAACATGTTACAAAGTGATTTTTTCCAAATTGGGTTTCCACTATAAATCCTAGTGTTAATGATTGTGTGAATGTTTTGGTTTGAACATTTCTATGTTTTGCAAGTTAAATACTATTGGATAGTGGACTGCACTGTTATATGTTTCTTATATGCATTCAATAGTGGTGGAGTAGTTTTGGTTATCAAATGTGAATCCATTGAAGTGTTTTAAAGTTTGTTTTATACATCTAGACCTAAGAAAAACTGATTCACCCCCTCCCCCCCACTCTGTTGTTCTAAATCATATTAACAATTGGTATTAAATTTGTTGGTGCTTATAGAGAACAAGTTTAAAGGTACTTGAAGTAAATGATCAAGATTTATAAGGAGGTACCAAAGCTAAATAAGGAGAACTTCCCTGCATGGCAGAGTTTGATGAAACTGCATCTAGCTGGTATTGTTGACTCAACAAATTATTATATTGAGCATGACTATGTTATACCTATTGCACCTCTTACTACCGAGGAGATGAGAGCTAAACAAGAGCACAATCAAGCAATGTTGGAGATTACATTTGCCTTAAGATATCCTGAATGTGAAGACATCAAAGATTGCACAAATGCAAAGCAAATGTGGGACACTCTTGCAAACATCTATGGTGGTGACATAAATGTACTAAGGGAAAAATTTGAAATCCTGAGAGGTAAATTTGATGAGATGAAAATGCAAGAAGGTGAGAATATCTCTCAGTATTGTGGTAGGATAAAAGAAGTTGTAAATGTTATTAGAGGAGATAATGGAACTATTGATGATGAGACTATTATTGGAAAAGTATTAGAACTTTGCATCCTATTTATGCTAGTGGTATTGAAAGTGGTAGTGACACTTTTGATGAAGAACTAGAGGATCTTGAAGCTCTTATGGCCAAAAGATTGAAAAGGGGAAAAGACAAGTATAAAGGTAAACTCCCTATCATATATTTCTCATGTAACAAAGTTGGTCATATAGCTGTAAGGTGTCCTGATAGGGATGACAAAGATGAGGAAAAAGATAGAAAGCACAAAGATAAATAGAAGATAGAGGCTACCAAGGTACAAGGATTACAAAGACAAAGGTAAGATTGTTGAAGAAGAAAATGACACTGATAGTGATGATTTTGATATTGTAGTAGTCTATGTTGCTATGAAAGATGAGTTTGATGAGGATGAGAAAACTGTACTTATATCCTATGTGAACAAAAATGACAAGTAGATTATTGATAGTGGTTTCTCACACCACATGACTCGTGACAAAAGTAAGTTTGATACCCTAGATCATTACAAAGGTAGAAGTGTTAAATTTGGTAATGATGCACCATGTATTGTTAAGGGTAAAGGATTGATTAAGCTGACTTATAAGATAGTTTGTGAAAATGCCTATTGGGTAGAAGGTCTTAACTATAATCTGCTAAGTATTTCACAACTTAATAGCATTGGCTACCGAGTGGAATTTCATCACAGGAAGGCTAAAATATTTGATGCCACTAGTGAACTGATTGGAAGTGGAGAATAGATAAGAGGTAATTTGTTCTATCTAAACCTATCTGAAGAGAAATGTTTGATTGCACAACTTGATGATATATGGGTATGGCCTAAGTGGCTATGTCATGTTAACTTTGACAATCTGGTAGATATTAGTAAAAAGAAGAGAGTAAGAGGACTACCGAGATTAAAGAAACCTGATAATGTAATGTGTAAACAATGTCAGTTGGGTAAGATGACAAAGTCTAGTTTCAAGAGCAAGACTTTTACTTCTAAAAATATTTTAGATTTGGTTCATACTGACCTTTTTGGACCTTTGGGTGTACAAATCTATTGTGGTGCTAGATATTTTATTTTTTTTGTTGATGATTACACCAAAATGATGACTGTAATGTTTTTAAAAGAAAAATCTTACACTTTTGATCAGTTTTTAAAGTGGTATTTGGCTAAGTTTGAAAAGGAGATAGGTAGGAACCTGAAGTGTCTAAGATTTGAACAAGGTGGAGAACTCATATAAAATGAGTTCAATCTATTTTACAATGATAGAGGAATCAAGAGACAGATGTCTGCACCTATAACACCTCCACAAAATGGTATAGCAGAAAGAAAGAACAGATCTATCATGGATTGTGCAAGAACACTAATGATCGAGAAGAATGTTACACAAAAGTACTGGAGAGAAGTTGTAAGTATAGTTGTTTATTCCCTAAACCGAGTATAAATAAAAAAAGGTACAAATGTTACACCTTATGATTTATGGCATGGGTATGCACTTAATGTAAAGTACTTAAGAATTTTTGGGAGAAAATGCTATATACTAAAAGACAATGGGAATGGAAAGTTTGATGCTAAAAGTGATGAGGGCATATTCCTAGGTTACTCCACAAAAAGAAAAGCTTACAAGTGTTTGAACTCTAACACTAAAAAAATTGTGGAAAGTGTAAATGTCAAGGTTGATGAATATGCAGAGAAAAATGAACAAGAAAGCAAGAGAAAACCAGAAGATTATAGATCTTTTGTCTATATAGAAGGAGAGACAAGTGAAAAACTTGCACTTGATGCAAAGTCTCAGGTAAGCAATGCCAAGCATCAGGGAAACAATGTTGAGTGACAGGAGGAAGCTATCAAGTATTAGGAAGAGGTTGCCAAGCATTTAGAAGCTGAATCTGATAATCTTATTGGTGAACCTAAAGAGCAAGGAGAAAAGAGAGAAGAACTTGTTTTGGAAAAATATGTAAGGAGACATCACAAGCCTAAACAAATAATTGGAGACAAAGAAACTGGAGTTCTGACCAGAAGCAAGTTAAGAGACTAATGAAGGGTGCTCCCCTTAATACCACAAACACATAACAGAAAAAGAGAAACAACAACAATATGCAAGAACAAAAAATTGGCTTCTTATTATCTCCACAAATGTGGAATTACAAACTTTCAAAATTACAATATGCAAAGCCACATGGACATTCCCCTACAATATTCTATAGGACAAAGCCTCGAATCAATACCCAGATCTACTACCAGAATTGCCTAGACAACACTACAGGCCTTCTTTATATAGGCAATTTCCACCGCTCGAAAAGGTTCTAGAAATTTAGCCCTAAGGGCTGACCAAACTTAGAATTATTTTATTTTTCATTTTATTACATCAAAGTCAGCTCAAAATAACTTTTGAAACCCAAACAAAAATTTTAAAAGAAAATTATTTTCTGCCATTTCAAGTGGCCCAACTTCCGGAGACCATAAGTCATCACCAGTTGACCTGATTGACTATTATAACCCCATTTTGAAAAGGGCATGAGGAGCTCTACAATGCCTAAATTAAGCAAGCTTCATTCAACCGAAAATTCAACCTCATCCAGGGCCTCTAAAGCCTTCAAAATTGAGTTCAAAGTTTTTGTACCTTGTTTCCAAAATCAAAAAGTTTCAATATCTTCAAAACTAGACTTGATCTAGCAATGAAACTTTACAAGCAGGTTGATATGACTAAGATGAACCTCCAACTGTGAAATTAGAACATTTTAAGATCGTATGACCAACTTACTAAAAATAGAAAGTTTCCATAAATAGTAGCTCTGCACAAGATAGCCCTTATTGAAAAGAAACCATAAATATTTTTGGGTGATGCAAGATTGCTCTTACACCCAGGGTAATTTGAGAAGTGACCCTGTCACATCTCAGGTGTGAAGAGGAAAACCAAGGTGGTTAACCTCCTCCCTTGTTAGCCATGATGAATCTTCAATAGGTCATCCTTTCCACTTGACCAGATATTCTTCATATTAAGTGCTAGTTTCTAGATTCAATTGTGTATTCCTTTTTTTCATCAAAGGAATATATATATATATATATATATATATATATATATATGTATGTATGTATGTATGTATGTATGTATGTATGTGTATGTATGTATGTATGTATATGTATATATATATATATGTATGTGTGTATATATATATATATGTATGTATATATATATATGTATGTATATATATATATATATACATATATATATATATATATACATATATATGTATGTATATATATATATATATACATATATATATATATATATACATATATATGTATATATATACATATATATGTATATATATATATATATATATATATATATATATATATATATATATATATATATATATGTATATATATATATATATATATTTTGATATATTTATATATAACTGTATATGAATGCCATTGGTTATAGGTCTTGTCATTATGGATTTCCATGCACCTTTCTTCTCTCTCCCCTCTTCCTCTCTCCCTCCTCTTTTTATTACATGCCAGATCTGCAACATATCATTTCATGTCTCTTTTGTCTCTAGCATCCTGATGATGGATCATGTAGTATGATCCGAAACATTTTATTATTTTTTTGATGAAAAAAAAGAATACACAATTGAATCCAGAAACTAGCACTTAATATTATGGATTGTGAAAATCTAATGGATCTGATATTCTTCATATGTCATGTTCCTTGTGCTTCTACCAACATGACTATCCAGTATATCCTCGATCTTTTTGGTATCTGAACTAGTTGCTAGAATACTCCACTGTGTTGCTATGATCTCATCTTCAACACCTCCTTCATGATACTTTGTCAGATCTAAAATGTTAAACACTAGTGAAATATTCAGCTCAGTAGGCAATTCTACCTCATATGCATTTCTTGAATCATACTTCTTCAGTATCTTACATGGCCCAAACTTCTTCATTTTTAGCTTGTTGTATGTACCAACTAGAAATCGCTCCTTCCACAAATGAACCATGACTTCATCTCCAACCTAAAATTCCTTATGCCTCCTTTTCTCATCTACCTTAGCCTTATACTATGCATTCATCTTGGTAATGTGTTTCCTCACCTCCTCGTGGATGTTCTTCAAATGTTCTACAAAATCCTTAGCTTCAGCACTACTTATTTTTCCTTGATCTATCTTTCTCAACTCATATGCATTTCTTGGACTACTTCCATATATAATCTCAAATGGTGATTTACCAGTGCTCTTGTTGATAGAATTATTGTAGGCAAATTATGCCTGTAGTAAAATCAAATCCCATCCTGTTGGCTTCTCTCCAACCAAACATCTCAGTAAATTCACCAAAACTCCTATTGACCACCTCTCTCTGTCCATCAGTTTGTGGATGATGTGATGAGCTGAACTTCAAATTTGTCTTCAAATTCTTCCACAATGTACGCCAGAAATATCCAACGAACTTAGTGTCTCTATCTGAAACTATACTCTTTGGCAAACCATGTAGTCTCACTACTTCTTTGAAAAACAATTCTACTACATGAACAACATCATTAGTCTTCTTGTAGGGAATAAAATGTGTCATCTTTGAAAATTTGTCAACTACCACAAAAATTGAATCATGTCCCCACTGTGTCCTTGGTAAACCAAGAACAAATTCTATACTGATATCTTCCAAAGGCTTCTCTGGTACAGGTAATGGCTGATACAACCCTATATTCTGCTTCACTCCTTTGACCATCTGACATACTCTACAACTCTGTACAAACTTTTTGACATCTTGCTGCAACTGTAGCCAATAATAATTGTCACTAACCAAAGAAAGGGTTTTATCATAACCAAAATGTCTAGCCAATCCTCCACTATGCTTCTCCTTGATGAGATTCTCCCTCATTGAACTTTTTAGAATGCACAACTGACTCCCTCTAAATAGCATATCATCCTGAATGATGAAATCCAACCACTTCATTTTGTCTAGAGTAATAGGTTCTTTACAAGCTTTCCAAGCTTCACCAAAATCAAGATCCTCTGGATACAAATTCTTGAGTTCCTTGAACCCAACCACCTGAATTTGCATCTATGTCAGCAATAGTTTCCTTCTGCTAAGCACATCTACAACTCTATTAGACTTTCCACTTCTATGTTTCAAAACAAATGTATAACTCTACAAAAACTCAACCCATTTCAAATGCCTTTGATTCAACTTTCCCTGACTATTCAACTATTGCAAAGCTTGATGATCAGTATACAAAACAAACTCCTTAGGAAGTAGATAGTGCCTCCACTTCTTCAATGCTTGAACTATAGCATAAAATTCCTGATCATAAGAAAAATATTTCCTCTTGGCATCATTTAACTTCTCACTGAAATAAGCAATAGGTTTACCTTCTTGGTGTGTGCTATAATTGTGTCACACTTCTATGAATCATTATATGCAAGGAAACTCAAGAATGAGCCCTCACAAATCGATCCATAGCTCCCTAGGCATGGAGTGCAAGGGTTTTTAAGAATGCTCTCAGCTAGAGCTATTTAGCCAATAACCTTGCTAGTAAACCATGCAATGGGAGATTCAATGAAGACAAGGGCAAGAATGCCAATATCCCCAAGAATCAAATGAAATGCAATGCAATGCAAGCTAGCTAAAAATGAAGATGCAAGCTAAACTATGGAAATGAAAGATGCAAGTATTACAAAGCCTCCTAGTTAAACTAGATGAATTAATCTAAAGCATAAAGGAAATCTAAGCTAAGAATGCCATGAAAATGAAGCTACTATGCAAGAAATGAAATCTAACTATGAAGCAAGAAAGCCATGATGATGCAAGAATGAAGACAAGAAGATAGAGTGTTGATGAAGATCCAAGATGAATGCCAACAATGCTCCAAATTTTCAAACCCTAGATGCAAGAATGTCTCCAAAAGCTCCAAGATGACCTAAAAAACCTGTAGCATAACAATAGCATAAAAAGTTGGGGATCTAGAATGAAGAAGAGAGCTCTTCTTTTATAGGAAATGAGGAGAAATGGACCATGGAGATTAAGAGGCAAAAGATTTAATCAACGGTGGAGCTTGAAAGAGGAGCAATCCATGTGCACAAGTATCCTCCAATAGGAAAATAAGAGTTGACTTTTGTGTCCATATGAGACAAAAAGTACTTTTCTCTTTTTATAAAATAAGAATAATGCTTTATTTGTGCAACTTAGGATAAGAGGAAAAGTGGGGGCTTTTTATTTATTAAAAGGGGAGGAAATATTCCTTTTAAATAAATAAAAACTTAGGATAAGATGGTTAGCCCATAGAAAATAATCGAATAAATGATAGAACTAGAATTTGATCAAGAATAAACAATTTATGATTTAGCAAAAGGGGCTAATAGTCTAGGTGACCATTTTTAGGTGTATACATTTGCCCCTCTTTGACTAATGTGTGATCGATCTGGGAACACATGTAGTCAAAGAATGAAGTTGAAATGTGAGATCGATTTGGGATCACAAAGCAACTCAGATCAGCCAAGAAAGCAAGAGATAGCCAAGAAGGCAAGCAGATAGCCAAGAAGGCAAGCAAATAGCGATCTGACTCCAAAGAATGAAGTGCAGAGAGATAGCAAATCCTGCATAGTCAGCCTGGTAGCGACAGTACTGAACACTTAGGAAAGAGATAACCAATAAGATATGATATGTCTGCCCCCTCGGGATCAAAAGCAAAATCCGGGTAGAGGGAATGCAGAAGCAAGAGAGACATGATCAAATCACTAGAAATCATAATCGAAGAAAAAGAACAGAATAACCATCAAGCAGTGAAGATATGCCCCACACATGGGACACGGGGCACGAACCAAGCGGTCCCTCAACCCGAAAACACCACGGAGGGGGAAGAATTTGAACTTGAGATTGAAAGTGAATGAAAGACTAGAAGTTTGAAAGAGATGGAGATGAAGAGGTGAGGAATACCCCAGTGAAGATTGAAGGATCAGGCCTCAAAAGGTCAGCCAACTGCGTGAAAGAGGGGGAAAAGGTGATTTGGATGATCAAGGTGATCTTGGATTTCGGTTTTGATCCCGAAAGGAAAGGAAAATGATGTGATATGAAAGACAAGAAGTGAAAGACATGATCAGGAAGAAGCGAAAGGTGAGCGCAGTTGATTAACAAGTCCATGTAAGATGAAAAGGAGAGCTCTCTCCATATGCAAGATGCAAAACTAAACTAACATGAACTTAAGAATGCAAGCTACATGAAAAGTGGTTTACTTGCAAGGTTACAAAGCTAATAGACATCTAATATTCATCATCGAGCGTTATTGGTAGCGTCGCAAGATCATACAATACACACTAGCATAACTATGTGGATATGAATATGATCTTTATCAGATAGGAATGTGGAAATCTCACCTAGGCATCAAAGACATGTAGGTCAAGATGACTAGCACAGTGAGATTACCTAAGTTTAATATAGCAAGATTATACTCGCATCGAGACACTAGGAAAGTCAAGATGGCTACAAGTATGCACTTGCACAAAAATAGTCAAGGATAATACCCTGTCAATCCACAGTGTCAAGTAAGACCAGCATAAATGCTCATGACAGTTAGGATCAACAAAATATACCCACAAGCAGAAAAAGCAATAAAACATGTTCTCATACCCTCAGTCTTCTAGCTATGCATCATCGAAAAATTCTCAGGGAGAGACCACTTAGCAAAGAAATCATCATAGACAGCATGCAAAGAAATAAATTCAAACAAATCTCAGCAAGTCAAGTGCGTGTGTGTAGGTCATAGAGTCAAGCTTTGAGTATCACATCTGCTAGTGAGAAATATTGCATCATCTAGACTATGGGTAGGATATCTGATAAGTGTTAAGAAACACTCGACGCAAGGGTAGTGTTGAAAAACACAATTGAGGTGGTGTTGAAAAACACCATTTACGAGGTGCCTAAGAAACCCAGACGCACAAAGAGCCCCAAGATAAGCTTAAAGCAACATATGCCCCCTAGACTAAGACAAGAATCAATTCCAGGCTAGGAGAGGCAAAGCGAGAAGTGGAGCGAAAGAGCGCCACGCAAGACTGATAGACATAGGTGCAGAGGGTCTCAAGCAGCGCCTGTTTCCAGGTTTTCACCACTTGATAGATTTTTTCAGGACTTTTTTATAATTTTTTTTTTGTATTTTTGCTACCAAGGCGCCTGTTTCCAGGTTTTCACCAAGGCACTTTTTCTATTTTTTTTTTTGAATTTTTTGAATTTTTTGATTTTTTTGGTGAGACATCAAAGTGCCTATTGCTAGGTTTTCACTAGGATGCTCATTTTTTCAGTACTTTATATGCTTTTTAGGTTTTTTTCAGCATCATATATGATTTTTTTTTTTTTGGAATTTTTTCAGGATCATAAAGTATGTACAAAGAATGCCCTAGATAGAAACGGGCATCAAACTCATGAGCAAGATCACATCGTGTAGTCCCAAAGTCTAGCAAGGTGGAGGAAAAGAGGGAGAGAAAGCTCATGAATGAGATGGAGGAAAGGAGAATGAAGGCGAATGGAGGGAAGAAATCCTCAAGGTCAAACTCCTCAAGAGTACCCAAGCTAGGGAAAAATTATCATGTAAAGCGCATTGAACAAGCAATGAAAGGCCAGCATAGGATAAGTCATGAAAGCGCACTGCAAAAGAAGAAAAGGATGCATTCCAAAGGAGTAGACATGTCAAGAGGCTTCATAGCATCATTTTTTTACTCTTTTTTATTAGATCAAGACCAAAGGGGAAAAGGATAAAGAAAGGCTAGAATGAATGGAGAAAAATGAAGGAATGAATATGAATGGAATGAAAGCAAGATCATCGTAAGATAGCTCACAAGATAGCCAAATATTCGTGTATAGCTGAACATTGCCAAGATCAACGAGAGAAGATGGAATGGATGAAACATGTAGAAGAACTACGCATGATGCCTGATTGCCAGGTTTTCATCATGGTACTTATCCAAGGTGCCACAAGGGAGTGGTTGTCACCATAGGATGAATTTATTTCTCTTTACTTTTGCTACCAAGGTGCCTGTTTCCAGGTTTTCACCATGGCACATTTTCAATTTTTTTTCATTCTTTTTTTTTTCTTTTTTCTATTTTTGGAAGAAGGAAAGCTTTTTAGATAGTACTCCTTGAAAGGATAAACCCTGACATGCCAAGAATTCAAAATGATATGCTCAAAGATGCTGATAGGGAAAGGAAGATGGAAGAGAAAAATGGAGGATAAGGCTTTATGTAAAGCGAGTGAGGTTGGAAGATATGAGGAATAGGCAAATGAGGAAAAAGGATAGAAGGTAGAAGGATAATGAATGGAAAGATTGTGAAAGGGTAGATGGGAAGGAAGGCAAGATCAACATCGACACACACCTTGAAGGGTGGCAAGAAGATGGAGGAAATATGAATAAAGGAATACGTGAAGGAATATGATGAATGTTTAGCAGAGGTTGCGGTTCAGGCACATGGAATGAAAGATCATTTTTGGAAGAAGATGAAGTGGAAGCCTTTGGAAGCTTGAATGTCAACTTCACTTTTTGTTCAACATAAGACTCTTTCAAGAGAGATTTTGGAATCCATATAGCCTTAGGATTTTTATTTCTTTTTGATGATTTAGAGAGAATATCTGTAATGATGGATTTTGGAACCCATACTTGTCTTGTAGTTTTCTTCTTAGATATCTCTTTTGACTTTATGTGCCCATGTCGATTAGAGGAGACATGGTGATCTTTTTTTGATGGATTCTTGTATTGCTTCTTTTTCTGGTATTGAACATTCAAGTTACTTCCAAAAGACTTAGGACTTGTGGAAGAAGGAGGAAGATATGACTGGTTTAGATGGGTGAGTGGATGAAAAGGATTCAAGGGTATGCATCTATGTTGATCTTGAGGAAAGATAGGAGATGGAGGGACGTAAGGACCCAAAATGGATGATGAATTAGGAGAGTTAGGAGGGGAAAGTGAAGGGACATAAGGACCCAAGATGGAAGGAAGGCGTGAAGCCTTTAGCAGTGGAAGAGGTCCAAGGATGGAAGTGGAAGATGCAAAAGGATAATCAATAATTTCATCAGCATCTATATGACAACCAAGGACATCAGCATCTTTAGAGTGAGCATTAGGATTTGCAATAGGATCATGAACATCTTTAATAGGAGAAAATTCATTGATAGAATCGTTCAAAGCTTGCAAAGACTTAGGAAGAGTAGAAAATGGAAGCGAACATGGAGTGGTAGAACAAGAAGATGGAAGACTTTGATCTTGACAAGGATCTTTGGATAGCATAAGCGTAGAATTTTTCTCTTGATTTTCAATAAGCTTAACATCAGAAGTAACGGCACCATTTTTAATAACCTTAATGGAAGTATCATCTTTGGAAAGTGCAAGCGTAGTAAGGTTATTTTGATTATCAACAAGCTCAATAGTGCAAGTGGTAGCTTGATCTTGCTTAGGAGAAGACTTAAGACATGGTGGAATGAATGTAGAAGAGCATAGAGGATCAAAAGAACCATGAAATGGATCAGAGACATCATGAAAATAATTGGATGACATGGATGGTTCTTGATCTTGATCTTTCTTTATATTCTTTTCTGTATCATTTTTAGAGTCCTCTTGACATGAAGCCACTTCTAAGGACAAGGAAGCATTTTGAAATTGTATGGAAGACTTTGGAATAGATAGTGAAGGACTAGCTGAAGTAGGCATTGTAGTGCATAAAGGCTTAGGCTCTTTAGGTTTAGCATTATTGAAATTATTTTCAGCCAAGTGAAGGTTAGCTTGAGTTTCTTGAAGAGGTAGCTCTTGAGGATAACTATAGGGAACTGCATGAAAAGCATTAGGATTTTTGTTGGGTGAAGGATTTGTGAAAGATTTGGAAGACTCAGGAGCTTTAGGAGATGTATGAGTATTGGAGGAAGTAGGGGATGGAAGGGGACCATCACAAGACAAAGGTTCAACATTAATATGATCTTGCTTAGAAGTACAATTTTGATTTTTAGCAGTGGAATTCTTAGAGAAGAAATGCTCATAGTAGTAACGTTTATAATCAGCGCGTTGTATTTTATAGTCCTCAGCAGTAGTAGATGGATTATCATCAAGGTATTGTCTACAAACATCACTAAACTCTCTTTCAAAATCAGAATCATATGGATCACCATCACAATCTATCCAATAGGATGACCCATTTTCAGTAAGCATGAGTCTGCGAGGACTCTGAGGAGTAGAGGTGTCATAAGTATCACTACATTGTCCATCATCATAGTCATCAAAGGTATTACAAGGATTGTCATGTTGCTCATTATGGTATGGCTCATGAAGAAAAGCAAGACTCTTGGGGGAAGTAGAAGAAGAACAAGATCTTAAAGAAGGAGAAAATGAAGACATAGTGGAAGAAGAAAACTTAGCTAAGGAAGAATTTGAATGATGTTGAGAAGAGTCATGGTAAGATGAAGAAGGATAATGATGTTTGGAAAAGGCATGGTAGGATGTGGAAGATGAAGAATGATGAGAAGACCTAGAAGAAAAAGAGTGTTTGGAAGAAGGAGATTGTGAGAGAATCATGTCTATAATCCTAGCAAAGGCGTCAGACTCAAACATCTTTTTGTTTACTCTTGTCTTAAGTTGATGACTTGCGGGATGCTTGGAAAAATAATACTGTTCGAATTGAGCAATGAGTTCGAGATCATCCCTTCTCAAGAGAGGTTCTATAGCAAGATAGTTGAAATTCATGATTCTAGAAGAGGAGGAATCAAGCATGAAAGAAATGAATAGAAGAGATGAAATAGAAGAAGGCAGACTAGATAATAAGAGGAAAAGGATCAAGAAGACATGAAGAGGATAGGAAGAAGAGAAAGAAGCATGAAGGAAGAAGAGAAATGGAAGACTAGGAAGATATGGGAGATGTGGAAAAAAGAAGACCAAGAGTCATTTTGTGCAAATTGATACCATTGAAGTCCATTTGAATATTGAGCAACATGTAATAACCTCTAAGATCTGACCTGGACTGACCAAGGATGACTGGAAGTGACACAAATCAACTTCAGATTGCAAGCAGTAGTGAGATAGAAAAATAATTTTGTGTGATAGTTCCCAGGCAAACAGTGTGACTCTTGACCAATGAACATAAAAATCTCAGTTTTGAAGTGTTCTGATTAAGTTCAAAGATTGGATAGTGCAATTTTTTAGTTTGACAAGCAGTAACAGCAGATAAAAGACAAGTTTGCAAACAGTAGGTGATCAAACATGTCATAGAACACTTGAAACAAGGGCAAAAGAAACCTTGCCAAGACAAGCACTTGTGATATCAAAATAGAGAACCTTATGAATGCTACCGTTTGTTTGAATGTTGAGAATGTTTACACGGGCATAGCACAATCGAAGACAATTCAAGCAATTACTACCTAGAAGGACAAGGCTCATTACTTAACAACGTGGCCCACAACTTGATGCTCCCTTGGCTCACACCAAGTGGTTGCCCACAAGAGATATTGGCATTGTCATGGAAGTGTCAAAGACACAACCAAAGGAACACATATGGTGAGTGTCTTGGGGTGATCCGGGTAAGTCCACTTGGATCAATCCTTGCACCAAGAAGCTAAGCGGCTAAAAGAAGGTGGCCTCTATCTAATGGTTCATAGTAAGGGTTTCCGTTCATAACACCCCTCTTGCTCCTCATAAAGGACTAGGACCTCGCGGCCTCAAGAGTACCTTAAGCATTCTTGCTCAATGCTTTCCCCATGGTCGCAATCCCATGAGCTACTAACATCAAGCGAAGACAAGTGTTATGTCTACCAAGGTTTTGTGTCCTCGATAGCCTTGAGATTATAGTGAGTTGGAATCACTCGCCACCAAGGAAAATGATGACAAGGTTGTCCCCACTTGGGTCGTTCCTCTTGATTTCTCAAGAGTAGGCCCGCTAAAGAATCCTAAGCTAAACAAAGAATGGATGATTTTTGAGGTTCAAGGTTTTTGATTCACCACAAGGGTGAAGAGCATACTCCCCTATCTCAAAAACTTCTCCCAAACACACCAAGCAAGATCCAATTACCCCTTTGCTTCCAAAACCTCAAGATGGGTCAAGATTTTCTGATTCACCTAAAGGTGAAGAGCATACTTCTCCTACCACCCCAAGATTCCTTTCACAAAGTATTAAGTGCCTATGAAATGAAACAACTAGTATATGCCACACTTAATAAAAAAAAAAAGCAATTAAACAAGCACTTGATTTAGTTTTTATGCTTAAGGCAGCCCTACAAAAACCATTAGTAGCCCTCTTTGACATGCGTTCTTTTGGAAAAATATCTCAAACAAGAAGCACCTACAACCATAACTTGTTAGACCAATAAGAGTTAGGAGAATCAAAATCCAAAATCTAACAATGATTAGTACATGAAAAAAATCAGATAATGTGCAAAAATAACTAATCAAATGATAGAATCTGAAAATGAAACCATCATGGTTGGATTGGGCTCGGAAAGACCTTTCCAACGATATATCACACTTAAACTTTTGATACCATTTGCAAAATTTCAAAAAAAATAGGCACCCATTTTCCAGAGTGGCACGGATTTGAAAACGCTAGAAATTTCAAAAAATTTCAAAAAGATAGCTAAGAACCTGAAACTTGCAAGATAGATAAAATAGCCCAAAAATAGCTCACTGCCAGGTTCAGACACAGTATCGCGCGATACTTCGCCCGACACCAGGCGATACTTTTCAGTCCGTGCGATATTTCGCCCAACACCAGGCGATACTTCGCCCAAGACCAGGCGATATACCTCAATACTACCATGCGATTCTTCTCAGGCACTAAGTATCGCACGCGTATAGTAAGGTATATCGCGCGATATACCTGAGAAGTATCACGCAATATTCTGAGACAAAAAACCAGAGAACAAAAATTGCGCTAAAAACTTGCCGAAAAATTGACGGAAAATTGACGAAAATGCAAAATTTAAAGGACAAAGTCTATCTACTCTGCCCCACGGTGGGCGCCAAAAATGTGTGCTATAATTGTGTCACACTTCTATGAATCATTATATGCAAGGAAACTCAAGAATGAGCCCTCACAAATCGATCCATAGCTCCCTAGGCATGGAGTGCAAGGGTTTTTAAGAATGCTCTCAGCTAGAGCTATTTAGCCAATAACCTTGCTAGTAAACCATGCAATGGGAGATTCAATGAAGACAAGGGCAAGAATGCCAATATCCCCAAGAATCAAATGAAATGCAATGCAATGCAAGCTAGCTAAGAATGAAGATGCAAGCTAAACTATGGAAATGAAAGATGCAAGTATTACAAAGCCTCCTAGTTAAACTAGATGAATTAATCTAAAGCATAAAGGAAATCTAAGCTAAGAATGCCATGAAAATGAAGCTACTATGCAAGAAATGAAATCTAACTATGAAGCAAGAAAGCCATGATGATGCAAGAATGAAGACAAGAAGATAGAGTGTTGATGAAGATCCAAGATGAATGCCAACAATGCTCCAAATTTTCAAACCCTAGATGCAAGAATGTCTCCAAAAGCTCCAAGATGACCTAAAAAACCTGTAGCATAACAATAGCATAAAAAGTTGGGGATCTAGAATGAAGAAGAGAGCTCTTCTTTTATAGGAAATGAGGAGAAATGGACCATGGAGATTAAGAGGCAAAAGATTTAATCAACGGTGGAGCTTGAAAGAGGAGCAATCCATGTGCACAAGTATCCTCCAATAGGAAAATAAGAGTTGACTTTTGTGTCCATATGAGACAAAAAGTACTTTTCTCTTTTTATAAAATAAGAATAATGCTTTATTTGTGCAACTTAGGATAAGAGGAAAAGTGGGGGCTTTTTATTTATTACAAGGGGAGGAAATATTCCTTTTAAATAAATAAAAACTTAGGATAAGATGGTTAGCCCATAGAAAATAATCGAATAAATGATAGAACTAGAATTTGATCAAGAATAAACAATTTATGATTTAGCAAAAGGGGCTAATAGTCTAGGTGACCATTTTTAGGTGTATACACTTGGCTCATAACAACTCCTATTGCAGTACCACTAGCATCACAGTCTACTTGAAACACCTTATTAAAAGTAGGAAGTGCTAAAATAGGTTATTCTGTAACCTTTTGTTTCAATAGTTTAAAACTCTTTTCTGCTCCATAAGTCCACTTGAACTCTTTTCTATCCCCTCTCATTGTTTCAATCAAGCGTCCACAAATACTACTAAAATTTCTGATAAACTTTCTATAAAAGCTAGCCAAACCATGAAAAGATCTTACCTCAGTGGCACTCCTTGGAGTAGGCCATTCAAGGATAGCCTGTACTTTCTCTAGATCTATTTTCAGACCTTCTGCTAAAACTACAAATCCCAAATACACTAATTCCTTCTTCACAAAATTGCACTTCTTCAAATTAATCAACAATTTCTTATCTCTTAACTTCTCAAACACCATATGAATATGCATCATATGTTCCTCCAATGTCTTGCTAAAGATCAAAATATCATCTAGGTAAACAATGACAAACTTACCCAAAAATTATTTCAGAACCTCGTTCATGAGCCGCATGAAAGTTCTCAGTGCATTGGTTAGCCCAAAAGGCATGAATAACCACTCATACAGTCCTTCCTTTGTCTTGAAGGCAGTCTTCCATTCATCTCCTTCTCTGATCCAAATCTGGTGATATCCACTCTTCAAATCTATCTTTGAAAAATAAATAGCTCCACTCAAATAATCTATAATATCATCCATTCGTGGCAATGGAAACCTATACTTGATTGTGATCTTGTTTATTGCTCTGGAATCTATACACATCCTCCATTCTCCATTCTTCTTTGGTGCTAATACTGCTGGTACAACACATGGACTCAAGCTTTCTTGAATCAATCCCTTCTGTAACAACTCATGTACTTGTCTATTCAACTCTTCACTTTCTGTTGGTGTCATTCTGTGTGTTGCCTTATTTGGCAAACTGGCTCCTAGAATCAAATCCTTCAGATGACTAATCTTCCTCACCAGTGGTAATCCATCAGGTACATTATCAAATATAATATCCTGAAACTCATTCAACAAATCTGTAACCTCTACAAGTACATCCTCTACTTCCTCTTTACTGGCTTTTGGAATTAAAGAAAAACATACATGCTCATGCCTCATACCATCTAGGAATTTTCTTCCATCAACAAAAGTTATTCTTGCATTACCACATACCTTTTCTTCGGTCTCCTTCAATGACTTTAGCTTATGTCACACTCCATCCTTTGTCAGGAATAGGTATTCACATGACCATCATTTATAGCACATCTGTCAAACTGCCATGACCTACCCAACAACATGTGACATGGATCCATAGGTATGATATCACATAGTACCTCATCATGGTACCCACCAATCTTGAACTTTACTAGGCACTGTTCACTGACCATGACTTTGTGGTCATCCTGCACCCAAGCAATCCAATATGGATGTGGTTGTTTCTGTCTCTTGAGCTTCAACTTTGTCACCATCTCTTCTAACACCAAATTGTCAGTTCTTCCACTATCAATAATTACATCATAGCATTTACCCTCACACTTGCATCTAGTATGAAATAGGCTCCTCTTTTGTTCAGGTTCATTCTCACCACTCAGCGGGACTCTTCTGTTAATCAACATTTTTCCTCTTTCAACATCTTCAGAATTTGAGGATCTAGCATCTTTATCTACATGTGCCACTCTAACTTGGCCTTCATTCCTCCTATCCATCCTTCCTTGGCATTGAGGACATTCAAATGCCCTATGACCTCCTTCTCCAAAGTGAAAGCATGTTCCACGGAAGCCTCCTCTTCCTGAACCTTGTCCTCTTCCTCTTCCTCTCTAATCTCTATTGTTCTGATCTTGAAACTGATTGGAATTCATTCCTCTCTAATTTTAACTACTACTGGCCTCATCCTTCTTTTTCGGATGTTCATTTTGGCCTCCATATGACCATCCACCAGATCATCCACCACAACCCCTTACATTTTGTCTGCTCTCGAACTTCTTGTTCAGCTTTTCCTCTACTTTTAGGGCAAACTGGTATGCCTCTTCAATACTATTCATTCAAACTAGATTCAGCTCCTCCTGAATGCTCGGCCTTAACCCATTAAGGTAACAGGAAACTTTCTCCTTGTCAGCTTCTGCATGGCCTATTTTGATGAGGATTTGATAGAACTCCTCTGTATACACCTGAATAGATCTTCCTGCCTGCTTCAAACTTTGCATCTTCTTTAGTAGGTCAAGCTCATAATCAATAGGAATGAACTACCACTTCAATTTATCCATCATTCAATCTCATCTTGTGATTTTATCTTTCCCTCTTCTATTTCACTCCAATTGAATCTCTTGCCACCAGATCTTCACATGAATTTTTAGTCTAGCCTTCACAAATTTGACCCTATCAGGATCCTCAATATCTTCATACTCAAGATATTCTTCACATTCATTGATCCAGTCGATCAACTCCTCTGGGTTCAGATTTCTTGAAAATGCAGGAACCTCAATCTTAGGTTTTTTTCTAATCTTGGAAATGGCCCAAAAAATTCTTTCTTCCTCTTGGTTCACAACTTCAACTTCTCTTTCTTGATCTTCTTCTTCAGCTTCATCCTCACTTTTGTCTCTGACATTAAGATTCATTCCTTTGTGAATCTCCTCTTGCAATGCTCACACTTGTCTTTGGAGCACTCTAACCTCAGGTGTTACAACACCAACTCTTCCACCACATTCCCTTCAAGGAGGCATTTTCACAATGCACACTGAAACCTTAACCACAATCTTGGTGCAAACTACCTCACAGTCGGTGATCTATTTACACAAAAACCCTAACCCACAGTCCTGGTGCAAACTGCCTCACAATCAGTGATCTATTTACGCACTCAAGAACTCTTGCTCTGATACCACTTGATGAAGGGTGCTCCCCTTAATACCACAAACACATAATAGAAACAGAGAAACAACAACAATATGTAAGAAAAAAAAATTGGCTTCTTATTATCTCCACAGATGTGGAATTACAAACTTTCAAAATTACAATATGCAAAGTCACATGGGCATTCCCTTACAATATTTTGTAGGAAAAAGCCTTGAATCAATACCCATATCTACTACCAGAACTGCCTAGACAACACTATGGGCCTTCTTTATATAGGCAATTTCCATCACTCGAGAAGGTTCCATAAATTTAGCCCTAAGGGCCGACCAAACTTAGAATTATTTTATTTTTCATTTTATTACATCAAAGTCGGCTCAAAATAACTTTTGAAACCCAAATAGAAATTTTAAAGGAAAATTATTTTCCACCATTTCAGGTGGCCCAACTTTCGGAGACCATAAATCATCACCTGTTGACCTGATTGACTATTATAACCCCATTTTAGAAAGGACACGAGGATCTCTACAATGCATAAGTTAAGAAAGCTTCATTCGACCGAAAATTTGACCTCATCTGGGGCCTCTAAAGCCTTCAAAATTGAGTTCAAAGTTTCTCTACCCTGTTTGCAAAATTGAAAAGTTTCAATATCTTCAAAACCAGACTTGATCTAGCAATGAAACTTTACACGTAGGCTGATATGACTAAGATGAACCTCCAATTGTGAAATCAGAACATTCCAAGATTGTATGACCAACTTACTAAAAATAGCAAGTTTCCATAAATAGCAGCTCTACACAAGATAACCCTTATTAAAAAGAAACCAGAAATATTTTTGGGTGATGCAAGATTGCTCTTACACCCAGGATGCTCCTGCATCAAAGACCCTACATGTTTACTGTGTGAATTTGAGCCTAAGACAATAAGGGAGGCATTATAAAATGAAGACTGGATCCAAGCCATGAATGAGGAGATAGATCAAATAGAGAATAATGATATTTGGACTTTGGTGCCGAGACCAGAAAACAAAAATGTCATTGGAACAAAATGGGTATTCAAAAACACGTTGAATGAGTATGGACAAATCACAAGGAACAAGACAAGGCTGGTATGCAAAGGCTACACACAAGAAGAAGGAATAGACTATGGGGAGACATTTTCCCCTATAGCAAGATTGGAAGGAGTAAGAAATCTACTTGCATATGCTACCTACAAACATTTCAAGGTATACCAAATGGATGTCAAGTTTGCATTATTAAATGGTATATTAGAAGAAGAAGTGTACATTAAACAACCTGAAGGATTTGTTGATCCAAACAAGAGACACATGGTTTTCAAACTAAACAATACACTGTATGGACTAAAGCAAGCCTCAAGAGCATGGTATGAGAGGCTGCACAATTACCTGATACATATTGGATTCTCAAGGACAAATGACACCAGCAATCTATACATGTGAGATGAAGAAGGTAAAGGAATCTTGTTAGCTAAGATTTTTGTAGATGATATCATATTTGGTGGAAAAGATGCCCTGTGTAAGAAATTTTCAAATAAAATACAAACTGAATTTGAAATGAGTATGTTTAGGGAGATAAAATTCTTTGTTGGTTTACAAGTATATCAGATGGATAAAGGTATTTTTATTACCCAATCTAAATATGTTCATGAGATACTAAAAACCTTTGGTATGGAGGATTCAAGGCCAGTAAGTACTCCCATGGCTACCGGATAAAAATTGTCTAAAAGTGATGATGCTGCTGAAGTAAACTAGACTTTGTATAGGCCCATGATTGGAAAACTATAGTATGTTGTTCACAATAGACCATATATTGCTCTAGCAATTGGGATTGTGGCAAGATTCTCTGCCAATCCTAAGGAAAATCACATGATGACTGTAAAAAGGATAATGAGATATTTACAAGGGACTGCAGATTATCGACTATACTACAAGAAGCATGAAAGATTTGAACTAAGAGTCTATACTAATGCGGATTGGGTAGGAAATGTGGATGATAGAAAGAGTACTAGTGGTGGAGATTTCTTTCTTGGACAAAGATTAGTTTCTTGGAAAAGCAAGAAATAAAATTGCATTTACCAATCTACAGCTGAAGCCGAGTATGTTGTTGCAGCAGTGAACTGTTCAAACTTGGTATGGATAAAGCAATTGTTGGTAGGCATGAAAGAAGAGATCATTGAACCAGTTGTCATCTACTGTGACAACACAAGTGCTATCAACATAGCTAAGAACCTAGTGATGCACACAAAAACCAAACAAATCGTCATCAAGTATCATTACTTGAGGGAATTGGTAAAAGATAAAGAAGTGAGAATGGAATATGTGAATACAAAGGAACAACTAGTAGGCATATTCACTAAAGCCTTGCCTAAAGAAGCTCATGAATATCTGAGAGGAAAATTAGGGGTTCTTCCCCTCATTGAGGCTACCTAGTCAAGCTACGAGCACTACATCAAATGTGTTGTGAAGAGTATCTGACAAATTGATGCAAAGAAAGGTCACACTTTAGGAGCAGCCTAGAGTTTTGAAAAGTACAAAAAAGCTGATAATCAGTCATAAGAAAAGATGACAGAGGGAGAAATATTGTTACTGAATTGACAAGATGATATCTACATCTAAAAGATGTATGTTTTAGTTGTTCCTTTGGCATTACTGTCAAAGAGGGAGATGAATAAGATGAAAACACATGGTGAGATTTCATGGAAGATCAAGTAAGAGGGAGAGATTTAGAGGAAAGGAACAAATAAGAGATCAAGTGGAAGTTATTGTGTGGATGGTCATGCAAGCAAGGCTAAGAGATTCTAAATCAGAATGAAGCTAATGATATTATAAATATTTTTGATGTACATACAAGTTTTGGATTGGTTGGTGAATCATGTGTTATTCATATGGTGTTGCCATCAATGCCAAAGAGGGAGATTGTTAGAAACTACAATTGAAGCAATTGTTATTTTGTCATTGATGTCAAACCTTAACTAGTAAGACTGTTGCTATCTAAGAAAGTATTATATCTATTTTGATTGTTGAGAAGGATTAGGGCAAGGTTGATAACAATAGAACCTAAGGAAAGGTTGAGTTCTCTTAATACTTCAATGGGTACTTGATTATGTGGCACAATGATAAGATAATTTATTACTTATCTAAGTAAGGAGTAAAACTAAACAAGTAGGCTTAATTGAGCACAAGTGAAGAAATTTAGTTTAAGCTGAGTGATGTTAGTGTCGACCGAGCTAGTATATGCCGAGAAAATTTAGTGTTGACCGAACATCAATTTATTGTCGAAGAAGATAGTATTAGTCGAGAAAATAGTTCCAGTGGTGACCGGGCTACCCAGTGATGACCGAGGAGTTGAACACAGTATTGACCAAGTTTCAGTAATTTACATTTGAGGCAGAATTCAGATTCCTAGCTAACATAGTTGAATTCTTGGATTATGTAAATCATGTTGACTTTATTTATTGATTGTATGGAAGCATTTAATGCATTGTAAATTGTTTTATTATAATTCCATAGAGAGATTTGAGATGGATGAAGAACATAATGTTGGAAGGATTCAATGAATTTGACCTAACCCTAAGATCTACGGAGGAGATTAAGTGAAAAAAGTTGGATCAACCTATTGAAGAGGTATTAAGGGAACCTAAGTGAGAGGTTGAGTATGTATGCAAGGGGATGTTGTGTTATCTCTGTTGAGAATTTAAGGTTGTCACTTAGTATCAAAAGGCTATCATACATATCAGTCGGTCAATTACATTGAGTTGGTCGGTAACTAGAAGCAAGATAGACTAGTCGATAAAGCATACACACCGAGCATTACATAGTTTACTAAGTACCAGCAAACACTGACACCGAGAGGCAATAAACAATGAGTGTCACAGTATACACCAAGCAGTCTATACAGTGTTTACCAAGGATCATAGAAAATGGCATAGTAATAAGAAATGGCACATTCTTCTATGCAAACAGTTACAACAGATTGTAAAATAGTTTACCAAGATCGAGGAGCATTTATTATAAAAGATACTCACTAAATGTAATGTATATCTTATTGTAATAGTTGATCAAGTATATTTTACACTGTAGATCTTAGGGTTATGACTATGTTGTGTAACCTAATTTTTGTTAAAGTGGAAAAAATAGAACACTATATATTTGTATGTTCGCATCATTTTTGGTGTGAACTGATATATGCATAACAGAGCACTTGAAGCTATTGCCTAACTTCAAATCAATCAGTTAACAAAGAAGAATAGAGTACAGAGGTTATTATTATCATATTTTTCACTCATTCCTAGATTGGAGACCTAATTACTAGATGATGCTACAATACCCTAGTTTGTGTTATTAGTGGTCTTGCTTAAAACTTATGTTCATTTCATTTTCAAAGTACATGAAAGGGAAAGGAGATAAATGAACTGCATCTAAGATTACATGTGCATATATCAATGTTAAGCATGCTGTGCAAAAGGGAAAGAACTGAAAAGAACATTTATCTGAGCTCACACATGTCATGAGCATATCCATTGCTAGAATTGCATAAATGAGTGCAAATATACATATATAATGAGCATAGATACAGGGGTACCATACATTTCCTGGTAATGAGTCTATCTCCATGGTGTTCCTGATGTGCTCCTGTGATCCTGGACCTGTAGATAAGAGAAGAGAAGTGGGTTAGATCCAACGGATCTAAACAATGCCTAGTATCACATTATCTATCTACAAGCATGCATACGTGCACTCAACTATACACCTCTGACATGAGTTGTGCTCAGGACAGGTGCATGAAGAGCCTCTAGAAATAAATGAGATACTATTGTTTTCACTAATGGGTTTGTTCCATGTGCAGATGAACAACCTTGACTTGTGATGCAGTCGATGGTAGGAAAACCTCATTTCCTTGGTAGTGGCTGCATCACATGCCAAGAACACCCATGATCAATAGGGAAATAGCCAAAGGAAACATTCAGTATTAGTGGGACACCCAAGAACCATAAATCCATATCAAGTGAAGCATGGGTAAGCACTGGCAGACTAAGAGGAAGAGACATCAACCATCACAAGAGCCTTTTGATTAAAATGCAATGGGCATCAATGAGTGTACCTTTAGCTCTCATGACAACATGATAGTACAACAACTATCTATAATATCATGAATATCAAATACAGTTCAATAGTGAAGATAAAGCCTGGCAAATGTGCATACATAATCAAAAAAATTTGCCATAGTAATGGAAGTAAAGGCATTAACAGGATGTTATCATATGATGCTGAAAGTAGGGCATACCATGACATCATGGGAGAAAGCATACAACAACAAATGAATAAGGATGTAGGCCTGGTGCTACCAAATCAGCTTTCGGCCCCAGCATAACAGTAAATGAAAACAATCACAGTGGGAAAATCATGACACAACATAATATCCAGATGATGAACACTAAGCATGTGATCAAGCTGAAATCAAATAATGCAAAAAAAAATATAATCAAATTAGACAACCTTGCAAGGAACCGATAACATGATGAAAGTGAGTGGGAACTCAAGAAAGTGTACCATATCAAACTCCATGCATCCAGATATCACACCAACAGCTAATAAAGATGGAGATGGCTCCAGAACAATATAGAGAAAAGGTTGTTAACTAGGGTGACATGATCATGTAAATCAAACATGCATGTAGCTCTAGTATACTGTGAACACAATACAATAAATCATCAGAGATTGAGTCAAGAAAGAAAACAACAAGGATACCACATGAATCTTCATAGGATCCATGAACCATGAACAAAAATAAATTGCAGAGATATTGATGGTGGCATAAATGCTCACATGTTTAATGGTATAATAAACAAACAATAATACATATAGCTCATAGGCCAGCAGTGATTCAAAGCATTAGTAGTGAGTATGATCAAATCATGATGCCAAGAAGACTAATTCATGGATCATCCAAAGGATAAGCACAATGTTAAAGTATTAGAGTATATCTAAAATAGTGAGCTCAAAATCGGGAAGACATTGGTGCCCCAGCTAGCTCAGGGGCTCCAAAACAAAATGTGAAGCCATGAAATATAATAGTGAGCCTAATCAAATAGATTATGCTAGCAAATATAGTGAATGCAATATAAAAATCAAGTGCCCTGGCTCACAGTTTAAGGGACATCAAGTATTCAGAGATAGCATTAATGAAAACATGCCAAATATGTGGATCCATGAACCATGAACAAGCCACATTGAATCAAGCAAAACAATGATTCGTGGCACCACAAAACACAGTAATAGAGGGCATCATGTAACAACCAGTCACCAAGAGGTGACAGCAAGGGAGAAGTTTAGAATGAAAGCATGTGCCATAAACATACTTGCATTAGGCTTAAGGGCATGGTCACCCAAGCATAAAATTAGTGAAAGTAACAATGAGCCATAGGTCCACAAGCTGTACAGAGGTGGCACCAAAGCATTGTTATACACTATGATGGAAACTATGACCTGTAGGTAGTATCAACATGCCCAATTTCTAGCATGGGCTACATAAAAGCAAAGACCCACGAGCACCCACAACCAATAAGCTTTGTATCATGCTGAGGGTTTCTCAAAACAAGTTTGAATTGTCATAGCATTAATCTAGATAGCCCGCGGGCTAGGATAATATGTACATGCAAGCATAGATGTCATGCTGAGGATTCCAACAGGAAAGAGCACATACACATGAAAGAAAACATAGAGTGATGCCCTAGCCTTAATGCTCACAAGCTGTCATACAAGAAGAGAAATGTAGAAATGAAAACATACATAGTGCCCTAATCTATTCACAAGAGGATGCCACTATTTTCGAATCAAATGCAGCAAAGATGAATCGAATTCAAATGGTGCCCAAAAAATTTACAATAGTGAACACCCATGCCCATGCCCTAGCTTGATTTAAAAGCCAGTGATGCCCTAGCTTGTTTTGTCACGAGCTATCATAGAAATAGAGGAAAGCCATGACAGTAAACATCAGAATCACATAACCCAATTTCAAGCAATGAATCCAATAGAAAATGACAACAGTGCCCTAAAGCTATGCATGAAGGGACATAGCATCAAAGACAATGTGCAGAGGAAATGATGCAAGCAAAGAAAGAGCATATCACTGTGCCCTCCATGAATACATGAAACCTTGAAGTGTAAATGCAGAGGTACCATCATTGTGAAATAAAAATGCAATCAAATGGAATGTTGTAAACACCAAATCAAACACTCACCGTGAAGGAGAGAGATAGATGTTTCCATTTTAAACTCAAGGATAGGAGGGAGAGTGCCAGTGTCGAAATTGGAAACATGCCAGATGTCGAATGGGGAAGATGGAGTGTCAACGGCTTCCTCATTTTTTAATGAAGGTTTTTATGAAAATGGATTAATCTTTTATCTCCCCTTCTTAGGGTTGAGTTCTTTTTATTTATGTCGAGTGCCTTTTTGTAAATTGTGGGTTTTTATTAAGATGTAAATGCTTCAAAATACATTTTCCCATTTTTCATATGGGTTGAGAACTATTTTCCTTTAACCCACAAATTTTGGGCATTTTTTGAAATGTAAGTATTTTAAGATATGCTTTCCCCATCATGGGTTGAGAGTTATTTTAAAATACAATTAATCCATTTTTGTGTCATAGCGGGGTAGGGCTTTAAATGTAAAGTCATTGCAAGAATTGTTATTATAAATTCTAACAAATGGCATTTTATAAGCCATTGTCAAAATATTATTTATGATGTATGACTTAGTGGGTAGGGTCACTTTGACCATCTTTTTGGGGTGCCCCACTTTTTCCACCACCCCTAAAAACTCAGGAGTTGGGCATTTGAGTTAAAGAGGCATTCATGGACCTATTTGTGGTTTTTCCAATTTTAGGAGATGGAGAGTTTCATGCAGATTCCTTGGTTTCTTTTTATACCTTTGACCTTTGGTGATTGAGGTTAGTTCTTCTTTCCCTCTTTCCTGGAGGTGAATGTTTGTAGCTCTGGAGAAGCAAGCTGTATTTTGGCTCCCTTTAATTCAATTCATAGCAATTGTCCTTCTTTTTCCTACAGCTTTGTGAGTTATTTTGGTGAATTTTATGTCATGTATTGTGATGAAAATTGCTCCTTTACTTGATAGGTTATTCATTTTGATGTTCACAAGTAATTTTATTTCCTAAAGTCTCAATCTGTGTGCATTTCAATGTATTTGGGTTTGTGGAATTTATTTTCCCTCCTCATTTACAGCCAGCACCTTGTTATTTCTAAGGGGAGAATCAAATTAGGGAGAAGTTGTGATGCTCAGGTTATGTTCTGAATCATATTGTGAGTTTGTTTTCAGTTTGTGGATCTATCAAAGTTTGGTGAATCACCTAGTTCTAGTTTCAATTTTATGCACTCTCTCTCCCTTTTCCTTCAAAGATCAGTTAAGTTTTAGGTGATTCAAGGGGAAGCCAGCCCCTAATCTAGAGGTCTACTCTCAATAGGTTACCCACAACCTAAGAATAGTCCCATGTTTCATGGGATTTCTAGGTTATACACTTAGCCATACTCGAGTGCAATCCCTAGTGACAACAGTTATCAGATTGAGCAGAATCAAAGAAGGCTACTGAGTAGAATAGAGCAGAGATTCATCACAGTTAAGGTGATAGTTTATGAGCACTTATAGATCTATTTTAGACAATTGAAGTTGTCAACTAGAAGATAATTACATATTACTTTTTGATAATTGTAATAGAGTTTTGGATAAAATCTCTTAGCAGAGTAGACTTAACAGTCTTATGTAAATCTCTTAACCGAGTGCACACTTCATTCATGTTGTTAAAATCCTATAACTAGGTAGATCTATCTGATCTAATATGTTACTCCTAACAAGGTAAGATCACCAGAAGTGATCAAAACTTGTAGCCCTAACAGGCAAACCTTTTCTATCTGCAGTAGTGAAGAATTTATGGGTGTCATCTCCACCGTAGTTTTTACCTTCTAACAAGGGTTTATGCGTTACCAAAATAGTTTTGTTATGTGATTGTCATATTTATTTCATATTATTTACTTTCATAAGTTAACTAGATGATTGATTCATGCAATTAGATTCAAGTTATTTTGGTCAGTTATCACAGTTTACAGTTATAGATCTGAAAGGTTTACAAGTTAAGTTTTTGAAGACACTGATTCACCCCTCCCCTCTCAGTACCTATCTCTCCTAATTCCAACAATTGGTATCAGAGCACAGTTCTCTTGTTGAATAGTCTAACCACTGAAGGGTAAAGATCTAAGTCATGGAGAGATATAAGCTTGACAAGACTATTGAGAATTAGAAGATACAAATGAAGATGTTTGTGGAACAGTATAAACAAGCTAGGGAAGAACTGAAGAAATTACTGGTTGAAAGGAAGAACCTTGCAATTCTGCAAAGTGGAATCGGTTATCATGAAGAACTTATTGATGATATATTTGATCACATTGGATCTAGTTCTGGAAGCATCTATATTTGACCACTGATTTATTTGAAAAGAATCAGCATCTATCTGAACAAGTGAAAGCACTTCAAATCAGTCAAGAATCTCAGATGGTGAGAATGGTGGAAATCATGAACAATGCTAGACAAGCTAAACAAGATTGGAATCTGGCTATTGAAGACCAAAGACTGATGACTAAACAAGTTCAAGCAAAAGAAAGTGAAATACAGAGACTCACTGATCATCACTTCCAAATATCAAGTCAAATGATGATTGTTAATCAAGAAGTGAACCGAGTAAATGGAGAATTATCAAGAAGACTTGAAGATGTTGCAACACTCAGAGAAGATAATGAAAAATTGAGAAATGAAATAAAGACACAAAAGAAACATAATGAAATGATGAAGATAGATGAGGATAGTTCTAAAAAGATTCATGACTTCCTGACTAATCAAAGAAGATTTGGAAGTAGAGCCAGTACAGGCTACACCGGTGAAGCAAAATCATCACAAAAAGTTGAAAAAGTCAACAATAATCAAAATTAGAAACCTAAAGTGTTGGCATGTTATCACTATGGAAAACTAGCACATACATCTAATGTGTGTAAAAGCAAAGCACAAGGTAAACCTCCTATCACTCCTAAGTTTAATGGATATTGTTATTACTGTGGTAAGTTTGGACATCCAGCTTATGAGTGCAGAGCTAAACATAATGATATTGCTAACAATACTATTGTGGAGAAAATATGCTATACCTACAATAAGCATGGACACACTACATGAGAGTGTAAGGCAAAGATGAAACAAGTATGGACTCCTAAGAAGAAAACACGGTGAAAGCCTTATCAACTGAAGAGACAAGGTAACTCTTATGTATAAGATTATAATACATGGACTAACTATGTTGTATGTGGTCGATAAGGGAATATTACAACAAATTGTTACAAAAAAAGTCAGATTGGACAATTAAGAAGTTGGACAAGCACTGGAATTGCTTGTATGCACTGTCATAGGGTTGGTCATTTAAGCAAGAATTATAGAGACCGAGCACCAGATCAAAACCATATATTTGAGAGTGGATATACTATTTTAGATATCATGAAGTTAAGGAACACTATGTGGAAGAAGGAATCTAATGAGAATGTTGAGTCAAGTAACACTGTCGGTGAAACCTCATCCATTGGATTGGGTGACATTGGTACCTCCACTTAAGGTGACAAAGGTATGTATGGAATTGACATTTTAAAATGATCACATTTTACATACAGTTCCTTATATATAATGTACAAATACCAAATCTGCATGAATAAAGATGCATTGTGGTTTATGTGTTATGAAATAACAATGCTATATAGTCGGCAAAAGAGAGACCGAGAGTTGGTTACCCATCGGTAATCACTATACAAGGTTAACCAAACAACAATGCAAACTGATGGAGAAATCCTATGTTAACCGAGCGGATAAAATCATAGACATCACCAAGCTGACAGCTATTTCATATAGAAAGTTAGGTCACACATTTAATGCATGAAAGTTTGAGTGGGAATATCAAAAAGTCTATAAATACTTGGGAAACATAGTTCATTGTTACATTGTGATTTCAAAGAATGGAGATTTCACAGAGAAGAGTTCAAGCTAAAGATTTTTCAGAAAGATTCAAAGCTACTATAGATTGAACAGACAATATTCTTCAACAATTTTGAGTAAGTTCATTTGCAACTAAACACCAATTATCTTACTTCTTTTCAAAACCCTAGAATCAATTTATGGCATCAACATCATTTGCAAGAAAATCGAAAAATATTGAGGAGGAAGTAGAACTAATCATTAGGGAAAATTTCACCAAAGCTAAATTCAAACCACACCCTAAGGTCGCAGCACAAACGGATATAATGGACACTTTTTTGAGTATACCGGATAGGGTTTTATTGATGGAAGATGTAAGAGCATATATACATTGTAAAATTAGATAAGTAGGAGATTTTGAGACTATTGCTGCATTTCAACAAGTTTGTGGGCTAGATGGAAAATTAAAACCTGAACACAAGAAGATTGAGGAATCAGGGTTATCATGCATCACACACTACCCACATTCATTCAAGATAGACTGGATAAGAATCATGTTGATTAGATTTCATGATGGTAAATTCTAGCTGGACAAACCTATTGAGGTCACAAAGAAAATGATCAGTAGGGTTACTGGGTATCCTACAACCAAAAAAGAAAAAGCTTTCCACAGTTCATCTCGTCCTGATGTGGAAAAGAATACTGGAGCTCAATGGGATAGAAGGGCACTAAAATTTTTGATAATCAAAGATCGAATGGTCAAATTTGCAGCATGTGTAATTAGGTACAAAATATTCCAATCAAGAAGACTCAACAGCATACCCTACAGTGCAGTAGATATGGCACACAAAATTGTGAAGAAAGATCACCAGGTAGATCTTGCTAAAATTCTACTACATCAACTACAAGAAAATATGAAGACTATAAGAACAAAGAAGTCTAATACCTGTAAGTTCAGATCACTACTTGTCTGTATATTTTTCTTTCTACAAAAGTATGTACTTGGTAATGGTAAAGTGGATTGGCAAACAGACAAACCGATAACTGCACAAATTAGTGAAATGATGAATAGTTTAGGAGATAAACTGAATATAGAATTTGATGCATACTTCAAAGAATTTCAGACCAAAATGCATCAAAGGAGTAGAATTCCAAGGGAATTAGTGGATAAATTTGAGAATGATATATGTTTTGTAGTCAGCATAGATTATTCAATGATAAAGGCTGTTGAACCTAGAACAAAATGGATGACACCAATGGGATATGAAATGAACTATGATTTCTCTTTAAAATCTATTAATGCACTACTTGCATTACTGATACACATCATGGCCACTAGGTTTGGCACATATGAAGAGGCTAAATCAAGGATCACTACAGACATAGAGATCGAGAAAATGTCTAAAAGGGAAAAGAAATTGAAGAAAGATCTCACAGCAAAATTTGGAGATGTATCAAACTCATCTGAGGAGTCACTAGTTAAAGATACAATCAAAGGTCAGTTACAGTTGGCTGATAAGCCATATGATAGTAAGGAGACCGAGTTAGAAAAAGAAAAATATCCCACACCAATTCCTCCTACCAAAGATCAACAGAAAAACTAGTTACAAATACAAGAAGGTATGAAGACAAGGTCATCAATTGCAGCCTCATCCCCTCTGAAGAAAGAAGATATCAAAGTTACAAAATTAAGGGTAGCTACACTGACAAGGAAATATGTAAAGAGGAATGCAAAACCTATAGTTGAGGCACCAAAGAAAAGAAGGAAATTGGTAAGAAGTAAAGAAGACATTGAGGATACAAACAAAGAAGATGACATCAATCAATTCAAAGTGGTCAAAAACAAGGTAAGCACAATAGATGAAATTATTGAAGACATAATTGAAAATGGAAACCTTGCTAATCTAGGAATAGATAGATTTGACAAGATGTCAACAGAAGATCAAACCAATTTAGAATAGGCAGTCATCCAAATGATGATAAAATTCAAGAGAGTTCAAATGGAATTCACCTGCGCATTACTGAAGAAGTTGGATGATAAGATTTTTGAGAAATGGGCTATTGCATTAGATACCAAGAAAAGGAAAAGAGAAAGATCTTTAGTTAGGGCAGCCCCACATCTAAGCTATGGAGAACTTGATGCATGCATGACTAAATATCAAGCAAGATTTATGGTCAAGAACCGAGCCATGATGATAATGGATGAAAATGTGGCTGATATGGATATTAGAAGTCATTCCTTATGGACATCAATTTTTAAAGCTGAAGAAAAGGCTAAGCAAGAAGCGTTTCTAAAAATATCTAAAAAGAGACAAAATTCCAAAGGCAAAGGTATTTATATTGATGATGACACAACAAAGAAATCAAAGGACATCGGTATGTTAGTTACCGAGGTAATTGATATCACTGAGTAAAAAGAAGAAATAAATGTATCACAGGATGCACTGGATTGAGTCAAGATCCAACTGCAAAAGAAAATCGATGATGATGTACTCATTAAGGACATCACAAATGGTGATCCTGATGATAAGGATGATGAAGATGTGTATATTGCACCAAATTAAGATGAAGCACTAAACATTGATAGTGTATTCACATCTTTACCAGGTGAACTTCCAGTACTTGTAGAAGTAGCTGAAATAATTTCATAAGTACAACCTGATGACTCACATCCCAAGCAAAAAAAGGATACAACAAGGACACAAGAACCTGAGCAACCTACAGATACAAATGAGCCTAGAAAAATGGAGGCACCATCTACAAAAACCAAGGTAATAGAAGAAACAAAGTCAACCGAGGTGACCCCACTTGGTACTACAATCGAGACTCCCACACCATCTACTAAGGAGTAGAAGAAAGAGGAAAGTGTGTCAACTGGGGAAGATACTCCGAAGAGTGGAGATAAAACTATTGTTGTAAAGAAATCACCTCTAGCACTGGAGAAGAAAAAGAAGAAGAAAGGAAAAGGGTTGGTCACCATAGATGAAGTAATAGTTATACCTGAATGTGACCCGAGGACCCTAAGCCCTAAGGAATTGAGTAATTATTGGATATTAACTAATGTGAGGGATATTCTACAATAGGTAGTACCTAAAGTAAATATTGATGAGAATACTCCCATCATAGATCAACTTGCTACACTCACCAAGAAGATCAATGCCCCGAACACTGATGCAGATAAATGAATTGAAGAAAGGGCAGAATCCAGGATACAAGATAAATTGGCAGAGAGAATTAGCCAAGAAGTGGTCATTAAGAAGGTAAAATTATCTGAGGTAATTACTGAGATAAAATCCATCACCCAGATAATCTGTCAATTTCTAATAAAGCTTTGTACTATAGACACCTTCATTGTTGAAGTCAGTGAAAAGATAAAAGGGCTGGAAGCAGAAATAAAGTTAAGTACAATAGCAGCTATAACTAAGCCAAATGCTTTCTCAAAGCATATTCATCGAGTTAAAGAACTCAGGCAGTTGATAGAAAATTTAAGGCACCAAGAAGATCACATCACTGATTAGGTCACAGAGTTGCAAACAAAACTCATTCAATACCTAAAATTTTTTGAAGCACATATTGTCAAAGTCGAGCTACTAGTTGCAACACCAAAGATTTCAGTGTTAGATAATATCTTTGACATGCATGCACAAGTCAGTCTTGAGCATATTTCTCTTACCAACTTGAAAGAGGAGTGGGAAAACCTCTTGGAGTTAGTGAAGAAAACCCACCAACACATTTTTGACAAGATGTAAGTATACTTTACTTTTTGTATTTGGCATTATTATCAAAAAGGGGGAAAAAATGTAAATGCCAAATATGCCAAATAAGTATGTTTTTCTATGTATACTACATACTACCGGGAGCATGCACTGAGGGGGAGTACTAGAATTTTTTTTTGATGTGTATATGTATATGGCAGAGATATAAGGTTTATATAGAACATTTTGTCTATATACATTCGAGTTTTGATACTAATGCCAAATTGGGAGATTGTTATCTCTATTGAGAATTTAAGGTTGTCACTTAGTATCAAAAGGCTATCATACATATCAGTTAGTCAATTACATTGAGTTGGTCAGTAACTAGAAGCAAGATAGACTAGTCGATAAAGCTTACACATTGAGCATTACACAGTTTACCGAGCACCAGTAGACACCGACACTGAGAGATAGTAAACACTGAGTGTCACAATATACACCAAGCAGTCTACACAATGTTTACCAAGGATCACAAAAAATGGCATAGTAATCAGAAATGGCACATTCTTCTATGCAAACAGTTACAACGGATCATAAAATGGTTTACCAAGATCGAGGAGCATTTATTGTAAAAGATAATCACTAAATGTAATGTGTATCTTATTGTAATAGTTGATCTAGGATATTTTACACTGTAGATCTTAGGGTTATGACTATGTTGTGTAACCTAATTTTTGTTAAAGCAGAAAAAATAAAACACTATATATTTGTATGTTCACATAATTTTTGGTGTGAACTGGTATATGCATAATAGAGCACTTGAAGCTATTGCCTAACTTCAAGTCAATCAGTTAATAGAGCAGAACATAGTATAGAGGTTATTAGATTGAGTAGAATCAGAGAAGGCCACTGAGCATAACAGAGCAGAGATTAATCATAGTTAAGGTGATATTTTATGAGCACTTATAGATTTGTTTCAAACAATTGAAGTTGTCAACTAGTAGATAATTTCCTATTACTTTCTAACAATTGTAATAGAGTTTTGGATAAAATCTCTTAGCAGAGTAGACTTAACAGTCTTATGTAAATCTCTTAACCAAGTGCACACTTCATTAGTGTTGTTAAAATCCTATAACTAGGAAGATCTAGCTGATCTAATATGTTACTCCTAATAGGGTAAGATCACCAAAAGTGATCAAAACTTGTATCCCTAACAAGCAAACCTTTTCTATCTGCAATAGTGAAGAATTTGTGGGTGTCATCCCCACCGTAGTTTTTACCTTCTAACAAGGGTTTCTGTGTTACCAAAATACTTGTGTTATGTGATTGTCATGCTGATTTCATATTGTTTACTTTCATAAGTTAACTAGATGATTGATTCATGTAATTAGATTCAAGTTATTTTGGTTGGTTATCACAGTTTATAGTTATAGATTTGAAAGGTTTACAAGTTAAGTTTTTGAAGGCACTAATTCACCCCTCCCCTCTCAGTACCTATCACTCCTAATTCCAACATGCTGGAGTTTTTGTTGTTATTTACTGAACAAGTAGAAAAGACTGAAGAAGGAGTTGTGATTTCTTGAAGGGATTTCCAAGCAGATGAGTGATGGAGATGGAAATGAATCATAGTCAGTAAGACAACATATATTTGTAAGAATTGGATCTGTTATTTGCAAAGTGAGTTGTATGTTTTTAGATCAAACACTATTGTTACTTTCTAACCATTGTATTAGTCAAAATCCTTTTAACCAAGGTTGACCTAACAATCATTGTATAAATCCTTTGAACAAGGTTTCATTTTAATGGAATGTATGTAAGTCCTATAACAAGGTGTACTCCTAACAGGGTGGTTGAAATCCTTTAATCGGGTCACACCTAATAGTGTGTTTGTAAACCTTTGACAGGGTTGGCTTTTCACAGAGCTCACTTCAGAAGAGTGAAAATATCAGTAACATGTTACAAAGTAGTTTTTCCCAAATTGGGTTTCCACTATAAATCTTGGTGTTAATGCTTGTGTGAATGTTTTGGTTTGAAAATTTTTGTGTTTTGCAAGTTAAATACTATTGGATAGTGGATTGCATTGTTATATGTTTCTGATATGCATTCAGTAGTGGCCGAGTACTTTTGGTTATCAGATTTGAATCTGTTGAAGTTTTCTAAAGTTTTTTTTATACATATGGACCTGAGAACAAGTGATTCACCCCCCCTCTCTATTGTTCTAAATCATATTAACACTCACTTCCCCTGCCATATCATAATCTTCCAAGTTCTCTGAATTTTCCAACAAAGGAGAAATGAGCAAGGGTGGTTAAAATGTAAGGGGAATCCAACAACTCTACCTCACTTTGCCTAATGTAATATACCATGGAGCTTGTATGTTTTCCATATTGAGGTTAAGAGGTGAATGTGGCTCCATATTCCTTAGTTCCTCAGTAATGCTGATTCATCACCACTGAATTGAGTTCATAGCCTCAGGTAACTCGACTTCAGCCATTCTGACATACTCATCAAAAGATGCATTCTAGAGAGGGTAAATCATTCAACTCCCTGAATATGAATGAGCAATTTTCATCCAATCATAGTAATAATTTTTAGGATCTTTGGCCTCCGGTCTTAGGTAGAGAGGAATTTCTTCCTGCAACTCCCTATACACTTTATCATGTGACTCCTCACTTATTTCATTTTGAATCCATGACATGAGGGCTCTTAATTGGATATCCCCAACATACAATAAGGGATTCTAGACTCTATCATTGGGTACCGCAAGATTGTGGAGGAAAAGTTCACATAATAAATTTTGTACTACTGTAGGAGAACTATGAAAAGCTTGAGAAAACTCAAGGGGCTCATTTAACAATGAAGACCTATCTCTCATTATATAAGTCATTTGATAGGTTAAGAACTACTCCTTAAG
Organism: Chamaecyparis obtusa; assembly: GCA_027943335.1. Taxonomy (NCBI): domain Eukaryota; kingdom Viridiplantae; phylum Streptophyta; class Pinopsida; order Cupressales; family Cupressaceae; genus Chamaecyparis; species Chamaecyparis obtusa. Next base: position 633,993 of record BSBK01007860.1, read on the forward strand.
GAATATGGCATAAACAAGAGATGGAGACCTACAACTCATTAGCTCAGCTATAAGGGATGTTACGTTAGTAAGCTTTGCATGAAGTTGTTCCACTTCTTCTTTTTCTAGGAGTCCCTGATAATGCTAATCAATGACTTGATTCAAATATTTCTTTTGTTGTTTCCATTGTTCCCTCTCCTTAACTAACTAGTTGGATAACTAAAAAATGATAGAAAATAATGACACAAAGCAAGAAGCATCTGACATGGCATTTATACTGGGGTTTTCCCCTGCTAAATGTGGAACATTAGTCTTACCATTACTCAAATTCATTTACTTTCATGGATCCATCCACACTACCATAGATCTCTCTGAATTACCACACTATTGTGCGGTAGTAGCCAATGCATCTAAACCCTGACTCAATATTTGCTCAACCATTTTCTTAACAAAACTCATGTTGGCATCAAAATCTTCTTCATAAAAATTTCTTCATGTTGTTGTAGGAGATGATTCTGATATGTCTTCTTCTACTACAATACATTCCTCTAACATCACATCATTTTTTGAGTCAACGAGGTCATCAATTATTTGAGGACCTTTAGAAGATGAACCCCTCCTCTAAAACCTATAAATCTACTCATCAAATTTGGAGTCATCTCAAATTACTATGCATTCTTCATTCATTCCTCCCACAGGGAACTGTTCTTTTTTAGGTTCATCTATTCTTGGGTTATTTGGCTTAGAAAGTTTAGGTTCAATAAATGTCCTTGTTGGTGGTATATCTGTGGACACATTTTTTTTTCTTCTACCACTCCTTCTCAATTGGGTTGTTGTTTCTTTATCAAGAATTTTCCACTTCATAGGAGCGGTTGAAGGTGCAGGAGATTGTTCTTTTGTCTTTCGACAAGAACCAGAGGTAGTCTTTCTTATTTTCTTTTCTTTTCTCATAGGAGCCCTAGTTTTCATAAATGAGGGAGTAGTCTTTTCTGTAGAGTTTTTCTTCTTGTCTTTACTCTGGACTGATCCAGAAGTGGAGAATTTAGGAGAACTTTTAGGGTTTCTAGACCTAGACCTTCTTCACGAAGAAGACACTGGTTCTAGTTCCTCAATGACTTTGCTAACCTCATGCTCAGTTTCAATACTTTTTCCTACTCTTTTCCCTATAGGCCTTAGGGTTTGTTCCTTAAATCCTTCCAAAATAAAATCCTCCCATGACACTTCTGATTGCTCTCTCAAATATTTTTCCACAATTAACTTAATTAAGTAGTGGTAAGAGATAGTATTAGGCTTACCTTCCTGCACCAAAGAAGCTCTCTTCTTCAAGATATTAAATAAGAAACTAGGTACATTAATAGGTCGATTATCATGCCATAAGCAGCTCAAGAACTTGAAATGGATAGAATGTAGGAATGTCTTCCGACCTTCATAGGTAAAATATTTGATAATGTAGACTCCACATTGCTTAAAAGATTTGGCAAACATAACCTATTCGTACCTTTCTTTTTATCAATATCTAGTGATGGGTCTTTATGCAAAGTAAACTGAGCCCTAGCAAATGCCAGACCAAATTTTTTTGAGAACTCTTCTCCTTCCTGTGGAAAACCCATGACCTCAGCCAAAATTGCCTGAGTAAACAACACCCTTAGCCCTTTAACCATGTCTACTCCTTCATTTAGTGTACTTAAAAATTGTAGTGCTACCTCACCTCCCAGCTGGTGAGTTTATGGATATAATCAAGCCAACCTCTAGTTTGGAAATATGGCATGCATTCTTGGTCATTCAATAAAATACCATGGATTGTGGGCTCACACCGAATCAAATCTCCTCCCATCTTTTAGATTACCAAACCACTCAAAATAATTTTGTAGAAAATCTAAACAAACAAAGCAAGGATTTTTCAGAGAATGCTTGAAATGTGAAGCTACAAGGCAATTTAAAATGTAGAAAGTTCTAGAGTTTATAAAATTCAAGCACTTAAGGAAATATGAGTGCAAATCTAACCATATTATGAATTAACTATTCATAATTACTCCATGGACTCTCGTACTAGCCACCTTTGCATACTATGTGCGAAATAATAGTTCCTTCAAGGTTGTCACATCACACACAGCTAAATTTGGCAAGAAGTGTGCATAAGTGTAAGTAAGGTTTAAAAGAATCAAGTATAATAATTACATGAACACATTAAACAAAAAAAATGATATATCTCCCCCCCCCCAACTTAATTGAGAAATTGGTACCACAATTGCACATGTGACAAGAGCGCAGCCATTTTTTGAATTTTTTTATAGAAAATCAATATCTCAAAGAGTGTGTACGAACCTGACAAAGTGTTGATGGTAGTGTTAAGTGTTATCCATTGGTGGAGAATGATGAGGTGGATGGGTGGAGAGACTAGAAGTGATGAGATGGAATTTATTATAGAGGAAATACTTTCATAAAGAAAGTATTTATTATGAGGCATGTGGAATGTTTAAAGAGAAGAACCGAAATGAGAGGGAGGCTCATTTCCAGATGCTACGGAGAAATAGTGTCAGTGTCTGAATGAAACTTTTGTAGGAACACTACTTTGCCCTGCAGTTTGTGGTACAGCTTTAGCCTTTGTCCATTGACCAATAATTTGAAGTGTACAAGATCAATAGTTAATAATTGAACAGCTCCATTGGGGAAAATAACAACGATCTCATAGGGGCCCAACCAATGGGTTTGAAACTTCCTAGGAGTTTGCTGATACCTAGAATCATAAAGTAGAGCCCAATCACCAATGGAAATTTGTTTATCCTTGATAAATTTGTCATGCCACTGCTTCCATTGTTGTTGTACCAATTCTATGTTGTTCAAGGAAGATTCTCTCCATTCATCAAGTCCATTCAGAGTTAGAATACGCTCCTTTTGGGCATGAGTAAGATCCATATCAAGCTGTAATGTTTTCCTTAATGTCTTATGTTCAAATTCCACTAGCATCATAACTGACTTACCATAGACTATTTCAAAGGGAGTAAATCCTGTTGCAGATTTCCAAGTAGTCCTATAACCCCAGAGTGCTTTAGGAAGTTTTCTTTCTCAATCCTTCTTATGGACTGACAATGTCTTAGTAAGGATGGATTCCAGCTCTCTATTAGTTACCTCCACCTAGCCATTGGCTTGTAGATGATAAGGGGAAGATTTACCATGCCTAATTTTATATTCCTCCATTAAGGAAGCTATTAGATTGGAAGTAAATTGAGTGCCTTGGTTAGATACTAACTCCCTAGGAACACCAAATCTTGTGAAAAAAAATTCATATAAGAACTTGGAAATATTATTATACCTAGGATGCTTCATAGGCTTGGCCTCTACCCACTTAGTGACATAATCAGTGTAGACTAGGATGTAAGATTCACCATGTAAAGATGGTTCAATAGGACCTACAAAGTCAATCCCCCATTTATCAAAGGGTGCTACAACTACCTGAGGCTACATGGGCATCTCATCTAATTTAGTGGGTCTCCCCATTCGTTGGCACCTATCACATTTCTTTGTGTATCGAGTTGCATCTTTGTGTAAACTTGGCCAGTAGTATCCAGTAGTCTAAATTTTAAATATTGTTCTCTTGGAAAAAAAATGACCTCCACATGGCTCATCATGACATTCCCTAAGGATATCATATGTTTCATCTTCCCTCATTCATCTACACATCACTTGATCAGGACTAGTGTAAAACATAAACCCAACAATCCAAGAAAAGTTAAAACTCTTCTCAGCTAATAATTTCCTCTCTTTGGAAGAGAAGTGAGCTAGTGTCCTACCTATAGTGAGGTAATTGGCAATGTTAGCATACCATGGATTTTGTGCTGATAATAGAAATAGGTGCTCATCTAGAAAACTATCATCAATGGCTACAAGATCATCAAGAACATGAAAACAAGAGAGGAAGTCAGCTACTACATTGGCCTTTTTTTGGCTTGTCCACAATAGTGATATCAAACTCTTGCATAAGAAATAACCATCGAGCCAACCTTCCAAATATGGAAGGTTTATTCACTAAGTACTTAATGATTGAGTGATCAGTATGAACAAATATTTCATAGCCAGTAATATAATGTCTGAACTTATTCAGTGCATAGATAATTGCAAGTAGTTCCTTTTCTGTCATAGTGTAGTTGAACTCCGCTCCTTGTAGATTTTTGCTGATGAAATAAATGGAAAGCGATACTACTTTTTCTTTTTGTCTTAGTAATACACCTATGGCATAGTCTAATGCATCTATGTGAATGTTTAAAGTCAATCCCCAATTGGGTCCTCTCAATACTGGTGTTGTGGTTAGAACCTCCTTAAGCTATAGGAAGGACTTATCACACTCAAAATCCTAGGAGAATTCAGAATCTTTCTTCAACAAGTTATAAAGAGGTGCTACAATCTGACTATAATCCTTGATAAATCTCCTATAATACCTAGCATGTCCAAGAAAACTTCTTATATCTTTCTACTTTTCTGGTGTGGGCAAGGTGCTGATTACCTCAATCTTTGTTGGATCTACCTAAATGCCTTGTGATGAAATAAAATGACCTAACACAACACCCTCCTCCATCATCATGAAACATTTCTCACTATTTAGAGAGAGGTTGTAGTCCTGGAATCATTTGAGAACCTTTTCCAAATTAGCCTTAGCTTCCTCAAAAGTTTTCCCATAAGCAGTAAAATCATCCATATAAATCTCCATATAGTCAGCTGATATATCAGGAAAAAATACTTATAACAACTCTTTGGAAAGTAGTTGGGGCATTGCACAAGCCAAATGGTAATATTGAGTAAGAAAAGGTTCCCCATGGATAGGTAAATTTTATTTTCTCTTGGTTTGCTAGAGATATTTGGATATGATTATAGCCACTAAAACCATCTAGGAAAGAGAAATACTTCTTACTAGCTAAATTGTCTAGAACTTGATCTATAAATGGCAACAAAAAATGGTCTTTCTTAGTGGCTGAATTCAGTTCCCTATAATCTATATAGACTCTCCATTTCCCTCCTTTCTTTGGCACTATAACTAAAGGTGAAACCCATTGGCTATCAGAGATAGGGTAAATAAAACCAGCATTTAACAACTTTTTCAATTGAGTCTTAATGATGTCTCTTAAGACAAGGTTAACTCTCCTCTGTAGCTATCATACAAACTTATATTCTAGGTGGATGTAAATATTATGAGTACAAAGTTTAGGATCCAACTCTTTCATGTTTATGTATTTCCAGGAAAATGCTTGCTGATTTTCCTGCAACAACTTCAGTATAATATTTTGATGTGGTAATGACAAAGCACTGTTGACATTCAACTCTTTCCCAGGACTAACTTCAATCTTAATTACCTTATCCATCATGGATATTTGAGCCACTAGAGAAGAATTCATCTCATGTGGTAATAATGAATGAAGGAATTGGGAGGATGCTAAGTATTGAGGTGCATTTGGAGGTGGTAGAATGGTTTCTAGGATACAATCTAGTTGCAAGCACAACTAAGAATATGCTCCATATTCATTCATGACAATAGATGAGATAACCTCATCATCATCTTGAGAGACTATAAATGGATCTCTACCTATCATCATGAGATGATGGATTGAGTTGATTTCTGATTCAACATCTCCTAAATCTGGCTAAATTAATTGATCATCTTGCAACATAGGCTGAGCAAGGGAGTATAGAGTCAAGTTATTAGTATGGATACCACTAGATATTGTCATCTTTCCTAACCTATAATCTATGTAAGCATCTACAGTCGCTAGCCATGGCTGCCCTAGGATGAGAGGATACCCACCCATATTAGCTTTTGGGAAAAGGACAACAAAATCTACTGGATATTCCCAAGAGTTTAATGTAACTATGACATCCTCTACCATCCCATATGGTTTGATAGTAGAACTATCAACAAGATGAAGTATGGTTGGTGTTTCTTTGAGGCCAATGATATGCAGTTGAGATAATACCTCTTTTGTGATTACATTTATAAATGATCCCAAATCAAGTAAGGCATTTTTCACTTGCATGCCATGAATGGTGATGGTAACTACAAGACTCCCTGGGTCAGAATATTTGGGTACTATCAACTTCTCAAACATAAGGTCAGAAAAATTTCTTAAGACATGAATCATTTTGGGACCCTTCTTTCTCCTTAGTTGTTTTATGCAAGCTTCCTTAATGGCCTTAGCATAAATAGGAACTTCTTTAATAGAATCTAGTAATGGTATTTTTACTATCATCTACTTCAGTTGATTAAGAAAATTTGTGGCTTCTTGGTTCTTTGTAGTTTGAGCTTGATCTAATAACCTTTGAGGAAATGGGGGCTCTTTGACTGCAGGAGAGGTTCATGGAGTTGGCACATCCACTTGTTCAACTGTGGAATCTTCAACTTCTATTATTATAGGGTTTTGAGGAAAAGAAAGAGTAGTTCCTGATATTAGATGGATATCATTCTTGGAGATAGCATAACTTTGTTGTTGTGCTAGCAGCTTGCTATTGTTGGGATTAGGATTTGGTTGAGTTGGCAGTTGAGTTTTCTTAGGAGGATTATCATTAGCTATAGGAGGAGGCATTAGAGCCTGTTGTTGAGGTGGTGGCATTAAGGCCTACTAATTAGATTGGTTAGTCCACTGATTAGGCTATTTCCACCCTTATTGAGGTTACTACCAATCCTACTAAGGTTGTTGCCAATCCTACTGTGGTTGCTATCAACCCTGCTGAGGTTGTTGCCAATTGTTATGCCCACTAAAACCCATATTTTGGTAATTTTTCCATTGACTATTGTTACTATAATTTTGGAGAGGGTCTTCTGGCATACTTGATCTTTGGCCCAATGGCTTGCATTGAGAAACATAGAGCACTTATTCATTTTCATCAATAGCTTTGAATTTGGTAGGCATTGGATGCGACTCCAAACTTGCAACATTCTTGCATCTACAACTTATTTTCCTCTCCCTACAATGCAAAAAATATTCAGCTAATATAGCATCAGCTTCTTCCTTCTTCCTTCTTGCTTGCATGCTGTCTAGTTGAGTGGAAACATCATTAATGATGTCTTGCTTGAAGTCAGATAGAAGATTGGACAATTCCATCTTAGATTCCCCTGAACCAATGGACTTAAGAGGTAAATCTCTGAGTCCTGTACCTTTCTTCACAGTAGCCCTTGAGTAGTTCAGACATATATTCTTTATGTTAGCCCAATTCTTCTGAGTGATGTCTCTACCTTCCATAAGGTCTAAGGTCTCAATACCTCGATCATTTACACCTTTTAGGAAAAGATGTTTTTGTGACTCCTCATTCAACTGGTGTTGTGTATTGCACTGCAGGTTGAACATAAACCTTGAGACATAGTCTTCCAAGGTCTCATCCTTGTTTTGTGATATTTTGAAAATGTCATCTCCCTTCAAATCATGACCCCTATAATACTCCTTATATTTTAAAGGAACATATTAGTCATTGCATTCCAATCTACTACAACATTGGCACCTAACCCCATGAACCATGTTAGAACAACCTCTTTAAGAATAGATGGAAATAATTTAAGCTTATGGGCATCAGTTGTATAATCATAACTACTATAGAGGATGTCAAATTCAAAGAGGAAGGTTTTAGGGTCTTCAGTGATAAGGCCATAAAATTTGGGAAGTGTAGAGGCATGCATATTTTTCAAATTTTGATTAGCTAGTTGAGTAGGGATGGGGAAAGGAAAGGCAGGTTGAGAAATATTTGGAAGAGGACCTGGCTATCATGGATGATAAATAAAAAGAGCAAGTGGATTATCTTGATACTTAGGGTCAGCAAAAATTTCATTCAAATACAATGATTCTTCAAAAGATGATGGTGAAGGTAATTGTTTATAGGCATCGACAAATGGGTTTTCAAATGGTTCTTCTTCTTGTACATTCTCAACTTGGGGTTCCTCAGGCTCTGGATTAAAAATATCATATGGTTCATCCTAAATAATGTGAGGAAGGAATCTCCCAAGATGATCTCTTCTTCTATGCATACAAAATAATGCAGAACTAAACTAATACAATGACTTCAGCTCTGGATTAGATTGACACCATCCCCAGCAACGATGCCAAAAATGACTGGTCAGTATAATACCCCAGGAACTAAGGATTGGACATCCTTTTTATAGTGACTCCATGGTTAAACAACACCAAATATCATACTCAAACTAGCATACTGAACTCATTGAATTTATCAACCAGGGATGTAAACTTGAAATGATGTCTGCAAGGTATATGCTCTAATCCATCTTAGGTGTCATCATAACTTAAGTAATGAAAATGCTAAAAGAAATACTAAGTTAAGAAGTAGAATAAAAATTTAATCTAGAGCTTTGGATTCATGCTTCAAATAGTAAACTAGCTATGCACCTATGCTGCATGAAATAACCAACAGTTCTGTTACCGAATGGCTACAGGAGCAATAGAGTTCTAAGTACTTAAATAAAACTTAAAATCAACTCCTACTTAATTATGAACTGGGTTCACCTCCTGTGTGGGCCCCCATGGAAGAGTGAATGAATTAAAAACTCAAAGATTAATAACTGAAGATATCATTCATTTATTCATAAGCATAAGTACAAAATGTAGTAATAGAGTTGTATTCACTACTATTGGATTACAAAAAGGATTTCCCATAGAAAACTATCTAACACATGAATATGAAACTCTAGCTTATTTAACAACTTAAAATAGAACTCCCTAAAACTAGGATTCTCCAATGTTAAGGACATGATGAATTTTAAGATACAAAAGAAATAACATCATTCAATGCAGGAGTAATTTGCATTCAACTACGCATGAATCTAGGAATGCATGATTGTTGGATTTACCCTATATTGGCTGCTAACCAAATTGACCTAGTTTGCAACAATAACCACTACTGACTCAAAGTGGTGGAATCATTATGAATCCTGAAAATAGTTATTTGACTTTATGATATCACTTCATCTTCTAATGCTAAATTCTTCCTTGCTCGCTGACTCATCTTTTCCTCCAAAAGATTAGCGTACACACAAAAATCAGAACACATATCCAAGATAAAAATTCATAATAATTTTTTCTTCATTTGCTTTTCCCTCATCACATGGCTATAGGAGACACTACCGAGTTAATGTGGAATGGAAAGATACAAGATTTCATTCTATATAACCATGTAATATATATATTCAGCATATTCTTTCAAACTTAAGAGCATCAAAATACACACATACACAACAAAAAAACATAAGAAGTTTGAACAATGTCTATGAAAAACTCATGAAACGCTCAAGTTATAACCATAAAATCATAAACCAGATAGGCCATAAATTGGCCTCATCATAGTGCACCAAACTCGACAAGGATTCAAACAATAGGTACTCAAGGCCTCGCATGAACACTAATCAATAAATCTTCCCAAAGAGGATCACACTGTAGATGTCTAAAAATGTCCCTTAGTACTCTTATTAATTGAATTGAATTTAATTAATATCTCCCTTGATATCATAGTTAATTTTAATTAATTAATTATATTTTTCATTTTCATTTATCTATTTAATTAAATATGATCACTTACCTAAGGCATTTAAATTTAATTTGAATGCATCCCTCTAATGTATTAAATTTATTTAATAAATTCCCTCTATTAAATCACCCCAGATATCTTATTTCTTCTAAACCTTGATTAACATTAACTTTATTTAATCTAAGTCTAAAACCCACCTAAAACCTAGTCTACACCTATCACCTCACTCACTAAACCTACCCACTTAGGCTAATCCTTGATTGGCTCACTAATCCATAGGATTCCTAACCTATTTAGTACAAATTGGTTTCTCACACGTGTGTGAGAAATGCATCCTAAGGAAGCCACCAAACTTTCTTAAATTCTCCAAATTCCCTCTTACACTCTTGTCCCCCACTCCTTTCCCCAATGTTTCTCACACATGTGTGAGAAGATTAAACCTTTCAACCTTAAATGTTCATCTTGTCTCAAATTTGATTTTTTCATAACTTATCCTTTTAGCCCATGTGTCTCCTATGTGGCTCATATGTGGATGCTGCATACTATAAGACTATAAAAATGGTATAGAAAGTATAAATGAGAGAACCACAAATCTCATACAATAAAATATATGCAAACCAATATATTCTACCATAAAAAGCCACTTGAAATATAAATTAATTCAAACAATTAAACTCCCTTTCAATTGTAGCTCCTATGTTCTCCTTTCTTCTCCATAAAAATGATGTGATGTTGCTCTTGATCTTGACCAAAAATCTGTACTATAATTAAAAGCAAGATGATAGCATGAGAATACTAGGAGTGTGGTTGAAAGTAAAATGATGAAAAGAGAATATTAGGAATGTGGTTGAAAGAAAAATGGTGAAAATCTTGAATATAAAGATTGTGGTTGATAGAATGAGAATAATAGGATTGTGGTTAAACTAAAAATGAGAGAAATGATCTCAATTTATAGAATTTGAAGACCAAATCTCAAAATTAGCAAATTGATGTGTAAAATGGAAATTGTTATAGATTATAGAAAGTGACAAAATTGAAAGAGGAAAATTGTCATTAAAATGACAATTTATGACAAATTGAATGCACAATTAGAAATTAGTGAGTTAAAAAGGGGAAATTTGTCATAAACTATGACAAATATGACAAAAGGAAAAAAAGGGAAAATTGTCATAAACTATGACAATTATAACAAAAGGGAAAAAGGAAAATATCATAAACTATGACAATTTATGGAAAAAGGAAAAGGGAAGGTGGAGGCTAAAAAAGAGGAAGTGGAGGCTAGAAAAGTGGGTGAAGTACAAATTAAGGAATAAAATCCCATTTGGAAAATGCAGGGAATTATTAAATTTTAAAATTCATTTATTCTCACCAAATGGAAAATTAGGATTTAAGAATTATAAAAATTTCATAAATCAATAATTAGCCAATTAATTAATTAATGTCAAATTAATTAACTGTGAAACTATGGGAAAGGGGGATAAATAAATATAATTTATTTATTAAGGCTAAGACTTAGGGATAAATTATGGGCTATTTACCCCTCAAGAAGATAAATTAATTGATTTGACCAAAGTGATGATTTTGATGAGGCAAAGGATTGATTTTGATGATTTTGATAATTCTGATAATGAATTGAATTGATTTCAAAAGTGATTCATTAGGTCAAAAATAAGGAGAAATCAAGGATAAATATTAGTAAATTAGGGATGAGAATTAGACATTGAGGACATGTTAAAAAAAGGGGGCACATAGGTGTGGACCATTTTTTAGTGTCTACATTTTGCCCCTCTTTGAGACAATGCGATTATGAGCGTTGGTTCAAAGAAAATAAAAGATCATGCCCCAGTGGACCGACAGAATGGAGGTAGGATGCCCCCTCAAAAAATTGGGTGGAAATTGATTCGAGGATAATTTTTGGAAAAGAGAATGATTAGAAAAGATTGATAGGAATGTTAGTAAAAGGCTAAAATTAGATGGAGAAAAGTTAGTAATGGTGAAACTTGCTTTCATAAGTTTATTTTATGTCATGAGAGCTTTATTTAATATAGAAAAATTGGATGCGTCACACCATAGCACAAAAAGATAGGATGATAATGCGATCCATTTGCATAAAAACAAACACAGTAGATAGAGAATGATCTCATCTTTCCACGCATATTAATGAAATGCCCCAGAATCTCATGAGATCATCTAACAAGAAGAAGACCAAATAAAAAGAGATAAATCAATAAAAGATAAGACTCACTAAGCCAAGAAAAGCCAACAAACAATCTGATCTAGTTGTCAAAATTGATAGTTTTGGTTTGATAATGATAGCGTCCGGTTTCAGGAATGAAGTACCCCATTTAAGAAAGATACATTCTGGTTTCAAGTATACCACACCTTGTATAAGAAAAGATGACAGGTTTGATAAAAAGACAAATTGATGTTTTTGTTGATTGATATGACAAGTTTAATTTGATTGATTGCTGACGTGATTGGATAGTTTGTATGTTAATGTGTGATTTTGTTAAGCACAATATTTGAAAGGTCTTAAGATTGTGTTTGCTAAAATGTTTGTATTGTTGTAAGGGACAATTTATTGAAAACATGGAAAACCATAGAATGGATGGACATATTTCTACCAAGCAGAGGGATTGGACAGGACAAGGAGATGGTGAGTGATGCATAGGAATGGACATGTCTAGATTTTTTTTTGAAGATGTTTTGCAGTTTTACGTCCTTATTTTTATCAATACCAAGATAGGAATTTGGGATAGGAAAACACTAGGATATGAATAGGGAAAAGCAAGATCAATAGTGGACAAAGGGAATTGATATGGATAGGAGGCTGGAGGTTTCAATATGATAGGAAATATGGACCAAAGGGATGTGATAGGATAGGAAGTATGACATGTAATGCTTCTGGAGGATCCATAACCTTGTCAAGATCAAAGTTGGGAAAAAGGGAATATGGATGTTGATAGGATAAGGATATGAAAGGCAATAGGATAATAGAGGAGATGATAGGGATAATGGAGGTAAGGGTATAATAGGATATGGAAATATGAACAAAAATTTTCCCCCAAGTATGGAATGCAAGAAGTTCAAAAACTATACATGACGCTTATTTGCCAGGTTTTCACTTTTGGATGAAATTATTTCTCTTTTTTTCTTTTTTCTTTTTTTTTTGTGTTAGCAAGAAACTTGTTTGCTAGGTTTTCATCAGGGCAACTTTTTTTTCTTTTTTTCCTTTTTTTCTTCTTTTTTGGTATTTTTTGTATTTTTTTTTATATTTTTGACATTTTTGGAAGATGATGGACACATGACATGACACAAAAAAAGGACTCAAACACCTTGATCTTTGGATAATTCTCTTGACAGGACATGTAATAATGGGCCTTGACTATAATAGTATGCTCAAAGATGTTGGTAGGGTAATGATAAAGATTAGGTAAATGATTGGATAGGCTAGATGAAAGGCTGGAAAGGAGGTGTTGGAAAATGGAGGGAGTGGAAGAAGGCTTTATTTTGAGTGGATGGAAATGAATGCAAGAACATCATTGGCACACACCTTGAGGGGTGATGGGTTGATGGAGGAAAAGGAGATTTTGGATTTCATAGAGCAATGGATATGGATTTTGGGACAAAAGGACCCAATATGGATTTGGAAGATGGAAGGCTTTTAGATTGAGGGATAGCAATTCTGGATGCCAACTTGGATTTTTCTTTAGCAATCTGTGCTTTAAGAAGATTCTTGGGAATCCACATGCATTTTGATTTTTCATTCTTTTGTGGGTCCTTTGATTGCATTATTTGCACAATGGACTTGGGAACCCATATTGATTTTGACTTTTCTTTTTGCTTAATGGGCCTTTGTGGCCTTTTTGATATTTCTTTTTCTTTTTCTTTTTGGATCATTTTTTTCTTTGATTGCACATATCGATTAGACTGGACATGTTGATCCTTGAATGCATGTGGATTTTTTAAATTATGGAATTTATACTTGGCATCCAAATTGCTTGGAAAATGAAGAGGATATATGAATGGATAGGAATTATATGGAGGCCTTTTGGATGGATGGAAGATTCTCAAAGATGTGTGTCTTTTCTGACTTGCATATGGGAAAGGGTAAGTGAATTGTGAACTAGTAGATGGAAGAATATATAGACCTAAAATGGATGGAAGGGGAGAAGGAGGAGGTATACATTTTGATTTAGGTTTTGAAAGGATACCAATGCCTTGAGAGTGAGATTTAGGACTAAGGTCATGACATTTAGAGCTTTCTTTAACATGAAAGGGTTCTAATATACTTAGTTCTTGAATTCTAAACCCTTTGACTTGATAATGTGTGCTTGGAATAAGAGGACACTTTTTGGTAGATGTGAGTTTATTCTAAGGTGTGTTGGAATTAGGAGAGATAGGTACTGAGAGGGGAGGGGTGAATCAGTGCCTTCAAATCTTTTACTTGTAAAACCTTTTTGATCTATAACTGAATACTATGATAACCGATCAAAATAACTTGAATACAATTGTATAAATCAATCATCTACTTAACTTAAGAAAGTAAAAAACATGAAATCAATATGACAATCACATAACACAAGTATTTTGGTAACACAGAAACCCTTGTTAGAAGGTAAAAATTGCGGTGGGGATGACACCCACAAATTCTTCACTACTGCAGATAGAAAAGGTTTGTCTATTAAAGCTACAAATTTTGATCACTTTTGGTGACCTTACCCTGTTAGGAGTAACATATTATATCAGCTAGATCTACCTAGTTATATGATTTAAACAAAACTAATGAAGTGTGTACTCGATTAAGATATTTACATAAGACTGTTAAGTCTACCCTGTTAAGAGATTTATCAAAAACTCTATCACAATTGTCAGAAAGTAATAGGTAATTATCTACTAGTTGACAACTCAATTGTCTGAAACAGATCTATAAGTGCTCATCAAAATATCACCTTATCTATGATGGTTTCTTACTCTATTGTGCTCAGTAGCCTTCTCTGATTTTGCTCAATCTGATATCCTTTATGCTCTATTCTGCTTGGTAAATTGATTGTCTTGAAGATAGGCAATGTCTTCAAGTGCTCCGTGATTCATATATATTAGTTCACCCAACCTCATAAAAATGGTGCGAACATACAAAATATATAGTGTTATGTTTTGCTGCCTTAGCAAAAATTAGGTTACAAAAATAATCATAACCCTAAGATCTACGGTGCAAAATAACCTAGATCAACTATTTCAATAAGATAAACATTACATTTAATGAGTATCTAATTACAATAAATGCTCCTCAATCTTGGTAAACCATTTTATGATCTATTGTAACCATTTGCATAGAATAATGTGCCATTTTAGATTACTATGCCATTTTCTGTGATCATCGGTAAACACTATATAATCTGCTAAGTGTTTACTAACTATCGATGTTGGTGTCATTGGTGCTCGGTTAACTGTGTGATGCTCGGTGTAAAGGCTTTACCAACTACTCTATCTTACTTCTTGTTACCGACCAACTCAATATAAGTAACCGACCGACCTGTTTACTATCCTTTGATACTAATGACAACCTTAAATGCTCAATAGAGATTAACAATCTCCCCCTTTGGCATTAGTATCAAAAATTCAAATGTATATAGACAAAATGTTTCTATATATGCCTTATGTCTCCGCCATATACATATCCACAACAAAAACTTCTAAGTATAGAGTACTCCCCCTCGGTGCATGCTCCTGGTAGTATGTAATATATATATCAAAGTATACTTATTTGGCATATACATGGTTTTCCCCCTTTTTGATAATAATGCCAAATGCAAAATATATATATATAATGTATACTTACATCTTATTAAAAATGTGTGGATGGGCTTTCTTTACAGACTCCAATAGGTTGTCCCATTCCTCTTTCAAGTTGGTAAGAGCAATATGCTCAAGTCCAACTTGTGCATGCATGTCAAAGATATTATCCAACACCGAAATCTCTGGTGTTGCCACAAGTTGTTCAGCTTTGACAATGTGTGCTTCAAAAATTTTCAGGTAAGGACTGAGTTCTTTTTGTAACTCTGTAACCTGATCGGTGATGTGCGCTTCTTGTTTCCTTAAGTCTGCTATCAGCCACTGGAGTTCCTGAACTCAATTAATATGCTTTAAGAAAGTAGTTGGCTCGGCGATAGCTATTTATGTACTTAACTTTATCTCTTCTTCTAAACCTTTTATCTTTTCACTGACTTCTACAGTAAAGGTGTCTGAAGTAAAAAGCTTGATTAGAAGTTGAAAAATTGTTTGGGTGATAGATTTTACCTTGGTAATGACCTCAGATAATTTTACCTTGTTTAGTGCCACTTCTGTGCTAATCCTTTTTGCCAATTTGTTCAAAATATTTGATTCTACCCTTTCTTTGATTCTTTTGTCTACATCTATATCAGGGGCATTGATTTTGTCAGCGAGTGTGCCAAGTTGATCTAAGATGGGAGTATTCTCATCAATATTTTTTTTTGGTACTATATGTTGCAAAATATCCCTCACATCATTTAACACTTCTTTACATTTGTGTTCTTGCCTTAACTTCTCTTGTGCCACTTTCCTTGAACATAATTCCCCATACCTACTTAGTTCCTCGGGGCTTAGGGTTCTCGGGTCACATTCTGGTATAATGATAATGTCATCAATGGTGACCAGCCCTTTGGCTTTCTTCTTCTTCTTCTTTTGGGCAAGAGGTGACTTCTTCTCACTTATGACAATAGCTTTTTCTTCACTTCTCGGAGTATCTTTCCCAGTTGACACTATATCATCCTTCTTCTACTCCTCAGTAGATGGTGTGGGAGTCTCGGTTGTAGTGTTAGGTGGGTTCACCTTAGTTGACTTTTTTTTTTTGGGTTCCTTTATTTCTATAGACTGTGCCTCTGGTTTGTTAGGCTCATTTGTATCTGCAAGTTGCTCAGGTGCTTGAATCTTAGTTGTATCTTTATTTGGCTCAGGATGAGACACATCGGGTTGTACTTGTGAAATTATTTCAACTACCTCTGCAAGTACAAGTAGTTCACCCAATAGTGATGTGAGCACACTATCAATGTCTAATGCTTCATCTTTGTATGGTGCAATTGTCACATCTTCATCATCCTCATCATCAAGATCACCGTTAGTGATGTCCTCAATGAGTGCATCATCATCAAATTTCTTTTGCAAGTGGATCTTAACTTGATCTGGTGCATCCTGTGAAATTTTGATTTCTTCCTTTTGTTCAGTGATATCAATAACCTCGGTAACTAATATACCGGTGTCTTCTATTTTCTTACCTTTGTTATCATCAATGAAAATACCTTTATCTTTTGAACTGTGTCTCTTCTTAGATAGTTTCAGGAATGCTTCCTGTTCAGCTTTCTCTTCTCCTTTCAAAATTGATGTCCATAGAGAATCACATATGACATCCATATCATCCACATTCTCATCCATGGTCTGCATAGCTCTATTCTTGACTAGAATTCTAGCCTAATATTTTGTCATGTATTCACTTACCACAACATAGCTAAAGTGTGAGGTTGCATGGCTTAGTGACCATTCTCTTTTACTTTTCTCTGTATCTAGTGCAATAGCCCATCTCTCACTTTTTTTTTCATCAAGTTCCTTTGGCAATTGACATGCAAATTCCATCGGTACTCTCTTGAATTTTATCATCATTTGGACGATAGCATGTTGTCTTTGTCTTGTCCTCAATTGACATTTTGTCAAATTTGCCTATGCCTGGATCTGTAAGATTTCCATTCTCAATTATATCTTCAATTATTTCTTCTATAGTACTTTCCCTATTACGAACTAACTTGAATTGATCAGGATCATTTTCAGTTTTTGTATCCTCTAGATCTTCTTTATTTCTTATGTATTTCCTCTTTTTCTTCGGTGTCTCAGCTACTTTCTTGGTCTTTCTCTTAACATATTTCCTGGTAGGTGTAGCTTCTCTTCTTTTTGCTACTTTTACTGCTTCTACTTGCTCAATGGATTGTGTAGCAGTTGATGAACATGTCTTCATTCCTTCAGGTTCTAGTAGCTACATATCTTGTTCATCAGTTGTGGGAGGAACCGGTGTGTGATCCTTTTCTTTGTCTAACTCAATTTCATCGCTATCATAGGGCTTGTCAGCCAACTATAACTGACCTTTAGTTGCCTCATCAATCAATGACTCCTTAGGTGAGTCAGATGTAGTTCCATATTTTTCTGTGAGATCTTTTCTCATTTTCTTTGCCCTTCTTGACATTTTACCGATCTCTATGTCTGTTGAGATTCTAGACTTAGCTTCCTCATATACACCAAACCTACTGGCAGTGATGTCTATCAGTAATGCCAGCAATGCATTGATAGATTTCAAAGTGAAATCATGATTCATTTCATATCCCATTGGTGCTAGCCATTTTGTTCTCAGTTCTACTGCCTTTATCATTGAGTGGTCTATGCTGACTACAAAGCATATATCATCTTCAAATTTTCTAACTAATTCCCTTGGAATTCTACTTCTTTGTTGCATTTTTGTTTGAAATTCCTTAAAATATGCATTGAATTCATTATTCAGATTGTCTCCTAAACTTTTCATCATTTCACTGATTTGAGCAGTTATCGGTTTGTCCAATTGCCAGTTTACTTTACCGATACCTGGTACATATGTTTGTAGATAGAGAAATGTACAGACAAGCAGTGATCCATACTTACATGTATTAGACTTCTTTGCTTTTATTGTCTTCATATTGTCATGCAGTTGGTGTAGTAGTAGCTCGGTAAGATCAACCTGGTGATCTTTCTTCACAATTTTGTAAGCCATGTCCACAGTACTGCAAGGTACACTATTTGGTTTGCTAGATTGGAATATCTTGTACCTGATGACATGAGCTACGAATTTTACCGCTGGATCTTTGATAGTTGATATTTTCAGTGCCCTACCATCCCATTGAGCTCCAATGTTCTTTTCTATGTCGAGATGAGATGAACTTCGAAACGCTTTGGCTTTGTCAGTTGTAGGGTACCCAATAACCCTACTGATAATCTTCCTAGTGACCTCAACAGGTTTATCCAACCAAAATTTTCCATCATGAAATCTTCTTAGCACAATTCTTATCTAGTCATTGTGGAAGGATTGTGGGAAGTATGTGAAACACCGTAACCCTGACTCCTCAATCTTCTTGTATTTAGTTTTAATCTTACCATCCGGTCCACAGACTTGTTGATAAGCAGCAATGGTCTCAAAATCACATACTTCACTGATCTTGCAGTGAATGTAAGCCCTAACATCTTATGTTAACAAAACCCTATCTGGAATACTAGAAAATGCGCCCATATCATCTGTTTGTGCTATGACCTAGGGATGAGGTTTGAGTTTCTCCTTGGAAAAATGTGCCCTAACAATTAATTCCACTTCCTCCTCAATATTTTGCAATTTGCTTGCAGTCGATGTCGATGCCATAAATTATTTCTAGGGTTTTGGAAAATAATAGATAACCAATGTTTGGTAGGTAGATGAACTTACTCGTTATCATTGAAGATTTGTCATTGGTTTGATCTACAGTAGCTTGGAATCTTTTCTGAAAATCTCTAGCTCAAACTCTTCTCTGTAAAATCTCTATTCTTTGAAGTCACAATGTAACAATGAACTCTGTTTCCGCATATATATAGACTTTTTGATATTCTTTCTCAAACTTTGATGCATTAAATGTGTGACCTAACTTTTGATATGAAACAACTATCAGCTTGGTTAACATATAATTTCTTCATCAGTTTTCACTGTTTTCAGTTAACCTTGTATAGTGATTACTGATGGGTAACCAACTCACGTTTCTTCTTTTACCAACTATGTGACATTTGTAAACTTATAACACATAAACCATGGTGCATCTTTATTCATGAAAATTTGGTATTTGTACATCATATATAAGGAACTGTATGAAAAATGTGATCATTTAAAATGTCAGTTCCATACATACCTTTGTCATCTTAAGTGGAGGTACCGATGTCACCCAATCCAGTAGACAAGGTTTCATCGACAGTGTTACTTGACTCAACATTCTCATTAGATGCCTTCTTCCACATTGTGTTCCTTAACTTCATAATATCTAAAATGTTATATCCACTCTCAAATATATTGTTTTCATCAGGTGCTCGGTCTTTGTAGTTCTTGCTTACATGACCGTCCTTGTGACAGTGCATACATGCCATTCCCGCATTTGTCTAGTTTCTTGATTGTCCAATCCGATTCTTTTTGTAACAGTTTGCTGCAATATGTCCATACCGACCACATATAGTATAATTAGTTTATGTATTATAATCCCAAACATATGAGTTACCTTGTCACTTCGGTTGATATGGCTTTCATTGTAATTTCTCCTTAGGTGTCTAGACTTGTGTCATTTTCACCTTGCAGTCCCTTGCAGTGTGTCCATGCTTATTACAAGTATAGCATATTTTCTCCTCAGTAGTATTATTATCAATTTCATTCTTCTTAGCTCTGCATTCATAAGCTAGATGTCCAAACTTACCACAATAATAACAATATCCATTGAATTTAGGAATGATAGGAGGTTTACCTTGTGCTTTTCTTTTGCACACATTAGATGTATGTCCTGATTTTCCACAGTGGTAACATGTCATCACTTTAGGTTTCTAAGTTTGATTATTGTTGAATTTTTCATCTTGTTGTGATGATTATCCTTCACCGGTGTAGCCTATACCGGTTCTGCTTCCGAATCTCCTCTGATTAGTTAGGAAATCATCAATCTTTTTAGAACTGTCCTCAGCTATCTTCATCATTTCATTGTGTTGATTTTGTGTCTTTATTTCATTTCTCAATTTTTCATTATCTTCTCTAATTATTGCAACATCTTCAAGTCTTCTTGATAATTCTCCATTTACTCAGTTCATTTCTTGATTAACTGTCATCATCTGATTTGATACTTGGAAGTGACGATCGGTGAGTCTCTGTATTTCACTTTCTTTTACTTGAAGTTGTTCAGTCATCAGTCTTCGGTCTTCAATAGCTAGATTCTGATCTTGTTCAGCTTGTCTAGCATTGTTCATGATTTCCACCATTCTCACCATTTGAGATTCATGACCGATTTGAAGTGCTTTCACTTGCTCAGATAGATGTTGATTCTTTTCAGATAAATCAAAGATTATGCTTTCAGATCCATCAGAGATGCTTCCAGAGCTTGATCCAATATGATCAAATATTTTATCAATAGGTTCTTCATGATAACTAATTTCATTCAGCTGAATTGCAAGGTTCTTCCTATCAACCAGTAATTTCTTCAATTCTTCCTTGGCTTGTTTATACTATTCCACAAACATCTATATTTGTATCTTCTGATTCTCAATAGTCTTGTCAAGTTTGTATCTCTCCATGACTTAGATCTTTACCCTTCAGTGGTTAGACTATTCAACAAGAGAACTAAGCTTTGATACCAATTGTTGTAATTGGGACAGATAGGTACTGAGAGGGGAGGGGTGAATCAATGCCTTCAAATCTTTTACTTGTAAAATCTTTCTGATCTATAACTGAATACTATGATAACCGATCAAAATAACTTGAATACAATTGTATAAATCAATCATCTACTTAACTTAATAAAGTAAACAACATGAAATCAATATGACAATCACATAACACAAGTATTTTGGTAACACAGAAACCCTTGTTAGAAGGTAAAAACTACGGTGGGGATGACACCCACAAATTCTTCACTACTGCAGATAGAAAAGGTTTGTCTGTTAAGGCTACAAGTTTTGATCACTTCTGGTGATCTTGCCCTATTAGGAGTAACATATTAGATCATCTATATCTACCTAGTTATAGGATTTAAACAACACTAATGAAGTGTGTACTTGGTTAAGAGATTTACATAAGACTGTTAAGTCTACTATGTTAAGAGATTTATCAAAAACTCTATCACAATTGTGAGAAAGTAATAGGTAATTATCTGCTAGTTGACAACTCAATTTTTTGAAATAGATCTATAAGTGCTCATCAAAATATCACCTTATCTGTGATGGTTTCTTACTCTATTGTGCTTGGTAGCCTTCTCTGATTCTGCTCAATCTGATATCCTATGTGCTATGTTCTGCTTGGTAAACTAATTGTCTTGAAGATAGGCAATGTCTTCAAGTGCTTCGTGATTCATATATATTAGTTCACCCAACCTCATAAAAATGGTGTGAACATACAAAATATATAGTGTTCTATTTTTCCACCTTAGCAAAAATTAGGTTACAAAAATAATCATAACCTAAGATCTACGGTGCAAAATAACCTAGATCAACTATTTCAATAAGATAAACATTACATTTAATGAGTATCTAATTACAATAAATGCTCCTCGATCTTGGTAAACCATTTTATGATCTTTTATAACCATTTGCATAGAATAATGTGCCATTTTAGATTACTATGCCATTTTCTGTGATCATCGGTAAACACTATATAATCTGCTCAGTGTTTACTAACCGTCGATGTTGGTGTCATTGGTGCTCGGTTAACTGTGTGATGCTCGGTGTAAAGGCTTTACCAACTACTCTATCTTACTTCTTGTTACCGACCAACTCAATATAAGTAACCGACCGACCTGTTTACTATCCTTTGATACTAATGAGAACCTTAAATGCTCAATAGAGATTAACAAGGTGGACATGATATGAAAGAAACAATAGGATCATAAAGTGGATTGGAAAATATTCTAATGGAGGAATTCATTTGACATATATGAAAAACTTGCACAAATGTGTCTGCATCATAAGGGGGATCAGGAGGAATAATGGGATCCTGCAATAGAATAGAAGCAATGGTAGGATCATATAGCAAGATATCATCTTGTGGAGTATTTGGAGGACTAGGACCTTAAGATGAATGGATGGAGGGATCTTGAGGAGGATCTAGAGGGATGATGGGATCTTTTGGACATGAGTTGGAAGGGATACTTTTATCTTGACTTGGAATTGGATCTTGGGGTTCCATATTAAAGGTGTTATTATACTCTTGACTTTGGATGGAATCATGGGAAAAAATAGAAGGGAGGTTATGATCTTGCTTAGGAAGTGAAAGTTAAATGGGGTTTAAAAATAATTTTTTTTCTTGAATGGGATCATCTTGGATAGGGGATTTGAGGACAATAGGATCATCATTAGGCTCAAGAAAAATGGGATATTGGTCAACAATTCAATAGGATTGGTCATTGTTAGGATCTTGATCTTGATTTATTTTATGACTCATTTCTTTTTGTTTTGGATCATCCTCTTGACATGGGGTTTGACTTGGGATATATATGGGTAACTCTATAAAAGGGTCAATGTTTTGAGATGAAGGGGATAGAGTTTGAATAGGAATATCTTGAATAGGATTGTGGGGAGATGGAGGACATTGTGGCATTGGATCTAACATCTTGGAAGCATGGAAAGGAATTGTGTCAAAAATGGAATATCTTGATTTTTTTCTATGGATAGCCCTTGGAAGGTTTCATCATTAGAAGTTTCATTGGTAGGAGATGGGGGAAATTGCTCTTGTGAAAATTTAGGGGATAAAGGGATGGAAGGGGGCATGTATGTTTCTTGAAATTAAATAGGTGTTTCATCCATGTTATTGTTTTGGGATGAGCCATTGCTAGACATGGGTGCATTACTATCTTCATATATAGAACCCAATTGTTGAAGAAAATAATTCAAAAAGTTAGATTTGGAAATTTTCTTCTTGGTTGATCTTGTTGGTGAGGCCATATTAATGTTTACAATTGACGAATTTTTTGATGGAATATGTCCCACAAAAGGTTTATCATTGATCATGCTTGATATGTTTGAAATTGTGCTTGTTTGAGATTTTTTTTTATTTGATGACATAAAAGGTTGTTCATTAACATTAAATGTTCTTGTAGGAAAACTTGTTTGTGATCTTGGTATTGTTTGACTTGTTTGTATAAATTGCACAAGAGGCTGTGAAATTATTTGAGGGACACTTGGTTGCATTAGAACAAAGATTGGTTCATAACTAGGCGGAGGTCCCCATTAATTTACACCATGCTCTAGTTGAAAAATTTGATTTGAAACTTTGTTGAATGATTGATTTGAAACTTGATTGCATGACATTTGATTTGAAATTTTATTGAATTGAGCATGATCTGGGACCTAGTTAAAAAAAGTTTGCTCTTGGACATGATTGGATTATGTTTGATTGAGCTTGGTATGTGCTTCTTCTTGTTGTGAATGAAGTCTTGGTATTTTTGATCTTTCAATGAGAGCTTTAATGTTAATTTCACCCTAATCATCTTCCTGACATTTACAAATTTTGGCCATATCTCTTCTAGTTTTTTTAGCAGCTTGGATTTGTTGTTCCACAAACTTAATTTCTTCCTCATATTCAAATATCAACTTTTTAATCAAGTGTGTATGACATTGATGCGATTGATTATGTGAGAGTGTCATTTGTCTTAAACTAGGAGGTATTTTTATCCCTTTTCTTGGAGGGTACATGATTTTTGGGTCATAAGGTGCTTGGGTCTCTTGTTTTGAAGGGTACATGATGTTTGGGTCAAAACCTTGTATTTGAAAAGGTATACCTTGTCTAGGATCAAAAGGTATTTTTGTATTACCACTTGAAATGTTCATGGTTTTATAGGAACCTTGTTGCCTTGTCACAATTGACATGATGACTATATGCAAAGTGCAACTTAAGAGATATGAAAATGCAATTTTTTTTAATTTTTAGGAGACTTTAAAAATGAGTATGAAACCTAAGGTATACAAAGACTTTTGAAATGATGTACAACTTGGAAGATATACAAATGCAAAAATTTGTTGAATTTTTTTTGGCTTTTGAATGATTATGCAAAATGCAACTATGTTTTTGGAATTTTTTTAAAGGCTTTTGAAATGATATAAAAATGCAACTTCAGATTTGTGCAAAGTGCAATTATGTTTTTGGGATTTTGGAAAAGCTTTTGAAATGATATGAAAATGCAACTTGACCTTGGATTTTGAAGGTTTTTGAAATTATATGAAAATGCAACTTAGGATTTGGACTTTGGATTTTGGAATTTGAAAATGCAAATTTTGCAAACTATATTTTTGGAATTTTTGGAAATTGACAAAACCTTTGGAAAATAAAAATCTATGGGTATAACCTTAGGAAAATGAATAGGGATCTTAAATTTAAAAGGGATAAAAAGGAAAAGGACAATTTGATAAAAGGGACTAGGTCAAATCCAACATGACAAAGATGGAGTTTGACAAAAGGACAAAAGGAAAATTGGTTATAAATGGATATAGGGACAAAGTCAAGATCTTGTTTTCAACAACATAAGGAGAGACCCTAAAATTTGGATTTTTTGTGAGATTTTGAAAAAGATTTTAAAGGTTCTAAATGCAAAATAAAATAGGACTAAAATAAGGACTACTTAATGCAAGGAGTTGAAAAATGGAAATGCAAATCAAGGAAAGATAATGCAATGTATGCAAAGGTTTCAAGTTGACTATGATATGAGGATGCAAAATGAAGATTAATCATGCAAAAGGTTACTCTAGGTTTGCAACAAGGCTCCAAGGAAAATGTTTTGAAATTTCATTTTTGGCAAAGTCTATGACAAGGTTTTGAAATGCTCTTTGAATGTCTTGGAATTTTTTTGACAAGGTTTTAAAATGTTTTTGCAAAGGTTTTATGAGTGTTTTAAAAGTGTTTTGAAAATGTTTGAACACTCACACAAGACAAATCAAGAAGAAGAATTTTTGTAAAAGGTGAAACAAGCACACCACAACCTAGGCTTGAAAGGTAATATCCATTGAATTCCCACTTGAACTAAGTTCAGTTGTACCTACTCAAGGTGAACATCTTTGAAGCTCATAGGCACATGCTGCCCCTTATAGTGCACTCACTTCTCGGGCACACCAAGCTTCAAATTCCAAGGGTCATCACTTCCCAATGAACTTGTGTCTCTACCAAGAGCCGCAAAAAGGGTGGGATGTGCTCACAGGCATGGGTGACCCCTTGCATTAGTAAATAGAAGGATTTTGGAAAACTAGAACAAGCCTTTTAGCATGGGACATCTGGTTCAATGGGTGTGTGATAAACTCCCACAAGAGGTCTCCCAGCCTTGAGAACCAAGGTTTTACACACCACAAGGGTAATAGAGGAGAGCTATCACCCAGCCATATTGTCGATTGGATTATTCATCACAATCACACATTTATATAGCGGTTTGGATGGAGACCAGGCTTTGTCTTGTTACCTCTTGAGGTCATCCCCTAGGGCATTCAAAGTGAATGCCTTGGTCCAAGGAAGGCCTCTCTAAAAGAATTGCATAGATTTATCATCACCCAAGATCCACGAAGGTGAGGGGAGAGGATACTTCCATACAATTCTTTGGGATTACAAAAAGAGAAGACACACCAAGCACTTAAAAAAAAGTTTATTTTAAACTTAGAAATGAAATGTGATAGAAAACACAATTTATGGTTCTTTTCCTTCCCATTAAAAATGCATGATAGTTGTTGTTCATTAACCCATTAAGAAAGGAAATCAAATATGATTACAATATGAAAATTTGTTTCTCTTTTCCCTCCTAGTTAAAACTAGGTGAAAATTTGTTGAGTTCTTTGATCCACCTAATTAGACTATGCACAAATTGTAGTTCATTTACCCACTGCTTAGGCTATGTGAAATTTGATGTTCATTTATCCTCCTAATTAGGCTATGTGAAATTTTTGTTCATTTAGCCCATTAATTAGTCTATGTGAATTTGTAGTTCATTTTAAAGACTAATTAAGCTATGGAAATTGTTGTTCATTTTAAATGCCCAATAAAAAAAATCTGATTTGTTACATGTTTGAAATTAAAAATTCTGCTTGTATTACAAGTTAGGCTCCAAATGCACAAATCTTGTTCCTCTACCTACAAAACACATGAAAAACAAGAAACGCAATCAAATTTGCATTATCACATTGGGTTCACCAAGTGTAAAACTATAAAAATAGTATAGAAAGTATAAATGAGAGAACCACAAATCTCATACAATAAAATATATGCAAACCAATCTAATCTACCATAAAAGCCACTTGAAATATAAAAGAATTCAAACAATAAAACTCCCTTTCAAGTGTAGCTTCTATGTTCTCCTTTCTTCTCCATAAAAATGATGTGATGTTGCTCTTGATCTTGACCAAAAATCTACACTATAATTGAAAGCAAGATGATAGCATGAGAATACTAGGAGTGAGGTTGAAAGCAGAATGATGAAAAGAGAATATTAGGAATGTGGTTGAAAGAAAAATGATGAAAATAGAATATTAAGAATGTGGTTGATAGAATGAGAATAATAGGATTGTGGTTAAACTAAAAATGAGAGAAATGATCTCAATTTATAGAATTTGAAGACCAAATCTAAAAAATAGCAAATTGATGTGTAAAATGGAAATTGTTATAGATTATAGAAAGTGGCAAAATTGAAAGAGGAAAATTGTCATTAAAATGACAATTTATGACAAATTGAATGCACAAATAGAAATTAGTGAGTTAAAAAGGCAAAAATTGTCATAAACTATGACAAATATGACAAAAGGAAAAAAGGGAAAATTGTCATAAACTATGACAATTATGACAAAAGGGAAAAAGGAAAATGTCATAAACTATGACAATTTATGACAAAAGGAAAAGGGAAGGTGGAGGCTAAAAAAGAGGAAGTGGTGGCTAGAAAAGTAGGCGAAGCACAAATTAAGGGATAAAATCCTATTTGGAAAAAGGAGGGAATTATTAAATTTTAAAATTCATTTATTCTCACAAAATGGAAAATTAGGATTTAAGAATTATAAAAATTTCATAAATCAATAATTAGCCAATTAATCAATGTCAAATTGATTAATTGTAAAACTATGGGAAAAGGAGATAAATAAATGTAATTTATTTATCAAGGCTAAGACTTAGGGATAAATTATGGGTTATTTACCCCTAAAGATGACAAATTAATTGATTTGACCAAAGTGATGATTTTTATGAGGCAAATGATTGATTTTGATGATTTTGATCATTCTAATAATGAATCGAATTTATTTCAAAAGTGATTGATAAGGTAAAAAACAAGGAGAAATCAAGGAGAAATATTAGTAAATTAGGGATGATAATTAGACATTGAGGACGTTAAAAAAATGGGGGTACATAGGTGTGGACCATTTTTTATTTTCTACAACCACATAGGTGCCACCTCATCCAATCCCTCATCTTTTCTCCAAAAATATATAAATAGGAGCCTTGCCAAGGGCATTTCACCTCTAATTTTTATGAATTGTTATTATACTAGTTTCATTTTACAATTCTTAGAGCATTTTAGAAATAGCATTTTAGTTTAATTTTGAATTTAATGTCATAACTTGGTGTTTAATCCATGATAGTATTATAGCTTTCATCTCATCTTAGTTTTCATATTCTCAGCATCAAGGATGATTATTGCAAACTAGTTCCTTATACTACTATTGCGAGCTCTTGATCACCATTAGTTGCATTATAGTTTCATTTATCTTTGAAATATTTCATATTGGGGATCTTAGTGTTGTCTTGGGAGAGCACACCCATGTAAAATATCAAAGAGAAAATCAAAAAGTCTTGGGTGCAATTTTTTGGCTCATCGAAGGTTGTGGAGAAGTCTTTTTGTGTCTTGATTAAATTTTTATAACATGTTTTGATTATATGATTCCAACTCACTAATTTTTGACTTGTTTGAGATTGTTCCATACATATAAATATTTAACCACATATATTTTGGCATGCCTAGTGGGACCCACGTCCCTAGAAACTTTAAACTATTTTCTAAATTATATGGTGTGCAGGCCTAAATCCGGATCAACATCTATGTCTTATGCAGAGGCGTCTTTGCTTAGGAATTTCTACCTACGTATATCCACGTCTACACATATTGGTACCTATGCTATGCAATTCTCATCTCTGCCTAACATATTTAAAGGGGTTTTAAACTATTTTTTGTGTTTTTCTAGGTTTTTTACGTTTAGTTTTTTGATAGTCATTGAGTTTTACAACACATTTAATGTTCTCAAAATTTTGATTTTTACTAACCACATATTTAAAAAACTTTTTTTTGTAGATCACCACCTATGAAGATCCACGCCTCTATAGGTTTTCATTCAACATATGTGTTTCTCTAACCGTCATCTACACTACTTGGTAAGTAAATGTAAAATTTGGCACGTGTTA
The DNA here is from genome assembly GCA_027943335.1 of Chamaecyparis obtusa. Lineage (NCBI taxonomy): Eukaryota > Viridiplantae > Streptophyta > Pinopsida > Cupressales > Cupressaceae > Chamaecyparis > Chamaecyparis obtusa. Next base: position 662,698 of record BSBK01007860.1, read on the forward strand.
AAATTTATCGTTTCTTATTTTTAATCTAACTAACATATGTGCATATCCACATATGTGTATATACATGTCTACACCTATGTATTGATGTCCCCACTCTTTTGAATTTAAATCATATTTTTCACTTGTCTAACATTTGTGTAGAATTTTTTTATTTAATTAGAGTTGGGAGACATTGAAACTACTTTCCATTTGTAGGTCCTTTAAACATTTTCATTGAAATGTATTCCTTAAAAGAATGAACCTATACACTTGTTTGAATGCATGGTAACTAGATTAACAAAAACATTTTCCTTCGAATAAATAATTCAAAGGAATGAACCATCACATCTCTTGGAATGCATGTTGATTGGATGAAAAAAATATACTCTTCTTGCTTTGAGTAAAGAACAATGTATTGTGAGTTGGGTTTCATGTTAATTACTCAAACCTAGCTACTTAATTAGCTTCAATTTTGAAAGAACACCCTGTTTGATGTGTTTGGAAGATTTTTTCTAAAATAAATTCATTCAAGTGATCTATGTTAAAACTTGTTAATCTAAGTGACACAAAGGATAAAATATAGTTGTATCCTCTCCCCTCGCATAAGTGGATCTTGAGTAAAGAGAAAGCTTATCTTATCCTTGCTTCTAAAGAAGCCTATCTATAGGGTTTCCCCTTTAGAGGATGACCTCAAACCGGTAAACATCCTGGTTGGTATAGAAACAAGGTGATGAGAAAACTCTTATCTTATCCTACCAAGATCACGTGAGGCATATTGATGATAGTCTAGATCAAGTGAATATTCCTAAGAAGCCATCATGGTCAACTAGAGACTTTAGTGTCTAACATGTGTACAAACCAATTGGAGGGATGCCATCGATCTTACTAAAATTTATTAAACCAGAGGCCTACCTAATTCATCTCTAAATAGTGACTTATTATAGTGCAAGGGGAGGTAATAATCCCCCCAAGACTCCCATCATATGTGTCCTAGGGTATTGTATTCTGAAAGATATCTTCAAAGAATAATGACAATACCTCACAAAAGGTGAGAACGTGGGTGCCCTCTAGGGGTGACATGGTTGTTTGAGTTGATGGACTACTAAGAAATGGGCCTATAATATTTCATTTGAAGCCAATTTCCTAAGGTAGCATGTGCCTAAACTATCTTTATTGTTTTGACAAATTAAAAGCATAAAATGACTTGAAAATTCCATTTTGAACATACACAAATGAAGTTTCAAAGTTTTATCATCTTTTTAAAATCACACAATTACTTGTCTCCTGCAAGGTTTCTTGGTCCCTTGCAGGACTATTTTTAGACATCGATTTGTAAAACTAAGTGTTTCAACTTTGAATCAAGGTATACTTAACATAGTCAATGTCTTTGATTCATGTTGAAATGAGTTCTTGCAATTGAACAAAGTGAAACAAATTAATCAGTCAAACTTATGATTTTTTACCTTTTTTCTAGATTGACATCTATACAGATCAATGTCTGTGAAGATCAACATCTCCACTAGCAGAAAAATGTCTCTACCTCTATGGATATTTGGTGTAAAACTTACATAAAATTCTATAGTGACATCTCTGACTTGAGATCAATGTCTCCGCAAATCCACATTTGTGTCTGAGAGTTAACGTCTCTTCTAGAAAAATTGAGCTTTTGGGTCCCATCACAATTTAGCTTTTTCAATCTTCTAAGGGTCCCTAAAAACATTTTGAAGATTCAGTCATATTGATCATACAAAATCCAATTTCTCTAGGACATATCAAATCCTATAAAATACAAGAAGGTCAAAATACAACTCCCACTTTCTTATAGAGAGAAGAAAGAAATTGTTAGAAGCATTAGGATCCAACAATGTGTTATCAAAGTGACCCATATTTGTCCCAAATAAGTTGAGAGATATGATATGATGATATTTAACAAAGTTTGTAAATACATTTCCAAATTCCAAGTGAACTAGAATTTCATTGCACCTACTAGAGAAACTTATGACAAATAGAGTTAGAACTTTTCATTAGTTCATTAAGCTTTCATTCTTCAAATATTCTACTTTCATCAAAATTTTCCAACTTTTGACTTAGGAGCACCATCAAAATATCGTACATTCATCCTAGTTATCTTTATTTATTCACATCCAATCATAGTCAAGAACAACTCAAAATCAATTCTTTCATACCTTGATCAATCCTAGGTAGAAAGATTTATGAAGGTTTTATTGAGATCCTCATCCTTAGTAAAACACTAGTTGAATTATATTACTTAAGAATAAATTTTTTCTTGAGTGATTAATCCAATTAGGTATATCCTATTTTACTTGAGATCATTACTCTCTCTCCAACTAGAAGAAATATATCATCATCATCACAAATAATTTGGGCTTAAAAGCATCTTACTTTCACTAATATTATCCAAAACCTTTATCCAATCATAAAAAATCAGAACCAATTGAATTGAGGCCCTAACCTTACATTCCATCATCCAAATCCAATATATTTGAGGACTTTCACTCATGATAAAAATAAGTCTTACACATTTTATCCTATTCCTAAGTCCATCAATCAAATCTCTCATCCAATCCATCCTCAGACTTCATCACTCATCTTTCATCCTTTTTAAAGGTCACATTTGTATGGTCGTTATAACTTGTTCACAAGCTAGAAACATGAGGATATTTCTAATTAACACCAATGTATACAATGAAAATCTATTTACTTCAACACTCCTTAGTATAACAGAGCTACCTGCTATAGAGACCACCAATGAACCCAAAGTACAAATTGTTGATCATCTTGAGACACCTCCCTAGGTTAATGAATTTCTCAAAGACCATTACAATTATGGGATGGTAGAGAAGGACATTAGAAAAAAATGTTGATAGCTTCATGAATCTTTTCATAGATGGATTCATAGTCTCACCATACTTTGATGACTCTTTTATTTATAACAATGTTGTCAAGGCCCCAACTCCTATTGATCCTAGTTTGGATGGTACAATCAACGCAACATCATTACAAGACAAAGGGAAGGATACTTATAGTGGACCTTCTACTTCATATCCCGCATCAACATACCAAAACATAGTGACATATAAAGGGATGTCAACATCAAAAATCATTCAAACATTTCAATTGATCAATGAAAAAACCCAATAAATCCTTAGGGCAATACCTAACACAACCTCATACAATAGCATTCACACCACAATGAACACATATAATTCCATGGGCGCTACTATCTTGAACATAGCTCAAACTTTATTTCCACAAGTATCATTTCCTCAATCTACACAACAATATTCTTTATCACTCATCAAGATCCCATCATGTGCTTTTATGACATCCATTCATGCGTCATCAAACAATACCATTACATAGCTCCTCCTATACTTGGACTTACATCAATGGGATTTTGAGCATCATAATTTGGAAGACGACAATATTTTGGACTACTACTTACAAATCATAATACTCCTGAATTATCTAATTAAATCAATGAACTCAAGAGCATTGTATATACAATTCAAAATGGAGGAAAGAAGGAATTCTCTTTTTACGAGATATGTCCTTATCCCTTTCACATATCAATTAACATGTAACTGTTTCCTCCAAAATTTGAGATCCCTAAATTTGACAAATACAAGGGAAAAACATGTCTTTTCCAACATCTCAAAGATTTTTATGTTTCATTTAAGGAGGTCTCTTACAATGAAAAATATCTAGAGAGACTCATCAATACGAGCCTTGGAGGCCCTACCCTTGAGTGGTTTATGAATTTACTTCATGGGTATAACAAATTAACTTGATGCTTACAAAACAAAGTAAACTAAATAACATGCAAAGCAATAAATCAAATGAACTCATAACCCCATGTTTTTTCTCGAGGAAACCATAGCCAAGGGAACACCCCGGTGGGGATGATACCCATAGTTGATCCACTAATCAAAAGTATCATGTTAAGGATGTTGACCCTGTTAGGAGTAAATTACATACATATAGTGTCTCTATCCTGATTAAAGGACTCTAGGCCTTGTTAGAAGCCTCAACCCTACTAAGAGTTGGCATTACAGAATAGAATGATTACAAGATGAGCTCACTACCCAAACATGTAATATAAAATGATATATTATTACAAAATGTAAAGTACATAACCTTTCACTGCGGCCGAATAGATTTCCTATTCTCATTTGGCTTTCTAGCTTCTTCACTTTCATATACAAAGTCTGCTTGCTTTTCTTTTACAACATATATCTTCACATCATATCATTATACTATCTTATTACACCATCCATATTTCTTTGCATTACATACTTCTTACATTTATACAAGTTATTAAGAATAATAACTTTACTGTCGGCTTTCCAAAACATAAACTCTTTCCAAAATATAAAGCTAACTTCTGCTTCCCAAGAGTTAACATCTAGGATGTCACCCCTCTTGGAAATATAGTGGGAAAATGTGATACTAAGAGGGGAGGGGTGAATCAGATATCACTTACTATTCCATTTTATCATTGTATAAAACTTTTGCATCGTATCAACAAAACTTCATCAAAATAGAGTAACTAATATACTAAGCATCATTCAAGAAAGTACTCATAACTCAGTAATTTTGGTTACCCAGAAACCCTTGAAAGGTAAAACTAGGGTGGCGATGACACCCAAAAATCTTCACTACTGCAGTATAAAGATTGCCTGTTAGGGCTACAAAATTTGATCAAAATGTGATCTACCTTGTGAGGATTCTGCCATGTTAAGAGATAAAAAATGTATACAGTCTACCTTGCTAAAGGATTTGAAACTTACAACAAAGTAGGCACTTGGTTAAGAGATTACAATAGGTTTCTTAAACCACTCGATTAAGAGATTTACCCTGATACACTTGTTAGAATGTCTCAATACCTGATCCTTTAGTTTGCATTGTATGTTGATTATAGGTCTTCTCCTTACAGTCTTGTTTTGATCTCTTTTATCAAGTTTATCTATGTTATGTCCTTCACTGCTTAACTCGATCACTGAACTATATCTGAATGCTTCACTATTCTAAATGTGCTTCTCTACTCATTCCTTCATACCCTTTGCATCCTCTCACATACTCTCTCATTTTAGGGTTCAGACCTTATACTTATATAGACAACTTAAACATCTTCATGATTCAAGATCTATGGTTCAGATTTACTCTTTTTTCCATTTAAGCTTTACTAATTTCTGATTGGCTCTAAGTGTTGCATAGGGATCAATGATTGCAAAATAGGTGCATAATCACCTCCATAATTTCCTCAATAAACAAAATACAAAACATGAATGTCAACCAAAATGGTTTACCTCGATCATTGTGCCATAACAAGATCATATGTCGATTCTGGCTAACTCAACAATTGATGTCCCTGATACTTGGTATTTGTTGATATCTTTGTCGATCAGTAGTCATTACTTACATAGCTCATCAAAAACTTAACTCAGCTAATACAAAAATACATAGTGACCATTGATTTACTCAGTAGTACTATTGCTCGATAAGTATACATTACATGACTCGGCCTATACATGATGACTCGATCATAGTGATGACCGACCATCATTGCCTAGCTAATGACTAATTGTGAATCACTTATTGTCAACAAAACTATAGAGATCTACAATCTCCCCCTTTGACATTAGTGGAAAAAACACTTTGTCATGACATTACATTTGTATTTACAAAAGTACTTAGTATCAACAAAATACTCCCCCTAAGATGTATATACATACAAAATTTTGTTACCTTCCCTTTGTGCTCAAATATGTCATGTCACTTAATTTCCCCCTTATTTTTGGCACACCTAATTTCTTCGATAGTAGGGAGTGTGAGGGATTTCTCCAAAAATGGTTTATGAAGCATCATAACCATATATAGTGCAGTTTCCCAACCTGATGTAGCAATGGTCAAAACTTCTAACTGCACTTCTAACTTGGCAGCTAGATTGACTAGGCTCTTGGCTGTAGATAAATTTGGATCTTTCTGTGTTAAGTCCTTAGCCTTGGCTAACTGTCTTTGAATGACCTCTAGATGAGGTGTCAAGATTATTTGTATAGAGAGTAGATGAGCCCTTATCTTACCATCATTAGCCATCAACTCGGCTATCCTTCCTTGTGTATGCATAAGCTTGGCATAATGATTTGAACTTGATTCAGCATCCAAGCTTAAGGATTGACTGGTAGACTTTATTTCTTGCTTTAGTTTATCAACCAACGCTTGGTTATCCTATGTGAATTGTTCTACATTGCATAGTTTGGTAAGCAGAGATTGTGCATTCACAACTAGTTCTTCTATCTTTGTTACCAAAGTAGAAAGTGCTACTTGTTTCACTACAATCTCAATAGATACTTTGTCCAACATCTTGGTCTCAAAATTTCTTTCCAACCACTACAATAGCTTATCACTAGCTCTACTATCTTCATTAGTCACTTTCTAGACTATATGGACAAGTTGTTTCAGTATGGGATCAAAATTATTTACATCAGATAACTCAAAAGCATCATTAAATATTTATTTTATTTCATAAAAGACCTATTTTTGTTGATGTTCTCTTCTTAGTTCTTCTTGTCTACTTTTCCTCTTCAATAGATCTTGCAGTATTTGCATATGCTCATAAGATAAGTTATCAAAATCCCATTTTGGAATGACAATAACTTCATCAATTATTACCTCCAGGGAAGAGATTTTTGCCTTCTTTTTAGTATTTTCTTCTTTGGTGTACTCTTACTTGGCATCTGTACAAGAGCTTGTATTTCCTCTTGTTCCTTAGGCTCTTGTATGTCAATAACTTTTTCTTTTTATTCTTTTCCCTTATCCTCCACATGAGGACTTGAATCATTTAATGCATGTTTCTCTCCTTTATCTTGTTGTGACTCCTCGGCAGATGTAGGTTGATTTGTTGTTGCCAAGTGATCTTATTCCTCAGTAGTGCTCATACCAGCTAGCATGTTAAATATAACAACTTCAGGTTTGGCGGGGGTAGTGTTAACAGTTTTTGTATCATCAATTTTCAGATAATCTTTCACTTGTAAGTGTACAGTATTGCTACCTGGCAAAGATGTTTCTTTTTCTTCCTCAACCTGTATATCCTCCTCGGTCAATACCTGAGTTACTAATGGGGTATCCTCTATTATATCAACAATACTTACTTCTAATACCTTTTGACATTCCTCCTTCTTAGGAGCTTCTGTCTCTTGACTAGGTAACTCCATTGCATTTTGTATAGTGTCTGGCTCAACATCCTTAGATGTACTTTCATCTTTGTTAATTAACAACCCAAAAAGTATTTTCCAAGTCTTTAGACTTTCCTGTACAACATCCTCAACCTTGTGTTGAAGGATAGAATAAGCTCTAAGTTTTGGAATGAATTTGTTCCTATGTTGTTCCACAATTTTCTTGATATTTGCAGGGGTGAGATCTGGTGAAACTTGAGCTAATGTGCTCTCTCTTATCTCCTTCTTGGTAATAAGAGCATATTCCCATTTCTGGGTAACTCTATTACTCAATTCTTTGGGTATCCATTTTTCTAATTGAATAGGAAACATCTTGAAGATGCAAAGCATTTCAAGAATAGCTTCTTCAACTTTTTCTTTATCTCCTATACTCAACCTCCCAAAATGTAATTCCTTTAGATCTCCAAGTAGAGTAGATCTTGTGATAGTGTGGCATATTTCATCCACATTTGGTGTTACACTCTGTAATGCAATCTTCTTCTTCACCTATTCATCACTTTCTGTTTCCTCATCATCTTCTTTTTCTAGAATAAGTTTTCTCCCAGGCCTTTTATTTTCCTGATTCAGCACTGCCTTAGGCTTAAAAACTTTTCTTTTGCCTAATGCAGGGGATTTCTTTTGTGTCTTGGTAGTTGAAGAAACTACCCTTGTTCTAGGCCTAAGCACATGTGTCAATGTCACTTTAGGTTTTTGTATCTTTTTGGGTGTGGGCTTGGCAAGTACTATCTTCTTGCCTTTCTTCTTTTCTACTACTACCTCATCTTCTTATTCACTTTCACTATGATCACTAACTTCATCTTCTCCCAGTCCTTGAGTTAATTCAAGTGGTGCATTTTTTTCTGTTTCTTTCACCAATTTCTCCAAATTCTTCACAATTTTCTTCCTCTTTCTCCCTATAGTTGTAGCTTGCAATCCCATAGTTATTTTGGATTTGGCTTCTTCGTATGTTCCAAAATAAGGTGCCTTATTATCAATTTCTTTATCTAGAAGGGTTGTTATAGCAGCTGTAGTTGTATCAATGTTTACTTGATAAGGTAATGGCATTAGCCATGAAACCCTCAGTAAAATTTCTTGTACATAGTTTAAATTTGTGTCAACTAGAAAACATATATCCTGAGTATACTTCTCAACTAATGACATGGGGATTCTACTCCTCTTCCTTGTTTTATTTTTAAACTCAATGAAATAATTCTACATTACACCATTAAAACTTTCTCCTATTTGACTTATGAACTCATTGATTTGAGCTGTAATGGGTTTCTTCTTATCCCATATCACACCTCCAATAGTAGGAAAACACTTCTGAATGTAAAAGAATAGATAGACGAGCAAGGAACCAAACTTACACATAGAATTCTTTGTAGTCCGGATTGAGTTTAGGTTATCAGCAAGCTGAGCCAGCTGGAGCTCAACAAGATCATAAGTGTGTCCCTTAAGGATTTTCCATGCCTAGTCCACTTCCATACATGGGATGCTATCCAACTAATTGGATTGGTAGAATTTGTGTGAGATTACCCTAACTGCAAAGTCAATCTTTGGATCGGTGATTGTGGAAATCGTCATTCCACTCTTGTTCCAAATTTCCTGTGTGTTTGCCTGAATTTCTTCCTTACTTGAACAATTCATTGTTCTTTTTCCTTGAATTATAGGGTATCTAGTTACCTGGTGGATCATTTCCTTCGTTATCTTTACCGGTCCATCTTCTAGCCACAATTTTATATCATGCACTTGACTTAATATAATTTTTATCCATTCAATTTTGAAATTTTGCGGGAAATCTAGAGCATGAACTAACCCTAGCTTGGCAACTGATTTGTATTCCAGCTTCAACACACCATTATCACATAATTTTTCATATGCCTCCCTAATCTTATAGTCTCCAATCTCTCCGATTTTTCACATATAACAAGATCTAATGTCATTCATTATCAACACATTCTCTGAAATCAAAGATAGAGCTCTGGTAAGATCTCCTTTGATTGTGCTCTCCGAAATTGCCCTAAACTTTAATGGCTTACAAACTTCATTCCTTACCAACTATGCATTGAAAACCTCCATCCCTTGTTTCTTCATTGTAGCAAACAATGATGATGCCATTTTAACTTAAAAATTTTAGAAAAGAAATATTGCTTGGTAAGGTACCTTTTTCGTAAGTGTTCTGCAAATGATTCACCGACGGCACACTGAAAAGATTTGGAATCACCCTTGATAAATTGGTTACTCACTCTCTGAATCACTCAAAGAAACCTCAATTCACTAGGTGAAGTGAAATAAACAACAACTTTCCTCTTTATAGATTCCAAAAAGTCAAATTAGGGCCTCATAAATGCTCCATAAAAAGTTTTAAGTAGAATACAGTTGTCTCAGAAAACTTGTGTTAACCTCAGCTAACATAAGCTTCGTTGATATAACCATTCAGACACAGCTCGATGTACATCACATCTCGGCTACCACAGGTGCTCAGCATACATTGATAACTCAATCAAAACAGTGATGATCAACATTAAAAATGAAATGCTCTACTTTTCTCAGACATGTCCTAATGCATCTTTATCTATGCAGATATGGACTTTTACTCAGTTTATGTTAGGAACTGATGTAAGATAAAGCATTGTAATACCTAGTTCAAAACATACCTTCTTTTCTTAGTTTGAAGAAGTGTGATCACTTGATCTATCGGATTGGGTGACCTCAAATGTACTAGCTTCACTTGTGCTTTCTTCTTCCATGTCTCATGCATCTGATTTCTTAGTTTCTCACAGATATCTTAATTCTAATTTTGATCATTGCTCGGCATAGGTGATCTACAATCTTTCTTTAGGTGACCTATCTTGTTACACTTGTAACATACCATGCTTCCATTCATCCAACTTTTGGATTTTCCTCTGAAATGAGTCTCCATACAATTTGCTCCAATGTGTCCATATTTTCCACAATAATGACAATTGTACCAAGTGTTATAATCCCAATTCTTTGAGTTATTATTCACAAGTGACTTAGTCTGTTCATTTGATGACCATTTAGGTTTAGATTTGCATTCAAATGATCTATGCCCATACTTCTGATAGTTGAAACAGTGTCCTTGAAACTTTGGTGAGGTAGGTGGACTACTAACCTTAGACTTGCATTCACGTGCCTGATGTCCATTTTTCTTACAATTAAAGCAATCTCCATTGAATTTAGGTTTAAGATCAGACTTACCATGTTTGCTTTTGCATATGTTAGTTGTATGTCTTGGCTTTCCACAGTGATGGCATGTGGGCTTGTTATTCTTTGGTTTTGCATTCTTTTGCTTTCTATTCTTTGATTATTCTCCTTCTTTAGTGGATGATGAATGTTGATTTAGTCCAAGTATAGATCTATCACCAGAGCTTCTAGGTGACCTTAACAACTCTTCAAAGTATTTTTCAGCTCATTAGGTTTGTTCATCCTTTCATTGATTTCCTTTTCAGATCTTAGTTCATTCCTTAGTTGATCATTTTCAGATCTCACATTGTTGATTTCCATATCTTTCCTACCCAGCTCTTGATTAACCAGCAGTAGTTTATTTACCATGTCTAGTTGGTTGTTGGTCGACCTTTGCATGTCACTTGTCCTTTCATCTAGTCTCATTGATATTTGTCTTTTATCTTCTTCAGCCATTTTCCTATCTTCTTGAACTTTCTTTTTCTGTTCAACTACTTCACAAAGTCTGATAGATTGAATTTCTTGTTCTCTTTTTAGATTTATGATGTCATCATTTAGTATGGTATTTTTCTCCAGTAGCTCTTTTATGGATTTATCACTTTCTGTAGAGTTCCCACTATCAAACAGTCCAATAGTATCTTCTTCTTGATATTGTGAATCATTTTGTTGAATAGCAATTTCCCTCCTTCTGCTCAAGGATTTCTTTAGTTCACCTTTGGCTGCTTCCTATTTTTGTAATGCTAGTTGTACATCAATCTTTTGATTCTCTATAACCTTTCCTAGCTTATAAACTTCCATCTCAGGATCTTTTTCTTCAAGTGGTTAAACTTTCTATGAGAAACCTTAAAGCTCTGATACCAATTGTTGGAAATATAGTTAGGAAATGTGATACTGAGAGGGGGGGTGAATCAAATATCACCTACTATCCATTTTATCATTGTATAAAACTTTTGCATAGTATCAATAAAACTTCATCAAAATAAAGTAACTAATATACTAAGCATCATTCAAGAAAGTACTCATAACTCAGTAATTTTGGTTACCCAGAAACCCTTGAAAGGTAAAACTGGGGTGGGGATGACACCCACAAATCCTCACTACTGCAATATAAATTTTCCTTGTTAGGGCTATAAAATATGATCAAAATATGATCTACCCTATGAGGGGTTTGTCTTGTTAAGAGATAAAAGACTTGTACAGTCTACCTTGCTAAAGGATTTGAAACTTACAACAAAGTAAGCACTTGGTTAAGAGATTACAATAGGTCTATTAAAACCACTCAGTTAAGAGATTTATCCTGATACACTTGTTATAATGTCTCAGTACTTGATCCTTCAGTTTGCACTATATGTTGATTACAGATCTTCTCCTTACAGTCTTGTTTTGATCTCTTTTATCAAGTTTATCTCTGTTCTGTCCTTCACTGCTTAACTCAGTCACTGAACTCTATCTGAATGCTTCACTGTTCTGAATGTGCTTCTCTACACATTCCTTTACACCCTTCACATCCTCTCACATACTCTCTTTTTTTAGGGTTTAGATCTTATCCTTATATAGACAACTAGAACATCTTCATGATTCAAGATCTATGTTTTAGATTTACTCTTTTTGTTGGTTAAGCTTTACTAATTTCCGATTGGCTCTAAGTGTTGCATAGGGATCAATGATTGAAAAATAGGTGTGTAATCACCTCTGTAATTTCCTCAAAAAATAAAATAAAAAACATGAATGTCAGCCAAAATGGTTTACCTTGATCATTGTGCCATAAAAAACTCATATGTCAATTCTGGTTAACTCGGTAATTGATGTCCCTAATACTCGGCATTCACTATACTCAGCATTTGCTAATATCTATGTCACTTAATAGTCATTACTTACATAGCTCGTAAAAAACTTAACTCAACTAATACAAAATTACATAGTGACCATTGATTTACTCGGCAGTACTACTACTCGGTAAGTATACATTACATGACTCGGCCTATACATGATGACTGGGTCGCAATGATGACCGACCATCATTGCCTAGATAATGACTAAGTGTGAATCACTAATAGTCAACAAAACTATAGAGATCTACAGTCCCTTGTATGGTTAAGTCATTATTTTGATAAACAAAATAATCCCTTAACTATTATACTTGATTTGTCTTCTTACTCTGCTCAGTCAGCTTCAACTCTATCTCGGTAATCTTGCAATAACTCCTTCCGTACATGTTGTACAGACTTGCACTTCTAGATGTGTCTTTATCATACATAAAATTGTCCATGTTCAAGTGGGCATGCGCTAAACCTACTTCTATCAACATCACTATTCAAAACTGTCTCTAGTTAGACTGGAAAATACTGCTTATACTTAGATAATTTTACTTTTTCTCTAACATAAATTCTTGCTATCATAGTGCAATCTTCATACTAATTATATGTTTCCATAATGACAACAACTTAATATCCTACTCAGAAGAATTTCTAGCAATCTCCCCCTTTGTCATTGGTGGCAACATATAATAAAATTGGCTATCTTACAAAAACTTCAAAATTGTGGCCATAACAAAAATTCTTCAGTATACTTATATCTCTGATTATCTACTGAATATCTGTACTCCCCCTAGGAGTATGCCTTCATACTGTCTATACAATATATCGTACTGTCTATACAATTTTCTGCTATCACTCCCCCTTTGACAATAATGACAAAAAAGGGTGCCAAAACTTGTTCAAAAATGTTTACCTTTGGATTCAAATTTGCAAAGCCAGTAGGCTTGCAACACAATCTGCAAAGTTTATCTTTATGCTCTCTATCTCCTTCTCCCATGATTTCTTAATGGCATATGAGACACTAAGGAGTGCACATGAACCATAAGATGCTATTTCACATGCCTGAAGATTTTCATAGTGAAATTTCTCATAAGATGTCTTAGAGGTAAGACATTCTTCCAATTGACTTTCAACAATACTTATCTTAATTGAAACATGCTCTCTTAATAGAGAGAATTTCCTCAATTTCTTTTCTTTTTCATTGCTTAGAATCCTTATTTCATCATACAATTTTCTTATATTCTTCTCAACATCTGAGATCTTCGCATTTAGTCTCGATAAGAGAGTTGTTGATGTTTGAATTTCTACCTCTTTTGCTTTCATCTTCTCTATTATTTTAGATTAATGATTCTCAGATTTTGTACATTGTCTATACAAACCTTTTCCTCTTTCCATGCTTCTTCTTAGTTCCTTTATGCAAACACCCAAATTATCAATATCATTACTGATATTTTAAAATATATTCTAAAATATTTTGGCTTCATAAGCTGCTTGAACTTTGACTGTAGCCATGTCTGATAAGTTTGTGAATTCATTGTCAAATGCTTTCACAACTTCTTTTTCTTTGACCTATGGATCTACTTCAGTTATCTGACTGGTTATAATGTTCTAGTTTCTCTGTTACTTTAAGCAATGATCCTTCAATGCTTTTTACCTTCTTATTCTTGCCAATGATTTTTTTCAAGGATGAGATCAACTCTATTTGATCATCATCATCAACTTCCTATCCAAGACTAGCAAAGATGGATTCAATCTATGGCTTCTCTACTGCTACCTTGGGTGTGGGACTTATTGTTGCTTGTTCTTGTGATTCTTCTTGTCCTATTGCCTCTATGTTGACTTGTGTTTCTTCTTGTGTCTGTTATGCTTATTCTCCTTTCCTGGTTTCCTTTCCTTCTTCCTCATCAATTGTCATATCCTATTGCTCAGGAGCCAAATTGTCAACAATGTTCTCAAGATTGTCGAATGGGTTATCTTCACTATCCAAAGTGATATTCATTCCTTCCACGTTCATGGTTTCATCTTCAATGTTGATTGATGGTGGCAGTGATGGTGAAGGACTTTTCTAATTCTCATCTTCCAATATTTGATCTGATGCACTTGTGTGCTCACTAGGGTCGGAGGTCATTACTTTTATAACTACCTGTTCAGTTTATTTATTTCCTCATAATTTCCTCCCATTATCGAGATGGTTCTCCTTTTCATTCTTAAATGAGTATTAAGATTTTTCATAATTTCTTTGAAATGATCTTCATCTTTAATGTCACAAAGCTTCCTCACATAGTTTTCTTTTATGTTTTTATCTTCTTTAACTGTTCTTTTCTTTATGTTCACTAACTTTTCAAAGAGTTCATCAGGAATCTTTCCTTGAATACTATCAAACTTTTTATCTGCCAGTATCATATGCCTAACAACTACATTTTCTAAGTTCAACTTCTCAGAATAATTGTACAACTCATAGTATTTATTCATTTTAGAGAAATCTCCCTTCATTAATGATTAAGGCATTTACTTTCTCTATCTTTGGTTTCCATTTATTTTTACTACTTCCAGTTCCTTCATCATCTTTTACTTCAGATACCTTTCTATGTGCAGGTGTGAATATGGTTTTTTGTCTCTTTCCTTGCCCACTTGCCATTTCCTTTACTATTTTTGTTGGTGGAGTGGTGGAGGATCTAGCATATTTTCTTACTTCCTACACCTCTTCAACTTTAACCACTTCTTCTAAATTCTGAGCATCTGATGATAGGGGTGGAACAGACAAAAAAAAATTTGTCCAATATATCTTATTATTGCTGATGTCTTCTTCGCAACTATAAATTCATGTTCTGACATGCCTGTGTCCTTAATAATTTTCTTAATAGTGTTGTCAACTCTCTTCTTGGACAACTTCTCTTTATGTAGAGACTTTGCCGAGTTAATGTTCTCCTCATAAGTTCCAAATCTAGAACAATTCGCATCCAACTTTCTCTTAAGCAATCAGTTCACATATTCTTCTATTTCAACTTCAGAGACTTCATATCCAAGTGGATCTATAAATTCCACCCTCAGTTCAACAGCTTCAACAAAATTGAAATTAATGTCAACCATAAAACATATATCATTTTTGTGTTTCTCTACTATAGCCTATGGAATCTTTGACCTTTTTCTCATTTGATTCTGAAATGTTTTAATTACTAAGGTTGGGTTCTCATTAACCTTGTCTATAGGGTGTCTCAGATACACCTTATTGATTATGTCCATAGAAGTCCTATTATCATTCCAATCTTCTCCAATAGTGTATGGAAATCTTCTCAATAAATGAAAAAATATGTATGTAATCAAAGATGATAATCTAAACTATGAGTTCTTGGTTCTCTTAATCTTTTCAAGGTTCTCAAACAACTGAATTCT
The DNA here is from genome assembly GCA_027943335.1 of Chamaecyparis obtusa. Classification (NCBI taxonomy): domain Eukaryota; kingdom Viridiplantae; phylum Streptophyta; class Pinopsida; order Cupressales; family Cupressaceae; genus Chamaecyparis; species Chamaecyparis obtusa. Next base: position 678,329 of record BSBK01007860.1, read on the forward strand.
TAAAATTTCACACATATCAACTTGAAATTTTTTAACGCACATCAAATATGTTGCATGAACCATTCCAACTGCCATGTCATCTTCTCTAGATAACATAATCTTGTGTTATCTTGTTGATTACTATCCCTCTACCATTATATGATGACTTGGTGTTATCCAATACAATCTTCTTTTCATTTTTCTCATTAAAGCGTATGACTCTAGTTTTAGACAAATTAGTTACCTCATGAATTAGGTCTACAATGATATCTATCACTATGTCATCTAGCCAAAATTTCCCATTGTGAATTCTACTTAAAATGATCTTAGTGCATTCATCATCTTTGAATTCATAGTGCAGTGAATACTTCACAATTTCATTTTCCTTGAAATGCTCAAACCTGACTTTCAATGACATGTCCTGATTGTATAAATTCTCATACTCCTTAATCATATTACCATCACTGAGGGTCTCAAATTTTCATTTTAGATAACTTTTTACATCTTCTAAATGTAAAACTCTGTCTAGTATGGATGACAATGCAAGACTAGGGTCTTCTTCCAAGGGTTCTACTGGTTCCCTTTTAACTCTAGGTCTAACAGTATCCCTTACATGGTGAATAAGTGATACATCCATGACTTCTATAAAAGCTTTAACTGCTTGATAAATTTGCTTAGTAAAATACCTCAAATTCACGATTTAGGGCTTTGTGTAGATCTGGCATGAAATTATTTACCAAATCCTACAAACTGCTCTTAATCACCACTGTATTGATATCCTTATCGCTTGTAGTTGCTTGAATGATCAAATAATTTTTTTACCGAGCATAAGCTTTTAACCTTTCAATCTTTCAATATTCTAACATCACATTCAATTCCTTTTCCGCTTCTTTCCAAAAAGTTGTTCCTATTTTCCTATAAAACTTCATACTTCTCATGAACTCACATACATTCATATTAGCTCATGCGCTCTTAACCATAGCATCATTATATCACATACTAGCTTACATTAACTATGCAAGACTCAATTCATTCTACTCTAACTTCTACATTATCCTAAGTTCCTATTCTAATGCATTTTTTAATGAATTAAGTGCTTTGAGATGGGCTAGGAAGAGATTCACACTTACTATCAGATACTTCACCTTTCTGATTACCTTGAGTACTGAGTGTGTCTTCTTGATCTATGGCTTTAATAAATTTCACTTCTTCTGAATTACTACATCATCCTTTCTGACTGTTGCTTGCATTCTCATTTTTCCTTGTATAGCTTCTAGGATTAGGGTTTCTCATGTTGTTCATTCTGCAAAATCTTGTTGTATGACCAAATTTTATACATATCTGGAAAACTAGTCCGTTGTTTCCATATTTCGGTCTTGTCTGGTTGATTTGTGATCTACAATTCCTAGTAATGTGTCCAATCTTGTTGCATCTATAACACACAACTCCATTTCTTCTATTCATATCTTCAGTAGGTCTCTTATCTGCATGGTTAGTATCTCTAAACATTCTACTACTATTATTATCATTAGATATAGGTTTCTTACAATCAATAGCTCTATGTCCAAAACCATGACAATTATAATAATAACTATTGAGAGGTTTGAATTGCTTACCTGTGCAATCTTTCTTCATATGTCCAAAAGTATTACATGCAAAACATCTACCTTTGAATTCTCTTTGTATATATTTAGGTGGCTCATATTCTTTAGGTGGATTAGGTATATCTTCATATTTGTTAGCTTCATCAGGTTTCTTTTCATCTTTGTTCTCAGAGACTTTAAGATCTGGTTCCTTGTGTTCTTCACTTATCTTAGACGAGTTAAATCCAAGACCAATTTTATCATAAAATGGCTTTTGATAAGACATTTGTTCATCAATCTTCTCATTGGTGGAATACAGTTTTTCAAGATGTTTAGACTGAGTCAGTTCACCTTTCACAATTGTATTGTACTTCTCAAGTTTAGCATACTACAATTTGGTTTTCTCAAGTTCAGATGTCACTTTACAAATTTTAGACTTCAGATCTTCATTTTCAGATTTTAGATTTGATTCATTCTTGCTATTTTCATCTTTCAAACTTAACTTAACATCTACAATCTTTAATTCATGTTTAAGGATCTCATTTTCTTTCTTCAGATTTGAAATGTCATCACAATTTTTTATTTGAATTGTAGGTTCTTTCTTTGATTTCAGTTCTTCCAATTTTTCTTTTAGCTTCTCAATGAAGTTTTTTGCATTATCATATTTCCCTTTTAGAGTATCTCTTTCTTCAGTAAGAATATCAATATGTTCAAGAGCTTCTTCAAGATTTTTTTTAATTGATCCATATCCATAGAGATCTTACTCAAGCTACTAGCCTTTCTCTGAATAACTTTCTTTTGAGTAACAAAGCTCTGATACCAATTGTTAGAAATAGGGAATATTGAGAGGGGGGGTGAATCAGTATTCTACAAACTTTTACTTTTACCCAATTATGGATATAACAAATTAACTTAATCCTTGCAAAACAAAGTAAACTAAATAACATGTAAAGCAATAAAGAAAATGAACTCATAACACCATGTTTTGTCTTGAGGAAACCCTATCCAATGGAAAACCCTGGTGGGGATGATACCCACAACTGATCCACTAATCAAAAGTATCATGTTAAGGATGTTGACCCTGTTAGGAGTCTATTACATACATATAGTGTCTTTGTCTTGATTAAAGGACTCTAGGCCTTGTTAGAAGCCTCAACCCTCTTAAGAGTTGGTATTACATAATATAATGATTACAAGATGAGCTCACTTCCCAAACATGTAATATACAATGATATATAATTACAAAAGGTAAAATACATAACCTTTCACTGCTGTTGAATATCTTTCCTATTCTGATTTAGCTTTCTAGCTTCTTCACTTTCATATCCAAAGTCTTCTTGTTTTTCTTTTACAACATATATCTTTGCATCATATCATTATACTATCTTATTACATAATGCATATTTCTTTGCATTACATAATTCTTACATTTATAGAAGTTATTAAGAATAATAACTTTATAGTCAGCTTTCCAAAACATAAACTCTTTCCAAAATATAAAGCTAACTTCTACTTCCCAAGAGTTAACAAAATAATCCCTTAACTATTATACTTGATCTATCTTCTTACTCTGCTCAATCAGCTTCGACTCTATCTCAATAATATTGCAATAACTCCTTCTGTACATGTCATACAGACTTGTGCTTTCATATGTGTCTTTGTCATACATATAATTATGCATGTTCAAGTGTGCATGCACTGAACCTACTTCTATCAAAATCACTATCCAAAATTGTCTCTGGTTAGACTAGAAAATATTGCTTATACTTAGAAAATTTTACTCGCTCTCTAACATAAATGCTTGCTATCATAGTGTGATCTTCCTACTGATTATATGTTTCCATAATGACAACAACTTGATATCCTACTCAGCCAAATTGCCAATAGAATACTCTTGAAAAAAGGTACCGTTAAGTACTATAACCCTTCCTTTAACAATGAAAACCTAAATTATGGGCTAAAAATAAAGGAGTTGTCAATGCTAGATTGACTGATACAAAATATGTTGAAATTGGTCAAGTGTCCAATAAAAATAACCAAGGTAATTGTAACAATCAAAATTGGAAAAACAACCACAATAAAAATCACAAAAATAATCAGCAATATCAGAATAATTCATCACAATATAAATAGTCACAACAACCTCACAAAGAGGGTTACTTGTTTCCATTCAACAAAAATAACAATGAAACAACAATAAAAAAAACAAAAACCTTGACACACATCAACATTGACAATTTACTTCCCTTTCATAACCACTTGTCATCTTCTAAAGAATTGTTGACTGAAACATGATGGTGTTTCCAAACACTAGGCCATATGAAGAGAATCAACCTAAGCCTACTTGGTACAAAGGAAATGAATATTATGATTATCATTGCATTAAGGGACATGATACCAATAAATGTATGGAATTGAATCACTTTGTCTAAGATCTCATTGGCGATGGTAGAATTGAAGTTGAGGGATAGACACCACTATCATCAAATGCATAGATCAAGATATTCAATCAACCCTTTCCAAATCATAATCAAAACAATGCCTCATCATCCAAAATAGTGCCATATAACTAATCCACCAACAGCATCAAGGATTTTCACTGTACATTTAAAAGTATTGAAGATAATGATTGTTGTGGCTTTGACTCCCTTTGTGGTCACATAGAAGAAGCTAACAAACATCTATGCACCCTCAAACTTAGAGGTTTAGATTTTAATGCTACCACTACAAAATCAATATTTATTGTTCAATCCACTACCACTCTACCAACTACACCATCAAATTCAACTCAAACATGTTAGAATAACTTGGGAAGACTCCTGCATAGATATCCATACTTGATCTTCTTCGTACATCCCCTATACATAATGAAGTCCTTGAAACAAACCTTAATGAGTCACAAGTTCTTGAAAAACATAAATACCTCATAATTTCAAGGAATTATTGGGAAGTAAGCTGCATAAAAAGATCATGTATTCATAGATAAGGACTTTCATGGTCCTGACCCTCACCATAACAAACCCCTTCACCTCAAGGCCATCATTCTTTCCACAAAAATTTAAAAAGGTTCTTGATAGATAATGGATATGGTTTGAACCTTTGTACTATGAAAATGATAAGACATCTAGGATTCCCTAAAGACCTTATTTATGTAATATACAGAATCAGAATCAAATCCTATGATGATAGAGAAATAGAATCCAAAGGTTTGATCATACTCCCTCTATAAGTGGGTCTTGCTTTGATTGAAACTACTTGCCAAGTCTTGGATCTCAATTTTCCTTACAATGAACTCTTGGGAAGACCTTTTATACACTCTATTGTAGGTGCACCTTCCACATTTAATCAATACTTAAAGTTTCCACACTAAGGTAGAGAAGTCACTATTCATGGAGATCAAGAACCTTTCCAATATTGCAAGAGGTTGAAATGTAAAAAACCATAATGTTTACCATTGAATGATTTTTTTAGAGTTGTTTCTAAAGAGCAACTCATAAAATCCTCTATTGGTGAAGTAACCAAACCTTCTACTAATGAGACCACAACATCTGAGACTAACAAAGGAAAAGAGAAGGTTACTACATAAGAGATTCCTAAATTTGAAAAGAAAGTTAAATTCACTGATCAAGGAATGGGAGAATAAAAGTTTGATATTTCCATGTGCATTGGTCAACTCCCTTTATCTAGAAAGTCCTATGGTAAAACTTCACATATCTTTCCCAAAAAGAAAGATAAGGAAACCATGGAATGTAAAAAGACCACTTTTGAATATTGGGGTCCCTTGTTGATGATCATATAGAATTAGATGTCCTATCATGGCTCTTTAAGGATGGAAAAGACAAATCTGTAGACATACCTAAAGACAAATACGTGAAGGCCACTCCCATTGTGGAAAGTATGGGATATCATGGCACATGCCTTGGAGAAAATGAAAAAGGTATGAAGAAACCTATTAAAGAAACCATCTATCCTTGTCGTTGAAGATTGGGCTCCCTATATATTAAGGTTCCCTTTACTCATGATTACTATAATGTTGAAATTGATTTAAATGATAATGAGGAGGAATTATATGAAGTCCCCTTCCAATACATTGAAGATAATCTCATCAATACAAATTATGCCCTTTCCATCACTAAATTTGACCTTTCATCCCCCAATCTCCCATTAGAACACCCTGAACTTATTGATTGGGACCAACAAGAATAACCTCCCTGTTTGGACATTTGTAATTTGGAAAAGGAAGGTTTAGCCCTTTTTGGCCTATGTGATCTCTAAGATTATGAGCACAAGATATGATAATATGATAAAGCCTACTTTGGTAGCCAAGTCAACTCTCTTAGTCAAAAAAATTGAAGATCAAAGTAAAAACAAAAAAGATAATAAAATATCTTATGGTGAAAATATTTCTAAGGAACCTTTAGATGAAGAAAATAAATGACATGCATTCTAGTGAAAACCTCTCTGAGGTGCTATAAGAGGGAGAAGTTGACTTTCCCTTCAAGTATTTACCACCAAATAAATTATCTATCCTCATTGAAGATACAACATAAGTCAACCTTGGGATAGCTAAGGATCCTAAGATCACGTTCATAGAAGGATCTCTTAGTGAGAAAGAAAATAAGGATATGAATGAATTCCTTTGTAAGGAATAGATAAACTTCACATGGACTTACAAAGATGTTTATGGAATATATATTGATCTAGTTGTACACCATCTTGTCCTAGACCCCAACGTGAAACCTGTCAAATAGAAGATATGAAAGATACATCCACAATTGGCCTTATTAATAAAAGTAGATTTATAGAAGATGTTTGAAGTTGAATTCATGCAACCTATAGACTATCCTAAATGGGTATCAAACATTGTGCCAATAGGTAAACCCTCTAGGGGCATTCGTATCTATTTTGACTTCTGAGACCTAAATATAGCATGTTCGAAGGATGATTTTCCACTCTCTAACATAGACATTATAGTGGATTTGATGGTAGGACATGAGATGTTATCCATCATGGATAGATTTTAAAGATACAATAAGATAAGAATTACAATAGAAGATAAAAAAAAAGACAACATTTACTACACCATGGGGTACACTTTTCTATCAAGTCATGCCCTTTGGTCTCAAAAATTATGGAGTCACCTATTAGCGCACTATGACAATAATCATTTATAAAATTCTACATGATATCATGGAAGACTATATAGATTAAATTATAGGTAAATCAAAGACATGATAATCACAGATTGCTATACTTACAACAATCTTTGACAAATTGGTGAAATATATGTTTTGGTTGAATCCTATGATGTGTGTCTTTGGTGTACAATTAGGAAAATTTCTAGGCTACATTATGTCTCATAGAGGAAAAAAGGTAGATCCAAAGAAAATGAAAGCCATCCTGGTGATGCCTCCAAATAATTTGTAGCTTGCAAGGAAGACTTGATTCCATTCAAAGATTTATATCTAAGCTTGCAGATAAAGTCCATTAATTATCTCACCTGCTGTGAAAAATGTATATGTTGAAAACCAACCTTTTGGGAGCAAGTTCAAACATGAAAATGTTAGCAATAAACAAGATATTCAAACATTAATCTAACATTTTATGAACTTGCAAGAACCAAACAAAAGGCTTCCACCACAACCTTCGATGAGCAAGAAGCAAGTGCACCCAAGCCTTGCTTGATTTAAGCTCTTAGAGAGTGTTGTGAATGTGCTCTCCCAACAAAAATATTGATCTCACTATGAATGCAAGGTAAAATGAAGATTGAGATGCTCAAGAAGAAGCTGTAGAAGCAACTCTCAAGCACTCAAATGCAAGAGGCCAAAGAAGCTCATGGAGGAGCTATGAAAGGAATCCTCAAACTCAATGGCATGCAAGTAACAAAAGCTAATGAAGCTAAATCATAGAATGAAACTAAGTCTACAATGAGAATTTAGCAACTACCAAATGGTTAGTAGAAACTCTATGAAAACAATTCTAAGTCTAAACTAGCATAATAATTCTAATGCAAAAAATGAATGGATTTTGCTTGAGACAAGGGTCCTATTTATAGGATTTTGGAGGGCTGGGGGGAGGTGGCATCTATGTGGAATCCACATAGGTGCCACTAAGGAGACACATAAGTCATGCAAAGTCCAAGACTTTCTCACACGTGTATTTTGAGTACATGTGTAAGTGTGTGTAAGAGATGTGTAAGAGAAAAAGTCTTTTTTCACCATTTTAGAAGGTGTAAGAAGTGTCATAAAAAATGTAAGAAGCCTTGTTTATGCAAATTTAAGAAATTTTGGAAAAGGAAATTTTTGGAAATTTTCTCACACATATGTGAGCAAATAATTAGGACTAATGGATGTAGGAATCCAAAAATTAGCCTAATTAACCTTAGTTAATTAGTGAGTAGGCTTATTAAATAGAAAGTGATGTGTGTAGGATAGCATCTAGGTTGGATTTAGGATTAAATTAAGTAAAACTTAATTTAATCATGGCTTAGTAGAAATAAAGAATGTGAGGGAATTAAATAAATTAAAAATTTAAAAGGGGACTTATGGAGGAACATGTATTAAATTAAATTTAATACATTATGAAAGGTAGTATTTAAATTAAATTCAAATACTATAATTAATGAATTTATTTAATTAAATAAATAGATGAATTTAACAAATATAATTAATTAAAAATTAACTATAATGTTATTTGGGGTCATTAATTAAATTAAATTAAATTAATATTAACAGGATGAATTTAGGTGTCTACAAAAAGATATCAAGTTCCTATGGGATTTCTTATGTCATAAGGATTTAAAACAGGTCAAGCAATACCTAGCTAATCCACCAGTGTTGGTCCTACCTATCTTAGGATGACCTTTAATCCTTAACTTTTCTTCCACTAATGTTGCACTGGGTTCTCTTTTAGCATAGCTAGGTGATAATAGAAAAGAATGAGAAATATATTACCTGAGAAGAACACTTGTCAGATATGAGTTGATTTACACAACTATTTAATGAGCATGTTTAGCAGTTGTCTTTTGTACTATTAGTGAATAGTTTTTTCCTTTCAATGAAGAGAAGTGATGGGTTGTGCCACTCAAGAAAATCCCTCAACAAACTATCTTTAATAACTAGATAGACCCATGAAACTTCTCACCTCGGTCACAGTGATAGGTGTTGGCCAATTCATAATGGCATCAATCTTTGATGGATCTACTGAGATCCCATCATTAGATCTCATCTTAGTTTTCATAATCTCAGCATCAAGGATGATCGTTGCAAACTAGTTCCATTATACTAGTTTTGCGAGCTCTTGATCACCATTAGTTGCATTATAGTTTCATTTATCTTTGAAATATTTCATATTGGGGATCTTAGTATTGTTTTGGGAGACCACACCTACATAAAATATCAAAGAGAAAATCAAAAAGTCTTGGGTGCAGATTTTTGGCTCATCTGAGGTTGTGGAGAAGTCTTTTTGTCTCTTTATTAAATTTTTATAACATGTTTTGATTATATGATCCTAACTCACTAATATTTGACCTGTTTGAGCTTGTTCCATACATATGAAGATTTAACCATATATTTTTTGGCATGCCTGGTGGGACCCACATCCCTAAAAACTTCAAACTTTTTTTTAAATTATATGTTTTGCAGGCCTAGATCGCATACCAACATCTCTGTCTTATGCAAAGGTGTCTCTGCTTAGGAATTTCTACCCACGTAGATCCACATCTACACATGCTTTGCAATTCTCATCTCTGCCTAACATATTTAAAGGGGTTTTAAACTATTTTTTGTGGTTTTCTAGGTTTTTTACATTTAGTTTTTTTATAGTCATTGAGTTTTACAACACATTTATTGTTCTCAAAATTTTGATTTTTGCTAATCACAGATTTTAAAAAAATAAAAATTGTAGATTTAAAAATTTTGATTTTTTCTAATCACAGATTTCCATCTAGCATATGCATTTCTCTTATCGTTGTCTGCACTATTGGGTAAGTACATGTAAAATTTGGCAAGTGTTAAAATTTACCATTTCTTATTTTTAATCTAACTAACATCTACGCAGATCCACATCTGTGTAGATCCATGTCTACACCTGTTTATTGACATCCCCACTCTGTTTGAATTTAAATCATATTTTTTACTTGTCTAACGTTTGTGTAGAATTTTATTTATTTAATTAGAGCTGGGAGACATTGAAACTACGAACCATTTGTAGGTCCCTTTAAAAAATTTCATTGGAATGTATTCCTTATAAGAATGAACCTATACACTTCTTTGAATGCATGGTAACTGGATTAACAAAAACATTTTTCTTTGAATGAATAATTCAAAGGAATGAACCATCACATCTCTTGGAATGCATGTTGATTGGATGAAAAAAAAAACACACTCTTCTTGCTTTGAGTAAAGAACAATATATTGTGAGTTTTTTTATGTTAAGTAGTCAAACCTAGCTACTTAATTAGCTTTAATTTGGAAAGAACTTCATGTTTGATGTGTTTGGAAGAGATTTTCTATAAAAAATTCATTCGAGCTATCCATGTTAAAACTTGTTAATCTAAGTGACACAAAGGATAAAATATAGTTCTATCCTCTCCCCTCACCTAAGTGGATCTTGAGTGAAGAGAAAGCTTATCTTATCCTTGATTCTAGAGAGGCCTATCTATAGGGTATCCCCTTTAGAGGATGACCTCAAACTGGTAAACACCCTAGCTAGAATAGAAACAAGGTGATGAGAAAACTCTTGTCTTATCCCACCAAGATCAGGCGAGGTGTGTTGATGATAGTCTAGATCAGGTGAATATCCCTAAGAAGCCAACATGACCAACTAGATACTTTAGTGTCTCACATGTGTACAAACCAATTGGAGGGATGCCACAGATCTTACTAAAATCTATTAAACTAGATGCCTACTTGATTCATCTTTGAATAGTGACTTATTATAGTGCAAGGGGAGGTAATAATCCCTCCCAAGACTCCCATCATATGTGTCCAAGGGTATTATATTGTGAAAGAGATCTTCATAGCATAATGACAATGCCTCACAAAAGGTGAAAACACAGGTGCCCTCTAGGGGTTGACATTGTTGTGTGAGTTGATGGACTGTGAAGAAATTGGCCTATAATATTTCATTTGAAGCCAATTTGCTAAGGTAGCAAGTGCTTGAACTATCATTGTTGTTTTGACCAAGTAAAAGCATAAAATAACTTGAAAATTCCATTTTGAACATACACAAATGAAGTTTCAAAGTTTTATTATCTTTTTAAAATCACACAATTACTTGTCTCCTACACACAAGGTTGCTTGGTCCCTTGCAGGACTATTTTTAGACATCTATTTGCAAAACTAAATGTTTCCACTTTGAATCAAGGTATACTTAGCATAGTCAATGTCTTTGATTCATGTTGAAATGAGTTCTTGCCATTGAACAAAGTCAAACAAATTAATCAGTCAAACTTATGATTTTTTACCTTTTTTCTAGATTAACATCTATACAGATCAATGTCTATAAAGATTAACATCTCCACTGATAGAAAAATGTCTCTACCTCTATAGATTTTTGGTGTAAAATTTACATAAAATTCTACACTGACATCTCTGACCTGAGATCAATGTCTTCGCAAATCCACATTTGTGTCTGAGAATTGACGTCTCTACTAGAAAAAGTGAGCTTCTGGGTCTCATCACAATTTGGATTTTTTGGTCTTCTAAGGGTCCCTAAAACCATTTTGAAAAGTAATTCAGCTTGATCATCCAACATCCAATTTCTCTAGAACATGTCAACTCCTAGAAAATACAAGAAGGTCAAAATACAACTCCCACTTTCTTATAGAGAGAAGAAAGAAAATGATAGAAGCATTAGGATCCAACAACGTGTTATCAAATTAAAGTGACCCAAATTTGTGTCAAATAAGTTAAGAGATATGATATGATGATATTTAACAAAGTTTGTAACTACATTCCTAAATTCCAAGTGAACTGGAATTTCATTGCACCTACTAGAGAAACTTATGACAAATAGAGTTAGAACTTTCCATTAGCTCATTAATCTTTCATTCTTCAAATCTTCTATTTTCATAGAAATTTTCCAACTATTGACTTAGGAGCACCATCAAAATATTGTACATTCATCCTAGTTATCTTTATTTATTCACATCCAATCATAGTCAAGATGAACTCAAAATCAATTCTTTCACACCTTCATCAATCCTAGGTAGAAAGATTTATGAAGGTGTTATTGAGATCCTCGTCCTTAGTAAAAAACTAGTTAAATTATATTACTTAAGAATACAGTTTGTCTTGAGTGATTAATCTAATTAGGTATATCCTATTTTACTTGAGATCATTACTCTATCTCCAAGTAGAAGAAAGATATAATCATCATCACAAATAATTTGGGCTTAAAAGCATCTTACTTTCACTAATATTATCCAAAACCTTTATCCAAACATAAAAAATCAGAACCAATTCAATTGAGGCCCTGGCCTTACAGTCCATCATCCAAATCCAACATATTTGAGGACTTTCCCTCATGATCAAAACAAGTCCTACACATTTTATCCTATTCCCAAGTCCATCAATCAAATCTCTCATCCAATCCATCCTCAGACTTCATCACTCATCTTTCATCCTTTTTAAAGGTCACCTTTGTATGGTTGTTATAACTTGTTCACAAGCTAGAAACATGAGGATATTTTTAATTAACACCAATGTAGACAATGAAAATCTATTTAGTTCAACACTCCTCAGTATAACAGAGATACCTGCTATAAAGACCACCAATGAACCCAAAGTAGAAGTTGTTGATCAACTTGAGACACCTCCCAAGGTGAATGAATTTCTCAAAGACCGTTACAATTATGAGATAGTAGAGAAAGCCATTAGAAAAAAAAATGTTTAGATCTTCATGAATCTTTTCATAGATGGATTCATAGTCTTGTCATACTTTGATGACTCTTTTATTTATAACAATGTTGTCAAGGCCCTAGCTCCTATTGATCCTAGTTTGGATGGTACAATCAATGCAACATCATCACAAGACAAAGGGAATGATACTTATAGTGGACCTTATGCTTCATATCCCACATCAACATACCAAAACATAGTGACATATAAAGGGGTGTCAACATCAAAACTCGTTCAAACATTTCAATTGATCAATGAAAAAATCCAATAAATTCTTAGCGCAATACCTAACACAACCTCATACAATAGCATTCATAACACAATGAACACATATAATTCCATGGGTGCTACTATCTTGAACATAGTTCAAACTTTATTTCTACAAGTATCATTTCCTCAATCTACACAACAATATTCTTTATCACTCTTCAAGATCCCATCATGTGCTTTGATGATATCCATTCGTGCATCATCAAAAAAATATTATTACAAAGCTCCTCCTATACTTGGACTTACATTAATGGTATTTTGAGCATCATAATCTGGAAGAGGACAATATTTTGGACTACTACTTACGAATCATAATACTCCTAAATTATCTAATTCAATCAATGAACTCAAGAGTATTGTATGTAGAATGCAAAATGGAGGAAATAAGGAATTGTCTTTTTAGGAGATATGTCCTTATCCATTTTACATATCAATTAACATGCAATTGTTTCCTCCAAAATTTGAGATCCCTAAATTTGACAAATATAAGGAAAAACATGTCCTGTCCAACATCTCAAAGATTTCTATGTTGCATGTAAGGAGGTCTCTTACAATGAAAAATATCTAAAGAGACTCATCACTAGGAGCCTTGGAGGCCCTACCCTTGAGTGGTTTATGAATTTTCTTCATGGGTCCATATCTACCTTCACAGATCTTGTAGAGAATTTTTTTTCACAATATTTGTATAACATTGAACATGAAGCATCATTAAGTAACTTGTACAATACTAGGAAAAGGAATGGTGAAACCTTTTCTAATTTCCTACAAAGGTAGATGAACCTTCCAAATACAATGTCATGGAAGATACCTGAACAACATCTCATTGACATGTTTACTCAAAACTTGGTAGCCAAAATATCCTTCCAAATGAAAATGGCTCGTCTTTGCACTTTTAAACTTCTTGTTAAGAAAGGAAATACCATTGAAGAATACTCTTGCAAAAAGGTACCATTAAGTACTATAACCCTTTCTCTAACAATGAAAAACCTAAAATATGGGCTAAAAATAAAGGAGTTTTTAATGGTATAGTAAGTGATACAAAATATGTTGAAATTGTTCAAGCGTCCAATAAAAATAACCAAGGTAATTGTAACAATCAGAATTAGAACAACAGCCACAATTAAAACAATAATAAAAATCACAAAAAAATCAGCAATATCAGAAAAAATCATCACAATAGAAATAGTCACAATAACCTCACAAAGAGGGTTACTTGTTTCCATTCAACAAAAATAACAATGAAACAACAATAAAAAAAGAAAAAACCTTGGCACACATCAACATTGATAGTTTAATTCCCTTTCATAACCACTTCTCATCTTCTAAAGACTTGTTGACTAAAACATGATGGTGTTTCCAAACACTAGGCCATATGAAGAGAATCAACCTAAGCCTACTTGGTACAAAGGCAATGAATATTGTGATTATCATTGCATTAAGGGACATGATACCAATAAATGTATGGAATCGAATCACTTTGTCTAAGATCTCATTGGTGATGGTATAATTTAAGTAGAGGGATAGACACCACTATCATCAAATGCACAGATCAAGATCTTCAACCAACCCTTTCCAAATTATAATCAAAACAATGCCTCATCATCCAAAACAATGCCATATAACTAATCCACCAACAACATCTAGTGTTTTCACTCTACATTTGAAAGTATTGAAGATAATGACTATTGTGGCTTTGACTCCCTTTGTGGTCGCATAGAAGAAGCTAACAAACATATGTGCACCCTCAAATTTAAGGGTTTAGATTTTAATGCTACCACTACAAGATCAAGATTTATTATTGAAGCCACTAGCACTCTACCAACTACACCATCAAATTCCACTCGAACATGTTAGAATAAATTGGGAAGACTCCTGCATAGATATCCATACTTGATCTTCTTCGTACATCCCCTATACATAAGGAAGTCCTTGAAACAAACCTTAATGAGTCACAAGTTCTTGAAAAACATAAATGCCTCATAATTTCAAGGCATGATTGGGAAGTTAGCTGCACAAAAAGATTGTGTATTCACAGATAAGGACTTTCCTAGTCCTAACCCTTGCTATAAAAAACCTCTTCACATCGAGGCCAACATTATTTCCATAAAAATAAAAAAAGGTTCTTCATAGATAATGGATCTGGTTTGAACCTTTGTACTATGAAAATGATAAGACATCTAGGACTCCCTAAAGACCTTATTTATGGAATAAAGAGAATCAAAATCAAATCCTATGATGATAGAGAAAGAGAATCCAAAGGTTTGATCATACTCCCTCTATAAGTGGGTCCTGCTTTGATTGAAAATACTTCCCAAGTCTTGGATCTCAATTTTCCTTACAATATACTCTTGGGAAGACCTTTGATACACTCTATTGTAGGTGTACCTTCCACATTTAATCAACATTTAAAGTTTCCACACTAAGGTAGAGAAGTCACTATTCATGGAGATCAAGAACTTTACAATATTGCAAGAGGTTGGAATGTAAACAACCATAATATTTACCATTGAATGAGTTTTTCAGAGTTGTTTCTAAAGAGGAACCCATAAAATCCTCTACTGGAGAAGCAACCAAACCTTCTACTAATGAGACCACAACATCTGAGACTAACAAAGGAAAAGAGAAGGTTACTACATAAGAGATTCCTAAATTTGAAAAGAAAGTTAAATTCACTGATCAAGGAATTGGAGAATAAAAGTTTGAGATTTCCATGTGCATTGGTCAACTCCCTTTATCTCTAAAGTCCTATGGTAAACCTTCACATATCTTTTCCAAAAAGAAAGATAAGGAAACCATGGAATGTAAAAACACCACTTTTGAATATTGGGGTCCCTTGCTGATGATCATAAGGAATTAGATGTCCTATCATGGCTCTTTAAGGATGGAGAAGACAAATCTGTAGACATACCTAAAGAAAAATACGTGAAGGCCACTCCCATTGTGGAAAGTATGGGATATCATTGCATAGAACTTGGAGAAAATGAAAAAGGTATAAAGAAACCATCTATCCTCGTGGTTGAGGATTGGGCTTCCTATAGATTAAGGTTCTCTTTACTCATGATGACAGTAAGGTTGAAATTTATTTAGATGATAATGAGGAGGAATTCTTTGAAATCCCCTTCCAATACATTGAAGATAATCTTATCAATATTAATTATGCCCTTTCCATCACTAAAGTTAACCTTTCATCTCCCAATCTCCCATTGGAACACCCTGAACTTATTGATTTGGAACAACAAGAATAATCTCCATCTTTGCGCATTTGTAATTTGGACAAGGAAGTTATAGCCCTTTTTGGCCTACGCAATCTCCAAGATTATGAGCACAAGATATGATACAATGATCAAGCCTACTTTGGTATCCAAGTCAACTCTCTTAGTCACAAAATTGAAGATAAAAGTAAAAACAAAAAAGATAATAAAACATCTTGTGGTGAAAACCTTTCTAAGGCACCTTTAGATGAAGAAAATAAAGGACATGTCTTCTAGTGAAAACCTTTCTAAGGTGCTAGAAGAGGGAGAAGTTGACTTTCCTTTCAAGTATTTACCACCAAATAAATCATCTATCCTCATTAAAGATACAACATAAGTCAACCTTGGGATAGCTAAGGATCCTAAGATCATGTTCATAGAAGGATCTCTTAGTGAGAAAGGAAAGAAGGATATGAATGAATTATTTTGTAAGGAATAGATAAACTTCACATGGACTTACAAAGACATTTGTGGAATATATATTGATCTGATTGTAAACCATCTTGTACTAGACCCCAAAGTGAAACTTGTCAAATAGAAGATATGCAAGATGCATCCACAAGTGGTCTCATTAATAAAATTAGAGTTATAGAATATGTTTGAAGTTGAATTCATGCAACCCATAGACTATCTTAAATGGGTATCAAACATTGTGCCAGTAAGTAAACCCTTTAGGGGCATCTGTATCTATTCTAACTTCTGAGACCTAAATATAGCATGTTTGAAGGATGATTTTCCACTCCCTAACATAGAAATTATAGTGGATTTAATGGTAGGACATGAGATGTTATCCATCATGGATAGATTTTAAAGATACAATAAGATCAAAATTATAATAGAGGATCAATAAATGATAACATTTACTATACCATGGGGTACATTTTTCTATCAAGTCATGCCCTTTGGTCTCAAAAATTTTGTAGTCACCTATTAGTGCACTATGACAACAATCTTTTATAATATTCTACATGATATCATGGAAGACTATATAGATAAAATTATAGGTAAATCAAAGACATGAGAATCACATATTGTTATACTTAAAAAAATGTTTGACAGATTGGAGAAATATAATGTTTGGTTGAATCCTAAGAAGTGTGTCTTTTGTGTACAATTAGGAAAATTTATAGGCTACATTGTGTCTCATAGAGGAAAAAAGGTAGATCCAAAGAAGTTGAAAGGCCTCCACCTAATACACTAAAAAAAATTGTAGCTTGCAAGGAAGACTTCAATCCATTCAAAGATTTATATCTGAGCTTGTAGATAAAGTACATCAATTATCTCACCTACTGTGAAAAGATATCAAGTTCTTATGGGATTTGTTATGTCATAAGGATTTCAAACAGGTCAAGAAATACCTATGTAATCCACCAGTGATGGTCCTTCCTATCTTAGGATGACCTTTAATCCTAAACTTTTCTTCCACTAATGTTGCACTAGGTTTTCTTTTAGCATAACTAGATGATAATAGAAAAGAATGAGAAATATATTACCTAATAAGAACACTTGTCAGCTATGAGTTAAATTACACAACTATTTAAGGAGCATGTTTTGCAGTTGTCTTTTGTACTTTTAGTGAACAAATTTTTCCTTTTTCTAAAGAGAAGTAATGGGGTGTGCCACTTGAGAAAACCCCTCAACAAACTATCTATAATAACTAGATAGAACCATAAAATTTCTCACCTCAATCACAGTGGTAGGTGCTGGCCAATTCTAAGATTCTCCTATCCTAGTAGACCTAATGTATCCCCCCTTAAAGGGATTTTGTGTCTTATATGGAGGTGTATAAGGGGCCTAAAATTTTTGGTCCTTCTTAAGACCCTAATACTATCACTATTTGGGCTTTGACCCCTATTGACCCTAAGATGGTTTATGTCTCTGATTCTACTGAGGTTGTTAAGGCTACTATTATTGCTGAGGCTATGGGGTTTTGAATGACCCCAAAGAGTTCCTCTGATTCCCTTCCATGTGAGCTTATGATAGCTTGAATTCTAGGGTGCATGAATGTGGTTTTGAGATCACATCACTATCTCCTCAGCTACCAGTGCTCTATCGCTAGTGAATTGTAAGTCTCCTAGTGGTACCATGCATACCATGCCTATTATAAATGGGTTCAATCCTTTAACAAACTAACTGACCTGAATTTTCTCATCCCTCATATACTTGACATAAGGGAGGAGGTATATAACCTTTCCCTCATACTGGGCCACTAGAATTCCTCTCTATTGCAGGTCATGGAATTCATCTATGTGACATTGTCTAAACTTCTCTAAGAGATATCTGGCCCTAAAGATCTATAGGAAGGTTTCCCAAGTTAGTGTGTCAATAACCAAATTCCCCTTGAATTCCTCATGTTTCCACCAAGTGGAGGCTCCTCCTATAAGAAGCTAGATAGAGAAATGTGCTTTGAGATTGCTCTCATAAGGGTGCAACCCAAAACATCATTCTAGGCTCAGAAGCCAAGACTTGACCTCTATGACATCAATAGATCCCATGAATAGTGGTGTTTGAAGTTGCATCATCTCTTTGATGTGATCACATGTATCAGGGGGTGCTCTCTCATACCTATGAACCTCAATCCTAGGTGGAGGTCTTGATCCCCCAATGGATCCAATCTCCTTCTCAGCCTATCCCTCTACAAACCTAGGAGGGGGAATCCTACTTCGTTCCCTAGTTGAGGACCCACATCCTTCCATTCCCTATTGCACATTCTATTGTACAACCATAGGCATTTGATTAAGAATGAGATTGTCTAGGTTCTGGAATGTTTACAGAAAATCTGCATTTGGATTAGAAGGTGGTTCAGGAGGTGGACCTTGGTCCCTTCCTCAAACTCTTACCTTAATTTGTACCTCCTCTCGACATACGGAGATACACCTATGACATTGTCCATGTCCATGGGCTAGTCAAGTGAGTGGAGGCATCCTACACAAAAAAACAACGTTTAGCATCTACACAGTGGGTTAGGTTCCCAATGTTTACTAAACTTGGCTCTGATACCATAATGTAATGCCCAAAAAATAGAGCACCATACAACTGCAAATTTTTTTTCTAAAACCTAATGTTAAACTAATATAGTACACATATAAGCTATTAAGCTAGATAGTTATACATTAATTGTGACAATACTATAATCAGCCTAGGTGAAAGCAAAGACCCAGTCAACTAGGGTTGACCCAAATCTCCAAATGGGATCAAACCCTAATGTTAACTAAATTTGTTAATCTAACCATGAGTTTGAATAACTAACTATAACTTAAACAAGTTTTAAGAAAGGTTTAATATGTATAGCTTGAATGATAATATATGATCTCAAATTGAATACCCTACTCGATCTACTAAAGTTAGGCTGACCATAAGAGATTATAAGTTTCAATGAAAATTTTGTTGGAAAGTTGACTATACTTTTATGATTTAGTGTTTTCATTATGGCAACAAAGTCATATGAAGTTTTGGATTCAGCGCATTACTTAGAAGATTAGGAAAATGGCTAAGTATGGAAGACTGGACAGTTAGCAGAGTACCAGATGAATAGAGCATCAACACACGTGCGTATGACCGAGTTATGGTATACACCCTTGAAGATAAGCTTTTGAGTATGGAATCATGCTAAGTCTAAGAGCACATGATCATATGAGTCAGTATGAAGAAGTTCAACTAGATGAAGTGTCACAGACAATGAGCGGCAGAACAGAACAAAGCATAGAGCCGACTGTTGGTATTTTGGTTAGCGTGTATAAATTTGTTTTGTAAAGGATATGCACCCATTTTATTTAGGTTATAGACATATTAATATCATTGTATGCAAACACACTTGATCCAATTCATTTGGAAGCATTATATGTAATAGGTTGAAGGCCGACCTAGTGAATAGTTTTGTTAGCGTATATAAATAAGACATGCACCTTTGTAATTAAGCATCGCATGAGATATAGAGTTGATAGTAGCAAAGAAGAAGTATGTGAAGAGAAGTTGGAATGTTGTAGAGCTTTATAAGAGGCTAAAGTATCAGCACACAAATGGAAATGATCTGACAAGCAGTGTCACAATAGCAGTTTACCTTGTAGATATAGTGTGTATCTGAGATCCACAAGGTTGTAGCCTTCACCACTTGAGTAGTGAGCTCTAGGATAGTGTGTCCCCACCCCTAATAGGGTTATTGTAAAAGACTGCTAACAGGTTCCGACCCTTGACCAAGTCACTGTACTAAAACAATTGTAAAGATCAACTCCTAACAGGGTTGCAAGATCTTCTAACAGGGATCATAATACACTAATGCAATTATTTGTGGGTGTCAATTCCCACTGGGGTTTTTACCTATTTGGGTTTCCCCATAATCATATCTGGTGTCATGTTTTATGGTTGTTTATCTTACTTGTATTGATATTCATTTTAGTACTTATGCAATTAAGTTAAGTTTCAAGATATCAAAAAAAGTAATAATATATATAACAGTGATTCACCCCCCTCTCAATGTTCCCATTCCTAACAATTGGTATCAAAGCTTTGGTCCTTTGAAGAAAAGTTTAACCACTTGAGGAGATCATGGATATAGGAGAAGTGAAACATCTGAAGAATAATCTTGAAGCAACTCTTGAAGACCTTGACAGATCTGAAAAAGAAATTGAAGAATTGAAAGAAAAGGTTAGTGGTTCTCAAGTAGTGATCAAGAAACTAAGAAAAGACTTGAAAGACTGTTCCACAAGTGACTTGGGAAAAATGGTTAAAAAGTTGAACGAGGAAAACACATCTCTGAAAGATCATATTGAAGAGTTGGATGAAAAGCTATTCAACAATCAAGAAGCCTATGAAGAACATGTCAAAGAAAACAAGCAGTTGAATGAAGAACTAAGGCAAGCAAACATGAAAATCTTGGAGTTAGAAAACATCAAGAAGAAAGTAGAATCAGAATTGACTGAAGTAAAGAATCATATTGACAAGTTGTACACAAGAAAGGATTTAATAGAATCTTAGTTGTACACAGAAGATTAAAGGAGACAACAGCGCTATTGGATTCAATGAAGTACAAAATTAGATCAATGACATGTGAGAAAGATTGAAAACATCAAAAGGATATACATAAGCTAAGAAGACTAGAAATTAGACTGAAGCTAATGCAAAACCATCTAAAGATGAACGCAAGCCAGTAAACAAAACTTTTTATGCCTGTAACAAGCATGGTCACATAGCAAGAGATTGTAAAGAGGTAAGACCTTTCAATGGTTACTGTTATTCATGCAATAAGTTTGGTCATAGAGCTATGAATTATAGATCAAATCAAAGAAATTAGACTCAGCATAATCAGAGGAGTCATCCACAGTAGAATTTTATAAATTCTCATAACATTACATGTTAGATATGTAATTATAATGGTCATACAGCTAGACAGTGCAAATTGGTAACCCACATCAATGCGCCGAGGAATATAAGGCCTCCAGTTATTTGTCACTCATGTAGCAAGGGTGGACACATCTCAAAGTTTTTCAGATCAAAAGTGCAAAGACAAGAAAGCCCTAATAAGTCACAAAAGTCAATTCTGGATGAAGTAGGAGAAGTCAAGTTTGTGCAAGCTACAGAAGATGTGAGCATTATTTAGAAGGAAGAAAAGATAGATAATGTTAATGAAATAGTTGAGGATCCATCTGCAATTGACGCATCTCCTATTTATGGTTAAATGATAGTTATCGTCATATTGGGAGATAGATTAGCTCTAGACCCCTGCACGGCTGGTATACTCACCCTCTGAGTATGCACCTTTTGATATAACTTTTTGGAGACTAGTTGATGCAGTATGCAAGAGCGCACTGCCTGATCGATAGTAGAAAGGAAGATTGGAATTCTCTATGGGATTCTATGTTTACACGACAAGCATTTATGGTAGAAAGTTATTTTTATAGTCATCAAAGATACTTTATTCACACATTTGCATTCAAGTTTGAGTGTCTAAAGATCATAGGAGTTCAAGCAGTTGAGTTGTGAAGAATTGCAGTTGGATTATCAGCGAAGAAGTGTGTTTATTGTTGTGGAACCTTAGTTTGATCACGACGATTTAGAAACCCTTGGAAACTTATTTGAAGTGATTAAACAAGTAAGTTATGGCTACTCCAGTTTTGTTTGATGTTGCTGAAAGAAAGAGGTACATATATAAGAAGCATCCATTCAAGTCTATCCTAGATGATTTAGAAGGAGCGTTTTCTAAAACCCCTATAGGAGTGATGCACGTAGAGGATATACGCGCATATATTTACTGTAAGAAGGAACCAGTTAGATTGGATAAGATTAGGTCACACATGGAAACCATGATGAAACCAGACAAAATATTCCTAGATGAGTTTGTGCACCTGGAAAACAACCCAATTATTGAATATGCGACTACTTATGAATTTTACAAATCTGAATGGATTAAGATTCTCTTGAGTAGAATTCATGATGACCTATTTTGGATAGGAGAAGTCCCAGTAAGAATAACCACTTATCTCATTCATGAGATAACAGGATTACCCAAGACATGTGTCATTCTTCTTGTAGGCAAGGATGTCAGGAAACTGGTTGAGCAGGCTTGTAAGTCCCATAGTAACAAGCACAAAATGATAGTTGAACCTATAGAATAGAAAGACATTAAACTGATGTCTATGATACTTGGATACATGTTCCAACAAGATAAAAGGGTCAATAGTGTGTCCATAGCCACTATTCTAACAGCCGTCAAGATTGTGAAAGAAAATGGTGAATTCAACTTGTGCAAGATCTTGCGCACACAATTGATGGACAATATAAGAGCTATCAAGCATGATAAAAGTAAGA
Organism: Chamaecyparis obtusa; assembly: GCA_027943335.1. Classification (NCBI taxonomy): domain Eukaryota; kingdom Viridiplantae; phylum Streptophyta; class Pinopsida; order Cupressales; family Cupressaceae; genus Chamaecyparis; species Chamaecyparis obtusa. Next base: position 701,117 of record BSBK01007860.1, read on the forward strand.
TATTCAAGTTTGGGTCACTGATAATCTACATGCATTTTCATATTGTTGGGAAAGTTTCATATCTCTACCTAGACAAGAGTCTGCCCATAATGCCTCAGATTTCTTTCAAGGTATCATCAGAGAGCACCCTAAAAGACTACATGGAAATGGAAATCAAGACATTCAGAATAAGAATGCAGAGAAGGTATAGAATACCTAAAAGTATTATTAAGAAGTATAAGGATAGTATATACTTCATGGTGGAGACATACATAACTTGCATGGAAGTAGTAGAGCCAAGGACCAAATGGATCCATCCTCTTGGTTATGAAGTGGAAGAACATGTTTTGGAAGCATATGCACAAGTCCTCCTTACAACGCTAAAGGATCCCAATGAGCCAAGATGGGGTACATATGAGGAGAAGACAAGGCAAGTAGATGTAGTCCTAAATAGTGCAGCAACCAAGAGGAAAGCATCTAGAGTTACCTCTGAGCTACTGAAAATTCATGGTGTCACTCAAGTTAACCTAGATAAGGCAACGGAAGCCAAGATTGTAATGGAACTTGAGAGCACACCCACTACTCAAGTAAAAATAGAGAAGGTTGATGATCCTGAAGAGAAAAAGGTAAAGGTGAAAGAAAATACTCTTGCACTCACACCTACTGTTGATCTAGAGTCCACACCACCTCCTGATCCTAGCAAGATGCCCAAGAGGAAGAAGCAAATAGTCACAAGTCATCCATCCTCTAAAACATCAAGAAGATCAGGCAGAAATGCTCAATCACCACCAGAGGTAGGATTCAGACCAAGCCTTCAGGTTTTGAGAACAAGGATAATAGATGAAGGAAGGATTGATCAAGTAGGGAAGTTTTATAATAAATATAGTGAGATTGACAAATCATAAATACATTCCATGATAATCAAACACATGATTAAGTTCAAGAAGACAGTCTTGGAACTTAAGACAGTCATTCCAGACAATGTATGGAATATTTTAGACTCCTTAAAAAGATAGGTTATAGAGGAAGATCTAAGAATAAGGGAAAAGATACTAGATGAAAGCCTCCCTGTATGTTCATTTGAAGAAAAATCTCTGTTATTGGATTTGGTGAAACTGCACCTTAGAACTAAATTGAGAAACTTACTGATAATGAACAAAGAATATGAATTGGTAGCAAAGGATATAAAAAAAGCCTTTGAGAAGTTATTCCTGGATAGACACATGTACCCTCCCACTACGCCTGCAACCCAAGCTCCATTTAAGGAAAGAATAGTAGCAGAGGTCACTAATGCACCTATAATAGGTCCACAGGATTCAATGCCCACAGTGACAATGTCTACTAATGAAATAAAGTCTACGCCCATGCCTGAAACATAAAAAGATGACACAATAATGATTGATAATGTGGCACTAGTACATTTGACCTTATTTTTCCACCAAAATTTTTGACCATCAAATAAAAAGTTTTTGGTTGGTCAGATTATAGAAGGAAATTTTTTATTTTTTAAAAAAGTTGTGCCCGTGTTGGTTGAAATTACATCCAATATTGTGGGGGTCAAAATTTCAACAAACACGGTCTTAACTTTAAAAAAAAGGCTTCATTTATCATTTCATTATTCCCAGCATGACATTCGAAGGGCAGCGCGCGAAGGAGGTCTGCCTGTTTGATTTAACTAGGGTTTTTGGAGTTTTATGTAATATCTTCCTCTCAATGCCAGGATCTGGATCTGTTTGAAAGGGGTGCAGCAACTGTTGAGCAACCACAAAAGGCTAGATTCAAGCATAGATCTCAACAAAACATCTCAATTAGTAATCAGCCCCACTCAGGAAGCATTAACATTTGGATCGCTGGAATTTTGTGAGGTAGAACTAAAAAATTGTTTAATTTACATTATCATTTTATTCTTTCATTCATACATTTGGAGTTGTATTTAGAGGTAGATAACATAATATTTGTGAAGATTTAGTTGTGGGATTTGAGAAATAATCCTAGGGAATAGGGTTTCTTCTAAATTTGACGACACCAAACCCTCATGTCCCACTACCAACAATGGAAGAAATCCCCCAATACATGTGTTCATTGATTTTTCACACAACCAGTGTTTTCACACAACTTGGATAGTGTGACTAAAAGTTTTCTTTCTTGGCAACCAAAGAAACTCACCCAATCTTCTACTTTGACTTGGGGTTTCTATAGACGTGTTTCTACCTCTCCATGACCTTTTAGTTGAAGCAAGCAATGCATTCAAGTCATTTTAATCTCTTTGCAATGCTTTGTCATCCCTGATGTAGAGTGGTAACAATGAATCTTGAATGAACCCAACCACAATAGGATAATAATGTCAATTCAAACCATGAATCAATGGTGTCAATCAACTCTATCAACTCCTTAATCTTTGAATACTTACAGATACACAATGACTCTTCTAACTTTCAATTGCTTTGAATGAAATTTTTAAAACCTCCAAGTGACATTATTTCTCTCTCTCTCACCAGCATCAACATCACACTATCATTTAACCAATTCCTAACTACAATCTTGTTATTTTTTCTTTGGTTATAGTCTCACAAATCTGTAAGACAATTCCAACTACCAAACTTATAATACTTTTGAATTTTATTGCTTCTTGGTTTAGGCTGCAACAGTGTTCTTTCCTATAGTTCTATTGACAGGTTTAGATCATAATTTCTTAGCACATATTTACTATTTCCCTCTGTTTCTATTTCGAATCCACGGAGCAATAACAACTAACCTTCTCCAGCACCTTCAAACAGTCTCAGGGACACTCTAACCTAGTTGATCAAGTTAGGTTAGGACTGACTGGAATGGTTCGAAGGGGGGTACTTGATTTTGATGTTACTGTCTTCGGTGACTCTCAAAGACCCCCAATCAAACAAACTTTGAAACTAATTTACTTTCAAACCACTGTTGCATGCATTCCTCTCTTTCACTGGTATTAATATGATGACTATTGCAATGATGGTATTAATATGAATTCTCTACATGTGTGATGGATGTATTATGATGGTTTATCCACAGCTTCATTAAGCACCATACTTCTTTCTTTTTGTCTTGATGATAATTGACACAATATGTCATCTTATGAACATGACTGATTATGGGTTTACTTGATTGGATAGTAGAATCATGATGTACATGTTGATAAGGTGGCTATCCACAAGGTTTTCATTGTTGATAACATGTGAGCTTCATAGTGATTGATGGAGATACTAGATATCTTTCATCCTTGATCATAAAACATTCTCATATTGCATTTCTTTGATGTGCTCATTGATGCTAAATAGGAAAATTATCTTATTGAAAGAATTCACAATTTTCCTTGATACATTTGATGCTTATTGACTATTTGTGGAAAGAATATGCAAACTATCTACTTGAACTCTTACTTGCTATGTACAATTTGCTACTATCTCCTAACTATCTTGAGGTGCTCAAGGTCTGCCACCCCTTGACCATATGTGTTTTGTTGCTATTATGTTACTAGGTTAAAGATGGGGACATCACACTATCTATAGAAGACTGTCATGAAACACTCGGTCTTGTGACTGAATAGAACTGTCCTTTTTAAAATTGTCACATTAAGAAGTATAAAAGGTTGTCTTTCATGATACACCCTTGAGAGGAATGTCACATTCATGTTCCTTTCACCTTGTCTGCAGTAGTTTTCATGTGTTGTATGACTATCCTATAGGTCCCTTTACATTGCTTTGTCATTTTTATTTGAAAAGTACATGACTTCATCCTTTATTCTTTGTCTTTTCAATTGAGATCATCATATCAACCATTTTATAGTCTTTGATTTAAATGTGTCTAAGAATTCTTCCTTTCATTGTCTGTGTGTCTATCATTATTTCCTTACCGTGATTCAAAATTGAACCTTTCTAGTAATCTCTATCACCGCTGTCATATTTTCATGACTTACACCCACTATTATTCATCCTCATAGTCATCATTCCAAAAGGACTGCTTTATTTCTATATCTCTATCATTAATAAAAAATTGTCACCCTCTAATCTCTTCGGTTAGACTTGATTTGTCTTTAGATAAAAGGTCTATATCATATGCACTTGGATTGTCATATTAATTTCTCTTAGCTATCCTTTAACATCACGACTGTCATTTAAATATGATGATTTAGGGCCTTTGTTCATGCAAACACTCTCCTCTTATTTTCCCTTTATCATTGATGTTGTTGACTCTGGAAGACTATGATGGTTACGGTGTTTTCTATCTTCTCTTTGTGCTTGATTCATTTTTGATACACTTTCCTTGAAGATCTCTATCTTCTTTTGACACTCATTAAACCCCTACTCAATGTTGAGAATCTCCTATAGACCTACATTTCCATTATAACACTCAGTACATATAATTGAAGGCTATCATTTGGGCCCTACAATCTTCCCTCAAAGGAACAACTATAAGTGAGGGGTAAGAGGTGAACTTCTCAGTTTTAGCATAGGTGAATTATGGATCCATATTTTGTCACGTCAAATGAAATACTCATGCAGTCAAACAACCCAAACTTTGATTCAAGTGCAGCTAGGTGCTTGAGAGTTGAGACAATATTCCATTTTGCCCATAACAGTCACACAAGAGTTTTTTTCCTTTCTCCTTGTCTAATGATTCTTCAATCTTCAAGCTTTCACAAGGTCACTATTTTTATGGAATTTGAAAAGGTTTTCTACATGTGTGCACTACATACACTATTATCATTTTCACCACCCTTATCTACCATACAAACATTTTGACCCATCTTTGAAACTAATCCCAATCGGTTGGATAGATTAGTTTGCACTAAAACATAACAAAATCCAATTCCCTCCATTTTCTAATAACTGATGCATTTCAAAATTTTGAATTTGTAGCATTACAAATTTGGAATTTTGAAACTTTTAAAGACAATGAAGCCTTAAGACTTTGAAATGTGACCTAAATGAACTTATTAAGCATTATTAAAATAAAATCTAAACTATTATAAACTTGTAACACCAAATTCCATCCTAGGCTCTTATTTTGGTGCTAAGGCCTATTAGGCCTTTTTGGACTTATTACATATTTGCCATTTCCATTGCATGGAATGACCTTATAGGCCATTATAGGTGCCAATACATTTCAATTGATGTCTTTAGATGTCTTTAGGTTCATGGTTATCATTATGGACTCCTAGTAGTCTTTGGATGTTCTAGGTGCCCCTGCACCATGTTCACCACCTTTGAAAGGATTCTTGTCCCAAGAATCAGTCCTTGCATTGGATGTCTGAGTCTGAACCTGTACTTTATGAATATGGTGCCTTGGGGAAGGAATGAAGTCCCCTAAGGTCACTGCCCTTCTCTTGTACCCTACACAAACCTTAAAAGCATTAGCACCAAAAACCTTATGCATAGTCTCTGATTTTGAATCAGATTGTGGCCTTGTTGTTGGTTCTTTTTGCCCACTGTCTGTCCACATCTGAACATGATTTTTTATTGGCTTCCCTTCAATAGGACACTTGATTGTACCTATTTGAATAGATTTCAAATCCCAAAAGTTTGTATTTCTAGGACTGTTCAGCATTGTCCTAGTCAATCGATGTTTGTATGCTTGCTGCCCAAACCAACCTGTATCACTTGCAATGTTTCCTTTCTTATGAAGAGAAATAGTATCACCAAAACACATTATTATCTTGTCTTTATCCCTGCAAGTCAGTGGTATTAACTGAAATTTCTCTTTGCCTTTGTGAACAATATATGTATTAGAGTAGCCATCATGAATTATCCTTCTCATACATTGCCATGGTCTACCTAATATCATATGCCCACAATTCATAGATATGACATCACACCAAACCTGATCATGATATGGCCCAATTGAAAAATTGACAAGAGCCCTCTGACTAACCTTCACATTCAACTCTTGGTTTACCCAAGTGGCACTGTAAGGGTTAGGATGTTCTACTAATGCCAATCCCAACTTAGACACCATATCAACTGAAACCAAATTGCTATGTGCCTCTGAATCAATAATTAGAGTACATACCTTGCCTTGGACCAACCATCTTGATTTAAATATACCTTCTTGTGTCGATGTTGGTAATGGTTCTCCTTTCCTCATGAGAAGAAATTCTCCTACCTCAGGGTTTTATATTTTACTAATAGATTAAGCATATTATTACTATGCTTAATGTTCCATTTAAATGCATTTAACACAAAAAACAAATTTACAAAACTGAACCAATGACATGTTTACAACAAAGGTCTAATAGAACTCCCAACAATTCTTAAACATACATTATCTGATATAATGAATTCTTAAACAATTAAGGTTGGAGTAGACATAGTTATTCATAGTTGTTTGTGTGGTACAAGGAAGATTTGGCTAGGACAAATCTTCCTTTGTGCTAGCAGTTATAAAAATCAACTAAACCTTTATTAAGAATTCATCATATCAGATAAAGTATGTTTAAGAATTGTTGGGAATGGTCCTTTGCGTGTATTAAACAAAATAGAATTTTCAACATATTATTATCATTCTATTTCTTTGTTGTAAACATGCCATTGGTTTAGTTTTGCAAAAAAAAATTGTGAATTAACATGCCATTGGTTCAATTTTGTAATTTTATTTTATTTTGTTGTAAACATGTCATTGGTTCAGTTTTGTAATTTTTTTCAAGAACAATATGGCCAGTCACTGACTACATAATACCAATTACTCCTTTGGTATCACAAACAAAAAAAACAACAAAGTTCTTGCATAAACAAGTAAAACTAATGCCTGGAAATGTTCCTACGTTACCACCAAGCAAAGATCACATTCTAAACTTTCAAATCAATACGCTAGTGTTTCGACTGTACCTATAGGACAGTGTACTCCAAAATCACAAAGAAATTAAGTGTACTCCAAATAGACTGCCCTCTACAAAGAACCAACTGAAATTTATTAACCAACCTTCTAACTGTCAAATCATTATGCTTTCAAATCAATTACCTATCGACGTATCCCTTGCGAGGGAGAGAAGCCAAACACATAAAGCACGCGCACATAAACATGAAAGCTAAAAAACTTAAATGGAATACACCAAGAAGTACCAAATGATGAATGTTCAATTTTTGTAATGGCAAAGCAATATCAAAACCGTCCAATTCTAGAACTTAATTTTTCTATAGTCCTAATGATTTTTCTTATTTCTTGAACATTGTTGACATACTTAAATGGAATACACAATACCAAATGATGAATGCTCATTTGTTGTAATGGAAAAGCATCATAACCAACCATTTCTAAAATTTGATTTTTTATAGTCTTAATCATTTTTCTATAGTCCTACTAATTTTGAAAATTGTTGACAAAGAGTGTTTCTTTTTTTTATTATAGTATAAATGATTTTTCTATAGTCGTAATGATTTTTCTTATTTCTTGTCTTTTGTCCCTTTTTGATTTCCTATGTTTGTGCTTCATGATAGGATTTTCTCACCTTCTTTTGATGGTATATTTCATTCACTCTATGTGGAATACTATTTTGTTCACTATTTTATTTTAGCTTGATATTTCTTTCATTTTTCATATACACAAAGACTACACATGTTGATAAAAAAATAAGCTATTTGATTTAGGTTTACTTTTCATTATTGTAAATGGTTAATATTTCTAATGGTACTCCTTAGTGTATTCCATATAAAAATAATAAATGTACTAACAATGGTGCGGTGCATTATTGATATAGGCTTGATGACTCTTCTCAATGTGCCAAAATGTCAATGTGGTGGTGGGCAGTGTGTGTTGAAGACTTCACGAACACATGTTGCCCCACTTTTTTTCTTCACTCTAAAACCAAAGTGGATACCTTGTGTTTAAATAGAGTTGTGATTTTTGAGATAATGCATTGGAGTCTAAGTCTAGTTTTCCCCTAGGATAGGTGGTCTTTATCGAATAACCCCCTTCATGCCTCTTTCTAATTTTTAAGTCAGGTTGGTTTTTGATTTCATCTTAGGGATGGGTAAGTTACAGTTCCTAATTTGATCAAGACTTTCTCCTTTGGTTCTACTAATGGCATTCATATGGATGAGAAACTTTAAATTGACATCTCTCCTCTTTCTTGGGAAATTGAAAATCACCTTCTCCTCGGCAAATTTCAGCCCATGAAGGTAAATTTCCATGGAAAGAGAACATATGAATCACCAAGCATAGATAATTACCCTAAAGATCATGATTCTCAAGTTAAGAGTGGGTTTAGGTCTAGAAAAGTAGCTTAGGTAGCTTAGCGAAGAAGTCGTAATGACCTTCCCCGCTTGCGGAGTTTTTCCTACAGAGGTTGTTTTCTGAAGGATAGTGGAAAGTGTATCAGAGATTCCTAAAACCCAAGTGCCTACATTTTGAGGAAGTAAGTATGAGCCCCTGCAGTGGATAAAACAACCTCAGAATATGAGAAAGTGAGTAAGAGACCTTTTTCGGAGAACTAGTTTTTAGCTTCTTCCTTATCAGAGAATCGCTTGAGAAGGTCATTTTCTGACAAGCGGCAACTTGTGAATAAATAAGCATAAGAAATCATGGGGATTGAATGATCTGTTATGATGAAGATAGTCTGCACTGATATCTAAAAGAAATTGCTAAAGAAATGGGTCGATTGTGGATTTTCAAAAAATCCCTCCTCTAGTTTCCCCACAATCGGGTTTCTACCTTCAAAGAGGGTTTTCTGATAAAGGCAATGAGGGAAGCGGAAAAGTAAAAATTTGTTACGCAAATTAAGTTACCATTACAGCTACTCCTAACAGGTAAAAGTGATTTCTTCAGGCCCTTAATAAGATGCATTTAATTTAAATCTTAATGTTAGAACTTTAACGAATATTTTTGAAAATCCCTCACTCGTGTGGCATGAGATATGGAAAGTAATGGTAAGGAAGTGGGCTATTTATAAAAGACTCAAACTATCAAGAAAAAATTACTGCTTGTTCACATCTTTCTCATACGCTTTTGATTTCCCACAATTTTACAAATTATCTTATGGTGTTCTCCAGAGCTTCTTGACAGTAAATCAAAATAAAAAATCAAAAGCTATGGCCACCAGATTTGTGGGTTTCAATGGCCTGAACGAGATCACATCTGAATGGCACAATTTGACAGATACATCCCTCAAATTCTATGATTTGGGTAATCTACACAGAAGGTTGAACCAAAAAAAATTTCATCCCATGACACAGAAGCTCAAAGGTAGTAGTTTGGTCGAAGCTGCTAGATTTCCCATTGCGGTGCAAGCTACAGAGCTAATTTGGGAATGTATATCTAGGTTCAACCCGGATACGAAATAGATTTTGTTGGTAGATGACATAGTTCTCATCTTCATTGACAGAGAATCCATGCATAACAGTCTTTATATCCTAGAGCGAGCGGAATTTTTGAATATGAACTTCTCAATTACAATTTCTGAATATAATGAGAAGAAGATGAGGTGGAGGAAAGAGATCATGAACTTTTGGTTTCAGAAGGCCAAAAGCATAAAGGGAAAAGTGCCAAAGATGCTTTTTGGGACAGATCTAAAGGCCGAGATCGTCGACATCCTGGTGCTCCTTCACAAGATAAAAGGTGAAAGTGACGCATTGAATTTCATAAAACACTATTTCTTCTTGGTCCAGGTAATATGTGTTCAGCATTATTATATAGACTGGGCTCAAGTGGTAAGTGAAAATATGTCCAATGCCTTGAGTCTCACCAAGTACCAGAACAAATTTTATATGTCTTCTTGTTTGATCTATATTTTAGCTACATTACACATATGGCCAAGACTCCCTAGGCTAGAAGAATATAAAGATAATGTGAAAATTTATGATTTCTTCCCTAATTTGAAGTTGCAAAATAGCTATGTTGAGTTCATTAAAGTTAATGACTTGTTTACAATGAGGTTGTACAGAGAATTACAAGGATGCCCTGAGCGGAGGTTCTCATCAGAGGCCATGAAATTCATCACCCAATTTGGGAGCTTTTTCATTCAATTTGCTAGTTTCTCATACCTTCGTCTTGCAGGTTTTGATGACTTTCCCATGAAGCTGCCAAGCTACCCCAATGACATGATCTTGTTCATGGAGGTGATCTGGAAAATGTTGCAAGTGAACCTGATTAGCACGGGAATTAAAAAGAAAGGCTATGAATTCCCTATTACCATTGGAGCTTACAGCTGTGCGTCAAGATCAAATGCTAAGAATGTGATCAAGGCATTTGAGGGTAGATATAAGTTGGAAAAGTATGAGGTGTTGAGGCCACAATTTGATCCAATAAGTTATGCCAAAGATCATTTATAGATCGGCTTTTTGATCAGGCATATCCCTAAAATTGAGGATTATTGGGTGAATTGCAAAGATGAGCTAGAGAGTCGAGAGAGGTTCTACTCCAGGTTGACCATTGAACAAATCAAGTTATTCAATGTCAATATCAATGTTGAGGGCATTTTTTATGATGACAAACATATATACAGTGATACATACAGGGACTAGATCAAGCCCTATCCTGTGACCTCTGAACCAGTTCAAGGTCAAGCCATAAAATATTTGGAGACCTTAAAAACTAAAGTCATCAAGAGAACTAACAAGTGGGCCTAGTGGATGATGGGAAGAAAAGAGAGGTCTAGGAAGCCTACTCCTCAACAGGATCCTGTAGTCGATCTGGTGAGTGCTCTTGCATCCTCCTCTTTGCCAACTTCGTCTGTAGCAAAAGGACCAGCTCAACCAGTGGGTGGAGATAATCAACCTCCCGAAATGGAAATCCCACTTGAGAAGACTTGTGGAGTAGGATCATCTCTAGTAATTGGTTCAAATTAGTAAGCCAAAGTTGAGGAATATGACAAGCTGACAGAGGAACCTATTGGAGTCACAAAACTAGAACAACAAGCCCAGGGAGGAACCATGGAAACAGCAGGCGACACTCCTAGCCAATAGGCCCCTCCCATTTTTGAAATTGGTGACGATAGTAGCAGTTCAGAAATTGATGAGATAGATGAGCACTTGGGGTCTCCTCAAAAGGAAAAGAGCATTTCTTCTCTGAAGATTAATCCTTTCGCTTCCAAGCCTAAAGCTCCTATCATTAGGAAATTATTCATAGAAGACTTAATTTTTGTGACAAAGGTCACAAGTGTAGAATCATGGATTGATAACACTCTGGAGTGGAAGAGAAAGAGATTCAAGCTAGGCACTCCTAGTGGTGAGATGCTTTCACAAGCAATGCAGTCAGGCCTAGCCGAAAGCAAGGTTAAGAAGTCTAGGACTCTGACCACCCTTGGTCGAGATCCAGACTAGGTCACTTGACCATGGAAATAGCCAAGTTGCTAAAAGATGGTAGAATTGAAGATCTTACTACCTCAGATTTTGCACTCCAGTCTTTAGACATGGGACTCGCCCACCATGACACGAAACTAGACTTGTGGAAGTCTAGCAATGTCTTGATCAAAGAAGAGCTTGGAGATCTCAAAATTACAAAAACATGACTCAAGGAAGAGATCAAAGAAATGAATAACTTCATCAAGCAGTTGGTTGCTCCTATTGCAAGCCTACTTGGTTCTCTGACAATGTTTGATCCTACTAAAGCTGAGAACCAAGCAATACTTGCCAAGTTGCAAGAAGATAGACATTTCAGGCATATTGGCAGGAGGTGGATTGAACAACTCAAATCCAAAGGTCTGGTAGTCATTGAGTAGCTTGGAAATGTCCTCTTACAGTTAGAAGCAAAGAAAGATTCTCTCAAAGGAGATATGCAGACACTCACAACAGAAATGTTGAGATGTGAAGAGTGTATGGTGCTACTACATTGGCTAGTCGCCATGAAGAGTAAAGATGTCATCAAGGCTAACATATTGCAGAAAGTAGATGAACCTCTAATTGAATGGCTCTAAGGGGTAGAATTCAAAATGGAGATGATAATCAAAGTGGAGATGGGAATGAAAGAGACTGAGGAGGAGGTCGGCAAAGAGAAAAGTAAAACATTTGTATATTTGTGTGAGGTCCTACCCCAACCCATCCTAGCTCGACATTCATTTTGACATTTGATTCATCAAGATGATACTTTGAGTATAGACATTTGACCTATTTTGGATTACATATGCTATCATTGGATCTTATGAGATGTTTGTTATAGATTTTTATGATGATCATGTTAGTCGTACTCTTTATATATGCTTATTTTGGTTCCATGATTATCTATGATATATGAATTTTGCATTCTGCATTTGTTATGTCATTTTTCAATATAATGAATATTGGTGGAATCATGGTTCTATGATTAGTTTAGGATTACATGCTTATGTGGAAATTGAATCGATATTTCAATGTTAGAAGAATTAGGGTATAATATGGATTATGTAATGTTTCATGAAATTCAGTTATATATTGTCAAGTTTAGATGTTAACACTTCATTTTTGAAATGATTATTAATGCAAAGATTTTATGATATAATAACATCAAAATTGAGTGTGCAAGAACATGGTCATGGTTGTAAATTTGAAAAAATAAGAAAGGATCTAAGTGCAATCAGTTTGAAAACCAAAGTTGACTCTAAGAAGAGAACGACCTCATCGTATTGTATTTTTATTCGTAAACATGATGTCTGTGTGTATGTGGTTGACAATGTTTGTAAATGTATGTTTGTAAATAAATTTTATTTTTGTGAAAATATAAATATATTTGTCCACAAAGCATGCCAAATGTGTTTGTGATGTGTGCTCTAGTGAGGTGTCACTTGACACCATGGTGATGATGTGGCATGCTTGAGTGAAATAAGGACTCCACCCTCTCCTTAGTTAGTTTTGAGTATTCCTAAGCTAAGTAGGTGGTTTAAAAAATTAAGATTTATGTAACCAATACTCCATTTTCGGATGCAAGTTTAACTAAGGTTTTTGAGGGGTTCTGTGGAGTCCCAGGGTGTGGTTTAGGTTGGATTTTGGTGCCCCAAGGCTAGTACTTGGGTTAGGGGGCTTATTTTTTCTATTTTCACTTTCCTAGGCCACCTTTTTGCCTCTCCAAATAGGTTATTTTTTATATAAATGAAAATAAAAATGCTATCTAGGATGTCTCACCTTTTCATGTGTTGAAATTCATTCCATACCTTTAGTAAGGGCAAGTGTCACTTTGTCTAAGATCTAGAAACCTAATTTTTTTGAGAAGAGAGAAGTGAGAAGAATGTTTGAATGTCTATAAGGGAGAGAGACTTAGGAAGAGGACATACTTGTTCATTTTTGTCTATGTTAGATTTGGAGAGAGTGAGAGGAGATCTAGAGAGGTTTGGACTAAGTAGATTTGAGGAGAATAGCAAGCTTGGAGTCAAGAGGAGCTCATCTTCAACTTTTTAATTTTGTCTTGGCTTAGGAGAAGGTTGGTGGTTTCTATCTTGTGATTATTTTATATATGCTTTGAAAGAAATGTACTAGTGTGAGATTTGTAAATTGTATTACCTTATGTTGAATCTTATATTGTTTGGTTTTATTTTGAGATTTTACTTTCAATCTTATTTGTCTTCTTGAATTGCTTCATATTTTTGGGTGTACAAGTTCACTTCTCATCCTTGGGAGGATTTGAGGAGAACTTGGGGTGAAAAGCCTAGTTGAGATTTCTTTATGTATGAGAACATGGTTGTATGGGCATCATGAGAGACTTCTTATTTTTGTTTGGGGGCCATAAGGGAATTGTTGATGCTCATGGATTTGAGCTATTTGGTTAGAAGGGCCTTGTGAAGGCTTGTAATATATGTTGAAATGATATTTTGTTATAAGATAGGTGTCTCCATAAGAGAAGATTTCACCTTCACCCATCTATGAATTCAATATTTAGAGTCCTTTGTGCAAGCTTGGGAAGGGAGTAAATTGTGAAAGTCTTTGTACCAAATTGTGTTTGTATGTTTATGCTTTGTGTTGTTGTGTGTAACCCATCCTATTCTTATTTCCCCTAGCTCGGGGGTGGCCATGTAATGGCTTAGGCTGGGGGGTGAACTTCCATGGCCATGTGGAAAGAATTTTTATGTTTGCAAGTTTTTGGCTTTCTTGGTGTAAAGTTGAAGTTCAAGTGAAAATTCAAGTTTTAGCTGAAATTAAGAATTATTTATTATCCTCTTGAAAATGATTTACTACTATTGTAATTCAAGTTATTTCATTGTAAAAATTAGAAATTCTGCAAATTACATAATTCTGCCCATAAGTTAAATCACTGTAAAAATGCATTTGATGAAAATCTTAAGAAAATTATATATAAATGGTAAATCTATTTTCTACATTTATGCTATCAGAAATTATTTTGGTTGAAAACTTCTGGTTGAAATGTTCAGTATATTGTATAAATCTATTTCATAAATTAAATTTCCTGCCAAAACATATGATGGTTAAAATTAAAAGAAATATTTTTGGTACATTAAACTTCAACTTATGTGTTAATTCTGTAGTAAAAATTATAGTTTAAATGTTCAACTGTTCATTCAAAGAATTTATGTTTTGTTGTATTATAATGGACATTAGAATATGTTAAACTATTTTTAGTAAGTTGTGTAATGCCCAGTAGATTTTGGGCATTACATTCTGGTATCAAAGCAGGGTTACAACTCTAGGATCTAGTCTGTTACATTTCCCTCCAAATGTTATTTTATGATGATAAAAAAAATAAAAATAAAAAAAGAGGAAACATTTCCTGATTTCTGTGTTAATACTAATGTTGAATTCATGAGAGGAAATTATTATGAGGTTAGTTTTCCTATAAATTCTGTGTTTAATAAATTAAAGAAATTTTCTACATTCATTGTTCTGTTAAAAGCAGTTCAGCATGTAAATAATTCCTATGCTCCAGAATTTATAGTTTTAATCTTTCTAAAATATATGAATCCTATGGACTATTTTTAGAAAATTAACACATAAATATGTTCAGGCATTAGTATGTTATGGCTAAATTAATGAATTTTGGGCATTATAAATTGTGTTAGAAACAAATAAAATAATTAGCAATAAATAAAATATTCCTCTTATATATGAACTAGCTAATATGAGCATAAATGTGTAACAAATAATAAACATTCAGATTTAGCAAAACATGTATTTTCTATATGTTAACAAAATATATATATATATATATATATATATATATATATATATATATATATATATATATATATATATATATATATATATATATATATACAAATTATATTCTGAATTTATATCTTCATGAGTTATCAATTTGTATATTAATATAAATGTATATATAACATAGTGTTATATATATACATATGTTATTAATATATTTATTATAATAAACATTTTTATATTTTATGTTACAAGGTATATATATTAAAATATATATATCATAGGATATGAATATATATTTTAATATACATATAAGTTAACAATATTTGTATTTTTTTTAAAGTATATTAAAAAAAATGTATCAAAAAATTTAATAATAAAATATTTGGGAGGAGGGCCGAACCCTACCCCACCCCTAGTCTACTTTGGCAGTGGCGGCATTGTGTAACAGCACCCGCAAGGTGCTGCATTGCAGCACTATTCGTTGTGCTACAATGCAACACCTATGGGGGTTGCTACGCAGCACAAAACCCCCTTTAATTCGCTTATGTTGGAATGCGCTCGGGCAGTGCCGAGGTCGGCCATGGTCGCTGACATTGCTCCGCACTAGGGTACAAAACAAAACCCTGGCATTTATTAAAATATATTAAACAAATAAAACCCTAGTTCTAATCAAAACAATAAATAGAATATAGGAAGATCTAAACCTAGTATGCATTAAAATAAAACGGTAGACTTATATTGAGAAACTAGATCTTATTTAAAAATAAGGGCAACAAACCCTAGCTGTATATATCTTAAATAGAGAGAATTTTGGTTTCTACAAAGAATAATGTACCCATATTAGAGCTAGCAAATGGGTATCATACTGATTCGATCACAAAGATACTCTTAGGAATTAAAGAGTAATCTGGTTGAATCAAACCCTCATGCTCATGTGAGAAACACAAAATAGCTTATCTTCTCCACAATAGAGATAAATAACACGGAAAAAATAAATTTAAAAACAAAAGATAAATAACACTGAATAGAGATTTTATTTCAACAAATGTTGAAATGGGCAAAAGAAATCTGCATAGACAGAGCCCAAGAACTTAAAATAGAAAAGACGCTTGCATGTGCTTGTAAAATAGAAACAAGAAGGATCTAAGTGCAATCAGTTTGAAAACCAAGGTCGACTCTAAGAAGAGAACGACCTCGTCGTATCATATTTTTATTCGTAAAGGTGATGTCTATGTGTATGTGGTTGACAATATTTGTAAATGTATGTTTGTAAGTAAATTTTATTTTTGTGAAAATATAAATGTATTTATCCACAAAGCATGCCAAATGTGTTCGTGATGTGTTCTTTAGTGAGGTGTCACTTGACACCATGGTGATGATGTGGCATGCTTGAGTGGAATAAGGACCCCACCCTCTCCTTAGTTAGTTTTGAGTATTCCCAAGCTAGATAGGTGGTTTAAGGAATCAAGATTTATGTAACCAATACTTCATTTTTGGATGCAAGTTTAACTAAAGTTTTTGAGGGGTTCTATGGAGTCCCAGGGTGTGGTTTAGGTTGGATTTTGGTGCCCCAAGGCTAGTACTTGGATTAGGGGGCTTATTTTTTCTATTTCCACTTTTTTAGGCCACCTTTTTGCCTCTCCAAATGGGCTATTTTTTATATAAACGAAAATAGAAATGCTATCTAAGATGTCTCACATTTTCATGTGTTGAAATTCATTCCATACCTTTAGTAAGGTCAAGTGTCACTTTGTCTAAGATCTAGAAACCTAATTGTTTTGGGAAGAAAGAAGTGAGAAGAATGTTTGAATGTCTATAGGGGAGAGAGACATAGGAAGAGGACACACTTGTTTATTTTTGTCTATGTTAGATTTGGAGAGAGTGAGAGGAGATCTAGAGAGGTTTGGACTAAGTAGATTTGAGAAGAATAGCAAGCTTGGAGTCAAGAGGAGCTCATCTTCAACTTTTTAATTTTTTCTTGGCTTAGGAGAAGGTTGGTGGTTTCTATCTTGTGATTATTTTGTATATGCTTTGAAAGAAATGTACTAGTGTGAGATTTGTAAATTGTATTACCTTATGTTGAATCTTATATTGTTTGGTTTCATTTTGAGATTTTTCTTTCAATCATGTTTGTCTTCTTGAATTACTTCATATTTTTGGGTGTGCAAGTTCACTTCTCATCCTTGGGAGGATTTGAGGAGAACTTGGGGTGAAGGGCCTAGTTGGAATTTCTGTATGTATGAGAACATGGTTGGATGGGCACCATGAGATCCTTTTTATGTTTGTTTGGGGGCCATAAGGAAATTGTTGATGCTCATGGATTTGAGTTGTTTGGTTGGAAGGGCTTTGAGAAGGCTTGTAATATATGTTGAAATGATGTTTTGTTATAAGATAGGTGTCTCCACAAGAGAAGATTCCACCTTCACCCATCTATGGATTCAATATTTAGAGTCCTTTGTGCAAGCTTGGGAAGGGAGTAAATTGTGAAAGTCTTTGTACCAAATTGTGTTTGTATGTTTATGCTTTGTGTTGTTGTGTGTAACCCATTTTATTCTTGTTTCCCCTAGCTCGGGGGTGGTCATGTAATAGCCTAAGCTGGGAGGTGAGCCTCCATGGTCATGTGGAAAGAATTTTTATGTTTGCAAGTTTTTGGCTTTCTTGGTGTAAAGTTGAAGTTCAAGTGAAGATTCAAGTTTTAGCTGAAATTAAGAATTATTTATTATCCTCTTGAAAAGTATTTACTACTGTTGTAATTCAAGTTATTTCATTGTAAAAATCATTGTATCTCTAAAAGTTGAATTGTTGTATATTGTATGATAGAATTTTAAATCAATTTCTTACCTTTATGTCAACAAAAATTAATTTCTTTCAAAATGTTTAGTTCACATTTGGTGTAGAAATTCTGCAAATTCTATAATTCTGCTTATAAGTTAAATCTTTGCAAAAATGCATTTGATGAAAATCTTAAGAACATTATGTATAAATGGTAAATCTATTTTCTACATTTATGCTATCAGAAATTGTTTTGGTTGAAAACTTCTAGTTGAAATGGTCTATAAACCTATTTCATAAATTAAATTTTCTGCCAAAACATATGATGGTTAAAATTAAAAGAAATATTTCTAGTATATTAAACTTCAACTTCTGTTTTGATTATGTAGTAAAAATTATAGTTTAAATGTTCAACTGTTCATTCAAAGAATTTATGTTTTGTTGTATTATAATAGACATTAGAATATGTTAAACTATTTTTAGTAAGTTGTGTAATGCCTAGTAGATTTTGGGCATTACATTCTGACAGGTCTTCATTCAAAGTCTCAGGCTAGCGGGGATGGAAAGAGCCCAATTGGTATAACCAATATGCAGAAGTTGTTCTCCGACTACTTGGATCAGCTTGTAGAGTTATGTGGGTCTCACCTAGATAGAATACCTGAGCTTCAATAGCTCGGTGGGTGCATCTACAAAGCCATGATGAAGGTGCAACCCCGAAAAGATGTTGCAAAATGCATAGAGAAGGATCATGCTCGTTGGCTCATAAGATTGAAAAATGTGTACATTCCAGATTCTGAAAAGATGATTCCAATTCTTGCGGCCACCAAAGCTCATAAGGCTAAGTTGGAGAAGGTGAAGAAGCCAGTGAAGATCAAATAAATTTCCTCTCTTTCTTTTTGATACATGTTGTATAATCAGTAAATGGCAACTTGTCATTTACTAACTCTATAGAATATGAATCGATTTAGTTGATTTTGTAACAACATAACTCTTGAAACCTATATGTAACACTTGGAAAATCAATGAAAAGGTCGGCTAATTTTTGGTGTGAGATACATCTTGTTGTAGAATCAATCTAGAATGTGTTTTATGCCATTTATTTACTATTCCATTCTTTTATAGGTTTAAATGTTTTTTTTCCTTAAGTTGGATTGAAATTATTGAACAGACGGAGCTCTGTTTCTATACTTCAGTGCAATTAATCTATGGTGATCGAAGCATTACTTGGAGGTTGGGAACATACTTGTGTGTCCTGCTTAGATTAGATTTATTCATGTTGTTTTACTACATTTCATTAGCTTAAGTGGAATTCGTTGTTGCATCACCACTGGTGTGAATTCATAAGCACTGTGAAATTATAGAGTTGGTTAGAGTTTAGAATCAAATTCATTGCCTAGATTAGTTTCTCACTGAGGGCTGGTTCGGTTACCTCTCATGTTCTCTAGTCAAGAACATACTCCATTAGGATTTAGAAACAAACAAAAATTCATTGCATATCTTTCACCTAAGGGAGTTGTACCTATTAAAATTTAGAGGGAAGTTAGTTAAAAGGATAACAACTTTCCAACTGTTCATACTCATATTGTCTCTCAACGGATTTGGGGAAAATAAAGAGTTAAATGTAAAAGAGAACAATCTATTTACCAACATATTTTTGTCGACTCTGCTAGGGAGAGAAATAGTCGCTAGACTAGAATATTTGTCATGAGGAGAAATGGTGTTACCTCATGAGAACGTGTTCCCTATACTTCAACCCAATCTCAGCTTTCAAGATGATCAAGAAGACATAGTCTCATCCTTGAATACTTTCTCCTGGAGATATAGGAGAAGTGCAGAGCATTATAGGAATGCGAGTCAAGTTCTTGAATGAGAAGAAGCGAGAGTAGAAGCACCTTAAAGAGCAATTCAGAGAAGAAACCAGTGCAGAGAGGAACACAGAGCTAGGCAAAAAAACTAATTCGAAGCTCTGGATCAAAGAAGGTTTCTGAGAAGTACCAAGGGGCAAGGTGGAAAAGACCCTACATTTGAAAGACATGCAGAGCTTGATTTTCCCATAATAGACTTACCTCACTAGAAAGGTGAAAAAAGAAGCTGGAGTAGACCACTCTCACCCCCAAAAACACAATCTTCATTGCCTACAACTTGCCAAGTATTAACTTGACATGGAGTAGTTGCTCTTGTTATTAATTTTCTTCCACATCCTACACCTACAGTTATGGCAGCTCCATGGGCCGCTGCAACTGGTCTACTATAGTTCGCAGCATATCATCCACTCCCTGGGGGATCCAGAAAGAAATTTCCTAAGTTCTCAGGAGATGGAAAAGTTACTATAGATGAACACATCAAATCCTTCTTCGCAGCAACTCACATCTTGGGAATCAAACATGAAGACGTTGTTGTTAGACTATTTGTTGAGACTCTAGTTGAAGCAGCGGCTGATTGGTTTTACCATTTGGATGATGCTTCAATTATGAGTTGGGCTACTATGAGGTCAGCTTTTGAAGCCAAATTTAAAATGGTTGAAGATGAACATGCCTTGTTGGCACAATTGACTTCCATTAAGAAGCAAGCTTCTATAAGTATGAGGGAATTTGTCGCTAAATTCAACAAAATTGCCAATAGAATTCCCACAGCTGATAGGCCTACTCCCGCGAATTTGAAGATTTTCTTTATTGGTGCCATGCCACCGGACATAAACTATGACCTAAGAAGAGAACGACCTGTGGATTTGGATAATGCTCAGAGAACAACCATTGAGTTGGAAGATGATATGATCTCTACTGGCAGGTGGAAAAGAGAAATGCAAATAGGTGCAAGCTCAAGTGGCTCTACATCAACCAATGAGATGATGTAGAAAATGTCTAATTAAATCATCACCTTGAAAAGGCAACTCCCTAAGTTCAACAATTCATATCAAAAACCATTCCAGGATTAGAATAATAGAAATAATGATGGAAGGACATTACAATTACCTGCTCCACAATAGAGGCTTGCAATTGAAGCTCCCCTGAAGAGAGGCAACATGTGCATGTTTCACCTGACAACAGATCATAATGGTGAGAGCTACCTAAAGTAGCTCGTATGATGCAATTATTATCCACTAATGAGTTAGACACTACAACACCAAATGACGAACCAGATTCATGCTCACATGGCGACTCTATAAATTTGTTTTTTGAGTATGTATCTGATTCTGAGAAACAAGTAGAGTGTTATGCTACTGTAGATGGTACTACCTGCGCTGTCCTAACTCGGAGCCAGAAAGATAAAACTCTTTTTGTCATTTATTCATCAAGAACCAATGATGCGTCTACTTTAGGAAAAAAAATCCCACAGTCAGGTAAGGAAAGTGATTTCTTTTATTTCATTTAGTTCTGTAAAAATTCCAAGATACAAATTTCTCCCATAGATTATTTAAGGTCAAATTCTGTTGAATTGAAAAGATTCATAGATTACTTAAAGGGATATAGTATAAAACTAAATCATAATGTCACCTCTTTCAATGAAGATGATTCCTCACTAGCAAAACTATTTGAACAAGGAGAAACCATGGTGCTAGCTACCTTCCCAGGTCAAAAACCCAAACCATTCTATGTCTCCTTGTATATCAATGGTTGCAAGCTTAGCAACTGTATCATAGATTCAGGTGCCTCTGATAATGTGATGCCTTCCCCCATAGCTAAAGCCTTAGGTCTCACCATGACAAAGGTCCATGGTAGATTTTATTCTATGGACGCTAAGCAAGTCCCTCTGCTCGGCCAAATCAAAGATGCCCAAGTATCTCTGGCTGCCCATCCTAAAAAGAAGATGTTGCTAACAATCCTTGTTGCAGATATACTAGCAAGTTATGGACTACTACTAAGAAGAAGTTTTTGTAGAGATTTAGGTGGGGAAATCAAATTGGATTGGTCTTAGGCGGTAATTCCCATGGGAAATAAGAAAGTTAAACTAGAACCCGAGGAGAAGTCAAAATTCACAGTTCTGAAATCAGACGACCCAAAAGCTCAAATCCTGTATCAAGAATTAGAGTTCGGTAATTACATGATGTTTACACAGGGCATTGTTGATGAACCTGAAAGTGAACAAGAAGAAGTGGAGGTACCTGAGAAAGAAAAGACTCCAGAAGTCTGGACATTGGAATTTGATGGTAGTTGTTCTTCTTCTAGGTCTGGTGTCGGAGTTGTGTTAATTCCACCCGCAGGTGAACCTGAGCCGATGGATTTCAAACTAGAGTTTGCAAGTACCAATAATATGGCTGATTATGAGGCATTGTTACTCAGGATAATTGCTGCGAAGGAAAAGGGTGCGAAGGTTCTAAAAGCTCAAGGTGATGCTGAGCTGATTGTGCACCAAATCAAAAGCCAATACTCTGTCAAAAATCAAAAGCTGAAGAGTTATAGAAACAGAGTATGGGATGAGATTGAAGGATTAGATGCCTTTGCAATCGAATATGTCCCTAGAGAATTAAATTCTAAAGTAGATTCACTGGCCATCTCTGCCTCCTTACTACTACCTCATCTGGAATTTAAAGTCAAGAAGTACTAGGTGGAGGTAATGTATAGGTTGTTAGTGCCTAATAATGTAGATGATTGGCAAGTATTTGATGATGACAAAATCCTACAACTCTTCCTTGAAGGGAATGAGAGTTCCCCGAAAGAAAAGCCAAATGACCTCCCACAAGATCATCCCAAGAAACGGAAGAAGGATGAACCAGGTGTGACTCAACTACAAGGTAATGTCATTCCCCCATATTTTATATCATTAGAGAAATTGTTCAATCATCATGATACTTATGTTAAGAAGAAAATAATAAAGGTCTCACGACTGGAGAATATGAAGGGATGAACATTGGAAATGAGTCAAATCCCAGGATGATAAACATAGGGAAGTGTTGCACATATGAAGAGAAAGTGGAAGCTAGAATGCTTTTCCTTGAATATCAGGATGTCTTTGCCTGGAGTTACAAAGATTTAAAAATCTTTATGGGAGGAAATTTCAAGCATCAAATCCCCCTAAAACCTGATGCTACTCCATTCAGACAGAAACAAAGAAACTGCAATTCTAAAGTGAAAGATGCCATCTTTAGAGAAGTTGACAAAATTCTCAAAGCCAACATTATCTACCCTATCCACCACTCTATATGGATAGAAAACACCGTCCCTGTGAGGAAGAAGAATGGAGAAATAAGGATATGCATAGATTTCAAAAATTTAAATCAAGCATCTTTGAAGGATAACTACGCACTCCCCAACATGGATCATTTGTTGCAGACAGTTGCAGGAGCCAAAATGATGTCTATGCTTGATGGATTTTTCAGGTACAACCAAGTTGAGGTAGAAGAGAAAGATCAACATAAGACTACATTTACCACCCCTTGGGGCACATTTGCATATCACAGAATGTCGTTTGGTCTTATCAATGCTGGTGCAACATTTCAAAGAGGTATGGATTTGTCCTTTTCTGATATGAAAGATAAGATCATTGTCATATATCTAGATGACTTAACTGTGTTCTCTAAGAAAAGGAACGATCATATTAATGACCTAGAGAGAGTATTGCAAAGGTGTAGAGAACATGGGATTTCTTTAAATCCTAAGAAGTCAATTTTCTGTGTTACCGAAGGAAAACTACTGGGTCATATTGTATCACAAGAAGGTATCAGGATCGATCCGAGGTGAGTCAAAGCCATTCAAAGGCTAAGTTTACCTGTAAGTAACACTGGAGTGAAATCATTCTTTGGTCAGGTAAATTTCCTCAGAAGATTCATCCCTGACTTTTCAAAGATCACCAAGTGTATTGTAGATATGATGAAAGGTAATCAAAAATTTTAAGTGGAATGATCCTGGTAAAAGAGCCTTCCAAGACATAAAAGATGCTATAGCCAATGCCCCTGTCTTATGCCACCTAGATTATAAGGACTTCATGATTTATTATTATGCATCTGAGCATACGTTGTCAGCTATTCTTATGCAAGAAAATTGAGGAGTTCAGGCTCCTATTGCCTTTATGAGCATGCCACTAAAAGATCATGAGATAAGATATTCTTAGATCAAGAAGCATGCTTTCTCAGTGGTGAAAGCTTTGAAGAACTTCATATTTTATATCTTACACTCTCACTCAGTTGTATTTGTCCCTGATATTGTTGGAAAGAGCATATTAACCCAGCAAGATGTCAGATGCAATAATAGAGGGGCTTGGGTAGCCAAAACAAAAGAATACGACATAGAGATCAAGCCTACTAAGCTGGTGTGAGGCAATGCATTATGTAAGGCTATGGCAGAAGGAAAAGAAGATAACCAGTCTGAAGCAGAATAGTTAGTTTTGGTGGTGAGTTTACAAGACCCATGGTTTGAAGACATCGTATATTTCCTAACCTATGGTGAATGCCCTGAAGGATTGATAGCTAAACAAAGGAGAGACCTGAGGTTGAAAGCTACTAAATATGTCATTTGGAAAGGCACATTATACAAAATATATGTAGATGGGACTTTTCTCAGGTGTGTAGACAAGCAACAGTAGGAAAGATTGCTAAAAACATTCCATGACAAAGCATGTGGTGGGCATTTCTCATATTCTGTAACTGCGTTTAAGATTTTAAGGCAATGCTATTATTGGCCAGGAATGTTCAAAGATGCATATCATTGGGTGGCCAAGTGTGAAAAATGTAAGATGTTCACAGGTTGACCTCAATTGGCAGCTCTTCCTCTTAGACCAGTAGTAATAGAAGGTCCCTTTCAGCAATGGGGCCTCAATTTTATTGGGCCTATCAATCATGCATCAAATGCTGGTCATACTTATACAATCACTGCAATTGACTATTTCACAAAGTGGATAGAGGCAAAGGCCACAAAGAAGACTACCTTTGAGGTAGTGTGTGAATTCATCAAAGAAAACATTATGGTAAGATTTGGTGTGCCTGTTAAAATAGTCATGGATAATGTAGCTTACTTTTCTTTAGCTGAGATTACCAATTTCTATTTTGAGTATGGCATAACTGCCTGTCATTCATCTGACTATTTCCCACAAGGGAATGGTCAAGCTGAGTCAAGTAATAAGAACCTGGTAAATATAGTGAGGAAGCTTGTATCAGATAACCAAAGGACTTGGCACAAGAAAATTCATGAAGCACTCTGGACTGACAAAGCAACTCCAAAGAGGGCATTCGGTATTTTGCCTTTCAAGCTGGTATACAAAGTTGAGGCAAGCCTTCTCCTACCTCTAGAATTGGCTACTAGCAAGTTAAGAATGATGGTCGAAGATGGCATCTATAAGGATGGGTTGGAAAAATAAATTTTGTATCTAAATAAACTTGAGGAAGAATGAGAGAAGATTGTTTCAATCATATCACAGAACATCAGATGCGGCTAAAGAACCTCTTTGACAAGAAATCCAGACCGAGGAAGTTCATGGTTGGAGATTCAGTCCTACTATGGGATAAACAAAGGGCACATAAAGGAATGCATGGCAAGTTTGAGACACTTTGGAAAGGACCATTCATCATCCATCAGGCCTTTAACAGAAATTATTTCAAATCCACGTATCCAAATGGTGAAGTATTACCCTTGACCTACAATGGTCAAGATCTGAAACTGTATCAAGTTGCAAACTGAAAGTAGATAAACCTTATATTGTATGATATTTACGTTTAGTTCCTATTTTTGTTTTCCTTAGTTTAGTTTTCCCTCACTTTGTTTTTCCTTTCATGTTCCCTTCCTTTGCTTTAGTTTTGTTGTGAGTCCCCTTTTCATTTAATTTTGTGAAACTAGAGATTTGGATTACTTACTTAGATATGAACCTATCCAAGTCCCCAGATAGAGCCATTTGTTGCCCCACTTTTTTCTTCACTCTAAAACCAAAGTAGATACCTTTTTTTTAAATAGAGTTGTGATTTTTGAGATAATGGATTGGTGTCTAAGTCTAGTTTTCCCGTAGGATAGGTGGTCTTTATCAAATAACCCCCTTCATGCCTCTTTCTTCTTTTAAGCCGGGTTGGTTTTTTATTTCATCTTAGGGATGGGTAAGTTACATTTCCTAATTCAATAAATACTTTCTCCTTTGGTTCTATTAATGACATTCATATGGATGAGAAACTTCAAATTGACATCTCTCCTCTTTGTCGAGAAATTGAAAATCATCTTCTCCTCAGCGGGTTTCGGCCCATGAAGGTAATTTTTTGTGGAAAGAGAGCATAGGAATCACCAAGCACATAGACTTAGCCTAGAGATCATGATTCTTAGGTTAAGAGTGGGTTAGGTCCAGAAAAGTAGCTTGGCGAAGGATCTGTAATGACCTTCCCTGCTTGTGGAGTTTTTCCTACAAAGGTTGTTTTCTGAAGGATAGTGGAAAGCGTATCAGAGATTCTTGAAAACCAAGCACCTACATTTTGAGGAAGTAAGTATGAGCCCCTGCAATGGATAAAATGGCCTCGGAATATGAGAAAGTGAGTAAGAGACCTTTTTCAGAGAACTGGTTTTTAGCTTCTTCCTTATCAAAGAATCACTTGAGAAGGTCGGTTTCCAACAAGCAGCAACTTGTGAAGAAATAAGCATAAGAAATCACTGGGATTGAATGATCTATTATGATTAAGATAGCCCACTCTGATATCTAAAAGAAATTGCTAAAGAAATGGGTTGATTGTGGATTGTCAGAAAATCCCTTCTCTAGTTTCCCTACAATCGGGTTTCTACCTTGGAAGTGGGTTTTCCAACAAAGGAAATGAGAAGCAGAAAAGTAAAAATTCACTATCCAAATTAAGTTACCATTACGGCTACTCCTAACGAGTGAAAGTGATTTCTTAAGGTTGTTAATAAGATGCATTTAATTCAAATCTTAACATTAGAACTTTAACGGATATTTTTGAAAATCCCTCACTCGTGTGGCACGAGATATGGAAAGTAATAGTAGGGAAGCAGGCTATTTATAAAAGACTCAAACTATCAAGCAAAAATTACTGCTTGTTCACATCTTTCTCATATGCCTTTGATTTCCCACCATTTCACAAATTATCTTACGACATTCTCCAGAGCTTCTTGATAGTAAATCAAAATAAAAAATAGGAAGCTATGGCCACTAGATTCGTGGGTTTCAATGGCTTGAATGGGATCACATCTGAATGGCACAATTTGACAGATACATCCCTCAGATTCTATGATCTGGGCAATCTACATAGAAGGTTGAATGAAGAAAATCTTCATCCCATGACACATAAGCTCAAAGGTAGTGGTTTGGTCGAAGCTGTTGGATTTCCCATTACAGTGCAAGCTCCCGAGCTAATCCAAGAATGTATATCTAGGTTCAACCTAAATACGAAATAGATTTTGCTAGTAGATGACACAATTCTCATCTCCATTGACAAAAAATCCATGTAGAATAGTCTCTATATCCTAGAGTGAGCAGAATTTTTGAATATGAATTTCTCAATTGTAATTTTAGAATATAATGAGAAGAAGATGAGGTGGAGGAAAGAGATCATGAACTCGTGGTTTCGGAAGGCCAGAAGTATAAAGGGAAAAGTGCCAAAGATGCTTTTTGGGATAGATCTAAACACTGAGATTGTCGACATCCTGGTGCTCCTTCACAGGATAAAAGGTGAAAGTGACGCATTGAATTTCATAGAACACTACTTCTTCTTGGTCCAAGTAATATGTGTTGACCATCATTATATAGGATAGGCTCAAGTGGTAAGTGAAAATTTGTCCAATGCCTTGAGTCTGGCCAAGTACCAGAACAAATTTTATATGTCTTCCTGTTTGATCTATGTTTTAGCTATATTACAAGTATGGCTAGGACTCCCTAGGCTAGAAGAATATGAAGATGATGTGAAAATTTATGATTTCTTCCCTCATTTGAAGATGAAAAATAGCTATGCCGAGTTCATTAAAGTTAATGAACCATTTACAATGAGGTTGTGCAGAGAATTACAAGGATTCCCTAAGTGGAGGTTCTTGTCAGAGGCCATGGAATTCATCACCCAATTTCGAAGCTTTTTTATTCAATTTGCTAGTTTCTCATACCTTCGTCTTGCAGGTTTTGACGACTTTCCCATGAAGCTACCAAGGTACCCCGATGACATGATTGTGCTCATGGAGGTGATCTGGCAGATGTTGCAAGTGAACCTGATCAAGGCAGGAATTAAAAAGAAAGGCTATGAATTCCCTGTTACCATTGGAGCTTACAGTTGTGCGTCAAGATCAAATGCTAAGAATGTGATCAAGGCATTCGAGGGTAGATATAAGCTAGAGAAGTATGAGGTGTTGAGGTGACAATTTGATCTAGTAAGTTATGCTAAAGATCATCTATAGATTGGCTCTGTGATTAGGCATATCCCTAAAATTGAGGATTATTTGGCGAATTGCAAAGATGAGCTAGAGAGCCAAGAGAGATTCTACTCCAAGTTGATCATTGAACAAATCAAGTTGTTCAATGTCAATATCAATGTTCAGGGCATTATTGATGATGGTGAACATATGTACAGTGATACATATAGGGACTAGATCAAGCCCTATCCTATGAGCTCTGAACCAATTCAAGGTCAAGCCATAGAAGATTTGGAGACCTTAATAGCTAAAGTCATCAAGAGAACTTACAAGTGGGCCTAGTGGATGATGGAAAGAAAAAAGAGGTCTAGGAAGCCTACTCCTCAACAGGATCCTATAGTCAAGCTGGTGAGTGCTCTTGTATCCTCCTCTTTGCTAGCTTCATCTATAGCAAAAGGACCAGCTCAGCTAGTGGGTGGAGATGATCAACCACCTGAAAAGGAAATCCCACTTGAGAAGATTTGTGGAGCGGGATCATCTCCAATCATCAGTTCAAATAAGGAAGCCAAAGTTGAGAAATCCGACAAGATGACAGAGGAACCTGTTGGAGCCATAGAACCAAAATAGAAAGCGTAGGGAGGAACCATGGAAACAACAGGCGACACTCCTAGCCAACAAGCCCCTCTCATTTTTGAAATTGGTGATGATAGTAGCAGTTTAGAAACTGATGAGACAGATGATCACTTGGGGTCTCCTCAAAAGGAAAAGAGTGTTTCTTCTCCGAAGATTAATCCTTTTGCTTCCAAGCATAAAGCTTCTCCTCCTGTCATCAGGAAGTTATTTGTAGAAGACTTACTTTCTACAACAAAGGTCACAAGTGTAGAATCATGGATTGATAACACTCTGGAGTGGAAGAGAAAGAGAGTCGAGCTGGGCACTCCTAGTGGTGAGATGCTTTCACAAGCAATGAAGTCGGGCCCATTCGAGAGCAAGGTTAAGAAGTCTAGGACTCTAACCACCCTTGGTTGAGATCGAGACACAGGTCACCTGACCATGGAAATAGCCAAGCCACTAAAAGATGGTAGAATTGAAGATCTTACTGCCTCAAATTTTGTACT
Organism: Chamaecyparis obtusa; assembly: GCA_027943335.1. Classification (NCBI taxonomy): domain Eukaryota; kingdom Viridiplantae; phylum Streptophyta; class Pinopsida; order Cupressales; family Cupressaceae; genus Chamaecyparis; species Chamaecyparis obtusa. The sequence goes on from BSBK01007860.1 coordinate 730,286, forward strand.
CCAGTCTTTAGACATGGGACTCAGCCACCATGATACGAAAGTAGACTTGTGGAAGTCTAGAAATGTTTTGATCGAAGCAAAGCTCAAAGAGCTCAAAATTACAAAGACATGACTCAAGGTGGAGATCAAATAAATGACTAACTTCATCAAGCAGTTGGTTAAATAAAGAGTTAAATCTAAAAGAGAACAATCTGTTTACCTCCAAGTAATGCTCTGATCACCATAGATTAATTGCACTAAAGAATAGAAATAGAACTCTATCTGTTCAATATTTTCAATCCAACTTAAGGAAAACAAACACTTAAACCTATAAAAGCATGGAACAGAAAATAAATGGCATAAAACAAAAATACCCCATTAGGATTTAGAAACAAACAAAAATTCATTGCATATCTTTCATATAAGGGAGTTGTACCTGTTAAAATTTAGAGGGAAGTTAGTTAAAAGGATAACAACTTTCCAACTATTTGTACTCATATTGTCTCTCAAGGGATTTTGGGCAAATAAAGAGTTAAATCTAAAAGAGAACAATCTATTTACCAACAACACAGAACAACCCTAGATGACAATTTTGGTGCTGCCCAAATAGAAAAAGGCTGCTAATGTTTATATATTTAATGTTTCTAATGTAAATACCATTCATTATATTATAAGAACTAATGTAGATTGGGCATCACAGGGAAATAATGGTTGTGGATACTTTAGTTGGGTTGATGACAACTCATTTGCATCTATCCGCCCATCTCCACTTATCCATGATGAAGGATTTGAGTGCAAAACTTGTCAAGCTAGGGCAAATGCTGAAATTATATTTTTACGATGCCTTCTATGTATTATAATTGCATATCTTTATTGCGACCGTATGCAAAGATGAGCTCAGGAATTAGTTAGTTTAGTATTTTCATATTGTAACTAATATTTTAATATGGATATGGTGTAACTTCTCTTTGCCTCAAGTGCGCATATATATGGTTTACATCTTTTTTTACAATAATTATTCATGTTTATGGCTCAGGTGAGCCCCAATTTGCTATCAATCATATGATTTAACATATAGTGTTTTCTTGGTTATTCCATTTGTTCCTTGATACATCAATTCAACCACACCCACTCCACTTCACATGGATGTCTTTGAAATAAACTCCTAACTCTAATAAACTGACTGTAACTACTAACTAACCTTATAAAACAATAGCAGCTAAGAACGATTGCTTGCCAACATCTGCTGAATACAAGGTCCTTGAGAGATCAATCAATCGGGATGAGTGGATGAGGATGATGAGATGGGGAAAGTGGAGTTGAATCCTGATGAAAAGGAAGCTCGATTTGGCTGCAATTAGGAAGAAGAAGAAGATGATTATCGTCGAACACAGATTGAAGAAGAGTACTGCAAAGAGCAGGCCTATCATACCAAGGAAGTTTGACAAGAATAAGGAATATGGCCTAAACAGAATGGGAAGACATCTTTCTAGCCTGGGCTTGGATCCTTCAAAAATTAGCTTGATAATAAATGAAGCAGATGAAAGCTGAACAATTAGCTTCCCAAGAAAAATCTCGTAAATGAACTGTGTGTAACCCAATTCTTGTGCCTTCTGCGTGTACCTAAATGACATATTTGAAACAACAAGGGTAAATTTAGCCTTACCCTTGTTTCAAATATATCATTTGGGTACGCACAGAGGGCACATGAATTGGGGTACACATAGTTCATTTATGAGATTTTTCTTGGGAAGCTAATTGCTCATCTGTCATCTACATTATTATGAAGCTAATTGTCGAAGGATCCAGGCCCAGGCTAGAAAGATATCTTCCCAAACACATAATAAACATGCACATAAACATGACAACTAAGAAACATAAATGTAGATTTCACAATAGCTGAGAAACATAATTGTAGGCATCATGGTCACAATTTTTTGGAGACAACATAATTGAGTTGTATACCCAAGAGATGGAGAGCAACTTTTGTACCTCCAATTCCAAGTTGACACTGCGGGATCCAAAGACCATAGATAAGGAATAAATTTAGAGAGCAGAGGAGGGCCATAACGACCAAAATAATATAGGATGAACCTCAAGTTAAATGAGGCAATTGCAAACATTTTAATAAATTTTATTATTAAATAATGAAATTTGCATATACTAGTGTTCTAAGCCCCCTCATTACATGATTTATTATTGTAAGCCCCCTCTAACTTACGCATCTAGAAAATGAAACTACAAACTATTTGGATTGAGAAAAACCTTATAGAACAATAGCAACTAGGAAGGATCGCTTGCCAACATCTATTGAATACATCTGTAGCTCATGAATATAAGGTCCTCCAACAAATGTATTCAATAGATGTTGGCAAGTGATCCTTCTTAGTTGTTATTGTTTTATAAGGTTTGTCTCAATCCCAATAGGTTGTAGTTTCATTTTCTAGATGTGTAAATAAGAGGGGGCTTACAATAATAAATCATGTAATGAGAGTTCTTATAACACTAGTATATACAAATTTTATTATATAATAACAAAAATCTATTAAAATGTTTGTAGTTGCCAGCTCATTTAACTTGAGGTTTGTCCTGTATTATTTTTGTCATTATTGCCCTCTTCCACTCTCTAAATTTATTCCTTATCTATGGTATTTAGATCCCGCATTTTCAACTTGGAATTGGAGGTGCGGAAGTTTCTCTCCGTCGCTTGGGTATACAACTCAATTACGTTGTCTCCAAAAAATTATGACCATGATGCCTACAATTATGTTTCTCAGTTTTTGTGTCCCAGGACCCCTTATGACCCTTTACAACCGTTTACGATCCCTAAGAATACATCTTAGAGGTCTTAAAATGTCGTAAAGGGTTATAAGAGGCTCCTAGGAGGGGCTAGATGAGCTTCCACCTTCACATGTTGCCCCTGTTAAGTAGAGAATGTTATACTCTTCTTGAAACAAAGAGAAGCTCAATAATTTAAGGTCTCAGTCCACGGACAAATTAAATTAGACTTACTATCCAAATTGGTACATTGATGAGAACCAATGATGGACAGAATTTTTTAGATTCTAAGAAGATGTATATGCAGTGGAGGCCAAAAGGGATTTTTGTGGAGATTTTTTAGATGTGGAGATTTGCTAGAGTGGCTATATACATACGAGGGTTTCCAGATTGAGTACCAGTGCAAAGATGATGATTTAGTAACCTACGTCTATAAAACCTTCACAAATATGTCCTCTTAACAATTCTGTGCATATTGACTAGGTATACAACTCAATTATTGGTTATTGAAAGGACATTGTGCACTCGAGTAGTTTAAACTAATCTATTATGGATTTTTTGCACATGGTATCAAGGGTGAGAATTTTTTTGTCTTTAGACTCAACATTGTTGTGACTTAATTTCTCAGTCTAGTTCAAATCATATCATATCAAACTATGCTATTAAGCCTTTGGTGTCATTGTGATCTTTGGATATATGAAAAGTCCTATGTCAAGAAAGTGATTTATCTTTATCTTAGTTTCTGTAGTATTGAAAAAAATGAGTGGGTTGGACATTAGTGGTGGATCTATTCTCTCTTATCATTCTTCATAGTCCCTTTGGTAGTTATTCTTTCTTGTAACTCACCTTAATCAGTGTGCATATATTTGAGAGCAATCTTTTCCATGGTTTTTCCCTTTACAAGTTGTTCCACATAAATCTAGTATTTCTTGTGTTTATGTTTTCTATTATTTTTGTGTTCCTATCCTTAAAAGGTTGTAATTTCAAAGTAAGTTTGGTGGAACTAAATATGCATTGCATGTAGGATTGAGGAAAGAAGATGTACAGCTGGAAATGGACAAGGATCTCTACCTTGTCATATGCGGTGAGAAGTATCCCCAAGAAATGGGAATGCTAAGGTGGAAATGGCGGGTGGTGGAAAGTGGCAGTCCGGGAAAGCCTTTCCCGAACTCTCACACAACCCATTCAATCCTCAAGGAATCCCCCTCTTTCTCATCACTCAATGAATCAACCCCACAAATAAGAAGAAGGCAAATAGCCAGCTGGCTAATAAATTGGGAGATTGGTTTTAGATATAATCTTTAAGTATTATTTTTGGCATAGTTGTAGATTGCTTAGTCATCTCCTATGAATGTCATTGAAATATTGTGAGGCTTATTCTTTCTATCTTTATAAGTGGAAAGTTTTATTAAAAGGTTAATGACCTCGAGAAAGAACATGTTTGTGTGAAATAAGACAGAAAATGTGACTATTTGTAAACAGTAAACAACATCGACATAATATTGTTGTGCTTAATTTGATAATATATTTTTTTATTTTTTTTAAAATTAAATTTTATGTCGCTTTTTCGACAAACAAAGAATAGACATATCAATGAGAGTGCTACATATTCAACATTTATTCTGACGATTTTTTGTCAGAATTTTGACTAACATTGGTCGTAGAGATAAACATTATAGCCGACAATTCTTCCAGGTTGAAGCAATTATTTCGACACCGTTGTCGTCGATAATTCAACCACTATTGACGTCACAATTTTGACAGAGGTTTGATGTGTCATATTATCAACCAAAAAACTTCGACGACCATTATGGTCGATTAGCTGACCAATTGGCGTCTAATAATTGACTAAACCTCGTTGAAAAACAAGCTAAAATTTACTAGTGTGGAGATATCAATGGTGGCCACTGACAAAGACTTAGACAAATTTGAGGAAGCCTTTGTGAGTACAAAAGAGGTATAAATACGATGCGGTGATAATTCACCTAAGAAGTAATAAGATGTGTTGATTGAGGATCTAACAGGATAGGAAGATGAAGAGGAGAAGGAAGAAGACAAGGAGAAAGAGGATAAAGAGAAAAAATATGAACCTGTAGTTATACCCACTATTATAACTCTAGTGATTATAAAGACTGGGGTGATGGATATTAGTCAAAGTTCACTCCTTACCCCTAAGCCATCATTTTTGTCAAGTTTGACTCTTGACACAACCAGTCTAGACTCTTGGGAGAAGAAGACTTGATCAAAATCAGTGTACTAGCAATGGAGAAGGCAAAGGAAAAATAGGTAATGAGAAATCCTTTGTTTGTACAATCAGTCAACATCTTGAATAGCCTATTGCCTAAAGACAAAATGGTATCAAGTGTACATTCAATGGATGATGTAAGCACTATTTTAACAAGCTTCAAAGCAAATTTCTCTAGCCTTGAAGAATCGGCATCTAAATTTGCAAAGGAACAATATTTGAAGAAGAGATTGAGTGAATTAACAGGTAACTTCGCACTTGACCTTAGCTCTCTGAAAGTTGGTCAAGCTTTGTTGAAGGAGATAGTAGCTAAAGGAAGGAAAATAATAGTTGACACTATGGATAAGGACAAAATGATTGGAGATCTCTCAAAGAAGATTCAGGAAGCTGAGTCAATAGTGGAAATAGTAAGGAATTCAGTGCTAGATCCCTCCTTAGATGTAAACATGTGCAACAATGTCTATTAGGGTCAGTAAGACAAAATTGAGAAGGCAGAGCAAGAAATGGCCAAGATAAGGGCTAGGCAAGCACAATTAAGACATGCACTTGCGCCCTCCTTAGATGTACTAAATCAGAATATTAAGGAGATCGATGCCACTATGGTGACATATGATCAAGGTCTGAGTTCAGATTTGGAGAAGATGGAGAAGTTGACTTATGCGTTGTGTGTCCATCTTCAAACAGTAAATGCATTGATAGCATTTTGGCAGTAAGCGATCCAGAACTTGAAGATTGCATATCCGGATGTACTCATTGTGTAAGTACTTGTAGATACACCTTTTTGAGCACCTTTTTCATTAATGTCAAAGGGGGAGTATATAGTAGAAGGAAGAATATGGAGCAGTATATATGATGTAAAAAGGAGTAGAGTATATAGTAAAAGGAAGATATAAGATAGAGTATATGTTAGAAAAATTTTGTGTAAGAAATAGTTAGTAACTTCTCCATATTCATTTGCTACCATTAATGACAAAGGGGGAGATTGTTGGCAATTTGAATATACAGTTATGATTTAGTGTTGTCATTATGGCAACAAATTCATATGAATTTTTGGAGTCAGTGCATTACTTAGAAGATCAGGAAAATGGCTAAGTATGGAAGACTGGACAGTTAGCAGAGTACCAGATGAATAGAGCATCAGCGAACATGTGTATGACCAAGTTATGGTATGCACCCTTGAAGATAAGCTTCTGAGTATGGAATCATGCTAAGTATAGGAGCGCATGATCATATGACTCAGTATGAAGAAGTTACAGCTAGATGAAGTGTCAGAGACAGTGAGCGGCAGAATAGAACAGAGCATAGAGCTGACTATTGGTATTTTGGTTAGCATGTATAAATTTGTTTTGTAAAGGCTATGCGCCCATTGTATTTAGGTTATAGACATGTTAATATCATTGTATGTAAACACACTTGATCCAATTCATTTGGAAGTGTTGTATGTAATAGGTTTAAGGCCGACCTAGTGAATAGTTTTGTTAGCGCATATAAATAAGACATGCACCTTTGTAATTAATCATTACATGAGATATAGAGGTAATAGCAGCAAAGAAGTATGCGAAGAGTAGTTAGAATGTTGTAGAGCTTTACAAGAGGCTAAAGCATTAGCACACAAAAGGAAGTGATCTCACAAGCAGTGTCACAGTAGCAGTTCACCTTATAGATGTAGCGTGTATCTGAGATCCAGAAGGTTGTATCCTTCACCACTTGAGCAGTGAGCTCTAGGACAGTGTGTCCCCACCCCTAACAAGGTTATTGTAAAAGACTCCTAACAGGGTCCAATCCTTGACTAGGTCACTGTACTAAAACAATTGTAAAGATAAACTCCTAACAGGGTTGCAAGATCTTCTAACAGGGATCATAATACACTAGTGCAATTCTTAGTAGGTGTCAATTCTCATCGGAGTTTTTACCTATTTGGGTTTCCCTGTAATCATATCTAGTTTCATGTGTTATGGTTGTTTATCTTACTTGCATTGATATTCATTTCAGTACTTATGCAATTAAGTTAAGTTTCAAGATATCAGAAAAAGTAATAATATATAGAACACCAATTCACCCCCCCCTCCCCTCTCTCACTGTTCCCATTCCTAACAAATTTAACCTAAAAAAGTAGATTAAATCTAGTTAATATAATAAGACTATACAACTAATCAATTTAATGAAATACAAAAATAATATGAATATATGATATGTCGAATTCAGCTAAATCT